>OZ005657.1:38350235-39038281 GCA_963930645.1 Salticus scenicus | reverse complement strand
GTTTTTGCATGAACCATGGTTAAAAGAAGTAAAAGTCATCACAGGCCAACCTTACTTTTCCAATTGGAATTTTCAAACGAACAAAATTTAAAATGAAACAAAAGCTGAATTTGTCTTGAACTAAATCAGTTAAAATCACTTGTAAATCTATATATTCTTTGCTAACATCTGATATTATATATATAATGAATAATAGGTTAAATAGGGAAAAACAAAAATCTTTGCTTCTCAAATTTTATTATAAGGTATCTCGATTAAACAATTATATCGAAAAATGTGTAATGCAGCCCTCTCACCATGCCTATATTTCCTATATATTTTAAATTTGGCCTATATTCTCCTATATTTTCAGTGTATGGCCTATATTTCCTATATTTTTTTCATTAATTGACCTGAAAAATAAAAATTTCCAAAATCTATGCAATAAATTTGTTTGCATATGTACTACTAGATGGCAGCATTTTGATTTAGAAATAAGTTAAAACATTCAGAATTTCTTTGCTAGATGGCAGCAGTGAGCAATAATACTATTTACCAGTGTTGCCACATTGTCGGTAATTACCCGAAAATCAGGTATTTTTAAGGCTTGCTGGTATTTTTGAGGGTATTTTTCAAGTTAACTAAAAGTCATAGTCAATTTACTGTTTGTATAATTTTCTCTGCAACTGTCATGGGCAACCATTGTTTTTCCGGTCTCGTAACTCATGAAGGACGAATATAAGTGTAAGTGATAACGATAGCGAAAAACATGAATGTAGTTGGGGATTTGAAGGGTTTTTAATAGCTCTAGGTGGGGGTTATTAGGGAAGAGAAACGCCATGCCATAGGTGCCAAGTCTCCCGTTTTTCAAGGGAGACTTCAAACCGGAAAATTTTTATAGATGTTTTCAGCATGTTTAATTGTCGAATATATATAATAAAATATTACTTTTTAAAAATATTGGAGGCAAATCTGATTAAAAAGTTAAAAAGGTTGACATCTATACCATGCTATAGGAATAGATAGTTGCTAGGGTGCTTTAAATCCCATTCAAGGTACATTAGAAGTTTTTTGACCACCTTCTGTGAATTTCAAGGATGGAATAGTTTTGTATTTCTTTTTCTTTCCTTAAAATGTCATTGATTAATGATGAACGAATGGAGGATCTGCTACCTGCAGTTTTTAATTATCACTCAAACACCGTTTAAACTTTGAAAATAGAAAAACTATTTGCAGCATCGAGGAAACCCTAAAGGCTTTTTAAAGAAAGAATAAAGATTTTTCTTTCTAGGTTTTTCTTTCTTTAAAAAAATTTCCAAGTAATAAATCTGAAAAAAAAAAAAGAAAAAAAAAAAAAAAAAAAAAAAGAAAAATTCTAGTTTAATTATAATAAAAAGTTAAATATCACAAGTGTTTTTCTCTTTATAGACTAAACACTTTTATGCCAAAATTAAAAGTGTTGGATTAAAAGGAGTCATTAAAATATTATAAAATCCATATTAGTGATGATTTTTTTTTTTTAAATACTATTTTACATTCTTTTAGAATACTACTATTTTATAACAAGGATTTCTCAAATTAGTACACAATCGAATAAATTGAAAAATATTTATTAATGAAATCAATAATTTATTATTATTATTGTATTTGAAATACATAATTACAAATAATTTAATCATTAAATGAAAGTGGTGCATTGAATTTTAGGGAGGAGCTCTTGTCTGGCCTAAAGTTTGAATCTTACTCAATTTAAAATTCTTGTATTTTTTAACTACTACAGTTCTATATTTTGCAAAGCAATATTTTTTTATACAAGAATGTCATCATCGAATATCTTTATGATAGGTATTAAAACAACATAATTAAAGTAGTTTCTATCAAAAAATCTATAAAATATACAACAAGATGTCCTTAAAGATGACAAACCTAGAAGATGTAAAATGTACACAGTGTGCCTTGAATGGAGGACATTTAATTTAATAGGCTTGTGTTTCTAATTTTTCTTCAAGGGAATAAATCTACTCAAAACTCCAGTGAGACAACTGTCAAGCCAAGTTAGAATTACACTTAGTCAACGCCCAGTCATACTTTAATAACAAATTCCTTTCACAGGCTCCACCATTTCTAATAATATTACATAGACTTAATTTTAATTTTTGCACTTTTCGACCCCTAAATCAAATCACCCTTTTCTCACCCAACCTGTCTAGTAATAATGAATCAAACTTTTCCTTATTTAGAAATTTATCTTTAATTATATCACATTGTCTAAAAATTGATTTAAAATATCAAAATTGGTTGTAATTTCTAAAAGAAGAGTAGATTTTTACAGACAAAGCAGAAGCTTTGCTCCATTTTGTGGAACTTGAATAAGAACAGCAGCACCAGTGGGCGAGAGGTTTAGCTCTCTAATCTGGTGAATGAAGGCGCCGGATTCAAACCCAGGTAGCTCTCGTCATATAGTCACTGGAAGTTTTCTGTGGTTTTGTTCAAAATTTATCAACCAAAACCCATAGAAAGACCCAAGCGAGTGCATCCCACTCAGGCCTAGGTCCATTGTATAGACCAGAGACTGCCAATACGTTGCTCCCGGACAGCATTGGGTTCTACGTCTAGTACTTTATGGCAGAATTCAAGGAATTTATTTTATCACATTTTTCATTAACATTTTAAAAAATATTGAATTGGTTTAGACTATTAGGTGGAAAATACCAGTAATAATGCTTAGAAAAACAAAAAGTTGTTAATAAAATACTATCAGATCAATTTCTGATAGCATATTATTATAATAATTGATGTGTAGTCATCAGGGTTTCCATTCGTTGAAAAGAAAAAAATTCAAGGACTTTTCAAGGCCTATTTGAAATTTTTCAAGGACATGGGGAAAATCGCAGAACGCAAGGCATACACACAAAACTTTAGTAACTACTTTCATTAGTAATATTTTTTTTATAATTAGAATAACTTTGCCTGTTATTACAATACATTTTTGATGGATTGACCCAATTAACTTTTACAAGAGTCAAAAAACGATTCGTTCAAGATTTGGAATCATTATGATTAGTCTAAAGTTTTTAGGTTTGAATCCTGGTCTAATCACTTTCTGCTCAAAATTAATGACCAGTCCATCAAACAGGTATGAGACTGGTAAACAAACAAACAAAAAAAAAAAAACAAACAAGTTGAAACTATATGCAAAAGCAAGACAATGAAATAAGAATTTTAGGACAAAATCATTATATTAGACAATGGCATGCACATGTGGAGACGGAGATAGTTTAGTCTTGACAGAATTCGCGCTAAGCCCGTCTATTGGAATGGAAAATTCAAGGATTTTCAAGGACTTTGCACAAAATTCAAGTACTTTCAAGGGCCCTTGAAACAGAAAATGAAATTCAAGTACTTCTTAAGGACTTTCAAGGACCGTGGGAACCCTGGTCATATATTTTTGACAGTCCTATTTTATGAAAATAATTAAATTTATTAATGTATTATGTTCTAAACCTTCACTCACCCCCCTTTTATTTGTGTTCAATGCAATCCACCTGAGTAATGGAACCGGCGCTTGCGCCGCACCACCAACCGACCCAGGCTCGCTTTGTCGCCCATGCGGTCCAAAAGTTAATAATGTCCCCGAAGGAGAAGTCTCCGTCGCCACGACAGTTGAAACCCACCCCGCAGCAGCAAGTACCAGCCCAGATATGGACAGCCTAGACTCCCAAAGCTTGCGTCAACCCTACGGACCGACCTACGTCGGTCAACAGCGGGCCCGTCTGCCTCGGGTCCCAGCTGATCCACGGTTTGACAGCCAGAAGGGCCAGTTTACCTTCTGAGGACGATGTGCAACCGTCCACTAGGCTATGCTCCCAACGGCGCTCAACTACATCAGCCAGACACACCGACCGAGCAGGAAGCGCGCGCTTCTCCTTTAAATAAGCTGGCCTCCACCACTACGGGACAGGCCCCACTCAGGACACCAGAACATGCCCGAGAAGATCCACCTGAGTAAAATGAATTTCAAAAGCAGACCCCCAAGTTTGTGGATTGGGCAGGTCTGGTATAGACAATTGACCTTAACTCATACACATACGCCGCAATAAGAATATCTGAAAGTATTATGCATGTATGGGTGAAAATGTTTCCATAAATGCAGTAATTTTGCTTTTGAACCACATGTTATTCCAAATGAATAGCAATTTCCATATACATAGTCTCTGGCACCTAAACAATAATATTTTTCATCCTAATACTAGTATTATTAATAAAGTATTTACTTTTCCAATTCAAACATTTGAGTGAAATCATATTTATTAACCCATTAGTAGTCGCTAGTTGGTCGATTTGCCGCCCATCCTTCAGTGTTGCCAGATTTTTTTATTCAATAGCCACCAAAAATTTTTAGAAGTGGCATTTGATACACATAAAACACGAATAAAATCGAACAAACGTCGGTCACATCACTTCTTAAAATTATTGGTGACAGTTAAATAAAAAGTGCGCAATCTGTAATAGGTGGCGCTGTTTATAGCGACTACTAACGGGTTAAAGTTGTTTTGTCATATCTGCAAAGTAATTTTAATTAAGATTTTTTTCTCTTTCTGATTCAGAAACAAATGATTCAAATAACGTTACTCCCTTCTCAGGTGCTTAAAAATAATACAGATTGGCATAAACAAAAAAATATATGATAAAAATCGTAAAACACATGTAAAATGGAATAAATTTACATTGTTAAAAATTAATGAAAATTTAAAGATTATTTTATGTACATATTACTGAATTACAAATTAAATTTTGATTAATCTTTAGGAATAAAAATTTATTCTATTTTAAATTTTACATGTACATTTTTACTTTAATTATATACATATTTTTTTTTTTTATGCATGTATCATTCTTAATACTTTCGTGCATAACAACAATACTCCCCCTCTCACTACATTTTGTAAATAAGTTACAAGTTTTCCTCACTAAATAGCGCTAGTCATTTAAGCTTGCAGATATTTTTAGAGGAGTTGGAGGGTAAAAAGCAAATTTCAGATTGGCAACACTGATGTATACCTACCTTTATCTGTCTAATCTAGATCTACCTTTAAAATTTATCGGTACTTTTACATTTTCAGAAAAAGGCGTATAAATATCTCATATTTTTCTCTTTCAAAATCCTATTTTTTTCTCGTAGATGCCTATATTTTCATCTAAAAAAATCCTAAATTAGAAAATCTTTATTCATCAACCTTAATTCATTTTAGATAATTGGAGAGGAAGGCTGAAATTTATATCAACTATGTGAAAAATACCAGAGCCAGGAATCGAACCCGGGCCTTCTGCTTAACGTGTGGATTAGGGATGAAACGGATATCCGGCCTATCCGGCTGAGTTTTAAATATCCGGCGGGGTACCGGATATCAGCACACCGGATACGGATATCCGGCATTGTCAAGCCGGATATCCGATGGAGAAAATTCAAGCTTAAACTCCCATCAGATGCAAATTTTGCGACAATTTTTTAATTTTTTTTTTCAGATCAGTTGTAGCTTGTAAAGGATTTTTTTTTTTTTTTTTTTTAAGTTGGCTTCTGCGAAAATCGATTTTGGACTCATTAGCAAACAAATTTAGCCAAAAGTAGCTTCAGGTCTAAGAAATATAGAAGCCCTATTTTAATTTTGTACAGAGTTAGCTAGGTTTTTCTTCCAGAGTGATCTATAACATTCCCCTTAATCTTTCCCATAACAATAAAAAGAACTGTTCATTGTTGTTCCTGAAAAAATGATATTTATTCTCTGCAGTTGCAGTGTATATATAACTCTGTTTTCATGTCTTTTGCTAATATGTTGTTAGATTGTTTAGTAATGTTGTTAGTCTTGGATGTTAAAGTTGTTAGATTGTTTCGAGAATGAGCCAAATAATGTGCATTTATTGACTAGAACCTGTTTATTTACAATCCAGTTTTCCATACACAATAAAGCTGTTGTTTTTGTGACCATATATTTATACTAGCAGAAACCTAGCATTACTTGCACCATCTATCTATTCGATTTGGATTTTTTAAAAAACCCTCCAATTTATATAAATTTGCATTTTTAATGGACTATCTTACTGAAGCACCTGAATTTAGAATTCCCTGTTGCGTTGCATAGATATATCCCAAAAAATTAAAATTACTTCAAATAAAAGTACATATTTAAATTTTCAGAAAGTCTGTACTTTCACTTTCATATTGTTCATAAGTAGAAAAAAAAAAAAAAAAATCAGTTATTTAAAGTTTTTGATTTTGTACTGCAGAAAAACTTCACTTACTTAAAGAATTTTAATAACTAATGTAAAATTTTCTTTCTTAGCTATACAGAATATAAAAATATAAAATAACTAAAAAGTATAAATTCATTTTGAATTATTACTTTCTTCTATATTAAATAGAAGGAAGTATTGGATTTGTGAAAATTTTCAACTTCCACTTTTTGGTGGATTTACGCATTTTGAGGAAACCAAAACACAATTTGACCATTTTTGGAAAATGTCTATTTGACAAAAATTTTGTGCAGTTCAAGAGTTAATGCACAGAATTTCATATAAATGTATACATAGTTGCATCTTACCAAAAAAAAAAAAAGTTCCCATCAACTTTTGGTGCAAATCACTCAACAGATGGCGCTGCTATACTGTGATTTCTCCCATTTAAAGGAAGACTATATCTCAGCTTATACTGTGTATAATTAAAAAAATAAACTAAGTGTGTCACAGGAAGGGCTATTATTATGAAACATGTTCATTCAATTTCTGTGCATAACGGTCAATAGGTGATGCTGCTATGCTGCAATTTTACCGTGAATGGGGAAGTTATATCTCAGATTCATTCGTGCATAATTGCTAAAAATTTAGTATGGGAAAGGGTCATTTTTACAAAACATCATGTTGATTCAATTTTGGTGCATATTGGTCGATAGGTGGCTATATTATGTTGCAATTTACTCTGTGAATAGGAAGGCTAAATCTCAACATCTATAAAATTTAAGAGATAAACAAGATAAAAATAATATGAGAATAAAAGTAGCTTAATTTGGGTGTATATCGACCAACAGGTGGCGCAACTGTTCCTCACCTTCTGTGATTCTCCAGATGGTTACATCTCAAAATTTTTTGATTAAAATTGCACTAAACTCAATATCTAAAATCTTTATTGTAAGCAGCTATGATTATGTTTCTTCTGCATGTTAAACAGCATGTAGCATTGTTATATAGAGAGACATAGAAGAAAGTTTTGTGATGGCCATAACATACTAGTTTGAAGCTTTTGGTTTATTTATTTTTTTCTTCTTCTTTCTTTTATGTTTTCTTATAAATGTCTCAAAAGAAAGTATTGGATTCATAAAAATTTTCAACTTCTGGTTTTTGATGGATTTACACATTTTAAGAAGTCCGGAACCTGGTTTGACCAATTTTTTAAAAATGTCTGTGTGTGTGTGACAAAAATTCTGTTTAACTGTACTTCCGGAACTACTGAGTACTAGAATTACATATAAATTTATGTGTAGGTGCACCATGACATAAATCAGTGTCTACCAACTTTTGGTGCAAATGACTCAACAGGTGGTGCTGCCATACTGCGATTTCTGCAACTTAGAGGAAGGCTATATCTCAGAAACTACTGCACAGAATTTCATATAAATATATATGTACATGTAACTTGGCATATATTAGTGCCTATCAAATGTTGGTGCCAGTCGCTCTACAGGTGGTGCTGTTATGCAGTGCTTTCTGCAATTTAGGGAAGGCTATATTTTAGGTTCTATTTCATGTAACTACACAAAACTTAATGTTGGAAAGGCATTATGAGAAATTATGCTGGTTCAGTTTGGGTGCATGTTGGCTAGTAGGTGGCTCTGCAATACAGAAGTTTCCCCCCAAACGGGGAAGGCTATATCTCTTATTCTATTGTGTATAATTGCATAGAACTTGGTATGTGAGAGAACCAGCCATTGTGAAACACTATTGCGATTTATTTTAGGTGTATATCGGCCAACAGGTGGCAATACTGCACTACAATTTATCCAATGAATAGGCTAAGTTAATCCCAACTTCTATGACATATGTGTATGAAACTTGATATATAAGACAACCATTATGAAAGCAAATGTTGACCTTATTTATGTGTATATCAGCCGGCAGGTGGAGCTTCTATTATGATTTTTCACAAGCGTATATCTCAGCATCTGTTGATTAAAATTGCATAAACTCCTTTTGTAAAATATTTATTGTGAGAAGCTATGATTAAACTTTTATACGATTTAAACCGTAAGTGGAGCTGTTATATAGAATTATGTAGAAGAAAGTTTTGTGATGGCCACAACATATTAGTTTTCATGTGAAAATAACCCTTCAACTGTGATTATATTAGTAAAATATTTTATTTCATTTTTTTAATAATAGTATTCTATAAAATATGTAAATAATAAGTTTTAGTTTTATAATTCTGAACAAAACTTATCTTTTGTGATAGTGCTTTTCACCAAAAATTGCAAGTGTAGGAATGAGTATGTTAGGCTTAAAATTTTATTCTTCATGGCAATATTGCACAAATAAATAGAATATTAAATAAATATGTTTAAATAAATTATATTTAAAATGTTCTTAAAAGAATAGTATATGAAATATGTTTATATTTTATTGTTTTAAAATAAAGAAAAATAAAAGAAATATACAACACAACAAAAAACAAAACTAATGCATGATATCCAACGGATAACCGATATCCGGTATCCGGCAAAATCACTATCCGTTTCATTCCTAGTGTGGATGCTCTACCACTGAGCTACCCTGGGTGATAACCAGCTAGGCATTTCTCACAAAAAAAAAAATAAATAAAAAAAAAAAAAAAAAAAATCCTATTTTTTTTTTCTAAAAGACGCCTATATTTTTGTCTAAAAAGTCCCATATTTTTATCTTATACTGGTAGGACCCCTGATAATGTTATAATTTTCTAATCTGTATGATAAAAATTTTGTTTTAAGTATCAATTGGTAACAGCTAAACAGTGTTTTTCTTCTTTTTAGAATTGTCTTTATAATTGATTCTTTTAGTTTTTTTTTTTTTTTTTTTCAGAAATTTTATTTTTCATTCTATTTTTATTAGATTTTTTTAAAATCCAGTCAGGTTATTGCTTTTTTCGGCACCATGTCAGATTATCGTGGGTCGCTAAAGACTTGAGGCATATTGAAAAATGTAATTTTTAATAAAAAAAAATCTGATGAAATTTTTAATCCGTCTTGAATACTTCTATTTTAAGGGCAGAGAATAAATATTGAAAAAATATATATACAGTACCCACCGATTATTAAAATCACATTCGTTCTGAGCAAAAGTGATTTTATTAAGCTGCTGATTTTTATATCTGGCGAACGTTCCTGCACTCAAGTAAAAGATATTATTTACCTGAATTTAGAAAGAAATTTCAAAAGGTACCAAGTAATGGAACTAATAAACAGTATTAATTAATTTTTAACAGATAATTATTTGATTGTTCTTTGAAAATAATTGAATTAAACATATTCTAAGTTCCGATGCTCTCTTCTTTGAGGAAAATTATTAATACTTTGCTAAAAGTTCACGCTTTTCTTTTAAATTAAAAATCTTTCCGTTTAAGTTTCTTGCTTCTTTGTTATTTGAAGAACTAGAAATTGTCTTTTAATTAAACATTATATATATATATATATATATATATATATATATATAAATCACTTGCGAATCAAATCAAATTTGTAACTTATTACCACTTTGAAGAATATCTTCCTTGAAATTATTACTAACAAGGAAACATTCAAAAGGTGTCATCTTCAAAAAGTATAGAAAAAAATATATGTGATTGTACTCTTCATAAAACACCAGAAAATGAAAAAATTATCAGCTGAAATTAATTACAGCGACCACAAAAAATTATCAAAATTAAGCATATTTGGCGATTTAGCGCTGTTAGATGATATGTTTCCTAGCACCGAGATTGCTGTGTAGAAACAGAACCGTGTTTTGCGTTTCCGCCAAGTACTCAAAATCAATCGCCTAGCAGTGTAAAATCGCCAAATATGCTTAATTTTGATAATTTTTTGTGGTCGCTGTAATTAATTTCAGCCAATAATTTTTTCATTTTCTGGTGTTTTATGAAGAGTAGAATCACATATATTTTTTTCAATACTTTTTGAAGATGACACCTTTTGAATGTTTCCTTGTAAGACAAATGATGAGGCATGTTTGATTGCTGTAAAATAAAATAAAAAATTTAAATATAAATATATATATTTTTAGATATAAAATTTAATGTTGTAAATGTAAAATTTTCGATAAAGAGAGATAACGAAGGTGTTGCTGTATTTTATTTCAAAAATAAAAAATTGCAGTGTAAATAAAAATTTGTTTGCGTGCATAAATGATATATATATATATTTTTGTTGCTGAAGAGATTTTTTTAGTTTATTAACTGGCGATGCTGATTTTAATAAGCGGTGGTTTTAAAATTAGTTTGTGTTGATTTGATTTCAGTCCTGGTAATTTGATCAGATTAAACAGTTGACATTAACCAGTGAATTTATTAAGCGGCGGTTACTGTATACACAAATATTTTATTTTTCATCATAAGCATACCACTTCCCCAAAAAACAGGCACATTGACTAAAGGATTTATAACTTTTAAGCAAAATACGGTATTTGAAAAAATCAAATTGCATAATAATGTTTAAAAATTATATTTTTACAAAAAAAAAAAAAAAAAAAAAAAAAAAAAAAAAATCACAGACTCAATGGACAGGAACTTCTTCTGTACATGGATTCTGAGAAATGAGACAAAAAAAGAAAAAGGCTTGGGTCTCCAATGACCCATGATAAACCTGATCAGGTTAATGTACACTTAGTTTGGATTTTAAATTCGAGAAATTTTATTCAGTCAACTTTTTATTTTTTTAGAAGATTTTTTAGCACTATTTCTAAACAATGCCAACCAGGGATGAGGAATCTTTAGAATACAGTGTTCAGCATAGAATAATATCTGAAAAGGTAATAAATCTAAAGAAGTTGACTGTTCAAACACTGTTCATGTTCTTAGGAAATTTTTTTTTTAGC
This sequence comes from Salticus scenicus, assembly GCA_963930645.1. Lineage (NCBI taxonomy): Eukaryota > Metazoa > Arthropoda > Arachnida > Araneae > Salticidae > Salticus > Salticus scenicus. Next base: position 39,027,193 of record OZ005657.1, on the reverse strand, counting down.
TGTTTTACTAAGTTCAAGGTTCAATATCAACAACAAAACTGACTGATTTAAAATGTACTCACCATGTGTGAAATATCACTTGCCAGTGGCAAGCAAATCAAACATTTCTCCATCCTGTGCAATAATCTTCTTTAATCATAGAAAATCATCACAAAATATCATTAGTGCTAAATCTGGAATAAAAGTGCCACCAGGAGCAAAATCAGGGGAAAAGAAGAAAAAGAAAAAGCCTTTAAAAAGGATGTTATTTGCTTACTCCTGTTATATTTACCAATATATCTGTTTGGTCTTGCAAGAATACTCTGAAACAATTATCAGACAGCCGCATGTCAGAAAGAAAAGTATCTAAAAGCATTTGGACACGTAAAATGTTGGAAATGGCTACCAGGTGCTAAAATATTTTTAAAAGAGTCACTGGTTACTTAAAATGAGTTAAAAATTGGCTTCCAGGTGCTAAAATGTGTTAAAAAATGGGCTACCAGGTTGTTAAAAAGAGGTATGCCAGGTACTGTGCCCTGCCAAAATAACCTAGGGTTAATACTTATTATTATTCAGCAATAGTGGTACAAAATGTTCCATATCAAAATTAAAATTGTTTACTATAGAAAGCTATGCTTAATTCTTTAGTAAAATATTTTTTTCTGCTTAGAATTTTCTTTATCTAATCTTTATATATATTTTTGTTATACAGCTGGGTTGTTTGCAAACAAAATTAGGGGTTAATGTTGCACCCCAAGAAGAATGTAAAGCTTTACATACTAAGAAGAAAAAGACAAAACTTAATGATATGGATTCCTTGTCATCTAATACTACTGTTTTGAGTGCATCAGCCACTGGCTCAGGTAAAACATTATTTTATTATTTTAATTCTTATCCATTTGAATGTTTAATCTTATCTCAGACTTCCCAAGTCTTCTAATTTTTGATAAAATTCTCTTTATATATGCATGATTCCTTATTTTATTCATACATATGTAATAAATATAAAAAATAGTCACCCTCCGCCCCCCCCCCCTCCCCTTGTGAGATACTTCATATGAAAAACTTTGATCAGATTGTCCATAAGACTCTGGGTAACCTGCTGGCACTAGCAGATCTGAGTGTTCCTTCTGAATCAATTCTTAATTGTAAATCTTAAGTAATGCAAACTGTAACACTACTAGTTATAATATGTAATAGAATTTAATTGTATTAAATTATTTTCTAAATTATAGAATAATAATAATGATAAATACGTACTGGTGAAATTTTTATTTAGATGAATGTTAGAGATAATTCAGAATAAATTATTGCATTTTATGTAATGCATAGTCATAAGTGCAACTAAGTAGGGTCCAAGGGGGGACTGTCCCCCCTCACCCCAACCATAGAGTTTCGGCTGGCTCTCCCCAGAATTTTTAAGATTCAAAATTACTATTTCTTTCTTCCTTTTTTAAGTTAAAGAACATGAAATATGTAGTGTAAATTGATACACATAAACACACGCATACACAAAAGTGAACAAAAAATTTGCAACTCAGCAAATTATTAGATTTCTCTTCTGTATTATGGAGCTGTGGTTAAACTAAACATTAGCTTAAAATAAGGCTCCTATATATACGAGCTGGCACATCAGACGTTTTGTTGCCTTAGGGTTGCCTCATGTACCCAGTGTTTTCCGTAGATAAACAAACGGCAGCCATTATTTCTATCATTTTGTATTAGTTTGGTGTTACTTTTTTAATCATTTTCATAACTTTAGCTTGGTAAATTATCATGTAGGAGATTGTTTAGTGATAAATTGCTATAATCACTCAAGAAAAGAACATAAAATGTTCAGATTTCCATAAGATAATTTAGGAAGAATAAAATAATATAACTTTTATTTACTTATATTTTTCTCTGTTTTTTTCACATGTTCAAGCATAAAAATACAAAGAGTGTGCTATTTTAATCATAATATTTATGTTAATAACCATAAATTAATTAAAGAAGACCTTTTATTACTGTGCGTTTGAGTTTTGGCAATATTGTCTGGGGTTGCCAAAATTGTTTCATTTCCATGTCGTAATTACAATTTATTTTAAGTTTCGTTTAGATGAATAGTATAAGCTAGAAATAGCAGAAAAAATAAGTAAATAAATAAAGATTTTCCCCTTTTAAACAGTGTTTTTTTTTTTTTTTTTTTTTTTTTTTTTCCCCAAGAAATGTTATGATTTGTATTTTAAAGACAGAAATAGTCCTAACAACACATCTTATCCCTATTACATCCACACAATATCCTGAGGATGAAAAAACATACTAAGAATGTACTGTGTATAAATGTGTTATTAGGGATATTGCTTGTTTCTTATTGCTCTTGATGATCATAGCTTAAGATCAAGATTTCTTAAAATCGCTATTCAAGCGATAAGGACGCCAAGCGGGAATGCTGCCCTCATTCGAGGCAAAAAAATGGCGGTGATGCCTCGGGCTATGTATTTTATTTAAGGGGCTTTAACTAAAACCTTCCATATGTGCTGTCGAATAATATCTGTTCATGAGGTTTCGAAAAACTGTATGTTTTGTTTATGTATTTTTTGGATAAATTTAATTTTTAGGAGATATTAAAAAAATATATTTTAATTTTTTCTTTTATTTTCTAATCAACACATCCTGTGTTATTCTCATGATAATCTTTGTTTACAAAAATTCATGACATGCAGTAATACAAAAGTATTCCATAACAAATTACAAGTTTTTAAGAAGAAATAAAGAAAAGCATGATAAAATGAAATTCAAGAATAATTGTTCGCTAAATTTATTTCAAGCTTATGATGTACATTTCCTTTATTTAGGGCTCATTGTGACTCTATTTTAAAAATTCTGAAATTACATGAAGAAAAAAAAAAAAAAAAAAAAAAAAAAATCCATTATACAGTTATCTTAACAATTGCTAAAAAGTTGAAAGAAAAAAAAAAAAAGTCTTTAAAGTATGTTAAATGAAAATTCTTGAAATCCAATGAGCAGTTTTCACTTTTTTTTTTTACATATGATTGATGATTTATAGATATGCAACTTTTCATTTACCAAACTTCAAATAAATCGTATAATATAACTAATATTAAAGTAAAGCAACTTTTTACTCTTGATAGAGAGGGTCGGGGTAATTTAGGTATAAATTATAATTCATTAAATAAAATGAAAACACTAATAATTTCATACACATACAAAAATTAACATTTATGTACATCATCATTAATAGAGATGGGAATGATCTGTAGTGATCGTAGCGGCATCTATATTTTATGTACAACAACTGCTACTTTCACTTTCAGAATATGTATACATTCATAGCTTAATTTAAAATGAAGCACAACATAATTAATTAAAAAATATACTGATAAAAACCTTACTTCAGCTTCATCATTACTTGCAAGAAGCTTTTCGTGGGAGGATCCTTCCCCTTTTCAATTGCAAACTTGTTGGAGTGGGCCTTGGCTATTTATAGCTTCGTCTTGTTCTTTCAGTAGGTAGCGCCACTGTGGATCGATCTTGGCGGACTCGTGGTCATTAATGGCAACCTGATTTTTAATTATTTCAATGCTTTCTCTATAAAACTCGTACATATGGTTATTATAATTGGCTATTTTTGTTACGTCATTAAATTTTATATTTATTTCGCTTTCATGATAGGTTCTAGCAAGGGCAGTAGTATATCTGGCATATTTTATATCGTTTTTATGTTCGTTAAGGCGTGTTTTTATTTTCCTCTTTGTGACTCCTGTGTAACATCTGGTATTTTTATTATGGTATTCAAAAGGGATCTTATAAACTCAGGCGGTTTCTAGGGGGGGGGGGGAATTACATCTTTATTATTTCTTATAATCTGGCAGATTATAAGAAACGATAAAGATGTAATGTATAAGAAATGATAAAGATGTAAATGATTAAAATGTAATGTATAAGAAATGATAAAGATGTAAGTTAGATGGCACACTAGGTCAATTTTGATATCCCTCCCTCCCCCACGCACATACCATATTTTGAAATATTTTGTATGAATAATAATAACAACGATAAATATAACTAAAAAATATATATCTATTATTCTCAGCATATAGTAATCAATATATAATTAAAATATGAATAGTCAAATATGATGATGAAATAAATCATTTAGTTTTATGTTTCTCCTACAAAAATATGATAATAAGCTGAATTAGAATTTTTTATTAATCACTGAAGAACAGACTAACATCACATTTATATTAAACAATATGAAATTATTTTGATTCATAAATAAATAAGTTGCTTTACTTCAAAATATAATAGTTTCTTTATAGCTCTTTGTCCAATACTTTTTTTTTAAATCATTACATATTTAATTATTTTAACAAAATAGTTCAACTCATCTTTGACTTATGACAGGGACAGCCAGATCTGCTCTCCTTGTCACGAGTCAAAGATAACAGGGAAAGCAGAGTTGATTTGTGTTAAAAATTAAATTATTTTTGAGATTTTATTGGGCTTTTAAAGTTTTGATCTGGAAAAGCTCCCATTTGAAATCTAAAGTTGACGGATCGGGAAGTGTGCCTATTTCTATATTTCTAAAAATAGGCACTTGGCAGTCGCAGACCTAGTTAGATGGGCAAGATAAAAGGGCCAAATCTCACCTCAGCTGGACTCCATCGCAGTGGGGAAAGGTATTGTGGACAGATGAATCCATTTTTCAGGTTTCATATGGAAATGTTGGTCGAAAAGTTATTAGAAAGAAGGATGAAGCAAACAATCCATCCTGTTACAATCTCATGGTTTCTAAACCAAGCTCTGTGATAGCGTGGGGTTGCATAGCAGCAAATAGGGTTGGCAATTTGCATTTTTGCATGGGTACGATAAAGGCTCAGGACTATATACAAATTCTTGACATGAATTTATGGCCATCAGTGCTGTGATTGTTTGGTAGAAAGTGATATTTATTGCAACAAGATAACAGTCGGCCACATATAGCGAAGTTAACACAAACATGGCTAAGGTCAAAATGTGTCCCTATTTTAGAGTGGCCAACAGCAAGGCCAGATCTCTCGCCTATAGAGAATGTTTGGAAAATTCTTAAGAGGAAGGTGGCCCAGCGTCATCCCCACAATATACGACAACTGAAGGATTATCTGCAGCAAGAATGGGAAAAAATTCCTACAGCCACATTAAGCCGTTTAGTGTCGTCTATGCCTAATCGTCTTGCTGCAGTTATCCAACGTGAAGATGATGTCACGTCTTGGTAATGAAGTCGAATGAACATATTTGACTTTTGTTGTGCAATAGGATATGCTTGCATCACTTATATTGTAACTATTTATTTTGCTGCAAAGTAACACAAATGCTATTACAGTGTTGTATTTAAATTATCAAAGATTAATAAAATGTTTCTTTTGCCATATACCTTCTGCTGTGTTTCCCAATTTCCTCATTTCAAGCTTTTTCTTATGTGAACGAACTTTGTTGATGTTGTAAAACTTAGACTAATTGAAGAAATAATACATATCTGTTTTAATGATAAATTTAATCTCTGGCTTAGATATGTTCATGGTGTTTTTACAATAATAGATAATAAATATAACGTGGAAGACTTACTTAATGAAATCAATAAAATAGATAAAAACATACAATTTACTTATGAATTAAAAGAAAATAACTGTATTAACTATCTAGATGGGACTATTATTAGAAAAGAATATAATTGAAACAACAGTTAGCAGAAAACCAAATAACAGTAATGAAATAATTAATATTAAAAGTAAAATTTAAAATAAATATAAAATAAGGGCTTTACAATCCTATATCAATAAAGCCAATGACTTTTTACTTAAAAATGAGTTAAGTGAAATTTATAAAATCGTGTCAAATGCAGGATTCAATAAGAAACTTATTAATAAAATTCATAAAAAAGGGATTAAAAACTTAAATAAAATTAATGATGCTTAGAAAACTGGTAATAAATACACCGCAGCAATCACTTATAATAAAAGTACCTCACTTAAAATAAAAAATGAAGCTGCTTGTTATAACATAAGCATACCTATAAAATCTAATAGTAATGTTTTCCAGAGAATACGTAATGATAAAAACCCCATAGATCCATAGCAAATCGCTGGCATTTATGAAATCAATTATGAAAATAAAAACAAAGAAGTAGGTTTTTATATAGGAATAACAAAGAGAAAAATTAAAAACAGAGTAAAAGAACATGCAAACTTTATAAAATGCGGTAAAATAACAACAGCTTTAACTAAAACCAATAGAGATTTTAAATATTTATCTAGACTTTCAAAATATCAAAAAATTGGCTAATTTTAATAATTATAAATATGCGACTTTATGTGAAAATATTGAGATAATGGCCAATGGCCGTACATGCAACAATGGACAGACCAATCAGCTGATTGACAGAAGATGGTGCTTCATGTTAAATAAAAAGTGAAAAACTGGCAGAACACACAGCAAGAGCTGCCTGATGATGACTGGGAGCTTGGACGAATGAGCTCATGAAGTAAACAAGTAAGGCTATTTTAATTATTTTATACTTCACAACACTGATTACACTGTAAAACATTATACAGAGAGCAAACAGCTCTGCCCTCTTCTAGAAACAGAATGTTGACTACTTAACATTAGAAACGCATAATTCTGAAACTAACATTTTGATTAACATAGTCCAGAGAGCACCCCTGTCTTCTTTCAGAACCAACAGTCGACTAGGACAATTGAAAACAAATACATTTTTTACAAAGAACAGAGAGCATGTCTACTGTCTTCTTAAGTCAAACGCCGACTCTTCACTACAGCAGGAACACATTACACTGAAGTTTACATTTTAATTTGTGTAACACAGAGAGCATCTCTGCTATTCTTCAGAATCAAATGTCAGCTCACAACTACTGCAAAGAAAACAAAAAAAAAAAAAAAAAAAAGGCATCTCCTCTGTCAATCAGACACATACAGCTAAAAGAACAACATATGGTCCATCTCATCTCGGCATAATTTTTGCACTCTTGCCACATGAAGCGTTACTTAGAGGATGCACCAATATATAGACAAGGTTTGGCGAGAACTGGGCAGCAGGTCTCCGTTTTTGATTTGCATTCTGCTTTCTTTTATCTTGTTTCTCCTCTATGATTTTCTTGATTTGTTTAGTACATTTAACAAAAGGGGATGCTCCTTCCTCTGGTCAGAAGGCCCTTCCATTTTGATTATGTAAAGTGTTGAATTCCCTTTTCTAAGTTTTGGTTAAAGTGTCACCCTCTTTTTTGCATAAGGAAAAATAATTTATTTCCACTTTTTTATGTAGAGTTATTTGACAAAAGGTAATTTATGATGTGGTTTGTCACAAAAGTAACATCAAGAGTTACAAATGTCTAATACAATACCAGACTTCTTCAAAAAGTCTGTACCCAGAAGAGTACAATTGCCGCTTGTTTCTGGAAGAAAAATCATTTTCCTTGAAAAAACTCATCCATGAATTTTAATAGAGACTTTAGCTATCAGCACTTTAGTGGTAGTCTAACAACCATCAGCTAGGGACATGGTAAACTAATCTTCTTTGAACACTTGATCACATTTTCTTGGAAAGTTATTCATCAATTCTCTTCAATAGATTGGCTGGCTTCAGTGGCATTGCCAGAAAAATATTCAGGAGGGGCCAAAAAGGAAACTGTAGAAGTTTCAGTGTATTTTTGAAATTCAATTCAACTGAGTATTTGGTCAGTTGATTCAGATGATTAAGCAAGCCTGTATATACAAGCATGAAAATTTTCAGCTTTTTATAGATTTAGCTTTGCACTTTTCAGCTTTTTTTTTTTTGCTGTTATGATATTATTTGTTCTTTTCCTGTAGATTGAAGATTAAAATGATATGTTTATTACTCTAATGTAATGATTTTGTCATCAAATTCTTGTATCTCATTTCATTGTAATTTTTTTTTTTTTTTTTTTTATGTGTGTATGAATATTGCTTTGTGTCTTTTTTCTTTGTCTCTAGCTTTTTGTCTTTTTTCTAATCTTAAATACCTGTATGTAAGCACCAACATTTTTTTTTTTTTTCATAAACTAAGACATTTCCTTTGCAAAAACTATACAGCTTGTTCTAAACCAACCAGAATTAAAAAAACTTACTGTCAAGTTGACTCAAACTCTAGGAAAACATCAGAGCCAATCTGATCCTCTAGTCCGGTCAGTTAATTTCTTAATTGGCTCTGAGATATGAATTTTGTTTGGCAGTTTAGATAATCATCGAAACTTTGATGACTTAATTTTAAAGCTCTAAATATTATTTTTTACCGATAAAAATTTTCCATGACCTCTATGTGCTGACGCTCATAGCTGGCTAGTATCAAAACGTACTGCACCCTTGGCCTCATAAACCAAAATTCCCTGTAAAGCCAGTTGCTTTTGACAAGTGAAACATGTAAACATCTCTACAGAATTTATTTGGGCAGCTTCATTTCTACTCAAACAGCAAGTTAGACACTTGGTTTTAATAACTCCTGACTTTTCGCAGCCAGAACAATACAGGGATTTCTCATTCTTAATGTTCACCTGTGGCTTTTGGTATGAATTTCTTTAATTTTCTTTTCGATGTGTTTCTTTCTCGGCATGACACTATTTGAGTCCTTTTTAATGCTAATAGTTCTGAGACTGTCATAGGAATAGTCTAATCTTTCCACTAATTCCACTGGAGAATTAAGATTCTCCTAATTCAGGGAAAACTCTTTTTTTTTTTATCTGATCCGACAGAATGAATTCTTGTAGGGCATCAAAGAAGTCGGTTTTGAGTTCACTGAGCCAGTTTTTGAAATATGCACAAATTTTAAAATAGAAGCCATGCTTTGTAATATCTTTTGATTTACAATGAGCAAAAAATATTTGATGGAATTTACCAGCACTAATTTTAAATCTTTTAAGCAGGAGGTCATTAACACAAGGAAAGTTGGACGCATTTTCTTCCGATTCTCGTTTAACTACAGTGGTGATCAAAATTATAAGGAGAAGGGAAAAATCTCCAAATCTTGGTTAGAGTTGACTGGAAAATTATGCAAATCTTACGGCTGGAAACGAATGATAACTAAAACATTTTTTATTAGTTTTTATTGAAATATATGCAAAATTCATATTCATAAAATGTATTTTGGATTTAGACAGCCATGTGATTTGGACAAAATTATAAAGACTTAATTATTATTTGGATTATTATTTGTGTGTTCTAAAAAGAAAAATTTTCATATTTTTGATCTGCACATACCACTCAGAGGAGTTATAGATGCTTAGTAAGCAATTAGGGACATCATATTCTATTTTTGCAGACATACCACTAGGTAATAAACTTTCTGAGTTTCAGAAAATAAAAGTGGTTGCTTTTAGAAGTTCAGGACAGCTTAGCAAATTTTGACAAAGCTAATTAGATTGAAAATGGTCATTTATAATTTTTTTTTTTTAATCCTGGCAAATGTGAACAACAAAGTCATACAGGTACACGTTCATCTGCTTCTGTGTGTGAAAAAGAATGATAAAGGGCTCCAAAAAACAAACATTGATGGAAATTAAATGGGAATTAAGCTTATGATGCTGTGCTCGAACTGCTCGATGTGTTTTACAGAAAGTAAAAAAGGTTACATAATAAAACATAAAAAATGTAACTTTACTTTGTTGGCCGTTTTTAGATCTTTCGGTACTGGGTACCCGGTCCTCTTCAGAAAACGTTAACTCTGTGATGGAAAACTTGGCTTCTGGTTACTTCTCTGCTGATTTCTCATCAGGTGGTTCCAGGCTCTATTTGGGGCTACTGCGCCGCTATCATTGCACACTTCGTCATTAGTTGAGATCTCTATCGATTCGCGATACATAGCATAATGGTAGTTATTGTAATCGGCCAATTTTGTAGTTTTATCGAAATCTATTTTAATATCGTTTTTATTGTATGTTTTAGTTAAAGCAGTGTTAGATTTTCCGGTTTTAATGTCATGTTCGTGTTCTTTAATTCTTGTTTTAATTTTTCTTTTTGTGACGCCAATGTATGAACCGGGTTTATTGTTTTCATCTATGTATGGAATTTTGTAAATGCCTGCGGTTTCGAGAGGGGGGACGGGGTCTTTGTCACTACGAATTAATTGGAAAATATTTTTGTTCGGTTTGATAGGAATATTTATGCCATATTTATTAGCTGTACTTTTAATTTTATTTGCGGCTCCGCTGTCATAAGGAATGGATGAGGTAAATTTAATGGGTGGTTTCTGGTAATTAGGTATGTGATCTAGGGTTTTAAGTCTATTTTTAATTAATTTGTTGGTAATTTTATTTGGATATCCTGCTTTTCGTGTTAAACATTTGATAAAGTTAAGTTCTTTCTCGAGGTCTTCAGGTTCGTTGCATATTAAAATAGCGCGATTAATATATGATTGGATAGCGTTCGTTTTGTATCTAAAAGGTGTTTTACTTTTAAAATGAATAATTTCATTACTATTGGTGGGTTTTCTGTAAACAGTGGTTTTGAAATTATTTTTGTTCCGGGTTATTGTAACATCAAGGAAATTTAATTGTGATTCTTTCTCTTGTTCATAGGTGAATTGGATATTTTTATCGTGATTATTAATAGCGTTTAGGATTTTATCAACATCGGCTTTTTTCTCAACTATGGCAAAGACATCGTCGACGTAACGGTACCAATAAATAATTTCATTTTTTAAATTTTTAATAATTTGGTTTTCCAGTTTTCTTAATTTGAATTCGGCTATGAATCCTGATATAGGAGACCCCATGGGCACGCCTTTGGTCTGTTGGTAAATTTTTTCATTGAATGTAAAGTAGTTTTCCCTGAGCAAAAAATTAGTAGTAGAATATAAAGTTCGGGCTATTTCAGGATCGGTATAATTTTCGTTGATGGTTTCTTTAACTATTTCACAAGCTTCATTTATATCTATGGAAGGATAGAGGTTTACGACATCAAAACTTAGAAGGTGATAATTTTCTCTATTTTCTATTTCTCTTAATTTTCCAATGAAATCTTCAGTTGATTCTAGGGAGTGGGATGAGGGGGGAATAATTTTCTGATAAATGTTAGCCATGTATTTTTCTAGAGTATAGGTTGGGGCTTCGTTTTTATTTACTATGGGTCTGAGTTTAGGGGGGGTTTTGTGATCTTTGTATCTGCCGAAAATTCGCGGGGTATTAGGTGCATGGTTTAATATTTTAGGGGGGGGGGGTGTTATCCGGCCATTTTCCTTCTTTGATAATTTTGCGAGTTTTATCGATTAGTTTGTTATTTGGGTCTTTATCAACTCCTATTTCTTTTATGGTTTCTTCCATTTTGGATACATATTCTTTACGATTGAGGATGGCGATTTTTCTGGTTTTATCTGTTAATGTGCAAGTGATTTCATTGTTCTTTTTCAGTTTTTTTAATTCTGCTAGGTCTGATTTATTGATATTTTTATTTTTAGTAGATTTTTCTATTTCTGATATAGCGACATTACGGATGTTATTTTGGTTATTTTCCGGAATTTTGTTGATTACGGATTCGATTTTAGTGATACTATGTTTAACATTAATGGGTTGATCTAATATATATTTATATCCTAAGTTAAGAAGTTCGTGTTGATGGCTATTAAGTTTAGTATCGGATAAGTTAATATAAGGTATTTCATTTTTTATTATTGGTTCATAATTTCGTTTTTTAAGCCAAAATTTAAGTCTTTTGTTATGTTTATTGGTAATCGCATTTTTCTCGGTTTCATAGTAGTGGTTGATTTTTTCTTTGTAGGTAGTCCATTGTTTCGAATCCGTCAAATTTTCAAGTTTTTCTGCAGTTTTATTCCATGTTTCTTGGGTTTGGTAAAATTCGGCTTTTCTTTTTCTAATAAGTTTATTTAAGATCTTCTGTTCTAATTCGCGGACTTCATCTCTAAAATTATCCACCAAGAATTTATTGCCGACGCGGATAAACGTTGGGGTAAGTTTGAAATATTTACAATTCTCTAAGAAGTTAATTTTTTATTCAGTTTTAGCGAGTTTTTTATTAATCTGTTTCAATTCATTAAAAATTCGGTTGAGCATTGTCAAGATGTACTAGGTTAAATAGTTCTTCAAATAAGTAAAAGTTTTACAAAAATAACCACTTACTTTAATAGAAATAACGTTTATTGATTACGCTACACAAAACAATAAAAAGGAGATTATAATTTAAAGTAAATACCAAAGTATCCAATATCATTACAAGGTAAACAAAAAGAATTCTATTAAATACGCGTGAAAAAAGAAAACATTTGAGAAATATTTAATTGAAATATCGTGATATATAAACGCGTTCAAACAATCATTAATTGAAGTTAAAGGAAAAATCACTTAAGTGTGTTTAATAAGTATGCATTTGATAATTGCGGACGCAGATAGCTCCCGAAATCCATATTCCACAGGTAAACACATGTAAAGTCCAGGTTCGACATTTAAAATTTAAATAAGATGAAAAAACGAAGTTATAATAATTACATAATAAAACATAAAAAACCTAACTTTACTTCGTTGGCCGTTTTTAGATCTTTCGGTACCGGGTACCCGGTCCTCTTCAGAAAACGTTAACTCTGTGATGGAAAACTTGGCTTCTGGTTACTTCTCTGCTGATTTTTCATCAGGTTACCTGATGAGACCTGAACAGGTTACCTGATGTAACCTGTTCATCAGGAACATCAGGTTACAACCTGAACATCAGGTTACCTAATGTATTCACGATATTTCAATTAAATATTTCTCAAATGTTTTATTTTTTCATGCGTATTTAATAGAATTCCTTTTGTTTACCTTGTAATGATATTGGATACTTTGGTATTTACTTTAAATTATAATCTCCTTTTTATTGTTTTGTGTAGCGTAATCAATAAACGTTATTTCTATTAAAGTAAGTGGTTATTTTTGTAAAACTTTTACTTATTTAAAGAACTATTTAACCTAGTACATCTTGACAATGCTCAACCGAATTTTTAATGAATTGAAACAGATTAATAAAAAACTCGCTAAAACTGAATAAAAAATTAACTTCTAAGAGAATTGTAAATATTTCAAACTTACCCCAACGTTTATCCGCGTCGGCAATAAATTCTTGGTGGATAATTTTAGAGATGAAGTCCGCGAATTAGAACAGAAGATCTTAAATAAACTTATTAGAAAAAGAAAAGCCGAATTTTACCAAACCCAAGAAACATGGAATAAAACTGCAGAAAAACTTGAAAATTTGACGGATTCGAAACAATGGACTACCTACAAAGAAAAAATCAACCACGACTATGAAACCGAGAAAAATGCGATTACCAATAAACATAACAAAAGACTTAAATTTTGGCTTAAAAAACGAAATTATGAACCAATTACCAAAAATGAAATACCTTATATTAACTTATCCGATACTAAACTTAATAGCCATCAACACGAACTTCTTAACTTAGGACATAAATATATATTAGATCAACCCGTTAATGTTAAACATAGCATCGCTAAAATCGAATCCGTAATCAACAAAATTCCGGAAAATAACCAAAATAACATCCGTAATGTCGCTATATCAGAAATAGAAAAATCTACTAAAAATAAAAATATCAATAAATCAGACCTAACAGAATTAAAAAAACTGAAAAAGAAAAATGAAATCACTTGCACATTAACAGATAAAACCAGAAAAATCGCCATCCTCAATCGTAAAGAATATGTATCCAAAATGGAAGAAACCATAAAAGAAATAGGAGTTAATACTGTTGATAAAGACCCAAATAACAAACTAATCGATAAAACTCGCAAAATTATCAAAGAAGGAAAATGGCCGGATAACACCCCCCCCCCTAAAATATTAAACCATGCACCTAATACCCCATGAATTTTCGGCAGATACAAAGATCACAAAACCCCCCCTAAACTCAGACCCATAGTAAATAAAAACGAAGCCCCAACCTATACTCTAGAAAAATACATGGCTAACATTTATCAGAAAATTATTCCCCCCTCATCCCACTCCCTAGAATCAACTGAAGATTTCATTGGAAAATTAAGAGAAATAGAAAATAGAGAAAATTATCACCTTCTAAGTTTTGATGTCGTAAACCTCTATCCTTCCATAGATATAAATGAAGCTTGTGAAATAGTTAAAGAAACCATCAACGAAAATTATACCGATCCTGAAATAGCCCGAACTTTAAATTCTACTACTAATTTTTTGCTCAGGGAAAACTACTTTACATTCAATGAAAAAATTTACCAACAGACCAAAGGCGTGCCCATGGGGTCTCCTATATCAGGATTCATAGCCGAATTCAAATTAAGAAAACTGGAAAACCAAATTATTAAAAATTTAAAAAATGAAATTATTTATTGGTACCGTTACGTCGACGATGTCTTTGCCATAGTTGAGAAAAAAGCCGATGTTGATAAAATCCTAAACGCTATTAATAATCACGATAAAAATATCCAATTCACCTATGAACAAGAGAAAGAATCACAATTAAATTTCCTTGATGTTACAATAACCCGGAACAAAAATAATTTCAAAACCACTGTTTACAGAAAACCCACCAATAGTAATGAAATTATTCATTTTAAAAGTAAAACACCTTTTAGATACAAAACGAACGCTATCCAATCATATATTAATCGCGCTATTTTAATATGCAACGAACCTGAAGACCTCGAGAAAGAACTTAACTTTATCAAATGTTTAACACGAAAAGCAGGATATCCAAATAAAATTACCAACAAATTAATTAAAAATAGACTTAAATCCCTAGATCACATACCTAATTACCAGAAACCACCCATTAAATTTACCTCATCCATTCCTTATGACCGCGGAGCCGCAAATAAAATTAAAAGTACAGCTAATAAATATGGCATAAATATTCCTATCAAACCGAACAAAAATATTTTCCAATTAATTCGTAGTGACAAAGACCCCGTCCCCCCTCTCGAAACCGCAGGCATTTACAAAATTCCATACATAGATGAAAACAATAAACCCGGTTCATACATTGGCGTCACAAAAAGAAAAATTAAAACAAGAATTAAAGAACACGAACATGACATTAAAACCGGAAAATCTAACACTGCTTTAGCTAAAACATACAATAAAAACGGTATTAAAATAGATTTCGATAAAACTACAAAATTGGCCGATTACAATAACTACCATTATGCTATGTATCGTGAATCGATAGAGATCTCAACTAATGATGAAGTGTGCAATGATAGCGGCGCAGTAGCCCCAAATAGAGCGTGGAACCACCTGATGAGAAATCAGCAGAGAAGTAACCAGAAGCCAAGTTTTCCATCACAGAGTTAACGTTTTCTGAAGAGGACCGGGTACCCGGTACCGAAAGATCTAAAAACAGCCAACAAAGTAAAGTTAGGTTTTTTTTGTTTTATTATGTAATTATTATAACTTCGTTTTTTCATCTTATTTAAAAAGTAAAAAATGTTTATTACGGAAAACCTATGTCATGACTGCCTTCTTACAAAAGTTCATAAAACACTGAGGGAGGAGTTTTTTTTTTTTTTTAAATGCATTAGTATGGGGAAAAAGTGGTATGATATTATCTTTGATGAGAAAAAGTTTAATTCGGATGTACTGTGGTATCCAGCTGTAACTCAAAAAGGACAATAAAAGAACTGTAACTTTGACTGTTGTTAGAACTCGCATGTCGGTCGTTGTTGTCGCAGCTAGGAATGAGCTGATAGTTAAAATGTTATGTTAATTAAAGAATTCGTAAAACAAGAAGCAAAATTATAACTTAAATAATTAAAAAACCTTACATTCTTCTTGAATAAAGTCTTAGCACTTGCGGGAAGGGGCCCCTCCCATCGTCAGAGGCAGCACGTTGGCAGCTTGCTTAGTAGTGTTGACACTGTTGACTTGATCTCTTGTAGTCTTGATGGTCCTACACCAGTTACGGTTGATTTCCTGTCCTGGATCGTTGCCATTACAGGTAAGTGGATTAAACAAAATTTCGACCGTTTCGCGATTCGCGGCGTATATTGCATTGTTGTAATCGACTAGTTTGCGAGTTTCGTTAAAATTTATAATAATGGGTTCGATAGCGTTTACTTTGGTGAGTGCGGTGGTTATTTTTCCAAATTTGATGTCTGCAGAATGTTCTTTAATACGGTTTTTTATTTTACGTTTGGTCATGCCTATGTAGTAACCAGTATCATTGTTTGTTTTGGAAAAAGGAATACTATAAATTCCGGAGGTTTCTAAGGGATCTATTTTGTCTTTTTCGTTTCTAATTGTTTGATAAATATTTTTGTTTGGTTTAATTGGGATTTTTATATTAATTTTGTTGGCTGCATTTTTGATTTTTTGGGAAATTCCGCGGTCGTACATAATGGCTGGAGTGAATTTTTGTTTTGGATTTTGGAAGTTGTCTATAGTATTAAGTTTTTTTATTTTTTTCCGGTATAGTTTGTCAATTAAGTCTTTTTTGTAACCTGCTTTAGTAGTAATTTTTCTAATAGTAATGAGTTCTTTGTTTAGTAAATTTTTATTAGAGCAAACGGTGATTGCGCGATTGATATAGGATTGGATAGTATTTATTTTATATTGATAGGGGGTTTTATTATTGCAATGAATTATTTCAGTACTACTATTTGGCTTACGGTAAACAGTTGTTTCTAGGGAATGATTATTGCTATATTAGGAAAGTTTAACAAAGAAATATTCTGCTGGTTCAGATACGTCGATGACGTATTTGCAATTATCAACCCTCAAAATAATATCCCGAGAATTCTTGAAAGATTAAATAAACTTGATAAAAATATCCAATTCACCCATGGAATAGAAAATAACAATATCCTTAATTACCTCGACGTTAGTATAATTAAAACCAATAATCATTCCCTAGAAACAACTGTTTACCATAAACCAAATAGTAGTACTGAAATAATTCATTGCAATAGTAAAACCCCCTATCAATATAAAATAAATACTATCCAATCCTATATCAATCGTGCAATCACCGTTTGCTCTAATAAAAATTTACTAAACAAAGAACTCAATACTATTAGAAAAATTACTACTAAAGCAGGTTATAAAAAAGACTTAATTGACAAACTATACTGGAAAAGAATAAAAAAACTTAATACTATAGACAACTTCCAAAATCCAAAACAAAAATTCACTCCAGCCATTATGTACGACCGCGGAATTTCCCAAAAAATCAAAAATTCAGCCAACAAAATTAATATAAAAATCCCAATTAAACCAAACAAAAATATTTATCAAACAATTAGAAACAAAAAAGACAAAATAGATCCCTTAGAAACCTCTGGAATTTATAGTATTCTTTTTTCCAAAACAAACAATGATACTGGTTACTACATAGGCATGACCAAATGTAAAATAAAAAACCATATTAAAGAACATTCTGCAGACATCAAATTTGGAAAAATAACCACCGCACTCACCAAAGTAAACGCTACCGAACCCATTAATATAAATTTTAACAAAACTCGCAAACTAGCCGATTACAACAACGCAATATACGCCGCGAATCACGAAACGGTCGAAATTTTGTTTAATCCACTTACCTGTAATGGCAACGACCCAGCACAGGAAATCAACCATAACTGGTGTAGGACCATCAAGACTACAAGAGATCAAGTCAACAGTGTCAACACTACTAAGCAAGCCGCCAACGTGCTGCCTCTGACGATGGGAGGGGCCCCTTCCCGCAAGTGCTAAGGCTTTATTCAAGAAGAATGTAAGGTTTTTTAATTATTTTTGTTATGATAATGTTGTGATTAATGTTTTCATGTGTTTTGTGGCTGCTTAAAGTAATATTAAAATGTGCGTGCTAATGAACTATGCTTAATCATTGCCTCCGAAGCTCAACACAAACACGCACACAATATAGTAAGATAAAACATGGCGGCAGCAGCAAAAGTTTTGATTTCGAATGTGGATAACAATGTTTTCGACATGAACTGTTTTTAAAAGTATCTTAGTGCTTTATAATGGAAGATTTTTTGAAAATACAAGTAGGATAAGCATATTTGAAGTAAGTTAAAGAACATTATTATCTTTGTATATTCCATTGAATTTGTCCGAAACGAGAGAAAAAATTTATACTGACAGAACATTCGACTCCAGCTTACCAGGTTACCCCACCTGAAAGTTTACTTTCTCTACTCCTGCACTTTGGTCTAAATGGAAACAGCATTTCGATAGATTTTGTTTCGCTTCCGGACTTAATAAGCAGCATGATGAAGAACAAGTAAATGCGTTAATCTCAAAGCAGAAGATATTTTTACTTCCTTCGATCTATCTGCTGAAGACAAAGTAAAATACAATATCATAATTAAACGATTCACAGATCACTTTATAGTTAAGTAAAATACAATTTTTGAAAGAGCCCAGTTTAACCAAAGGGTTCAAAAGGAAGGAGAATCTGTCAACGATTTCATACCGCATTATATTCTCTCGCGGAATATTGCGAGTATGGTACACTTCATGACGAGTTACTTAGAGATAGAATAGTGGTTGGGATCCAAGATAAAAATTTAAGTGAGAAACTTCAGTTGGATTCAGAACTCACATTGTGTAGAGCTGTCGAAAAAGTTTGATTATCTGAATCTGGCAAGAAACAGCAGGACATTTTAACTATTGACAAAACCTTAGTTCAAGTGGTGGCAAATGTTGATAATGTGAAAGCAAAGAAAGCTGGTTATTTTCATCGAGAAGCAAAAACTTTGGGGAAGAGACTTTTTAATAAAAATTCTGAAAAACAAAAACTTCCTGAGGACTGTAAGTGGTGTGGAAAAAAAAAACACGACAGAAAATTTTGTCCCGCTAAGGATGCAAAATGCATGAACTGTTCTAAAATTGGGCACTATGCTAGGGTTTGTTGTCAAAAAGATAAAAAATCAGCTATTTCATTTCTGGGAACAATCAAAAATGTTTATTCTGAATTTGTCAGTACTGAATGGAAGGTCCCAATCTGATATAAAAACGAAATTGTTAATTTCAAAATTGATAGGGGGCAGATCATACAATAATTCCGGTATCAGTTAAAGATTCTGTGTTTACAGATGCAAAAGTTATGAAACCTGATAAGCAACTTTGTCGTCCAGATGGTAATGCACTCAAATTATTAGGCAAATTCTATGCAGAAATTAGTTATAAAATGAAAAAATTTACTGAAACAATTTATGTCATTCAAGGTTTACAGAACTGTTTATTAGGGAAGCCAGCAATACAGGCATTCGGACTAGGTCCAAGAATTCTAGAAATTGGTTCCATTCATCCCAAGCAAGATTTTCCAGAATTGTTTAGAGGCCTAGGGTTAATCAAGGGATGTTATGAAATCAAACTGAAACCAAAATCAGTTCCTTTTGCTGTTCCTGCACCAAGAAGAATTCCAATTCCTCTTCTCAAGAAAACTGAATCTGAAATTTTAAAATATGGTGTTGCAAGGAATTATTGTACCAGTTGATAGACCAACAGAGTGGTGTTCTCCAATAGCAGTTGTTCCGAAAGGTGATGGAACTGTTCGAATATGTGTCGATTTAATTGAATTAAATAAAAGTGTAAATTTAATAAAAAGTGAATTAAATAAAAAGATAATTTCATCCTTTACCTTCTGTTGAATATTCTTTAAATTTGTTGACTGATGCCAAAGTTTTCTCAAAATTAGATGCGAACTGTGGTTTTTGGCAAATACCCCTAGAGGAAAAATCTTCATACCTAACGAAGTTCATTACACCTTTTGGAAGATTTCGATTCTTACGATTACCTTTTGGAATTTCCTCAGCGCCTGAACATTTCCAAAAGAGAATGATGCACCTAGAAAAGACCTCAGGAACAATTTGTCA
The DNA here is from genome assembly GCA_963930645.1 of Salticus scenicus. Taxonomy (NCBI): domain Eukaryota; kingdom Metazoa; phylum Arthropoda; class Arachnida; order Araneae; family Salticidae; genus Salticus; species Salticus scenicus. The sequence continues at coordinate 39,007,346 of OZ005657.1, read as the reverse complement.
TATGGATGACATTTTAGTATGGGGCAAGGATCAAGCTGAACATGATGAAAGATTGAAGTGTGTTTTAGAAAAAAATTAGGTGTGCTGGTATTACTTTGAATGAAAATAAGTGTAAATTTTCTGTCAACAAGATTAAATTTTTAGGACATATTATTGATGGCGATGGTATTCATCCAGATGAAGAGAAAGTTGCTGCTGTAAAGGAGTACCCTCCCTCTACAAATAAAAGCGAATTAAAACAAATGTTAGGCATGGCAAATTACCTTGCAAGATTTGTTCCAAATTATGCAGAAATGTTATCACCTCTAACGTCAATGTTGAGTAACAAGAGGGAATTTGTCTGGGACAGAGCACAAGGAAAAGCATTTGAAGATTGGAAAAAGGTTTTAATTTCACAACCAGTTTTCAAGGTGTATGATCCTCAAAAAATGTCTATTGTCTCTGCGGATGCCTCATCATATGGAATCGGAGCCACTTTACGACAAGAACAGCCTAATGGAAATCCTTGTGTCGTTGCTTATGCTTCCAGAACTCTTACACCTACAGAAAGACGATACGCCCAAATAGAAAAAGAAGCACTCACCTTGGCTTGGGGCTGTGAAAAGTTTAGAGACTATATTACAGGTACTCACTTCCGGTTGTAAACCGACCATAAACCTCTTATTCCAATTTTCTCAAAAAAAAAACATGGATGATTTATCTCCTTGTCTACAAAGAATGAAGTTAAGAATGATGCGATATTCATATTCCATTTTTCACACACCAGGTAAAAAGTTGTATGCTGCTGATGCTCTATCTAGAAAGCCACAAGAAATTAAGAAAATACCCGACGAACTAGAAGAAGAAATAGATGCATATGTTCGCATGATATCTTCATCTTTACCAGCTTCTTATCATCGACTGAAAGAATTAAGAAATCTTCAACAAGCAGACCCAACATGCAGGATCTTACAGAAATTAATCTTAGAGGGCTGGCCAACAAGAAAAAACCTAGACAGCTCCTGTTTGCCATATTGGAATTATCGATATGAAATATCTATTCAAGATGGACTTTTAATGAAAGGATGCAGAATTATTATACCTTCAGACCATAGAAGAAAAGTTTTAAAGCAGATACATGAAGGTCATTTAGGAATTACTAAATGTCGTGCAAGAGCGAGATCATCTGTTTATTGGCCAGGAATAAATAAAGAAATTGAAGAGATTGTAAAAAACTGTACAAATTGCATTAAAGAAGCAGCAAATCACCATGAACCTCTTATGCCAACAGAATTTCCAGAAAGACCATGGGAAAATGTCGGCATGGATCTTTTTAAGTTATTTTTCAAGATATCCTGAAATTGCCAGATTAGATAGATTAACGTCGGCTGAAGTAATCAATCATTGTAAGTCTATTTTTTCAAGACACGGGATTCCAGACTTAGTTAGATCAGACAATGGTCCACAATTTGAACCTATTGATTCTTCTGAATTTGCAGAATTTTCACGAGCTTATGGATTTCGTCACATCACTTCAAGTCCTAGATATCCACAAAGCAATGGATTTGTGAAATCAGCTGTGAAAAATATAAAGTTTCGACTAAAGAAGTCCAGCGATCCTTATATAGCTTTGTTGAATTACAGGGCAACTCCTCTAGAAAATGGATTAAGTCCTGCTGAGTTACTCTTTAATAGAAGAATACAAACAACTCTCCCTATCGCAAAATCACAACTACAACCAAAAATGGAAAATAAACGTGATCTCGAGAGAAAGGAGGAGAAAAGAGTGAAAAAACAAGCTACAAACTTCAATAAAAGACATAGAACAAGAGATTTGAGCGTCTTAAATCCAGGAAACACAGTGTGGATTACACACAGGAAAACTTCAGGAAAAATAACCGAAAGATTAAACTATCCAAGATCATATGCAGTGCAATCAGGAAAGAAGCAATATATACTCGGGGCAAACCTAACTTGAGAACACTGTCAAAGGCTGAGCCTGTGTGGTTCCTCAAGTGATATATAGTTCCTTTTAAATACTTATTTATATTATTAAAAATAAATTGAAATTAACATTAAATATACGTATTAGATTCAGTAATATTAGTTAAATCTATATACTCAGCTTAAAGTGTATATTTTAATGATTAAGAAATTGTTTTAAAAAATAATAAGTTATACGTCACAATCTACTTATCCAATCAAAAGTTTCCTTTGTTTGGCGATTTACTCAGAAGAGCGAAATTCCGGCAACCCTCAACCCCTGGAATTTTTCGTGGGGTCATTCTTTTCTCGGACACCGGAATTGACGCTTGCTTTACTTTTACCCTCTTTCTTCTCTTCCACAAGCCCCTTACCTTATCCTTTCAATGGCATCTTCTTCAGTTTGATCCCCGCTTACTTTTCAACCTCAGAGAAAGGGGAAAGCTTTGCAAAGTTCTGTTAAGGTTATCATCTTAAATGTTTTTATTAAACTCAGAGAACAAAATCCTTTGAAATCGGAAAATGAAATTACTGAGATGTGTTCTGAATTGACAGGAATTTCCCGATCATCTATAAACAGAATAAAAGCTGAAATGACAGAATAAATGCTATAGACAAATGGGAAACGACAAATAAGAATTTTTTTTTTTTTTTTTTTTTTTCAAGGCTAAAAAAAGTTCTTTTTAGAACTAACACAAAAAAAGTTCTTTTCAGAACTAACACAAAAAAAAGTTCCTTTCAGTACTAAAAAATAAGTCCTTTCGAGGACAAAGCTTTATCAAAGGCGAAAATAAAAAAAACAGAAAGTTTAATTACACTAAGAATTTAGAACACAAATTATTCAATTGTCTTTTTCAGTTTCTCCTCCCTTAAACAACAATAACAACAATAATAATGAGTAGGGTAGGTGCTCCAGTGATTGGCATGCTCCAGTAATTGACACCTATCCCGAAATAATTTATAAATAAGAAAAATAATAAAATCATATATTTTACATTTAAAAATTTTATCATTTTATGTAAAAAACTGGAGCATAGATTCCTAATAACTGGTAAAATGAATAACTAGCAGTGTCAAACACTGGAACATAGGGTGTCAATGACTGATAAAATGAAAAACTGGCAGTGTCAATTATTGGAACATTGAGTGGGTGTCAAATAAAAATTCATAAAAAAATAATAATTGTTATCAATTGTATATATTTTAACATATATGTGGTTCTGAATGTCTTTCATACCATATGTACTAACTTAAGACTTCTAAAAATATTTTCCGATGACTAGAACATTAAGAACATCCGAGATTGCTCTAAAAGTGTCAATCACTGGTGTACTTACCCTAAAATGAAATATATTTAAATATATAATCCATTTCATAAGAAAGAGAATGAAGAATAGTCAGTCAAATAAACCACCATAGAAAAAAAATATATGATATGCACATATCTTAAATTTGCCAAGTCAAGGCTTTTTAAATATATATATATTAAGCCGTTTTAAGCTTTCATAAGTAAAGCCTATATTTTCAATTTTCAACTCTAGATACAAAAATTTAAAAACCTTAACACAGTACAGACTTTTTTCTTTTTTAATCGCCCTCACCCATCTCCCTCATTCATTTCCTTCTCCACCTGGAATTGAGAGGTTTTTCTCTTACAACTGAGAGAGAGGTGGTACTTATTATAAACTAAAAGTCCATGTTTCAAATGATTCCTATTAAGCAGATTAAATACAGTGGAAACATTAATATTTAAATTTTAAGGGCTTCAATAAAAATAACCCGACCAGTGTTCAACTATTATAACACATTAAAGACCAAAGTTTTTAACAAAAAAAAAACAATTTTATTCAACAAGATATAATGATATATTAAGATTTCAAATTTATAACAAAAACAAGATTACCTTTTACAGGTGTTGAGCTAGACATATTGATAAACACAATGAAAAGCAGATGACAATACACTTCAAGAAACGTCGCAGAGCATCCGCGATCGCCTGGTTGATCAGCGGGAAAATATGGTGAAGAAATATACCTCTGCGATCGCCGGGTTGATCAGCGAAAGTGAAACAAGATGTACCAACACACAGTGGCAAGGATGAAGATTATGCTCATACACTATTAATTTAGAAGATTTTAATTTTAACTTTTTTCAAACTTAACAAATGACGCTTAAAAAGCGTCTAAACAAGATTAACATCATTAAAACTATCAAATATAACGGCCTCGCCTCAAAAGGGCGTCGATTATCAATTTTAATTCAAAACTTCCATCACCCATGAATGACAGAAAACTTTAACCTTTAATAAGGAACAATTTGGCAAACATAAACTTAACATATGTAAAAAATTAACAACTTAACAACGTAACAACGGCATCCATCATTTCTTAAAAAAAATACAATAGCCAAAGAGCATTACTAGCTTAGCTGGAACGATACTATAAGCACATACATCGTTACTTGGCCATCAACAACTTAAAGCTACTCACACTACTCATAAACTACTGCTTCATATCTAATTGAAGACTAGCTGGCCATTGCTAAACACTGCCGATAACCGCCCTTTAACACATGCATCGCGATCTTTTTATACTGACTGAAAAGTCAAAAAATCTGCATATAAACAATATATTACCATTGCCACTTAACGGTCAAAGTCAAAAATACAATTTATCATAACTATTTTAATAGAAGTGGCAACAGCAAAAATAGGAAAAATTATGTAGAGCAAGATTGGCAACGGCAACAATGTAAACAAAACATCGTTAGTAATGGCGCGATGTAAGTAAAAGATGGCTGACAGAGTTCAAGTAAAGAAAAACATTTAAATTCAAATAAAAGGTATGTTAACAGTTATATAATAAAAGATAAGCATTTATATTTATAGAATTAACAATTTTTATGTGCGAGGACAATTGATAGATATCAATGCCCCCCACCGCAGCATACATAAAAAAATAAATTTAATTAACAAAATACCATCATGAGATTCCCCACAGTCTATAGGAAGTGTCACAAGTGATATAATAAACTAATTACCATGAAGATAACCATTGACAAAAACTTAGATTTTCAAGTGATGAAAAACAACTTCTCACCCTGCAGACATACTAAAGGAAAAGGTGATATGAAAAATACATCATATACAATATTATATACAGTTATATTATGCAATTCAATTTTATATACAAGAAATGAATATATACAATATATGGAAAATTATGAAAAATGAATATATATACATAATGAACAAATACGCAAGGCGCCTCACGATTTCACACACACATTCACACCATGATAACATAATAAAAATTATGAAAAGCATCTGCAAAGCGAAGAAATTAATTCAAACACAAAAGATTTATATAAAGATCACTTTTATAAATTTTAACAAATCACTTTTTGTCAACGGCTTCGTAAACTGGTCGGCAAGATTTAATTTAGAGGAAATATATTCAATATGGAATTTGCCCTCATCAAACCAATCCCTTATAAAAAATAGTTTAATATTAACATGACGTGTATGGAAATTCTCAATCCTGGACTTTGTAAAACGTATTGCAGCCTGATTATCAGCATATAGGGTAGGTATTTCAAAATTATTTTCTATAAGATTTAAATTAGAACATTCACATAAAATATTATAAAACCAGTCCTGCTCACGAACACAATCACACATAGAAACAAATTCTGACTCCATCGTTGATATGGTAATCCCTTTCTGTTTATTAGTACGCCAAGAAACAGCAGCACTATCCAAAAGAATTAACTGGCCACCCATAGAAACGTAATCGTCCCTATTAGCGGCAAAATCAGCATCAGAATAAGAAATTAATTTAAATTGTGTGCATTTAAGATGGAGCTTATATTGACTGCTGTATTTTATATATCCTAGGAGTTTAAGTAAGCCCTGCCAATGTTTAATACCTGGATTTTGTTGGAACTGTGAGAAAATATTGGTGGCATATGCGATATCGGGTCTAGTACGATTTGAAATGAAAGAAATACAACCCAAAAGATTTCTGTAAGGTAAATGAGAAGCTTCATCAATGTCTTCTTGAATAACAGGACAATCACTTTTTGAAAATCTGATACCTTTAACAATAGGTAAGGAGGAGATAGGTACACGGTGATTTTGAAACCTCTTACTGACTTCGTCAATATATTGATTTTGGTGGATCAAAACTCCTGTATCTGTATACTCAAACTCCACACCTAACAACTTGCGTGTGATACCCAAAATTTTCAAATCAAACTTTGATTTCAACAAACTTAAAATGTCATTAGCTTGAGATTCAGTCCTGGCAAAAACAACGATGTCGTCAACATAAACCAATAAAACAGAGAAATCATAATATGAATATGCACAGTTACAATTTTCAAATTTATTAAAACCAAGTTCCAACAATACTTTATTTAATTCATAAAACCATAATCTGCCTGACTGGTGTAATCCGTACAGTGCTCTATCCAGCTTACAGACCCAGTCTTCTTTACCTTTTTCAGTACTCATGTAAATCTCGTCCTTTAAGGGAGCATACAGATAGGCACACTTAACATCGCACTGTACATTAAACCAACCATAACATGAGACTAAAAGAGAGAAAAAGAATCTAACAACAGAAAAGTTTATCACAGGCGAGAAGGTCTCATCGTACGATTCGCCCTGGATCTGGTTGAAACCTTGCGCGACCAACCTGGCCTTGTATCTGACAATGTTGCCAGACTCGTCACGCTTTACTGTGTAAACCCAGCGGTTTCCCAACGCAGTCTTGTTCTCAGGGAGTCTCACAAGATGCCAGACACCTCTCGTGGCCATACATTCTAACTCTTCCAACATAGCCCCATGCCACTCATCAGATTGTGCAGATTTTAAAGCCTGTTTATACGTTCTCGGGACCACCACATCTAGTCAACTAGCTGTGCTGGACGCGGAAGGTATAACACCAGGATTAACGACACCAGTAAACTTATTAAACTTGGAAAAATCAAAATCAGCAGGGTTAAAAACAATATTATTTAAATTACAAAACTTTTCGACATCATTAGGTGACCTTTGACAACACCTTTTACCCTCTCCATCAGGATAATAGTAAATATCGACCTTTTTTCCCTGAGGTCGAGGCACAACCTTCCTGTACCATACGGGATTGGTCATCCAGTTAGGAGAAGCAGTCTGCGGAGTAACTTGAGGAGCAGGAGAAACAGGAGAGACGGCTGGGACGACAACTTCAGTCTCACTGGGCAAGACCCCAGAGGTACCAGGCTCCGGACCAGGAAGAAGGTACCGGTCAACGGGCCGTGGTTGTTCCTCCGGGACAAGCACCAACTCAAAAGAAGAGTCGCCCATCACCGCTCCACTGCGTAGAACATCACCGCTTTCAACAAAAGAAACATTAATGGTTTCCACAACCTTCCTCTCGTCTTCTAACCAGACCCTGTAACCACGGGTACGCAAGGCATAACCCACAAGGACACCACATTTTGATTTGGAGTCTAACTTGTGCTTACGTCTAACCTTTGGTACACCCACATATGTCAACGTACCGAATGGTCTTAAATGTCGAACAGAAGGTTTATTTCCTGAATAGAGTTCAAATGGAGTTTTAGAGTTCCCACCGTGACAAATCCGGTTCCACGTATAATTAAAGTGTAAACAAGCTTCAGGCCAGAAATCATCAGATAAGCCACTGGATTTTAACATAGCCCGAACACAGTTCATGATTGTTTGGTTGAACCGCTCACAAACTCCATTTTCTTCTGGCGTGTAAAAATTGGTCAGCTCATGATTTATTCCATTTTCTCTACAAAAACCCTTAAAAGAATCATTATCAAACTCCTTGCCATTGTCAGTTCTGATCGACTTCAACTTGGTTCCCAAAAACCTTTCGGCCCTCAAAACATGTCTCTTAAAAACCTCAAAACACATAGATTTTTCCTGGATAGGGTAAACGGATGATCTACCAGAAAAATCATCTATTATTGACAGAAAAAAACGTTCACCTTTTTTACCAGGAATTTTAATAGGACCCCAAGTATCCATAAAAAGTCGATCTAAAGGTTTTTTGGAAGAAGAATGACTTAAAGGTTTGAAAGAAATACGATTTTGCTTACTCACATGACAGGGATCACAAAAAAAATTATCAACTGATTTTAAATTGGGCAGACCTTTTACAGCAGAATTACGGATAGTATTAAAAATTAAGTCAGGGCTTAGATGATCAAAGCGAAGATGCCAGGTATCAAAGTCTTTTATATTAACAGGTTTTATTACAGGAAAAGCTGAAATTTCAGTATTATCATTTAGATTTTCATTAGAATTCTGCCCCCCATTCAATTTAACACTGTGCTTATTTTTAATTACTTTTGGAAATGTATAATAAATCAAGTCATGGAGTTTAGCAGAGAAAAGGAAAACACCATACTTGTCGACCACGTTTATTTTGCCGGCCTTACCAATAAATTTAGCACCACCCTGGTCGAATCTAGAACCACTCAAAAGATTTTTCCGCAAGTTCGGCGAGTACAAAACATTCCATAATTTAATAACAGTTCCATTAAAATTCAACTCCACCTCACCCTTGCCAGTAATGGGAAAAGTGACACCATCAACAGCCACGTGTAACTCATCACCAGAAATTTCAGAAAAATTACAAAAGAAAGATTTATCTTTGCAGAAGTGATGAGAGGCCGCCGTATCATAAGCCCAGCTTCCCTCTCTATCAAAACTACTTAAATTTGCTTCTGCAATAAAATTTTGAGCTTTAGGAGGTTTATCACGTTTTGACTGTTGACTGGAGCCACCCCTCTTAGAAAAATTACTTCTGAGTGGTTTTTCCCTTTGCAGCTAGATCATTATTTAACTTAACTTTACAATCTTTAATTACATGGCCTTTTTTTCTGCACCTCCAACAAGTAAAAACAGGCCTGCGTTTAAATTTTACATTTTGGGCCTCAATAGAACATTCCGTTCTACTTTTATCAAAATTTCTAAGTTGAAGGCGCGTTTCCTCGGCACATAGTTCAACAATAATATTTTTAAAGTTAAAGTCCTTATCAGGCCAACGAAGAATTTGTTGAACAACCTGATCAAATTTATCAGGTAGGTATCTCAAAACTTGAAAACATAAATATTCATCTGCAATAGGTTTATTAATGGATTTTAACTGATCAGCAATTTTAGATATTCTAGCTGCAAAAACACCAATAGATTCGCCAGGTTCTAAAAAACATGTCATAACTTCAGAAAACAATTTCATATGATGACTTCTACTATCTGGCTGGAAGTTAACTTTTAAAAATTTCCACGCTTCTGAGGGGTCAGTACATTCACTTATTAAACTTTTAAATTCAGTATCAATATTCAAGTACAAAATTGACATAGCAGCATTCTGCCTTCTTTTAAAGTCTTGCACTGCCTCCTCAGATACCGTTTCACTAACTTTAGGCTTAGTTTCGTCACCAATGACGATATCATAAGCATTCTTTTCCATAAGTAAAAATTTAATGTCACACTTCCAACCAGAATAGTTAGTTGCATTTAACTTGGTAATTTGAGGTACAATATTATAAGCCATTTTTTTTTTTAAATAGTTACTTAATTATCAATTATACAGAAAACAAGAAAAGAACAACTGGTCAAGTTTAAAAATGATACCCTCAAAAAAACTGGCCCATAACCAAATATTATAAACTAAAAGTCCATGTTTCAAATGATTCCTATTAAGCAGATTAAATACAGTGGAAACATTAATATTTAAATTTTAAGGGCTTCAATAAAAATAACCCGACCAGTGTTCAACTATTATAACACATTAAAGACCAAAGTTTTTAACAAAAAAAAAAACAATTTTATTCAACAAGATATAATGATATATTAAGATTTCAAATTTATAACAAAAACAAGATTACCTTTTACAGGTGTTGAGCTAGACATATTGATAAACACAATGAAAAGCAGATGACAATACACTTCAAGAAACGTCGCAGAGCATCCGCGATCGCCTGGTTGATCAGCGGGAAAATATGGTGAAGAAATATACCTCCGCGATCGCCGGGTTGATCAGCGAAAGTGAAACAAGATGTACCAACACACAGTGGCAAGGATGAAGATTATGCTCATACACTATTAATTTAGAAGATTTTAATTTTAACTTTTTTCAAACTTAACAAATGACGCTTAAAAAGCGTCTAAACAAGATTAACATCATTAAAACTATCAAATATAATGGCCTCGCCTCAAAAGGGCGTCGATTATCAATTTTAATTCAAAACTTCCATCACCCATGAATGACAGAAAACTTTAACCTTTAATAAGGAACAATTTGGCAAACATAAACTTAACATATGTAAAAAATTAACAACTTAACAACGTAACAACGGCATCCATCATTTCTTAAAAAAAATACAATAGCCAAAGAGCATTACTAGCTTAGCTGGAACGATACTATAAGCACATACATCGTTACTTGGCCATCAACAACTTAAAGCTACTCACACTACTCATAAACTACTGCTTCATATCTAATTGAAGACTAGCTGGCCATTGCTAAACACTGCCGATAACCGCCCTTTAACACATGCATCGCGATCTTTTTATACTGACTGAAAAGTCAAAAAATCTGCATATAAACAATATATTACCATTGCCACTTAACGGTCAAAGTCAAAAATACAATTTATCATAACTATTTTAATAGAAGTGGCAACAGCAAAAATAGGAAAAATTATGTAGAGCAAGATTGGCAACGGCAACAATGTAAACAAAATATCGTTAGTAATGGCGCGATGTAAGTAAAAGATGGCTGACAGAGTTCAAGTAAAGAAAAACTTTTAAATTCAAATAAAAGGTAAGTTAACAGTTATATAATAAAAGATAAGCATTTATATTTATAGAATTAACAATTTTTATGTGCGAGGACAATTGATAGATATCAGTACTGAGTTCGAACCCAGGTCGTACTCGGAAGCTTTGCTGTTCAGTGTTTTTCGTAGTTTTCTCCAAAACTCATTTAAATACGGACTAGATATCCTGGTATCCCACCCCTCCTGTCTGTGCCCCTCTTCCCTCCTGTAATAGAGGTAAATTAGTATGAAGTCCTCTTGAAAAAATTGGGGACTGGAAAGAGCTGGCTCATAAACAGAGGAGGACTTTCAGAAAGGTTTTACTGTATTATACAGCTTTTCCAACTTCATTTTTCCATTAAAAATTAGTTCACCTTCAATGTATTTTACCAAAGTGATAGCACCTTAAAAATTCTTTCTTTTTAAAAAGAAATCATAAAATACTTTTTGTAGCATTGAAAATTGTTTGAAGTTGCATACGCATTATATAATATTCTAATATTCTTAAAAAAAAAAAAAAAAGGTTACATAGAGGGGGGAAAAAATGGATATCATGGTCATTTTGTTTATAACCCATGACACATTTGAATATTCTTGCATAGCCCTGTAAACCAGTCATTAATACTAATCATGCTATACTCAATGAGAAACATGCCTTTTGCATCTAAATAATGTATGTTACTTTCATTATGCTTTGTGATATATAAAAAAAATTAAAAATGGCTTTAAACAACTTATCAACCATAATGTACCCGAATCCTTTAGTGAAAACTTCTTAACAAGACAATAATTATAATCGCATTGTTTTCAATAGAAATCATGCCGCAGTAGACATGAGCAACATATGTAAATTTCAAGGCATTGAAAAACTTGTACACAATGCTAGAGAGATGAACTGACGTCATAAATATTTTCTAAATTTTAATGACAGTTGTTTCAAAAACATTAAATGTAGCTATATGCATACAATTTAAAATACATGTAATACTAAATGAATTCTTTTTATTTATTTATTTATTATTATTAGTTACAATAATATCAGTAGAAACATCTTTTCATTAAATTCAGACTTCTGAAAATACATAAAAATTAAATTAATATTTTGATAAATTATGATTGTAAATTTATAAGTTTAAAAAATTGTATTAAGTTATTTTGAGTCCATTCAGTATTGTATCTGTACTTATATAAACGCACATACATACTATTCTTTGAAATAATAACGTATTTATCAACATGTAATTCTTTTCTTTTCTTTTTTTTTTAATTCGACACCAATTCCTTCAATAATAATTTAAACACAATGTGCTATTTCCCCCCACAAAAAATAAGGATAAACAGCCAAATCTAGTAATCCTAATACCACTTATTTGTATGAATACAGGGAAAAGGGAGTAAACTGGCTTCTGTAGCTTTGACAGTGTACTCAAGTTAGGTTTGCCCCGAGTATAGAAGGAATAGAATGCATCTAATACCCTTACCAGATTTCAACCCAGAGGCTGATGAAGTAGATTATTCAGATCCAGTAAACTGTAATACACCTGTAATTAAAGTATCCAGTTCTACTAAAACTGATTCATTAGATTCAAAGGTAGTATCCTCCAGTAAAGGTAAGTATAGGTCCAATCTTTCCTCTGCAGTTATTACAACACCATACGTCACCAGAAGTGGTCGAGAAGTTCATCCCCCAAGAGACTTAATCTTTAAAGGAAGGAAGATGTGGTATCCAGCTGTAACTCAAAAAGAATAATAAAAGAACTGTAACTTTGACTGTTGTTAGAACTCGCATGTCGGTCGTTGTTGTTGCAGCTAGGAACGAGCTGCTAGTTAAAATGTTATGATAATGTTGTCATGTGTTTTGTGGCTGCTTAAAGTAATATTAAAATGTGCGTGCTAATGAACTATGCTTAATCATTGCCTCCGAAGCTCAACACAAAAACGCACACAATATAATTAGATAAAACATGTACGAGATGATTTTTGATATTTCTGGTGTTATTTCCTTAAAGAAAAAGAAATTTAATCGATATGTACATTTGGGGGGGGGGGGGGCTTCATAATGATCTTTGGAGGTTTTGCAACTGACAAAATTTCTCCAATATAAATTTTGTGCAGGTCAGAAGGAATTCTGAGTGTTATGTTGATATATAGAAGATAATCTTTTACCAGAAGTACCATTAATTACGAGAGAATACTATTTGTTCCAGCAGGACATGTTTCTCAAACTTCAAAATCATAGTTTGATGTTAATTTCGTGAAACAACTTAACCAGCTGGCCAAAAGCCTCGATCTAAATCTAGTGGAAAATTTGTGGGTTATTCTGCCACAGAAAGTATACAGAAATGGTATTCAATATCAAAACAAGCAAAAATATATTGTTGCGTTCTTGGGGGTTCGTGAGTTGTCCGAGAATGAAAGGCGAAACTTGCAAAAGCTCAGTAGGTTTATTTACAGAAAATTCCTGAAGAATGCAGGTCTATAAACTAAGTGTCAGCTTCAATTCCACCAATAAACACAGCTTAAATAACAGCTGTCAACAGCAAATCCACAGTACAAACTGTATAGCCTTAACACATGCAGCAATGCAACTGTATTTCCAAAGATTCAATAGCAGTGCAAGCATTGGCAGAAAGTAATCTGAGACTGACTGCCTTAGCATAAAACAGCTCCTTAAATAACCACTTAGAAAATTGTAGAAAAATCCAGAAACTGGTCAACCAATAGGATTATTTGGTATATCGATAATAAGAATTTTCTCGCCAAAAAAGTTGCCAAGGGCAAAAAGTCATCAAATTTGGCATCAAATCCATTACCTGCTGTATTGGAGCCTTTTAATGCTAAAACAACTAGAAATGCAGAAAATTAACATTTTATCAACTTACTAAGCCTCTTTGAAAAAATTTATACAAAAATAAATACAATTATTTACAAACTAGCAATGCTGACACCGTCCCCCCCCCCCCCCTCCCGAATTTTTTTGATTAAAATCAAGATTTATTTTATTTTTTTTTTAAACGGTGTATACATTATGACATAACATCAGTATTTTATTGTTTGTATATATATTTATGCCTATTATCAATAATTTTGCTTAAATTATATAAATATCTTTGTAGAAATAATCCATATAACCATTCATTATCAATATTTTATACAATGCAGCATGTACATATTTATCATTGAATCACACATTAACTAAATATATACAACTAATATTTATGCTACTCATAAACTTTACTTCTTTTAGAAAAGTATATAAATAACTTAAGAAAAAAAAAATGTATAAGGTTACATTTCTTGGTTAAACATATTTTACAGCAATATTATTAGGCATTTGTTATTTACTCTAAAGAATTGTTAATTTGTTTCATTAAAAAGACCAATTTTGAAGCTTTATCTACACCTAACCTATTTTGTAATTTAGAATAAACAATTCCAAATGATGAAAAAATTCTTTCAACACAAGCAGTTGATGCTATAGCTGTAACCAACGGGTCTGGTACGATTTCCCGACACTCAGTTTCCCGACAACTCAGTTTCCCGACAGGTATGTTTTCCCGACAGGTACGGTTTCCCGACAGGTACGTTTTCCCGACAACTCATTTTCCCGACAGCTCACTTTCCCGACGGGTACGTTTTCCCGACAACTCATTTTCCCGACAGGTACGTTTTCCCGACAACTCACTTTCCCGACAGCTCACTTTCCCGACAGCTCACTTTCCCAACAACTCACTTTTCCAACAACTCACTTTTCCGACAGCTCACTTTCCCGACAGGTACGCTTTCCGAACAGCTGACTTTCTCTGTATTTCGCTTGTTTACAGATTTTTCTGAATAAGAAAGAGGACGGATTAAAAAATAATAAAAATAATGCTGAATACGTAATTCAATTTCATTATTATTCAAAATGAATTTTAAATAATACTTTACTTTTTTAATCAAATTTCAAAAAATAAATATAAATAAATAAATAAAATAAAAATATTACTCTTCTAATTACTTGCTTTATAAAACGAAATTTGTATTCTTTAATATATGTCTGCCATATGGGAATAAGTTTTTCTAAAGAAAAAAAAAAAAAAAAACATTAGTTTCCGAATTTGAATCAAAAGTGGGTACATTTGTAACATATATCTGAACCAGTATTTATTTCTGAGTGCATGGAATTAAGAGATTTTGGTAGCCAAATATAAAAATTTGAAGTGCGTTTTATTTTTTATTTAATTATTTATTTGTTCAGAAAAATGGTGCCAAATGTGCAATTTATTTTTACTTTCTCTTACCCATAATGCAGAGAAAGTATTGTTATAGGGTCAAATTTTCGAACGTGAGTTTTTGCTATATTTTCACGTTTTGAGGTCCCCTGAATCCGAAAATCATGTTTTTAGTGGTTGGTCTGTCTGTGTGTCTGCTATCAGCATATCTCAAGAACAAATAATTGTAGAAAGTCCAAACATTTTATTTTAAATGTGTATCATATAGGGCTGCTACACTAAGCTTTTCGTTGAGAGGAAGCAAATGGTTAGTGTACAGGGACACCCAAGAATATTCAAATACATTACGTCTATCGGGGAAATTCCAGGAAAGTAGAGTTTAACGTCTATAGGCTACGGCTACACTGAGCCAAATGAAATTAATATATATTTTTTATATACGTAAAAACATGTTTCATGCAGAATATGGTGGGGATTTCATTCACTGATAGTGCGACAATAGTTGAAAATTGGTGGAAGCGTAATTCAGGTTGTGCCGTGTGTATTATTACTATAGGATTGTGTTTAGGTGCACTATGGGATTGGTACATAATCTTGAAACGTTATACAGGGCTGCAAATGTTTAAGCGATAATATTCTTTTTTATTGTTAGAGGAAGTGCTTTACTGTAATATTTTACCATGTCCAAGAAAGCTGCTCAGGAATGGAAATGAATTCTTCATAGACATATGGTAAATAATTTATGTCTTAAGCTAAATAGTCATCGCTTGTTTTTTGTGTATTTACACATTTGTCACCGTGTTTTGAGCTTTTTTGAACATGGCATCATATTGCCACTTATTGAGAAACTTTATGCTTCATGATAATTAATTTCAGAAATAAGAGTTTATTTTATCGCTCTAATCAATATAATATATATTTTTTCCCCTAATCTATTTTTTAAATCCATGATAATTTTGTGGCCTATTATTGAAATGCAGAACCATTTTCCACAAACTGACAAATTTTATGTTTAATAACACAAATAATTGTAAAAATTCATGATTATTTCTTTGCCAATCAAAAAAAAAAGTTCTTTATTCAAAGAGGTTTACCAAAATATGCAATAATTTTGTAACTTGTTACAGAAATGTAGAAGCATTTTGCCGCTAACAGTCCAAATATATGTTTGATGAAGCAATATTTCAGAAATATTCTTATTTTGCTGCAAATCGATGAAACTCAACCATTTTTTCAAAATTATTTACATTGAAATATGTCATTTTGCGGCCTAATATTGAAATATGAAATTATTTCACTGCTAATTATAAATATTTAAGAAATATTTTCCATAATGCAAAATTATTTCCCCGCAAAACATAATAATTCAATTTTCTGGCTTTCTTTAAAGGCTATTTACCAAATTACACGCTAATTTAGCAGCTCATCACTGAAATATGAAACCATTTCATTGTTCATATAGCAAGATAAAATTGAAAACTGTCTGCAGACATAAGTATTTGACCAACCACTTTCTGCACAAAATCTGTGGGGTTATCTCCAAAGACCATGGACCATTGTATAAATTCGTGTGCATGAGGGATTTAAACTTTTTCGCTTTAATTTTTTTTTTTTAATTTTTATGAATAACGATGAAATAGAATATCTATAATTACAAAATACTTCTTTTATTTTAAACATTATCTAAATACTTTTTTGATGAAATGGGAAATTTTTAAATTAAAAATATTTTCTTCAAAAAAAAAAAAAAAAAAAAAATATATATATATATATATATATATATATATATATATATTGATTGCATTCACGTTGGTTGGCTGACCAACGTGAGCAACTCAAGCCTTGCAAGTAAGAAGTAAAAACCGCATCACGGCATTTTGGCCGAAGAAAAGCATGGAATTGGCGGAGTAATATATTTTTATTTTTAAAACAACTTTTATAAAAAATAAGATTTTCCTGAAAAAAAAAAAAAAAAAAACGAAGACGTTACTAGATTCAGAAAGATCCCATTAACAACATATATTAATTAAAATAAAATCATTCGTGCCGTTTTAGAAATTTTTTTAATGATTTTATTCCATTACACTATCGTTTTTTACCATTTAGCTTTTGAGATTTCAGATTTCAAAACATAATGTACGTTGAAATGTAAAAATTTCACGATAGATTAAGACCGAAGATAAAAGACTATTTTGAAAAGATTGGAACAAAATATGGCATATTTGTTGAGATATTAAGTGTCGGCTTTTACAAACCTCTTTGATGTCATACTAGCCGTATATATGAGTTCGCAGCGTTCCGTTTGTCCTTCCGCTTACGTCACTCAAAAAACTGCCGTTTCTCATGATCAAATCTTCAAAAATTGTTCAAAAGTCAATAATTTACCTACCATAGCAACGCATGGAAAAAAGAAGATAAAAGTGAAGAACAGAGAAACGAAAAATTTCCGTAAATCAAAATCCGAAAGATTTTCAAACTTTCAAATTAGTGTAAGATCTATTCATTTTCAAATATGCCTAGAATTGAATAACATCTAATAGGTTAGGTTGATGAATTGCATTTATGATTCATTCGGTCGTAAAATAAGAATTAAAAACTTTACAAACACACTTTTATTTGAAAAGCAGTTGTTTTTGGGCACTAGCCGGTTCGCGATGCTTGAAAAACTGTCTGAATTAAAATCCCATTCGGTGGCGCTCTCTCTTTAACAGTTTCAGAACCTACAACAGCCTGTTTGATCGCCGTACAAGCACCTTTTAAATATCGGACCGTAGCAATCCCTCGTGTGATGGTGACTGCGAGCCTTCATCTGTTTCACATCGTGAAACAACCTGTTCACCCACGATACAAAGAACATTTGAAAATTCTGACCATTGGAAAGTCCTCGCTGGAGATTGCGGCTTCCTTATCAGATTTGCCAGTAACTTTGCACAGTTGTAAGTATGCACAATCGATTTGTCACACCCCAAAACATCAACACATGGATTTTTAAGACTCTAGCTGTATATTGATTAAAATAAATAAATAAATGTATTAAAAAAAAAAAAATGCCGCCTCCCCATCCATCCTGTAACTTTTTCAGAGGTGAATGGGGAGGTGGCAAAAATTTTATACATTTGAAATTAAAGCACCGTTTACACGTCTTTCAAGGGACTGCGTAAAAGGTCGTATAAATGAAAATACGAAAAATGGAAATTAAAATAATTACAAGGTAAAACGAACTTTTTATATACCATGTTTTTAAAATGTTCTGTTGAATTATATAAACGCTCACGAAGTCTGCGGGAAGTAGAAATAATTAGCTAAAAGTATTAAAAAAAGGCAATGTCATTGTGTTGTGAGCTATTCTGAGTGTCATATGCCAGCCTAGTCGAGAAGTTAGCTAAATAAATTTTTTGTTGAATTACATAAACGCTGCCGAATGCAGCAGGGACCCAAAACATTTGGCTAAAAGTATTAAAAAATGCATTATCACCATGTTCTGAGCTATTCGGAAAGTTTCAAATGTGCAGCTAGTCGGGAAGTTATATGTTTGTTGAATCATATAAACTCTACCTAAGGCAGCGAGGACTCGAAAGAAATGAGTAAAAGTATTTAAAAAATGCAATGTCACCGTGTTCTGAGCTATTCTGAGAGTTTCAAATGTTTAAATGTCTAGCTAGTCGGGAAGTTATATGATTTTTGAATCATATAAATGTTACCGAAGGCTACAGGGACCCGAAACAATTGGCGGAAAGTATTAAAAAATAGATTGTTATCGTATTTTTAGCTATTTTAGCTTCTAAGTTTCAAATGCCTAGCAGGTCAGAAAGTTAATTAAATAAATTTTGTGTTGAGTCATATACACGCTACCGATGGCAGCAGGTACCCGAAATTGTCGGCTAAAAGTATTAAAAACCCTTTAGTGCTATTCTAAAAGTTTCAGATATCTAGCTAGTCAGCAAGATAGTTAAAAAAAAATTCTGTTGAATCCTATAAACACTGCCGAAGGCAGCAGAAACCTAAAACAGTTAGCTAAAAGTATTAAAAAATGCATTGTTACCCTGTTCTGAGCTATTCTGAAAGTTTCAAATGTCTGGCTTGTCGGGAAGTTAGTTAAAAATCGATTGCAATGTTTGAACTGGACACAAAAACAAACAAGAATCAAAAATAAAATCATAGTAAAAATATTTCTTCAAATTTAATAACACTGTAGCAAAATTTATGTAGAACACAGATTAACAAAGTTTTTTAAGATAATAATATATATTACATTGTAGTAGAATTCATAGTTAAAAAGAGTAAAATATAAAACAAATAAAATAATGATAAATTGAGTTTCCGGCAAATGAGTTGTCAGGAAAGTTAGCTGTCTGGAAAGAAAACTCTGCGTAAAACGCATCTGTCGGGAAAGTGAGTTGTTGGGAAAACGTACCTGTAGGGAATTGGACTGTCATGAAAGTGAGTTGTTGGGAAAACGTACCTGTAGAGAATTGGACTGTCATGAAAGTGAGTTGTCGGGAAATCGAGTTGTCGGGAAAGTGAGCTGTCGGGAAAGTGAGTTGTCGGGAAAGTGAGCTGTCAGGAAAGTGATTTGTCGGGAAAGTGAGCTGTCGGGAAAACGTACCTGTCGGGAAAGTGAGTTGTCGGGAAACCGTACCTGTCGGGAAAGTGAGCTGTCAGGAAAACGTACCTGTCGGGAAAGTGAGCTGTCGGGAAAGTGGCGTCGGGAAACTGATTTGTCAGGAAAGTGAGTGTCGGGAAATCGACCTGATCCCGTAACCAACATGTTAATAAATTGCACATTACTCTCTGTTATTACATCTTTACCTGAAATGTTATAAAAACTGTTCCACCACTGAAAATCAGATATTGTAGCAACAACATTAGGATAAAAAAAAAAATATTTTGGTCCCTATGTTCAAATGGTTCCAACTTCCCTAAAAATTTCAAAGTCATTGATAAGAAATCAGAATCACACTTTTGCTTGATAAAATTAAGGCCCTTATTTTTTTTTTCTTCTTTCATAATTTGAATTTCTGGATTACAAATTAAGGCTGATGGGCTTAAAATGAAAGCAGCAAAATGTGCATCCGTAAATGTTTGCTTATACCTTGCTTCAAAGGAAGTCAACACATTCTTATTATTTGTTGCTTCTTTTAATTGGAGTTCTAACTTCTTCCACTCTATCACTCATTCTGCTAGGGAGCAGTTGTTCCTCTATACTATATCAATAGATTTTGCTATTGGCTTCAGAATTGCAATCAAGTTCTCAACATTTCTTTTCAAGTCAATATTTAACACTTTATTAGAGACATTGCTATCGATCTTTGACCCGTGATCTTCACAAACCTTTGTAAAGACAGACAAATTTTTAATGTATGATTCAAGCGAATCACAAAAAGTATTCCATCACACCTCTAGAGGAAGTGGTACCAGTGCACTTCCACCTTCCATACGATACCATAAATTGGAAGATGATGATTTCAAAAATATTTTAATACGCATGTAACATGTTTTGTTATATCAGTATTAACTAAATCTTTGGCTAGCAGGTTTAAAATGTGAGCACTCACTGCATCCATATGTAACTCCCTCAAAGCCAAGATCTTCGTTCAGAATTCTCCTGGCTAAAACCATATTTGCCGTATTGTCAGTAACGAAACTTAATACTTTGCATTTGAAAATTTCTTCTGTTGTCTTCACTGAATTGAAAACCAGATTTGCTAAATAATCACCTGTATGTGATGATCCAGATACATTAACAGTATCAACAACGATAACTTTACCACACCGTTTAATTACGCTAAAGCAGACAATTGGTTCATTATGGATGTTAGACCATCCATCCATTGCCATGCAGACTATCTTATTTTCTAAATCTGTTTTACATTTCTGAACTTCTTCATTACAAATTTTGGGCAGCCATTTATCAGCTACATCAGTACGAGTCGGTGGTCTGTAACCTGGTCTTAAAGATGTACAAAACTTTTTAAATTCCTTATTCTCTACTATGCTGAAGGGGCAGTTGGCAGAAAATATAAATCTAGATACTTGCTCATCGAGGTTATCCTTTTCGTTAGAAGATGTCTTTACAACAAAATCATCCAATTTTAATCTTTTAGAAGTATTAGACAGTGATTTACTAGTTGCAGGAGTAGCTGGATTATCAATATCCTCTGACAAAAAAAAAAAAAAAAAAAAAAAAAGACAAGACACTTAGCATTCAAATTTAGAAAAATGCTATTAAATAGTTATGTAAAGCTACTGTTAGATTTAATAAAATTTGTATCTTTCATACAATTTTACAAATGGCAAAATGATGGGTAGTACTTAACACATTTTAAAGTATATAGGGTAGGTGCTCCAGTGATTGGCATGCTCTAGTAATTGACATCTATCCTGAAATAATTAATAAATAAGAAAAATAATAAAATCATATATTTTACATATAAGAATTTTAACATTTTAAGTCAAACAGTGGAGCATAGGGTACTAATAACTGGTAAAATGAATAACTAGCACTGTCAAACACTGCAACATAGGGTGCCAATTACTGATAAAATGAAAAACTGGCAGTGTCAATTACTGGAACATTGAGTGGGTGTCAAATAAAAATTTATAAAAAAAATAATTGTTATCAAATGTATATATTTTAACATATATGTGGTTCTGAATGCCTTTCATGCCATATGTACAAACTTAAGATTTCTAAAAATATTTTCTCATGACTAGAACATTAAAAACATCAGAGATTGCTCTAAAAGTGTCAATCACTGGTGCACTTACCCTAGTAGGGAAAAAAAAAATTTTTTTTAAATTACATGACATTTTCAGTATAAAAATTGAGAAAGAGTAATGGCTATTGTGGTAATAATAATAAAAACTTAACCTTAATTATTTAAAATTTATTAACTCAAAATTATGAAATGATCTTTTAAACTATTATTATTTATCTATCATTTCACACATAAATACAATGTAATCATTTCCCCTTTTTTTAATTGAAAAAAATATTTAATTTCCTATAGTAAATTGTATTTATGAAATTTAATGAATTAATAAATTTAAAAGGGAAAGATAAAAATATTTTGATGATACAGATGTAGATTTCAAATCTATCTTAATCTTTACATATCGATTGATAAATGGTTTATTATTTATTATCTTACAAAATATGTACATACCTTGGTTTAAGCATTCTCTCAATTCTGGAACACATGTAGCACTAGAAACAGTGTTCTTTAGGCATTTATCATGATGATTTTTCAATCTTGCTACAAGACCTTGCATTTCATTATGGCAATATTTACATTTTGCTCTGACACCAGTTTTACCAAGTACTTTGGGTAACTCTACAAAGTGATTCCAAATAGAATCTCTCTTTCTTCCACTGCTTGCCATTTTCAAACAAAAATTTTAGATGTCTTCTGTTTAAATAAATGCATGTAGGTAAAATTTGTGAAAGAGAAGCCTCTGTTTAAACTATGAACTGGACTTTGCAAAATGAAATCTGCCTTTTTTATTGAAACATTACTTTCTCTCCCCACCCCTCTTTTATTGGTCTTCTGCCCTTTCTCTCCCAACTGCCTTTCCCCTTATTGGACAAAGGACTAAGAAAGATTTCCTAGAAGTGTTGTAGTTGTAATAATGAGTATTCTACCCTCTTCTTTTAAGTATTTGGAATATGGTTTATATGACCTTGAGTTGAGTAAAAGAAATTGAATGACAAAAGAATCTCAAAAGTTTTCTGAAGTAATTTTTTAAAGATCATTTCTTAAAAATAAGATTTCTAAACATAATATGTATATTAATCACTCCATGCATCTGTATTTATAAATTTAATTTAAATTATATTTTAAAATGCACTACTTGTTATAAAAGTTTGTATTCCACTGCCATTTAAATATTATTACAATATTAAAATAAATTCTACCTACAGAACTTTTAAAATTTCCTTTTAAATATTAAAATGAAAATTCTTGTTGCATTTTGCCACATTTTCACTTTATAAACATGTTCCTTTTATTTATTATTAATAAAATTTAATATTAATAGGGAGGAAAGAAAATTCTTATTCTCAGAATTTTATTATTATGTTAGAGATTTATCTAAAATCAATATATGAAAAATATTAGTTCATCCTTTATAAAATGTAACAGAATATTTCTTACATTAAATTTACATAAGAAATATTTTTAAAATCTTTTCTTACAGCTACACAAACAATTTTATTCAATTAAGGAAGATAATTTTTATATATTAAAAAAGAAGAAAAATTATTTAAATCAGTGATTTTTTTTTTAAATCAACTGATTTAAATCACTACAACCCTGCTCCCAAGGACTGCACATCCCGGGCAGTACAACCCTTGGTTAGGAGGCGAAAATAAACAAACTAAAATACAAAAACTAAGTTGCATATAACAATGAAATAAAGATACAGATTGCAAAATCAAGTGAGAAATATATACAAAATTTACAAACAACTACAAATATCTATATACAGTGTAACCACGTTTTCTATGTCTAGCAGTGTGGATGAGTCCAAAATCTTGGAGAGGCACCAAGCTGACCAGTAGGTTGGAATTTACTAAACATTCAGTCATACGGTGTTCCCTTATTACTTATTTTCTCTCAACGAAAAGGTTATCTCCCCTATTTTAACAATGGACTCGTTGAGTCCGCACTTGCGTTGAAGCTTCCATGGTCGCAAGAAATGTGGTTAAAGATTACAAATATTTACATTACACATACACAAATTTAACAAATATTTACATTTCAGATTTGAACATTACTGTTATGTGTAGTAAGTGGCTAGCCGATCGTAATGGACCACCTTCGGTTTTGACAAAGGTGTTTTTGCTATCCTTAGCAGTACATCATTCAGTCTTTTTAAGGCTGTGTAGGGACCATCCCAATTACACTGTAGCTTGGGAGAGAGTCCTTTGCGTCGAACAGATCCAAACAGCATCTGAGCTGGAGTATAGCTGGTGGTTTCATGGACAGCACTTCCATAAGACAGCAGAAATGACAACTTTAAATCCCAATCTTGCTGGCTCCTTGATACTAGAAGAGAGAGGTTATTCAGGATGGTACTGTTAAACCTCTCAACCATGCCATCCAACTGGGGATGTAGGGGTGTTGTCTGAGTTTTGTTTATGCCGAGTAATTGACACAGTCTTTTGAAAACAGCAGAAGTAAAGTTCGTACCCTTGTCACTATGAAGTTGTAGGGGCATGCCGTACCTTGACACCCATTGCTGCACTAGGACCTCTGCGACTGTGATGGGATATGCCTCAGGCCACTTAGTGAAATAGTCCATCACCATGAGGATGTACTTATTTCCACTGGAGGTCCGTGGCAAAGAACTCAAGATGTCAAGTGCAATCTGTTCAAATGGTGCTCCTACGTTATATTGTTGTAGTCTTCCCCTGACTTTGTTTCTTTAGGCCTTTGCGTGCCGCACACACATCACAGGATTTACACCATTTTTCCAAGTACTCCCTTGCCTTGCACCAGTAAAAATGTTCTCAAACTTTCTGTAGTGTCTTCATCATCCCAAAATGGCCTCTGGTGAGGCTACTATGCAGCTGCTCTAGAACATCTGGAATCTTTGATCTTTGTAGCAAGATCTGCTATTTGAAGCTCTTTCTATCATCAGATTCCAATTTTCAGTACAATACGCCATTTCTCACGTACTGAGAGTCCCAGAGTGCCCAGTAACTCTTCGTAATAGTGCTAAATGTGGAGATGTCCTACCAGGTAGGTCTGTTGCTTGTCGTCTCATTCAGTTGTAATATTGGTTATACATCAGGGTCTTCCAACTGGGCTTTTCTTATTTCCTCGTCACTCCATGGATCTTGTTTCAATAACACTGTGACTGTAGGTGAACAACTGGCTTGATCTTCTGGTAATTCTCTTCGGCCTTAGAGCTGTATATGTGATCTTCAGAGGGAGGCTTCCACAACAAAGCATCTGGATTTTCACGTAGAGCTCCTTTCCGATGACGTATTTCAGAGGTCTTCTTAATAATTTCCCTAGGTGTTCTTACTGGGCATCATCAGTTGATGTTCCTGTCTCTTCTACAGCCCCAGCATTTAGTCATTGGATTCTTCGCTTCTTTCTTACTCTCAAGGATGCATAGTCTCCTACTAAGATCTGTCATAATTTTCTTGATCTCTTTAAAGTTATCTTGAGAGTCATTCACTTTGACTGCTGTGCTGCTCTGGTGGTCTTTTCGGGAGGCTTGTTGGGCTGCCTCGATTTTCAGAACATACACTAAAGCTGATTCCACATCCTTGACGCTGGAGAGTCTGAGTGCTTTTTGAATCTCGAGATCTTCCACAGAATCAATGAAGTATTCTAGGGCCAAATCATTGCGTGTTTCAAGATGACAGTTCCAGAAAGCCAAATAGGATAGCCTCTGGATATTTGATGCCAATTCTTGTAAGCTTTCCCCTGGTCCCTGATGACGGGACCTTAACTGGAGTCGACTATATTCTTTGGACCATTTTGCTCCAAAACGCAGCTCCAGTGCTCTGGTTAAAGCCTTGAAGTCATTTCGCTGTTCCTTCGAAAGGGTCTCTAGGGTATCTGCAGCGTTGCCTCGTAACGATGTTACCAGATGAACTGTTTTTGCATTAGAGTCTCAGCCATTAGCTTCAGCGATGATGGAAAACTGTCTCTTATACCTGACAGGCGGAACTGCCATTGTAGGTGGATAGCTTAATAAATTCCTGATTCTGGATTCTTTTTTCTCTCTTTTCAGTTTCATGGGGCATGGATTCTAACTTTTCTTACACTTTTCTCTCAAGATCTTCTTCTATTCTCTTCAATTTACTTTCTATTTCTGAAAACCTTCCTTTCAAGACATTTTCTTTAACTTTCTCCTCAAAACTCTGTTATATCCTCGTAACACTCTCTTCTTCTTTTCTATTCCATCTATTCTGTTTTCCACATCTGATAACTTACTCTCTATTACTTCTTTTACTCTCGAAAGCTCTCTCTCTTCATCTCATCTTGATTAGATTTAATTTCTTCACCCAAACTGTCTCTCATTTGTTTTATTTCTTCGGTCAATATATCTCTTATCTCCTTTTGTCTCTTTTCCATACTTTCTTTTATCTCTCTTTGTCCTTCTTTCATTTCTATTTGCCCTTCTTTCATTTTCTCTTGTGCTGCTTTCATTTCTTCAATCAGACTATCTTTCACTTCTCTTTGCCTTTCTTTCATTTTTTCAGTCAATCCAGACTTTAGATCATTCATCTGGGCAGTTAACCCTTCTAGAAGTTTCTGCATTTCTTGCTCCATAGCTCTAGTTATCACCATTCCCAGACAACCCCACTCCTGACACTAGATATGTTGCGTTCTTGGGTGTTTGGGAGTTGTCCGAGAATGAATGGAAAAACTTGCAAAAGCTCAGTAGTTTATTTACAGAAAATTCTAGAAGAATACAGGTCTATAAACTGAGTGTCAGCTTCAATTCCATCAATAAACACATCCTAAATAACAGCTGTCAATAGCAAATCCACAGTACAAACTGTATAGCATTAGCACATACAGCAATGCAACTTTATTTCCAAAGAGGCTTAGAGTTCTTTCAATAGCAATACAAGCATTGGTGGAAAGCAATCTGAGACTGACTGCCTTGGCGTAAAACAGCTCCTTAAATACCCACGTAAAAATTGTAGAAAAATCCAGAAACTGATCAACCAATAGGATTAGAGCTTCCATATTTGGTATATCGATAATAAGGATTTTCTCGCCAAAAGTCGCCAAATCCATTACCTGCCTTATTGGAGCTTTTTAATGCGTTTTTAAGGGAAAATTAAGCTATTTTAACGCTAAAACAACTAGAGATGCAGAAAATTAATATTTTATCAACTTACTAAGCCTCTTTGAAAGAATTTATACAAAAATAAATACAATTATTTACAAACTCGCAACAATATGTCCTTTGTCGGAAAAGCCTGGATGAAAATTTTCAAGAACGCTCCGAAAGAACTGTCAAGCTCCATGACGTCAAAGTTATAAAAATGGTTGAGAAGAAAGGCAGAGATTATTAATTATTAGTATATTTCAGGCCAAAACATTTATTGTCCTTATAATTTTGTTCAGTTTTTACAATAGCACATTTTTTGTTAATTATGGCAAACATTCATATTTTGCGTTTTTCAATCTTTTGCATTCTAAATGTTTTCTGGCATAAAAAAACGTTTTATGCATACATTTCACTTTATTTACTTCAGAAATAAGCTTTTTCTACACGCTTTTCAGTTGTCCTTATAGTTTTCATCACCACTGTAGAACTGAAATTGAACTAGGCATTACACTTAATAAGTAAGATACCAATAAACTTTTAGGAACTTTTGAAAGACGCAACTGTCTGTCTAAAAGGACAAAACATAATACATTATCAAACTCTGGGTTAAAAGTTGGTAGCAACTTTTGGATATCCATC
Organism: Salticus scenicus; assembly: GCA_963930645.1. Classification (NCBI taxonomy): domain Eukaryota; kingdom Metazoa; phylum Arthropoda; class Arachnida; order Araneae; family Salticidae; genus Salticus; species Salticus scenicus. The sequence goes on along the minus strand of OZ005657.1, from coordinate 38,979,885 downwards.
CTTGTTTCATGTTGAAACGACTGCAAATTTTGACCCTATGTTAACCCATTTATACTCTGTTTTTGTAATTTAAACTTCTCAAGCTCGAAATTCATTTCAAGTTTTCTTTTTTCAAATTCTAGTTCCTGTAATCTATGTTTTTCTTCAGTCTTTTCAACTTTTCCATTTCTAATTCTTGAGTTTTCTTCTAATTTTATTTTTTCAATTTCTAATTCTTGAGTTTGACATGTTTCTAAAAGTTTCATTTTTTTAATCTCTAACTCTTCCTGCCGAATCTTTTCATTTTGTTCATCTACTACATTCTTAATTAATGAATTTATGAAATATCCCTCAAAAAGGAGAAAGTTTTTAATTCTGTAAGTTGAAGAACCATGTGAACTGCTGGAACCTTGATTCCTAACTCTGTAGCAACAAGAATAAGTTCTGGCTTACGCTCTTTATTTAAATCAGACATGGCTGAAATCGTAATGAAATTTTTGATCAACTATGAATTTTCTCCCCAAATGTGGGCTCTTCCTTTTACAAAAATAGCTTAAAACTAAATATCACATATAGTAACATCTTCCATTAAATTACCACATAAACTCGAGCATATTTCAATAAACATTTATATTAATCCAATATGAACATATATTAATTACAAAATACTCTTTAAAAAGCTTTTAACACTTTAATTCAGTTTTAAGAATAAAACAAAACAATATGTACATTTGTGAATAAACGCGAGAGGAAAAATAAAACAAGAAATGTTATTGAACTAATTTCGTAACTTGATCCTTTCTTCATATACATATTATGCATTAAATCCTAGAATGGAAAGAAATTGAAGATTTCATAAAATTTATAAGCCACCATATAAGAACACCATATTACGATATCAATATTTGTAGTTTTAAATCTCAAAAATAATAAAATCATAAAATAAATATAATAATAAAATTAATAATAAATTTTAAAACAATAAAATTTCAAAATGTCATCTTTTTTTTTTTTTTTTTTTTTTTTCTGTTTATATCATTTTCAAATTAAATATTTAAAGCAAAAGATACTTCAGAACCACACTTACTCTTATTATAAACATTAGCATAAAGATAAACAAAACTACCAATTTTAAGAACAAAATATTCTGTACTTGTTCTTACCTTAAGAAAACACCAATAAAATACTATATATGAATAAAATATTTATCTCTGTATTTAAAAATAAGATTAAGAATCCTGTAATATTCAAATTTTAAAAGAATAAAGATATGATGTCATAATTTACTACCAAAATATTTACTGATATCAGTATGGCGGGAAGTTTTTCAAAATTCTATTTATGTAATTACATAAAATATCACATATTATTTAAAATTTATATATTTTACGCAAAAATTGAAAATTCTCATAGAAATCTTACTAATAATTTATATTTTTGAGCTCAGAATTATTTAAAATGTACGTACTAGAACAACTCATTAACTGAAAAAATAATTTTTTTTTTTGAATATCCATTTTTACACAAATAATTTCTCTCTCTCTTTTAATTATAATTATTACTATTATTTCATCTGATTTATAGGTCACCTATGAACTATTATTTTCATTTTATTATTTTAATTATGAAACACAGCATACTACTTGTAACACCATTCAAAAACGAAATTTGATACAAATATCGAATTGATTCTGTCACACATTCTAAAGGAAGACTTTGTTCTTAAATGATGAACACTGACAATCTGAAATTAATTTGGCTGAAAATCGCCAATTCATTTTAAAGAGATAACTAGATAACTTTGAAGAAGGATAGTTCTGTGACACAAAACAAAGTAGATTTGTCGAATCACTCATATGCACAGAATTGCCAAAAAAAATATATATTTTTCTTTGGAATACACGAAAAGAGGTTGAGATTCGTGGTTCCATGTTGGGCACCATTTATGTAACATCTCCACAACTTAGTCAATTGGTAGAGCACGATATTGTTTAACACAGATGAAACTTTCATATCATTTAAAGTAATTTTATTAACAAAGCTTGTATGGCAGATACAGTTTATTTTGAGAATGTTGAAGACAACTGTGGACATGATTAGATCAACGATTACTAAAATATAACATTTTTTGATACTTCACAACGTTGGTTACACTGTAAAATATTGTACAGAGAGCAAGCAGCTCTACCCTCATCTAAAAACAAAACGTTGACTACTTAACGTTAGAAACACATAATTCTGAAGATAATATTTTGATTAATATAGTAACCCTGCCCTCTTTCAGAATCAACCGTCGACTAAAGCAATGAAAATAAATACATTTTTTACAGAGGACAGAGAGCATGTCTACTCTCTTTTCAAGTCAAATGTCAACTCTTCACTACAGCAGGAACACATTACACTGAAATTTATATTTTAACTTACGTAGCACAGAGAATATCTCTGCTCTTCTTGAGAATCAAGCATGAACTCACAACTACTGCAAAGAAAAAAAAATAAAAGGCATCTGCCAATCAGATTAGAGAGCAATCATTTGTTTCTGATTGGTTCGTTTCTTTTTTAATTATTTTATGTAAACATATGTATATGCAATAATGTTCCCACAGATATTTATATTAATGTTGCTACAGTTTTGAATAAGTCCTTAATTAATTTTAAATAAAAGCAGTTTATGTATTCAGTTTTGAAAAAAAATCATTTATTCATGTAAATTTTCATCCTTATTTATTTATTTATTTTTTTTTTTTTTGCGTTTTTACAAATTTTGAGGTATAAGGAATCTTCAGATTACAAAAAGGGTTTGTATTTAAGCTAGTCAGCTTACTGTTAGTTTGTATAGGCTATATCTCAAGAATGAATGATGGCTAAAAATTTAGACTTGTTTTAAAATGGTATCCTTTATGATACTTGCCAAAACCCTGATTTAAATGTTTTAATTACATACTTTGCAAATTTATACAAAATTTAAAATTTTCGTAATGTAGCTGAATAGGGCAAAATTTCACATAAATATGCATTATAAGAATTATTGCATTATAAATTAAATACAAAATTGATATCTGTAAGATTAACTCTCTGGCGACCAAAGCAGCTTAAACGGCCGTACATGCAAAACCCTGCGGCCGAAAGAAGAAAAGCAAAAAAAAAATAAAAAATAAAATAAAATAAAATAAATAAATAAATTAAATAAATAAATAATCCTAAAAGATTTTTGCACGATAGAGATTGTAATACAAATGTTTTACAAACATGTATTACAATCTCTCTACATGTAATACATGTCTTACAATCTCAAACATGTATTACATGTTTTACTCAATTTATCCCCCAAAAAGAGAAGGGTCTTGAGGTATTCAATCACTTCAGCAATTGTTAAGTTGACAGTTGGTTCCTCCTCCCTATTTCTAAGTTAAAGCTATTAGTCTGCTGCGTGAAATTTCCCTAGTTTAGAACAGAACAGGGATATTTTATCAGTTTTGTAGAAAAATCATTGGTTATTTCAAAATACATTTTGAAAATGAGTTATGTTTTTAAATACACTTTATACATAAGTAACAAGAGATATTTTGTGTTTATTTATTTATTTACTGTAAATAAAAACATATGTGTTATTTTATTAAAAATTTATTCTAAAATGCATATTAAATATAGCTATTAATAAAAAAGTTTTGTTTAAAAAAAAAATAATATTTTATAGAAAATATACTTTGAAAATTTGTTATTTTTAATACATATATATGCATAATTAATATATGTTTTTTCTGTAAGATTTATAAAAGTTGTATTATTTCTTTTTAGCGTTAATTATTTTTTTAATTCGAAACATTTTATAAAAAATTGCTTAACATTTATATTACAATCTCTATTGTGCAATAATCTTTTAGGATTTTTTTCTTTCTTTTTTTAATGTTACATTTTGTTATACTGCACATAATTCTTTTTAATTTAGTTACAAAAATCTAAGATAAATTTGAGAAATTTTACAAATTATTTTTGAAAAATTAAAATAAATAAATAAGCAATCATTTATTTTTTTAAGGAAAGAAAGAAAGGAAAAAAAAAAAAAAAAAAAAATACACTGCTATATTTTCCTGTAAGATTAAATGATTATCTGAGTTTTTATAACAGATTTATAATTGTAAAACTACTTATGATGAATAAAATTTTAAATAATAAACTAATAAACTACACTTAAATAATAATAATAATAATTATAAAAATTAATGCAATTCTGACATTTTTTTCTACCTGATAACAGGGTCTGAAATTTCAACTTAGATTACACTCGCTGAAATAAAAAGTTACTCGCCACGAAATATGATTGATTTACTCTATTTTTTATGTATAAGGTGACCAGAAATTTTTATTGGAAAAAGAAGAGATATTACGCAATGTCTTTTATTTTATAAGAAAATAGAAGACATTCTATTTTGAAAAAGACGTCATTTTAGAGGACACAAAATTGAATGAAAATGGTTATAAAAGCAGAGGTTAATTCAGAACAAATTTAGTGCCGCATTGAGGCACTTTCACAAAGTCAATTTTTAGCAATGAGGTACCTTCACAAATTCAACTTTCAGCAAAGAGGTACCTTCACAAATTCAACTTTCAGCAAAGAGGTACCTTCACAAATTAAACTTTCAGCAAAGAGGTACCTTCACAAAGTTAATTCTCAGCAATATAACTGCACACTAAAACATTTTATAAGCTTCACTGCATCAAACACAGAAAAATACCCTCAATTTGAATATTTACTGTAGACAATGATAAATATCTAAGTAAACACCTACTTATCTTACATATAAGAATACACAAATACAATTTTACTGCAGAACAATATAGTATAAACAATTGTGTGTATTCATTCATATCATTCAATTACATATTTTATAGCAATGTTTGACACAACACAATATAAACAATTATAAATAATAAAAGTATTAGTTTTAGTTTTGATACAGAATTTTTTTTTTTAAGTGAATTGTTATTCGAAAGTTGTAGAGAAATTTTTTTATCAGTGCAGACAAAAACTGTCCGCAAGCCGTTTTTCTGTTTCCACGACTATGTCGTCGTGTCTCGGCCACTAGGCTTACTTGATGTTTTCACAAATTATTTTATAAATTCACAAATGGGATATAATTTTTAAAAAGCTGGATTAATCCCTGAAAAGCCGATTCAACAGCTACTTTACACAAACGGTGCAAACATTTTTATCTCAAATGATGAATTTGGATCAGTACACCTTAATTTAAATTAATAATATACGGATACGAGAGGAAAAATCCTTAATTTTTTATAGGTGTCACTGGACAATATAGATTTTTTTTTTTTTTTATTAATTTTTGCTATAGACATAAACTTTTTTTTGTGATACTTTCATGCAGTTACACAAAAAAAGTTGGTAGACATTTTTTTTTTTTTTTTTTTTTTTTTTTTTTTTTAAATTAAAATCATAATCATAAAAGAAAAAAATAAAATTCGCAAATGAAAAAATAAAATTAATATTTGGCAGATGAAACAATTTGTTTTAAAGAACAGTCATTCTTTATCAACATTTTATAAAAATGTGCACAATTATAACCTAAATTAGTCTTAGTAGTTAATAAGTTTTTATAATAGGTATATAAAAGGGATTTTTTTCACATGTCTACATTTTGTTCATTGAAAAAAACAGTCGCTTTGTGGGAGCATTTTTGCCATGAGGATATAAAAAGAATTCAACTAACTTTTGCATATTTTTGTGAGGTGGTGGTAGTATGTTATCATTAAGGCCAATTGTCTGCACTAGGGCTCTAGGCCTGAGTAAGAGAGTCCTTCGTGGGGTCTTTCTAAGAGTTCCTAGCCAATATTTACGCTATTTTCTGAGAAAACCATGGAAAACTCATAGCGGCTAAGCCAAAGAACGCGACCGTGTATCGAACCCAGTGCCTCACGTATACCAGCTTCGAGGACATAACCTCTCTGTCACTGGAATATTTTTATGAGGAATATTATTCATGCAAAAGTGAGAACACCCATCAACCCACCGCACATCAAACGGAGCACCACCTTCTTAATGATTTCATGACAATTTCAAAAGTGATTTCGTGTTCTGGATCAAAGAACTGTACAAATATAGGGAATACTTTTATTTTTTCGTAATTCGAAGAATCTGAATAGACATAAACCATAATATGCTTTGGCAAGTTCATTAGAAAGTTATTCTTTTGCGAACATAACGAAGAAAAAAGGTTAGTGCTCACCGATCAATACTTCCCAGTTTTGCGAAATTAAGGATTAAATGCTTTTCATTTGTAAAACAGAACAGAGGACGAAAAACATAAAACAGAAGATTTTTTAGTTCTGTAATGTCTTTTTTCGTTTAGGAGGGCAGAGCGTTGAAAAAGAAGACTGTCATCTTAAAAAGAGAATGTCTGATCACACTACGTAAGATTAGCATGATTTTACGTTTTTAATTGAATTTTTTAAATTTTTTTTGGTAGCACCATATACTGTAAGAATTCACTCTATATTTAGACCGAAATTTTACTCGCCACAGTAAAATTTCCACTCGCCAATGGCGAGCTGGTGAGCAGAAATTTCGCGCCCTTCTGATAACATTGAAAAAATACAAAGCACTGTAAAAATTACTGTGGATTATTCAGTAATTAAATAATAGTAATAATAACTCTGAAAAGCAATAGTAGAACACAAAATTGAGGAAAATATAAATTATATATTAAATTCAGGTTCCCTTTTCTTGATAAAAATTATTTTAATTTATAAAATTAAAAATCTCTATATATATCATTACATTTTTCAGTTATTATATATAAAATATAATTTGTTATTTTATCTATCTGCATGAAAATATCAAATGTCATGTTTGACATTTGGTGGCTTTAGCTGTCACATAAGCAGTAATAATATACATTATAATTATAATATCCATTGAACTTTTATATGATTTTTGGATATTTTGGAGAAAATAATACTATGCAAATTATCGAGCAAATAGAAAGTTTTAATACATTTTGACGAGCGGAGAAGAAACATGGGGAAAACAGAATTATATAGATTTTACACAGGTGTACCGTGTTTGCACTCAATAAAGAGTGTCGTTGATTTACTGTTCTCATAACTACAATTATAAATTTTGACAGTTTTATTTAGCATAAATTATCATTCTATTCCATGCATTTGTCCCTAAATTTTAATATTAGTGTCCAATGTTTTACAAAAACTTCAATTATATAAATAAAATATATATAAATTAAAATTATATCATGAACATTTTCTTACTTCTGTGTTTGAAGGATGCTCAAAATTATTTTTTCTCCTAGGCAAGTTTATTGAATTACCTTTTAGATACAAATAAAATAGCATATTTCTTTTTACATGTGCAAAAGTTTGATTTTTCCCCCTGTGCGTTTTTATAAATATGTTATTTTTCTTAAATTAAAATGCTTACAAATTTTTATTTTATTTATTTTTTATTACGTCCTGAATCTTATGTTTGTTCATTCTTTATAAGGATATTTTCTCAAAATCACACTATGAGCGCCTTTTCTTCTTAATAAGCAAGCACCACAGAACTGGCCTTTTAAAGTAATAAGTACAAAACTTTGAATAAACACCATAAAATTTTATTTTAAAAACCAGAAAACAGGGAAAAAATAAAAATTAATTTCAATTCGTTTTTTCCATATTAATGACTTTACTTTGACTATTTTATGTCTTTATTGCTATTAAATCTTTAAATCTTTAAATTAATTATTTAATATTAAAAATATTTATTTTATGCTATCTAAATGGTAAAGCAAAGAAATTGCTTATTTTTAACGCATGCAAGAACCATGCTGCAAATGACTTCTGTGTGATATTTATTCCTATGTGACAACACTCATTAATTCATCAATGAGAGAAGAAAAGGGCTTTAGGCAACTGCTTTCATGTTCCCGAATGGCCATGGCCTCACAAGAAGTTTCCCCCATAATTTACGTATGCAGACAAATTGGTGTACAGCTTAGTCACAACACACTGGAAATGGATATGGTTTCATTCCAGGAAAATCCCCATGATGTTAAAAACATCTTCTTGACTAAGAAGAATGAAAATTAGATTCCCTCAGATTTTAATTACAGGGGATACAAAGCATTTAAAAGAATGGAGAAAAATGCTTTATTAACAATGTGCACCAAAATATTTAAATGGTTTTAAATTTTGTTTATTTAAGAAATAGTTGATGAAATATATGATAGTAGAAAATTTTTAACAGTGGTCTTATGTTAGAAAGTGCCTAAGACTAAATTAAAATTTTACAAAACGGATGCTTATTCAGTTAAATGTTGGCTCAAACATTTCAAAAAGTTTGATATATTATACAGTAATAATTTCTCGTAATTAAAAATTTACTGAATCCATATCAAATATTTTCGAAACTGCAAATATTTATACAACGAAAGAAAATGGTTTCCCATAGAATATAGATAATTTATGGATATCACGTGAAGTATGCATTTAAAAAAATTTTCACCACTCCTTGATTTCATGAGTTACACAAAGCTTTAAATATAATTAAATATCACTAACTTATACTGAAAATTAAGGTATGTGCAAATGCTTTCAAAACTGGTAGACTGGTAGTGCTGAATTCGATTGTTCCCAGTTCATTCTTATCAAACTAGCTGTTAACAGATTTTTTTTTTTTTTTTCTTAAGTACGACAGGTTTGGTTCGGGATCTCTCGATTATTATATATATAGTAAAAAGTACAGACATTCGAAAAAATAGATATCTTAAAAAAAAAATAATAATAACAAGCAATTATGCCAACAAATTCATTGCCGAATAGTGACAAAAATATTTAATTTGTCAAGGGGGTCATATACTAAAGATGTAACGTAAAATGATTAAGCTATTACAAATTTTCCTTTTACTCTAAAAATGTTTTATTTGTATTATGCATTTTAATTTGATATTGAATTTGGAGATTTATATAGTATTGTTCTGCTTTTGCCTTGTGTTATGCGCTATTAATATTCATATTCAGTAAGAGACAAGGCAGCAAATAGTCGTATTGAGCCCCGCAGGCATTAATAAGCGAAGTTTAGAGCCCCCTAATAATTAACATTTTCAAAATTGTTGAACATAAAGTTCTAAATTAGACCATTTATAATAAATTAAAATAAATGGAATTTTTTAAAATTTAATTTAATAAAAAAAAAAAAAATGGAATATTCTGAATGTAAACATATTTTACGACATAAATTTGACTCATAAAAATTTATTGAAACTTTAAAAACTATGTATTGAAAGATTCTATGATTCATAAGCTACCTCTGTCTGTCGCATAATTTTAAAACTATTCAATAAAAATTCAAATAGAAGTAGGGATGAAACGGATAGTGATTTTGCCAGATATCAGATATCCGGAGCTCTCTAATAAAGACCTTTAGGTCAATCTCTTAAAAAATCTTATTTAAGCAGAGAAAACAGTAGAAGCAATTTTAAATTTAAATTTAGGGTTTAAGTAAAGATGACTTGACTAGTGTAAAAGTATATTGAACTCAGTAAGTACAAAAATTAACATTAACAAATAAATTTTATTTATGGAGAAGGAATATGTACACTGCATAAAAAAAGTAGACGGACACTTACTTGTAATACTTTAAAGCCGTTTATTTATTAAATTAGAGATATGAGGTTCATTTCTCTAATATAATTATATTCTTGAGACATCATATATTATTAGATTTTGGATATAGATTCAATCCTTTTGAATTATGTAGTGGAAAAATTCAGGAAACAAAAATGGTGCATATTTGCACTGTAATTTTTCTTAAAAAAAAGTAGACGGACACATCCTGTATCTCTAAAATAAAACGTTTTTAGTAAGGGGTTCATCTCCCATTTGCTTTAATAAGTTCGTATACTCTGTTAGGCATCGAATCAATGAGATTCTAAATCTTTTTTTGACAGAAAATTTTCCAAATGTTTGAAAGAGTTTCTTTGAGCTGGTGAATTGATTCATACTGACATCCACCCTCATAAATTTTATGAACAACTATAGCCCAAATGTTTTCTACAGGTTTCATAGATGGATTCTTGGCTGGCCAGGGTCAAACATTGAAGTTGTTCTCATGAAACCATTTTTTAACGTTGTTAGCGGTGTGTATTGGCGCTGCATCTTGTTGGAAAATCCAGTTTTCTCCTCCAAAATCACACGCAAATGGCAAAAGCTCACTGCTTAGTGCTTTAGTATAATCTTTGTGAGTCTGCTTCTTACTTAGGAACACTAAATTTGACCTTCCACCATAGCCAACAGCCTAGCCACACCATCACACCACCACCAACAACTTGCCGAGTAGAGTACACTTCGTTTTCTTTCTCCAAACTGTGCCAATAATATTGATATCCATCTGGGCCATCTAAATTAATTTTTTTCTCATCTGAAAAAACTACAGATATCCATTCTGTAGTCCAATACATATGGTTTTGAGCCCACTGTAGGCATTCTGTCATGTCGTGATCCTTCCAGCATGGATGATTTTTTCTCTTCTTATATTGAAAGAGCTCTGAGTGCGTAATGCAGTTATAAATTGTCTGAGAAGTTACGTTAGTAATTCTTGTGCTTATTCAAACTCTGGGAATTGATGCTTCAGTTTTTTTCAGCTCAGTAAAAATTTTTCTTTGGTCTCTAAGCGAAAATTTCTTTGGCCGGCCACTCTTTTTCTTTACGTCATGGGCTTCAGGAGCACGTAGAAAATCTCTGATGCTACTTTTGCTTATTAGAAGTAGCCTACTAATTTCTCTGACTCCTTTATTAACATTTTTCAGCGCTATAATCGGTTCTTTCTGGTAATCAGTTAGAGGAATTCCTCGTGGCATGGCACATTTATATCCAAGAAATTTAACTACGTAAAACCACCTTGTCAAGCACGTTAGCAATTGGCAAAATGCCAAATATACATGTACATGCAAAATTGGTATTCCCCAAGAAACACCCATTTAGATAATTGCAGTTTTTGACCCGTGTCCGTCTACTTTTTAAAAAAATATATATTGCGCAAATGTATATCTTTTCTATTTTTTGCATTTCCCTACATTGAAATTATAAATAATTGAATATTTTATTTGTCTGTCAGAAATATGAAGATTTATAAGTATAAACATGTTAAAAAATTTTAATTGACATTTCCTATTAAACGAAGACAGGGTTTTAAAAAATTGTAAAGAAGTGTCCGTCTACTTTTTTTATGCAGTGTATAACAATTACAACAATATAATAATTTTTAGAAAATATAGCACAAATCCATTTTTTTACCTTTTAAGTGCAGAACAAAAAACATCTTTAGATGAATTTAACACACTTGATGAATCTTCACAAACAATAACCTTTTAAATCCAGAGAAACAAATCACAATATCTTCATAAAAACATAAAATGGATTTTAGCCGGTAACATTGTAGATAATCACAAACTATAGAAGACCCAGTCCACGACTGGGAAATGGACATCGGCAGATTTCATTGCTTTAATCTTGGAATATAGTATGTTCTATAGTAAATATTTATGTCAGCAAATATATGATGGAGAATCGAACAGATATTACATATGCCAGTTAGTTTTTGGTTGTATAGTACTATTGTAGAACATCTAAATATATAATGCTAAATCTTCTATTTGTAAAAATTATAACTCAAAACAAAACTCATTCTTTGTACAAACTGTTTTGTTAAATAGTAAATAGGAAAAAGAAAATGTTTCAGTTGCTTAGTATTTTGCTTATTTTATCGAAGAAAGTCTTGTAAAATTGAAAAAACTCAAAAGTGGGCAAAATTGTGGGATTTTTCAAATGGGTGTTTTAGAAAAAACCCTTTGAGTCCAACCCAGCCAACCCTGTGAGGAAGTCTTCATAACTCTTGATATTGAAACAGCGTTTACTACCAGCCACACTTGATTTTTGGAAGTAATTTAATATTTAAGAAAACAGTTCTACTATTTGAATGTCAAACACTATAATCTTGTTGCAAATGTAATGTCCAGGTCAGTGTGTCATGTAAAATCAATTCAACTTTTGTGAAGAGTTTGCTTAAATTTCCTTATTTTTATGAATGACCTGTTTTCAGACAAATAACTTTAATTACCCTAGAAGAGTGCATGAATTTCTTGCAATGTTAAAAATTTTATGTGAGGAAATAAAAAACATGTAATATTCTTACAATCTCGTGCTTTAATCGGAACTCTGCTATGGGAGCTTAGTGTTAGAATTGGAATTTAGTTACATTATGCATTTCTGGCTAAAGTACATTTTAACACCATATATGAAATTGATATTTCTTAAGCAATGTAACACAAAAGAATATATATTTCTTAAATATAACCATACAAAAGAATTTGAATATTATTACTATGCCAAATTTCATGCATTATGTTACATCATAACGTTTTATATTATCATAGGTGATATTTCATGAAATGCATCTTTAGTGATATGCATTATTCCGTAGATGATCAAAAATGCTTTGATTTTTCATTTTCTTTCAAATTTCTTCATAATATTCAGTGTGTAATGTTTGGTGATGCATGTAAATATGTAAGTACATTTTAACAATGCCAATGTGTTATATAGGGATGTTGATTTTAAAATGGGGCACTGAATTTTTTTCTTTGCCTAGAGGTGCCAACTCATGCCGGCCATGGCTTCTACTGTTAAAAAAATGTTTTTTTACTTAAATTTTTTTTTCAGGATCAATTTTATATCCTTTATTTTTATGGATTATGCATCATATAATTTTATTTATTTGTTTCAGGAAGAAGTAAGGTAGTATTAAAACCTGGCCATTCTTTAATGGATTGGATTAGGTATACACATTCTTGTAAAGATTTAACATCAACAAATGGGAGAATAATTGAAGTTTCACCACGAGAACTTGCTAAGCACAATACAAAAAATGATGCTTGGATAGCTCTAAAAGGTTATTTTAAATTTTGTTATTTATCTTTTGATTCTGATCATATGTGTTAAATAATATTTGTGAAAGCAAAATTTGTTTATAGCAAATAAATTTTTTATTAATGCTTCCAGTTTATCCTATCATTTTCTGGCATGCAATAATTAAAATAAGAAGGCCGCTGTGACAAAATTTTGAAACATAGGTTATTTTTTTCCTTTAAAAAAGTATATATAGTAATGAATTTTCATACTGATACTTTACACAGTATGTATTTTATGAATCATTAAATGGATATGCTGAAAGACTGCTTAACATTGAAAGGGTTGTCTTGACAATTATTTGACAATTAATTTGACAATTTTCTACATTCAAATTTTGTTAAAATTAGGTAAAATAAGGTCCTCGAAAGTTCATATAAATGTTATAAATTCATAAAAGCTATTGAAAATGTCAAATTGAAATCCATTTTGTATGGTACTTTTTGTTAATATGAAATTTTTGGATTGAAAAGAAAAAATTAGGATAAAGCAGATTCAGGCATGAAAGTTTTTCATGATTTAATCTGCAGAAATATTCTTTTTTAAAGAATGTTTTGATTATTTCTGAGGCCAATGCAAATCTGATGAGAAATCATGATAAAAAATTACTTGGGGGGGGGGGGAGGGACACTGAACTATACTTATGGCAATGAATGTCTTTGCCAAAAATCAACTTATTTCTTGGTTTTTTGGAGTCTGATTGCCAAAATAGTACAGTATTTTTATGACCAAATGCTGATTTTTTTTTTTTTTTTTCTAAATGTATATCCAATTTTTGAAATACATATTTTTTGCAACCTATTGCTGAAATATGGGATCCGCAGCTGTTTAGAAAAAAGTAAATCAACATAATTTCTGCTTTTTTGGTGCCTAGTTTCTGAAATATGTGTTCCTAATATTTTTGTGATTGATTGCTGCAGTACTGGATAATTTTCTTTCTCTTAGGAAGAAATTATAATGCATAATTATTTTAGTGCTATTTCACAAAATGTCCCCCCTCTTATTTTAAAATGTTTTATTTATTTATTTTGAAATGTTTAATTATTTTGCCAAAAATTGGCAATATTCCTGTTAGATAGAAATGCTTGTTATATATTTTTATTGCATGTTTGTTCCATATGCATTCATTCTTTTCTTTTAAAAATAAATGTATAATAACTTATGCCACACATACAACCTACAGATGCCACATGCACAACTTGTTGCTATAATTTTATATTGCACAGACGTTTAGCTTTTTTTACCAATTTGCACTTTCATGCCTACAGGTTTTAAAAAACTGTTGATCAATGGAGTTTTCTCTAATGACTTTGTTAGAACAATATAAATTTGATTTTTCTAAAACATTATTTATCTAATTTTCTTACAGGTCAGTTGTATAACATAATTTCTTGTCTACTCACCATATTATAATGCAGAATTTGTTATATTTCTAAATAATACTGATTTCTCTTTATAGCAGTGATTTTTTTTTTTTTTCTATAACATTATGATCATATAATAATAATACAAGTCAGTATTTTCAAATGAATCACTAACAGTAACTTTTAGTCTTAAGAAAAGAAAAAGAAAAAAAAAATCATTTCTGATCGGGTAAAAATGTTATCGCCAATATGGCTTAATTTAAAATATAGCAAAGCATAATATTAAACTGTGGAAGCAACTCCATTAGTTAGCTCAAAGATTTTAAGTTAATGTGTATAAGGCAGTTCAAAAGATGACAAAGTCATTGTAAAACAAACTAACAATTTTATTGAATAAACTTAACAAGAAAAATTAAAAACTTAACAATTGAAATATTAATAAAAGTTGAAACAATCATTTAAATTCATCTCAGGCAAGTGATAAAAATTAGCGTCCAGCACTAACTCAATTTTAAGCATTATATTCAAAATTAATTAATCTTAAACCTTATATAAATGTAAAAAACGATGTCAACTCTTAAAGTTAACAAACAACATTTCAAAGAACATGGCAGGCATACGACGTTAACCCTAAAGGCCAACGAACAACAGACTCAAATACCTGACTCCATGGTTCAAACTTTTATAATGAACGGCAACACTACACGTAGGGAAAACGGGAGAAAAGGTAAACAAACGTGTAGAACTAAAGCCACATCGTATTTCAATTATTTATATCTGAATAGTTCATTTTTAAATGAAGGAAAAACAATTTAATAAATTAACTTTCATGTTTAAAACGTATAACACCTTCATTACGGACAGCAAACAGAGCTATAGCTAATGCAACAAACTAAAAACTGACCACCGAATGCAATGAAGTTAGCTCTTATATACTATCCGAAGGATTCCAACATGCATCCAATGACTAGCGATACCAAGTAACGTCACACTTAATTTGCATTTTTCCTTTCAGAAATAATTACGATGCCATCTATCAAACTTTAACTAAACTTATTAATTTAATTTAGTGATCGCTGAAAGAACGCGTGAACAAAAATGCCGATTATAAACATCGTTTAAATTTCCAGGTGTTATACAAAAAAAACGAAAGCATACCTTTCAGAATAAACAGTAAGTGGCACTATTTACATTTACTTTAATTTATATCCATAATTACTTCCATGCAAAAATTACATTAACTTTATTCAAGATAAAAACGTTTTTCTATAATGTAAACAAAACTTATCTGTAAACCTTTTAAAACTTATCAACTATCCAACTGAATGCAATTTCACCTAAATGATCTAATAAAAAGTCAATTCAATTTATTTTATAGTTTACAGAGAAAACAACATGGTAGCAAGAATTAAATAAATTTCCCAAATTTTGACAACAATGCCCCCCACCATGTTGGTTTTCTTTAAAAAAAATATCAGTTGCCTGAAATTTTACATATAACAATAAAGAAAAATACACACAGTAAAACTTCTACTGAAAAGAAATAATTTTTAGAAACATTTTGTTGGTCAGCTTCAGTCCATATATTGCTCTTCCAAATACAAAGCACTTTTTCAAACAGTTCTGCATTAATCTATCTACTAGAATAAAAAAAAAAAAAATAGAAAAACATTAAACACAATTTATATACAAAATTTCCATATCCCCATTGTAAAAATATAACATAAAAACACATTAAGATGAGATCAAACCATAAATATGAAAAACATGAAATATGAAAAACATTCACATAATACAAAGATCATTTGCACGGCGCCGTGTCTCACATATTCCAACTAAGGAATAAAAACTAATTGAACTTATATTATACATCACAATTTCAATGGGAACGTGAAAACCCTGTATCATGTGCAAAACAGTTTTCAAACAAACTTATGGAAAACACAATTCCATAAAAAAAATTTATATTTAAACTTTATAGAAGACATAGCTCCAAAAAACTTCATAGAGAAACATAGTTCCCAAAAAAAATTTATATTTACTTTATGAAAACTTTATTAATAAATTTTGATAAATCAGATTTAGTGAACGGTTTTGTAAAAGGGTCTGCCAAATTTAATTTACTACGAATATATTTTGCCTTTTGGTAACTCAACCAGGTGCCAGACTTTGCGACTACATATGCTGTCTATTTCTTCATCCATAGCTGTTTTCCAGTTTACATATTGTTCAGATTTTAAGGCTTGATTAAAAGTTTTTGAAACAGTTAAATCTAGTCAGATAAGTTTCTTACATTCAGTCTGAGAAACAGAAGTAACAGGTTCTTGTTTTACCACCCCTTCAAAAAGATTATTACCAGAAAAGTCAAAAAGTTCTGGCACAAAATTTAAATTATGATTTGAACAATACTTTTGGACATCATTCATTGACCTCAGCCTTGTACTTGACCCCTCAGGATAATAGTAAATATCAACACGTTTTCCTGTGGGCCTTGGGACAGGTTTACGAACCCATACAACATCTGGTTCAGGATCAACAGGACTTGCTGTTAGGTCATCCTCAACAACCTCATCGGATCTGTCCTGGAGGATTACATCAACAGGATCGGATCCAGACTGATCTACTGGATCATACTTGCCAACTTTTCCGGTTTTTTAACGTATCTTCCGGTCTTCCGGACAGATGATGAAATCTTCCATTTTTAAAAAAGTCGCGGATATCGTTCGTTTTAAAAAGAAACCCCAAATGTTCTACGAAAACTCCTGATTCCCAATCTTTCTCCATCCATAACACAAATGTCAATATTCATTTCAAACTTGCTTTCTGATATTCTTGAACATCTAAAGAAATAGAATTGTTAAATATTTCTTGCTGATGTAATTAATTTTGCCCCCCTCCCTTTATTTATCTCCAACAAGCAATCGAATGTTCTGCAGAAGTCTTGTTTCCTAATCTTTACCATCTGCAACATAAATGATAATAATAATTTTAAACTTCTAATTATTTTTTGTATCCCCAACCCCCCCAACATCCCCGGATTGTGATCAATGATCAATTCTAGAAACAATAAACCAATGCAAGTGCTCAATATTTCTCACGTATGTAATTATTTTTAGATTTTATTGCTGAATTTAATGAATCTGTTTATTTTTCCTCAATTAAATTAAATATTTGTATGTCATATTTATACCAAATGTGTAAACATGGGGGAAAAAATGAAGAATAATTTTTTCAGGTAGGAAAAATTTTCCTAAATCAATTTAAGAAAATTAATACTCAGTTGGTTTTATGCATGTTTGAAACTGATAATTAGCTACTGCTACTTTTTTTTATATGTATGATTAATGTACTTACACAAAAATCATATTCTATATTTGTTTAAAAAATTAGTTATACTTTAACTTAACTAAGTTTTTTTGTCTATTGTTCAATAAATTTCTTACAGATTCTGTTTTGTAGATATTTATATGTGAAAAATAACTTCATTTAAAACTTTTATATATTTAGTATAATCAATCTGTAGTAAAACGTTTTTATAGATTGTTTTAAAATATTAAAACTGCAAAACTGTATTGTTTAACACGTCAAAGAAAAAAAAAATCTTCCCTTTTTTTATGAAATCTTCTGGTTTTTCAACAAAAATCTTCCCTTTTTTTATTAAAATTGGTTGGCAAGTCTGCTGGATTATCCCCGAACAGATCCAAATCAATTGAAGAGGTGCCCAGCACTGCTCCACTGTTTTTGCTGAAGAGGGAATTACCAAACGTAACATTCAAAGTTTCTATAATTCTATTTTCCTCCTCCAACCAGACTCTGTAACCTGTGGTTCGCAACGCATAAACTACAAGAACACCCTTTTGAGCTTTAGGGTCAAGCTTATGAGACCGCTTCTGTTTAGGGATACCTACATATGTGATCAACCCAAACGGCTTAAGGTGCCTAACTGATGGTTTGTGTCCACTGTACAATTCAAGAGGGGTTTTACTTTGACCTTTGTGAATTACTCTGTTCCATGTATATGCAAAATAAAGTATAGCTTCTGGCCAAAAAATGTGGGGCAGTCCACTATCTATTAACATGGCCCTGGCACAATTTAAGGCAGTTTGATTTACGTGTTCACACAAACCATTCTGCTCAGGAGAGAAGGTATTGGTTAATTCATGTGTGACACCATTCTTTTCACAATAATTTCGAAAACTGTCATCAACAAACTCAGAACCATTGTCTGTTCTCAAAAACTTAAGCTTCTTTCCTAACTGTCTTTCAGCTCTAGCTATGTGTTTTTCAAAAATTGAAAACACTTGCAATTTCTCAGACATAGGATATAAAGCAGTTTTTCTTGAGAACATGTCTATAATAGACAGAAAAAACCTCTCCCCATTGTTACCAGAAATTTTTATCGGTCCCCAGACATCCATAAAAATTCTCTCTAAAGGAGATTTACATTGAAAGTTCTCATTTAACTACTTTAAATTAGAAAAACCTTTTTAACTTGCCTCGTTGTTGGCTGTAAGCTTTTCACTGGGACGTCCAGGCCTCCTTAGTGGCTTCATCTGTCGTGAAGTTCGGACGGTGTTGATGTCTGTGGGCGGTTCTCTCCATGAGATGTCTCCACGCTTCATTTGGGGCCATTGCGTTGCTGTCATTGCACACATTATGGTTGGTTGTAATTTCTAAAGATTCACGGAACATCACGTAATGGTATTTGTTATAATCGGCTAATTTTTTAGTTTCTTTAAATTTAATCTCTATATTTTTGCTGTTATATGTTTTAGCTAGTGCGGTATTTACTTTGTCAGTTTTAATATTGTGTTTGTGTTCATTAATACGGGTTTTAATTTTCCTTTTAGTAACTCCGATATATGAACCTGCGTTTTTATTTTGATTAATAAAAGGTATTTTGTATATTCCGGCTGTTTCTAGTGGTGAAATTGGATCTTTATCGTTGCATATTAATTGATATATATTTCTATTTGGTTTTATCGGGATATTGATACCGTATTTATTAGCTGAACTTTTAATTTTATTAGCGGCTCCTCGGTCATATGGAATTGAAGATGTAAATTTAGAGGGGGGTTTTTGAAAATTAGGAATGCTATTTTTTTTTTTTTTATCTGTCTTTAACTAGTTTGTTGATTATTTTATGGGGGTATCCTGCTTTTTTAATGAAATCTTTGATAGTATTTATTTCATGATTTAAGTCTTCAGTTTCTTCACAGGTTAAGATGGCACGGTTAATGTATGATCGAATAGCGTTGATTTTATATCGGAAAGGTGTTTTACTTTTTTAGTGTATAATTTCATTACTATTTGTAGGTTTTCGGTAAACAGTGGTTTTAATTTTGTTTTCTGTGCGGGTAATTTGGACATCGAGGAAATTAATTTGGTGATCTTTTTCTTCGTATGTGAATTGTATATTTGAATCAATGCTATTAATGGAGTTTAGTATCTGTTGGATATTACAATTTTTGTCGATAACGGCAAAAACGTCATCGACGTATCTATACCAATAGAAAATTTTATCTTTATGACGTTTTATTATTTCTTTTTCAATAGTTCTTAACTTGAAATCTGCAATGAATCCTGAGATGGGCGATCCCATTGGCACTGCCAATGGGAAATTGGTTGAGAAAACTGCTGGTAGTAAAATTCGTCAATAAATAAAACAAAATGTGTGAAAAGGAGGGTATGAGAAATGTGAAGACACAAAGACTTCCGCTTGGAATAGGAAACTATCTTTACATAGGTCTGATGTTCGATACCTTGGAAAATTTCAAGATAACAGATAACACTTAGCTTGCCTAGACAGATACATTCTGAGAAAGCTTTAATTGGGAGACTACAGATGAGCAGTGGCGGATTTAAGGGGGGGGCTAGGGGGCTGAAGCCCCCCCCAAAACACTGACCTTCACTATTGAATATTGCAATTGTAAATTTTTTATCGGTCTAGAATAACACTTTGAAAAATCTTAGCCCCCCCCAAAAGTCAAGTTCTGGATCCGCCACTGCAGATGAGTATGGTAGAACCTAGTCCTGTCGGTACGCAACAAAAAGCTATTACTGGCCGGATATTGTAAATTTGAAAAGGAATAAGGGATATATATGTAGCGTATTAAATTCTACATGGGTGATCTTAAGAAAAAGACAAAATTATTCTACAAGTATGAAACAGAATAGAATCCATCAGTGGGAAAGAAAAATAAAACACTGAATTTGAGATACAACATTTTAAAGGAATCATTAAATTTAAACTAAACTCTTTTTACTGTCCTAACATATTATGTAAGGAAAATATTGTAATCATGTCAAAAAATTATGAGATTTTGGCGTTTCTACATGTTGTTTTCTGAGTTCATTTTTACTATTTTTAGAATGATGTTGCGTGTGTGTGAGTGAACACGATAGCGCCTAAATACTTTGTAAATCATCATAGCACGAACTCTATTATTTTGGTGAATCTAGAACTCATAGTTTTTTTACAGGGACACAAATAAAAGAATTCTTTATCACTATGACCTATGGGCCTAAATTTTTTTTAATGTGATAGCGACCAAGCGCCTTATTCGTCTGAGATGAAATTTTATACACATGTTATATGTCATTACGCATGAACTGTAAAATTTTCGTGAATCTACTACTTAAGATTTTTTACAGGGACACAAGAAAAAATTCCTTATCATTAAGGTCTACGGTTTTAATTTTTTAAAGTGCGATAGCGTCTAAATGCCTTACTCGATTGAGCTGACAATTTATACTCATATTATAGGTCACAGTCACACAAACTGCATAGATTCACATTCTAATAATAAGCAGCAACAAGAATCCCATAGGATAACAAGCATTAAGGAGTAAGAGAAAATCTGACTACCAACCCCTTATTGAAATGAATTTATACGCATTCCTATTACAAATTCGTCTCTAAAAATGTCATAATTAAATTTTTAGCTTAAGACGAGCAATTTAAAAAATGATATCATTGGAAAACGTTATAAATTCTGTAATGTTACTATCTGCCAATACATGAAGGATAAAAACAAGAAATTTAATACAACAATACCGCTAATATTTTACATGATGTCAATTTCAAAAGTTTTTCATAAAATAAATTTAACGAAAAATTTCTTTTAGTTAAATGACGTTTTCAATAAATATAGATGAAATCTTTCATTTTCACTCTAGAAATGGATAATTACTTACCGGTTGATAACTTTCCTTAAAACATATTACTCAAATTTTTGTGCTTAAAATAATAAAAATGCTTTTCAATAGATTCGACAGTGATGTAGGATTTTTGAGGCCGGTTGACAATGCTAGGGTCCTAGGTATATGGGTGGAATGTCTTCAGTGGGAGGTTTTCTAAAAGGTCCTACACGTATTTACGCGAGTTTCGGAAAAAACCACAGAAAACTATGAACGGCTAGGTGGGTGAGTTCGACCTGGAATTGAACCCGGCACTTCTCATCAACCAGCTTTGAGCGCAGAACCACTCGGCCGCTGGTGGGCCATTAGATTCGTCAATGTATTTTCTATTTGTTTTACAAACCTGTGTAAAGTTTTGTGTGCCTAAATCTATTTTGAAACCATTTTTTATGCAATGTTTAATTAGTCTACTTAAAATTGCGGATTTTAAAAATGTGGCAACATGCGAAAGTAAAGGGGGGGGGGGGTATACTAAAATTTTAGAATAGATCTAAAAGAAGACCGTGAATTTTTTAAACATTTTATTTTTAATGACTAAGAAGGGAAAATGGAGTTACCATTATAAAAACTTCAACTGACAGAAAATTTCAAGTTATAAAAATTCGTCTAAGCAAAGTTTCAGTATATAAATGGGCTTCAAATTGGAGCTTGCCTGAGGGTGGCAGCATACCTAGCGACGGCCCTGCAAGTGGCCCATAACCTTTGTTATCGCCAATATGACTTAATTTAAAATATAGCAAAGCATAATATTAAGCTGTGGAAGCAACTCCATTAGTTAGCTCAAAGATTTTAAGTTGATGTGTATAAGGCAGTTCAAAAGATGACAAAGTCATTGTAAAACAAACTAACAATTTTATTGAATAAACTTAACAAGAAAAATTAAAAACTTAACATTTGAAATATTAATAAAAGTTTAAACAATCATTTAAATTCATCTCAGGCAAGTAATAAAAATTAGCGTCCAGCACTAACTCAATTTTAAACATTATATTCAAAATTAATTAATCTTAAACCTTATATAAATGTAAAAAACGATGTCAACTCTTAAAGTTAACAAACAACATTTCAAAGAACATGGCAGGCATACGACGTTAACCCTAAAGGCCAACGAACAACAGACTTAAATACCTGACTCCATGGTTCAAACTTTTATAATGAACGGCAACACTACACATAGGGAAAACGGAAGAAAAGGTAAACAAACGTGTAGAACTAAAGCCACATCTTATTTCAATTATTTATATCTGAATAGTTCATTTTTAAATGAAGGAAAAACAATTTAATAAAATAACTTTCATGTTTAAAACGTATAACACCTTCATTACGGACAGCAAACAGAGCTATAGCTAATGCAACAAACTAAAAACTGACCACCGAATGCAATAAAGTTAGCTCTTATATACTATCTGAAGGATTCCAACATGCATCCAATGACTAGCGATACCAAGTAACGTCACACTTAATTTGCATTTTTCCTTTCAGAAATAATTACGACGCCATCTATCGAACTTTAACTAAACTTATTAATTTAATTTAGCGATCGCTGAAAGAACGCGTGAACAAAAATGCCGATTATAAACATCATTTAAATTTCCAGGTGTTATACAAAAAAAACGAAAGCATACCTTTCAGAATAAACAGTAAGTGGCACTATTTACATTTACTTTAATTTATATCCATAATTACTTCCATGCAAAAATTACATTACCTTTATTCAAGATAAAAACGTTTTTCTATAATGTAAACAAAACTTATCTGTAAACCTTTTAAAACTTATCAACTATCCAACTGAATGCAATTTCGCCTAAACGATCTAATAAAAAGCCAATTCAGTTTATTTTATAGTTTACAGAGAAAACACCATGGAAGCAAGAATTAAATAAATTTCCCAAATTTTGACAACAAAAAAGTTGTCTCAGGTCCCCACTGCATTCGATAGCGCAGTCCTGTGCACGCTCACATGTACAACTTACGGGATACACATGCTGCAAGTGCGTATTTCTTCCCTGACCCTTCGTGCCCCCTAAAAAAAAAAAAATTCTGATCGGGTAAGAACTCGCACCGGGTCCCCACTGCCTTCGGTAGCGTATACCTATGCTCGCTGCACGCACACATGTGAAGGTATACCTGCACTGCACGCACATATTCCTTCTCAAATCAAATTTTTATTCTTAAGAAAAGAAAATTAAAAAAATTATTAGTTGGTGTGAAGTAGATCCAAGGCTAAGTAAATTAGAAGAGGAGCTACTCTTAGACATAAATACCAGCTATACAACATTTAAAGTTAATTAAAAGCCCTAGAAAAGTGAAAGCTAGAATAAGTAAATATGCTGAAAGATAAACGTGTAAAAGTGTATAAATGATGACTATAGAAGTTTTAATTTTAATTTGTATTTTATTTGAAACAATAAATTCAACATAAGTTTTAATATAAATTGATAACAATAAGATAATTTAAGTAGACAAATATTTTTATGAACATATAGGAAATTAACATAACAAACATACTAAATAAAGCAGATGCTGGATGACAAAAAGAATGGATATACACAAGATTGAAGCTCGGTTATATTTGATGGAAAAAAAAAAAAAAACTGTCTCTGAAGTTCATTGAAAAAAAAAAAAAAAAAGATTATTGAGCTTCCTTGAAAAACTAACGGGGCTTGAGAGGAGAAATGACATTTTGAACTTTCACTGTTGCAACATCAGCAAACATATACACTATATTAAACTTTTTAAATCATATTTAATTTCTGAATTGAACTCATAAAAGATTAATATGAACTATAATTTAACTAACGATAAAAATAAATTTTATTTGCATATAAAAAATAAACGGCACTTATTATGGTGATATATCATGAACCTGAAAGTCAGCGAAAATGAACAACAAAGGCAAAGGGCCTTTGACTACCATCACCGTTCGCTATTTATAACTCAGTGGGAGAAACGAAGTGATCTTCCCGGTGTACGTGAGGCACGTGCCGATGCCGCGCATGTGTAGTTTCAGCTATCATCATTCTTAGATGTTTTATGCAAATTTTTTAATCGCGGCTCAATCGAATTGCCAGTAGGTTTGATATTTTTCTTTAAATTTTATTTTAAGACTGATTAAAGTTTTATATATTTAATTAGCATAACGATAAGAAAAACAGAAAATTTTAGGTTTACTATTAACAAAAATCATTTTTCATCAGGTACAAAGTCGGACCGGGTCCCCACTGCCTTTGGCAGTGCGGTCCCATGTGCGCTTTTCGTGCACAAGTTAGGGGATATGCATGCAGTGCATGCCTATTTCTTCCCCACCCTTTCAGCCCCTCCTAATTAACATGTGTATACCAATTTTGAACGGTCTAACTCAATTAGCTGAGATGCAAAAGAAAACCTAATCAGGACACCTCAAAACGTGTAAATCTGGTGAAAACTTTCGATAATATAAAAGAACTTACAATTTTTAATAAAATCGCACAATCAACTGTGGAAGAAAATCATATTTATTGAAATATTATTTTTCCAACTGAGTGAAAATAATGCCTGGACCGGAAGTCGAACCTCGGATCTTTGACTTAAAAGGTCAAGGCTCTACCAATTGAGCTATCCAGGCCGACACCCGATCGACATTACTCACTCAGACAACCTTTAGGCAGAAACAATCTGGTCTGTCATTTAAATGGCTCAACAGAAATAAGCCGTAGGTAATGGAAAACACCATTAAACGATGGGAGAAAGAAATACAATTTTTAATAAAATCACACAATCAACTGTGGAAGAAAATCATATTTATAGAGCCTTGACCTTGTAAGTCAAAGATCTGGGGTTCGACTCCCGGTCCAGGCATTATTTTCACTCAGTCGGAAAAATAAAATTTCAAATAAATATGATTTTCTTCCACAGTTGATTGTGCGATTTTATTAAAAATTGTATTTGTTTCTCCCATTGTTTAATGGTGTTTTCCATTACCTGCGGCTTATTTCTGTTGAGCTATCTAAATGATAGACAAGATTGTTTCTGCCTAAAGGTTGTCTGAGTGAGTAATGTCGATTGGGTGTCGGTCTGGATAGTTCAATTGGTAGAGCCTTGACCTTGTAAGTCAAAGATCCGGGGTTCGACTCCCGGTCCAGGCATTATTTTCACTCAGTCGGAAAAATAAAATTTCAATAAATATAAAATATCTTTTGAATGATGTATTAAAAATAAGTTAATCATAATTAGAAATTGAAATATTGAAATTTTAAAATATTACAGTGACATCTGGTGGTAGAAATTTCTGTAATCTACTGTTAGATTCCAAATCAACAAAGCTTTCTAATTGATCTATTACTTATGAAATTATTTTAATTAGTAGCTGAGATACAAAAGAAAACCGATTCAGGAGACCTCAAAATGTGCAGATCAGGTGAAATCTCGAATTCCACTTTCAATAATATAAAAGAACTTGAAAATATCTTTTGAATGATGTATTAAAAATAATTTAATCATAATTAGAATTTGAAATATTGAAATTTTAAAATATTACAGCGCCATCTGGCGGTAGAAATTCCTGTAATCTACTGTTAGATTCCAAATCAACAAAGCTTTCTAATGATGTATTACTTATGAAATTATTTTAATTACTAGCTAAGATACAAAAAAAAAAAAAAAAAAAAAAAACATTCAGGAAACCTCAAAACATGTAAATCAGGTGAAATCTCGAATTCCACTTTCGATAATATAAAAGAACTTTAAAATATCTTTTGAATGATGCATTAAAAATAATTTAGGGGAAGCCGGGGTAATAAGAGACAAAAAATATTAATAAAATCTATGCTATTAATCTAAATAACTTGAAATAAATGTCTCGTATTAATTTCATTAAATGAACTCCTCTTGATTTTTTAGGTGATTTTTGAACTTAAATTTTTTGTTAATTTTTTTTTTTTAAATTTTCATTAAATCCTTGTCTCTAATAACCCCACGTGGGGTAATAAGAGACTAGGCTTGTAACTGTCCAGATATAGCAATGTAAAATCGTGTGGGGTAACAAAAGACATCTGGAAACAATTCTGAATCAGACAATAGTTTTTAATTTTTATTATTTGCATCCATTCAAAAAATATGTTTTCTCGAAAATTTACTGTCATAAATGTGTTTGTGAAATTCATTTCTTTTAATTTTAGGTCCTAAATAATATAATATTGTACTCAATGATAACTCTACATAATCAACATAACCTAGGGATTAACCCAAAACATCAATATAATTTTTAAAATGGGCAGAAAATATTTTACGCATTTTCTAAAGTGTAGTTGAAAATAGGCAAAAAAAAAAAAAAAAACTGTATCTTTGAAGTGTATACAAGCGAACAAAATGTTATAAAAGATTTTTCTAGTAATTATAAATGAACTTATTTATTATGTAATGAAGTATTAATGACTAAATACTAACTTATACATATTCGAAACATAAATTTACATAATCATAACAACTAAATATGGTCTAGCCTAATGAGTAAAACTGCTTTTTGATTTAAAGTGAAAAAAAATAAATAAATGTTCTTTTGGTAAACTTAAACTAGGCCTAACACTAGGTAAACTCTTCGTAAACTAGTCAGGCAAAATTAACAGGAACTACAATGTGGGACACACAGGAATTAACAGTGGGGGGTAATAAAAGACTCATGTCTCTTACTACCCCCACAAAAAAAAAAAAAAAAAAAAAAATGGGGTAATAAGAAACAAGCCTAGAACATGTAAATAAAGAATGCTTTCAATGTTTTAAAAAATTGCACATCAAAAGTCATAGTCTTGGTCAAAAGGTTACACATTAATAAATCCCAAACATCTTACCTACAAAGAAAAATAAAGAAAAATTTAGAAAAAGTCACAAACTTTTAGGGTAAGTTCAAAGTGAAGGTTTTCTTTCGTCGTAGAAAACGAATTCAAAATATGTTATAAACTTCTCAATAAGTGTATTGTAGTAAAGAGTACACATGATACTTAATATTACATATTTTTAAAGTTGTCTAAGTATATTTTTTGGTGGGTTTTTTGACTGTGTCTCTTATAATCCCTGTCTCTTATTACCCCGGCTTCCCCTAATCATAATTAGAAATTGAAATATTGAAATATTAAAATATTACTGTGCCATCTGGTGGTAGAAATTTCTGTAAGCTACTGTTCGATTCCAACTCAACAAAGTGTGAAAATTACAGAGTGTGAAAATTATCGAGTGTGAAAATTACAGCAGCATAAAATATGATGCCACTCGAATTATTTCCTGTGTGCACTGTTTGGCCTGTTTCCCGTGATCAAATTACTTCAAGTATGTGTATTAAGGGGTTAAACTGTGCTCGAACACTATGGCAAAACTGTAAGTAGATTTCTAAAAAGTCAATACTGGAGTATTTTTAACTAACTGTGAAACCTGGGGTTGAAATTTTTTAATTAAAAATAGGTCTTAGTTGATATAATATGTCTTTAGTTGATAAAATTATTAATGTGTTTTGACATATTTTTTTGTTCAAGAGTAAAACATTTTTCAAATGAAAAATTTAGAGGGTTTTTGTCAAAAGTAAAAGATTATATTTTATACTTTTTGAAGTAATTATGAAATTTACTAAGCACTTATATTAAATTTTTTTGCTGATGTCAAATCAATCCTCTGTATGCAATGTATGTTTTATTTAGTGTGCAAACCAAATATATTTTTGTTTGATTTTGTTTATCTATGGATTTATGTATGTGTATCAATGTAGATGATATTTTAGAAGATTTTTAATTGAAATTGACTTGGTCATCGTGTCTTCGTGTCACGCTAGTAAACTAGGCGCCTTCATTTTAAAGTAAATATAAGCTATATCGTTTGTCGTTCTGTGGCTCAGTTGGTAAGAGCGTCCCATTAGTGGCACATGAGTGGTCATGAGTTCGGTCCCCAGAAGGTCCAGCGTGTTAATTTTTGCAGATAATTAGTAGAAAAGGTGTCAACTGATACAAGAAAATTTTTCGTTGCTTACACTAAGAATTTTTTGAGGAGATTTTTTAAGAAGCATTTTTTTTTCTTATTTATTTATTTAGATATTGGGAAAACACAAAACATTTTAGATATTAAAAAAGCACAAAATAAAATGTTTTAAGTAAAAAATACATAAAAAAATATTTTTAGAAGCTTTATATGTATATATGTATATTATATATTACTATTATATGAAATTGGATTTGTCATCGGCTTTTTCGTCACGTTAAAAAACCAAGACGCTTCCATTATATATATATTTTTAAAAAAATGTAAGCAACTCATTGTATCTTTTAATAAATCAGCTGGTTACAGCGTCATGTTGATAGTGCGAGAGTCGTGTGTTCGATCTTCGCCGGGCCGAAGTATTATTTTTTGCAAATAATTAATAGAAAGAGTGTCAATTGATAAAAGAAAATATTTCGTTGTGTACACAGTATCCTAATAATGTGTGAAGATTTCATTTAAATAGCTTTTTATCTTGTAACTAAAAAGCACAAATTAAAAATTTAAATAAAAATAAAGAAATAAATAAACATTTTTTTTAGAAGCTTTTTATTGAAATTGTATTTTGTTATCGCGTCTTCATGTCACGCTAATAAATAAGGCACCTCAACTTTAAAGTAAATATTAGCAGTCTTTATAGTCACTCGTTGGCTCAGTTGGTTAGAGCGTCAAGTTGCTAATACGATGGCGGTGAGTTCCATCCCCGAAGGATTGATGTGCTAAATTTTACAGATGAAATGTGTAATAGAAAATATGCCAATTGATTTTATTGTCTACACAGTATTCTAAGAATTTTTGAATAGTTTTCTTTTAAAGAAGCCTTTTTTAGATACTAAAAAAACACAAAATATAAAGTTAAATATTGAAATAGGATTTTTATCATCGTGTCTTTGTGTCATTCTGAAAAAGAAGGCGCCTCCACTTTAATGTAAATTTAAACAACCTTTTTCGTCGCTTGTTAGCGCATTCAGTTAGAGCATCATGGTGATAACGCGATGCTCGTGGGTTCGATCCTTGCAAGCCGATGTGTTACTTTTTTGCAGATAATTAATAGAAACTATGTCATTTGACAAAAGAAAATCATTCGTTGCCTACACAGTGCCCTAAGGAATTTTGATAGTTTTTTAAAGAAACTTCTTTTTGAGTTACTAAACG
Organism: Salticus scenicus; assembly: GCA_963930645.1. NCBI lineage: Eukaryota > Metazoa > Arthropoda > Arachnida > Araneae > Salticidae > Salticus > Salticus scenicus. Next base: position 38,950,216 of record OZ005657.1, on the reverse strand, counting down.
CACAAAATAAAAATTTCAGTAAAAATAAATAATTAAATAAAAATATAAGGAAGTAAATAAATAAATAAAAATAACACTGAAAGTTTTTTATTATTGTGAAGCCCTAAAAAGTCTAAAATTAAAATTTATTCTTGCAGAGACATGCTATAAAATCATAAAAGTTTACACAACAAGATAATTTTAAAGAAAAATATAGATATTTTACTTTTGCAAAACATGAAAAATTTTAAATATTCCAAATATTTTAAAAAGCATTCAAGAACAATATTTCTTTTGTATAAGTATTTGTTAGATTTTTCTAGAATGTTCTATGATTTTTCCTGACAGTTCTTAGACTTTTGTTTAGAGCGTCATGCTGATAACGCGATGGTCCCGGATTCGGTCCTCGAAAGACGATATTGTACTTTTTTTGCAGATAAATAATAGGAAAAAAATGTCAATTGATAAACGAAAATCTTCCGTCGTCTACAAAATATCCTAAAAAATTTTAATTAGTTTTCTTAAGAAGCTTTTTCCTTTTTTGTAACTAAAAAGCACAAAATAAAATTTAAGTAAAAAATCATTTTTTTAAGTAAGAAGCTTTTTATTGTGAAGCCCTAAAAAGCATAAAATACAATGTATTCTGGCAAAGACATGCTACAAAGAAATGAAAGTTTCAACACTAAGAAAATTTTAGAGAAAAATATAGGTACTTTCCTTTTGCAAGAGATGAAAATTTTTTAATGTTCAAAATATTTTAAAAAGCTTTTGAGACATTTGAGATTTCTGGCCTAATGAATGATTTTACAAAAACTAATAACTAAGAATATTGGTCTCGAAAGCTTTTTAAAATATTTTGAACATTAAAAAATTTTCATCTCTTGCAAAAGGAAAGTACCTATATTTTTCTCTAAAATTTTCTTAGTGTTGAAACTTTCATTTCTTTGTAGCATGTCTTTGCCAGAATACATTTTATTTTATGCTTTTTAGGGCTTCACAATAAAAAGCTTCTTACTTTAAAAAATGATTTTTTACTTAAATTTTATTATACATTCTTTGGGTTATATAATACAATAGCATCTTCCCAAATGAACTGTCTACTTTAATAATGCTGCTGCATCTTATCTTCGAGGGTATCCAGGCAAAAATTAAGGGTCCTTTAGGTGTCCCTCCATAAAAATCCACTTCATAAAAAGGACTCCTTCACAAAATTAAAATTCATAAAAAAAATCTTTTAACAAAATTTAATTTTATAAAAATGGTCCTTTTATAAAATGTTCCCATGTTTTCATTATTTCCAAATGAAAGAAAAGACTGTTAACTTGATATTAACCATTATGTAGATTAAGGCTAAAATGAAAGGTTTTACATATTTTTAAAAATATTTTTGTAAAAAATAAATAAATAAATAAAAATAAAAATATTTATTTTTTCATAAAAATGGGCCCTAAATATTAAAAACTGGACTAACCCCATCTTCTTTTTAATCAAAATTAGTTATTGATTTATCTATATCATTATTTTTGTTAATAGTATTCGCAATTAGTTTGTCTCAAACAATATATACATTTATAATTTTTAGAACCACAGAGAGTAATTTATCTTCTTAATTAAAAAATGTGTAATATAACTTGTGTAATTGATTTTAAATATTTTATTCCCCTTGATCCCTATGGTAGAGGCCCACGAGTGACCGAGCGGTTCTGCACTCAAAGCTGGTAGATGAGAGGTGCCGGGTTCGATTCCAGGTCATGCTCGTTGGTCTAGCCATTTGAAGTTTTCCATGGTTTTCTCTGAAACATGCATAAATACAGGCTAAGACACCTTTGAAATGCCCCCCCCCCCCACTGAGGGCACACCCCCACTGAGGGCACACCCCCTCTGGTCTAGGACCTTAGTGCAGTCAATCGACCTTAATCCTCACAACCCAACCCAACCCAACCCCTATAGCAGAATACTTTTAAATGTTCTGTAACAAGATTACAGATGATCAAAAATGTTCTACAGGACACATATGCATTTTAGAAATTCACTATGACAACATTATTCACACATTTACAAAAATACAAATCTTACAATTTGATGTGTGAAAATATATGCATGCAGTAACAAAACAATAATAACAATAAAATAGATATTTTTACTTAAACATGTAATTAAGAATAAATAAATCAAGGCTGGATAGAAAATTCTCCATGCAATCAACTACCTACATTAGAAGTATTTTGATAAATTGTTTCAATTATTAAAACAGGATTTTAAGGAATGTCCATTTTTAAGGCCATAAATTATAATTTTTTCTCCCTAATTTCTAAATGTCTGCAATTATTCTTCAGTAAAGCTGTTTGTTCTGCGACATACATTCCAAATTCTGGCATAGTCTGCTTTGCGTTCCTTGATATATATTTTTTGTTTTAATACTTATATGATCATATCTATGTTTTTACAAGGCTGTTTAATAGTTTATCCTTCATTTTAGGAAAAGTGTACAATATCACACCTTACTTAGATTATCACCCTGGGGGAGAAGATGAACTTATGCGAGGGGCTGGAAAAGATGCTACTGATCTCTTCAATCAAGTAAAAGAATCATTATATTTAAAAATACAGTGAAATACGTTTAACACGAAAATGCTTAACATGAAAAGTCGGTTAACACTAAATAATATAGTGGTCCAGACAGTATACTGTGCTATTTAATAATTTTTTTTTTCTTTTAATACGAATCAAAAATCTTTTAACAATAAAAAAATTCGCTTTCAGTCTTTAGTGGCATGTTTGCTACAACAGAGATACCAACATTTTAATTTATTCCGAAGCATTTTTAGACCCGCCTTTATTTCCATACCACTTTTTTCTTTAGAATAGTTTTTTCTTATTTTATCTTAGTTATATATTGAAGGAAAATAGTTTATAAATAAAGTGGTGCTAAAAATGCTCCAGAATAAATTAAAACATTGGTAACTATGCTACTATATGTTGCCGTGAATGATCATGTGTTTACAGCACCAACAATAGTATTTTTGACATCGTTCATCATTAAAATGATTCCACTTATGTAAATTTTGATGACGAATCTGACAACTGAATCAACTATGCAGTTTCTGTCCCTTCTGTTTCACAAATGAAGAAAATAATGAGTATCCGCAGTTATTTAGATGCACATTGAAATTCAGAGATCAATAAAAGAATATAGGATCTCGATCAGTTTTTTAACAATATGGTGCTGAAAAAGACAGTAAAAGATATCTGATTCTCCCCCCCCCCCTCCCCCCCCAGAAAAAAAAAAAAAAAAACCAATAATATTTGTACTTGATTTTTATCCTAATGAATACAAGTTAGTAGCAGTTTTACAGGAAATAGAAATAATAATTGACGACATGGAAGACATTGCCTAGTTTTGTACTTTTTCTTACGAATCTTTTTACACAAAAAAATATTTCGGTCCCCTCAGTTTCGTGTTAAACGTTTTTCACTGTATACAAAAAGTTAAAGTTGGATGTAGTGAAAATGTAGTTATTTAATACTGACTATTTTTACTTCTCATAAAATATATATAAGCATTTACAAATTTAGATTAATCCTTAAATTCATGACGATGTAGATCTTCATATGTTTAAAACCTCATATCTCTTTATGTAGTAACTTTTGCATAGTGTTTTTTTTTCTTTTTTTAATTTTACCAAAACCATTTTATCATTTCTGAATGCAACTGGAATCTTTGACAGTTACCTAGCCAACTCATTCAAGATAATTGATAGATAAGTCCACTGTTTAAATTTGGTTTGAATTAATTCAGTATTTCAAAAGTTATTATGATGACAAATTTTCAAGTGGTTGCCACTTGGAAATAAAATGGCAGAGCAAATTGGTTAACGAACTCATATCAGATATTTGATAGATAAGTCCATTGTCCAACTTTGGTTCGGATTAATATAGTATTTCAAAAGTTATCGTGATGATAAATTTTCCAGCGGCAGCCTTATTTTAAGTGGATGTTGCTTAGATACAAGTTATTTGTATAATAAGTCACTCTCCAACTTTGTTTCAAATTAATTCAGTATTTCAAAAGTTATTGTGGTGACAAATTTTTAAGTGACAGCCTGATTTTAAGTGGTTCCTTAAGTTGAAATATTCACCACATTGAAACAAAATGGCAGTGCATTAATAAACTTAGTTGAGTCCCTTAAGTGGTCTATCTATGCATCAAAATTTAAGTAAATCTGGTTTTAAATAGGCTTTTTACAATGTTAATTTGAAATTTTTAAGTGGCTGCCAATTGGAAACAAAATGAGAGAGTAACTTGGTTAACAAACTCATCCAAGATATTTGTGAATTAAGTGCACTGACCAACTTTGGTTCAATTTAGATCCTTTTTACAGGAGTTATTGTGATGACAAAATTTCGATTTTATATATATATGTATATATATATATATATACCGGGTGATTCAAAATAGATGTTACAGTGATTATTTCGTAAACTAAGAAAGATAGAAACATACTTTCAATTACAGAATTGGTGCAAATTAAGAGCAGATTTCAAATATGGCATTTTTTTGTACAAGGGGCTGTATACATATTAAAATATGAAATTTAATTTTTATACGGTCTCTCCAATCATATGATTTATATTTAGAAAAATATTTTCCTCGCTCTAAGAAGGGGAAAAAAAAAAAAAAAAAAAAAAAAATCATCTCTCTAAGTCAAAACCTCGCTGAGTTATTACAATTTGAAAATGATGACTTACACCACTTTTTTTTTCAATTTTGGCATCTATTTTTCGACGCCAACGGGCTCACTTTAGGGGGTTATCTATGAGATGAGAAAAATTAAAAAAAGATCCTTCATTTTAAAATAGCAACTAAAATCATTCAAACACATGAAATCAACAGTTTTAAGAACCTAATGCAAATTTACACTATTGGTATTGTTAAAAAATTTAATAGGTAAATTTCTTAGGGGGGTCACCTGCAAATTAAAACATGTTAAGAGAGGAAGAAAATTAAAAGACTAGCAAAAACATGTGAAATTTTTGCACTTTATTTCTTTTACCACTTTCCATCCTGCTTGAAAAATTTTAATGACTGTGACTCTTTAACAATTCCAACAAGGTTGAAAAGTGTAAATGACTTCGGTATGTTTGTCTGTCCGTCCATCTTTCTGTCTGTCCACGCTCTAACTCCCGTGACTATTCATGGAATTTCCTGAAAATGATATATGGTATTCGAGTTCACTATTAGATGTTCCTTATTGAAAATGAAGTGACTACCTCTGCTAGCTTGTATGCAGGGACACCCAAAAATATTCCAAAGCATTGTGTTTTATGAGAGGTATTTTCAGGGCCATAACCAGCCAGAGGTACCAGAGGGGGCTCTTAAACTTAAAGGGGGGGGGCTGAAGAATAAATCTTATGTAAAGTAATTTAGTTAACCTGTTGTAGCATTTTAGTAATAATTCTAAACATCATGTGCTTTTGACACATTTTTGTTAGAAGCATGTGTAGATGGTTTCAAAATATCTTTCTGCAAAAATTAAGTTTTAATTAAAAAAAAAAAAAAAAAAAAAAAAAACCTTACATTAATAAACAAAATCAAAATTTGTATGTAACATTATGTAACTGTGTAACCTTATTGAAAACAGCAAGTAATTTTTTTACTAAAAAAAGAGGTTGCCACATACATAATTATGTAGCAAAATCGCAAGGTAATATGATGTAATCAGATTATTTCTATTATTGTGATTGTTTAGGAATTTTGTTTTTGGAGGGTTGGGGGTTCATTTCTGGAGTGTGTTTCAGAAAAAGAGAGATTGTCTCTTTTTTTTTCCTCTTATATTTTAACTTTTAAGGGGGTGAGACCATGAATTCCACTGATTCAGTTAGAATGCATGAGTAAAATTTCAATGTCGTTGTTTTAGATGCATACTTATTACATATTTTTTTTTTAAACTTTAATATAGAAAAAATTCAGAAAAGCTTATGCTGGACAAATAAAATGCTAGAAGTGTTCTTAAGGCTTTACCTTTTTTAATTGCCACATCACTGGCTCAACCAAACCCCATGTTATTCTAAAGAGAAATTTTTTATTAGAATTATTTATTATGTAATATATTTTTTAATTTTGTTTCCATATTCGAAAAACACAACTGTTAAATTAGTCCCCCCCCCTCTCTTAAATATATATATTTCATATTTATTATGAAACTAAAGTGTGACAAAAATGCACGTTATTTTAACAGATGTGAATTTCCTGAATGTAATGGGTAAATGCAATTTTAAAAATATATATTAAGTACTGAATAGTTCTCATAACAAATTCCCCACAGAATAACATAGGGTGAGGATAGATAGTGTGCTCTCTTAAGACCCCACTGATTCAGCGAATTTTGAACTAAGTTTGAACTATGCAGTTCTTGATCATGCATAACAACATTAACTCTAATCATCAATGAACAACTTGTAATTCAAGTGTGCCATTGTTCATGTCTAAAGTGCTGCTTTTATAATTAGAGTACATTAGTTAATTTGAAACTAGTAGCTGTTTTTCTGAACCATTTTAGCTATGTAAAACTTTTTATCAGGTTATTAATTTTCATTTTAATACAAGCTTTAATATGCATGTAACAAAAGTAACTTTAAACATTTAGAGCTACATAAAGAAATATGATATGACCTAATGGTTGAAACAACATATTACTACCTCTGAGAGATCAGTTGTTTTATAAAAATATATCATTTATACCTAACATAAAATTAATTTAATTTCTTTATACGATAATTTTTATTCAACTGATTAGTTAAAATAATGAATTATAATAAATCTATTTATTAAAATCTATGATTTAAATATTTCAAGTATCATTGTAAAAATATGTTTTGATTTCTATGAAATTTTTTTTTGTTTTTTCTTAAATATTTGTAGAAATTTTAGTAATTTGAAGATCATGAATTTGCAAAAAAAAATGCAAACTGAGAAAATACAATTTAGTGATTTCAAATATGTAAAAAATGTACCAAAAACCATAAGAATTGTTGCCTGGATATATATTTTATTGAACAAACCTGCTATAGTTCAATTTATAAATATTAAATGAAAATATAAGCTGTTAGTATCAGTGGTGCCAAGTCAAAGGTGTAAGTCCCCTTAAACTATAATAAAGTAAAATCGTGGGAAAATTTTTGCATTTCCATTTTTTTTTTTTTTAATATACAGTACACTTTCAAAAATCCGCACAGCTTAAAACGAAGCATTTTGTGGATTTCTGAATTTTGCAGATTTTAGAGTAATTTCTTTTATTTACATCTTAGAACCTAATTTGAGTAGAAAATCTTTAAGAAACAATTTATATACATATGATTCTGAAATGAAGTGTGCCTAATAAAAGTACAAATATTTCATTAAAATTTAATTTGAAGAAAAATTTTTATGCATCATATTATAGTGGCAAATTATCTAAATTTTTTTTAAAGTCTGATCAATAGTTAGTTTAAGTAAGAATGTTCATACATATTTATTTTTCTATAACCTGCAAAAAAGTGAGCAATTCTTGGTCAGTCACATAAGTTTGTGCTATGAGAAAGTTTGAATATTTATCTTCACGAAAGAAAACCTTTCATGAAAACTATCTTTCTCCTTCTTCCTCTAAATTAATATAATTTATTTTTTGATAATTATGTATAATTACACTTATCATTTCCTCCTCTGTAATATGTTGAGTGATTGGTGATTCATCAGCACCAGTTAATAATTGATTTATCTTTTAATACAGCTGAATTTTTGCAATCCACTAATCAACAAATCAGTTGTGACAATGTTTGTTTACATTGCAAATGATATGCGGATTTTAGAGGATTGTGGATTTTAGGGTTGTGGATTTTTGAGAGTTGACTGTATATTAATAGTTTTTGAGAAATTTCTTCATGGTATATTTCAATGCATGTGTATGCAAATTTTAATAACTCTAAGACAGTAGTCTACAAATATATATATATATATATATAATAATAATGATTTATTAAGCGCAGTGAAAGCCAAGCAAGAGATTCAAGATCACTGAAACCATAAGACCAATAAGAATGAAAAAAAATTTTATGTAGGAAAAGCTCAGACAGGTGAAAAAAATTCATCAGGGGATGAAATATATATTTAAAGAAACCAAATTTATTAATTAACAGCCTGCAAAACAAACGAAACTCTAAACTAACTCAAGAAAATCTTAACAGAAAAGTAGTGTTAAACTAGTTTCATGCCGGCAACACTCCCCCAGCCTGCCAAGACCAGGATAGGAGTCATATGGATTAAAAAAAAGCAAAATTTCATAGCTGATAAAGAATAATGAAACTATGAAGCAACAACAAAATTTATTGATTAATTGCTAGGTGTTTAATACTATGATTAGATTTTTAAGAATAGTTGACAACTCAACAATGAAGAAACTGAAAATTTAATGGATAAAGAAAGATTGCATATTAATACAAAGTAGGGCTGTGCCGATTAATCGGTTCGGTTAATCGATCAATGCTTAGTCCCGATCAATTTTTTTAATCGAGTTAATCGGTCTGATTAATTTGATTAAAAATTTTCAAAATCCGTTTAAAATTTTCAAACTATGGTTTAAAGATTTTAAAGTAAAAATTTAAAATAGTCGTCTGCCAACAAAATATTGCTGTACCAGTGGATGGGTGGTTCTGCACACAATGCAGGTAGACGGGAAGTGCCAGATTCGATCCCAGGTTGCGCTCGTTGTCCTACCCGTTCTACGTTTTCCGTGGTTTTCTCTGAAATTTGCGTATGTGTTAGAACCACTCAGAAAGGCTCGTATAGGCTTAGGACTCTAATGAAGTCAATCAGCCTTAATCACAATCACACCCCCAACAAAATATATTTTCACATATTTGAACTTTTTATATATAGGATATATTTCACATAAGATCGAACTGTGTCAGAGTGTGCCTATGTGATTAAAGAATTGGTTAAAATAGTATATTTTTTATGACCTGTTGTGTAATATTTGGAAATAAACATGTGAGTCTCATTTTGATCTTTCATTATATATGAGTGAGTATAATTTAAATATTTAACAATTGTAAGGTCTTTTTAATTAAGTTTTTTTATTATTATATATCAATAATTAAGAGGCAACAGTACTAACTATCCTAATTATAAATACCTTCGTAGTTAAACCTAAATTTAATAAGAAATGCATTTCATAAAATAAGAAATGTTTTGTAAATGCTCAGTCACGTACGAATATTTGCAGTTGCTTTTCAAAATGTTGTATTATCTTCGTATTTAGAATAATTTTTTATTTATTAAAAGAAATTAAGAAGTTTTCTTTTTCATTATTTATTTTATATTTATTATTATTGTTTAATGTTTAAGGAACTATTTAAATTAACATCTATATCATTTTTATGGTCTATTGTGTACTATCTGGAAAAAAAAAGAAAAAGAAAAGAGAAGAAACATAAAGGAGAGTTTTATACATCGTTCAAATAAAACTATACAAAGAAAAATAAAAATCGATTAAAATTCGATTAATCAACCGATTAATCGATTAAAGAACTACGATTAACCCAGTTAAAACTGTTAATCGATTCCCACCCCTAATACAAAGTAAATGCAACATGCTTTCGGCCTTTTTTAATTAAATTTAAATTTTATTTAATTTTGCAATCCCAACCAACCATATACCGTAAAATTCTGATAGAACACCCCCCCCCTCCCACTTTTTTTTTTTTTCAAGGAGAACTTTGTCAAAACAGGGGGAGGTGTTATAATCGGAAATTTCACATTTTTTTTCTAAAAGTATAAATTTTATTAATATTATAATATATATTAATGGTTACTAAATTGTATTAACAATATCAGCGATGCTGTTTATGCACTATAGCGCGTAAAGTATGCAAAAATTGAAGACAGGATGCGAAAAATTTATTGTGGCATGTCCCAGGGGATGCGTAATTTTTAATCTTAAAAAAAAAAAAAAAATTTTTTTTTCAAACTGGAAGAAAGAAGAAAAAGTAAATTTTAAAATATATTTCTTGTTTAAAATTTATATTTTCCTTATATTTTTAAGGCCTTATGCTCTGAAGAAAAAAAAATCCTTTAAAACCCCATTTTATCATAAATAAAAAAGATATAATCCTACACAATAAACAGAAATGAGCGGCCGGCACAAAATCAAAAACAAAGTTCTGATGCGAAAAGATTATCAGTAAAAAATGCACAATACACCAGATAGCATCACCGTGTAATGAATCGTCAATGAGTGCATTCTATCAAAACTTACGGGCCTTACAGCCAATGCCGATAGCCGAAATATGAAATTCGAAAAACATTCGCAAAATCATTCTTTAAAAAAATCAAAGACATTTCTATCTAATTTCAATACGATATACCAATCCTATAGGATAAACAAACACGAATGGCCGGCGAGAAAACAAACAAAAGAAATGTGATCCAAAGTTCCGATTCAAAAAAGTTACCAGTTAAAAGTGCCGATACATTGATCTGCATCATCCAACTGCATTCCAAGTTCGATAAAACAAAAACAAAGAAAATGGATGAACAAACGTGATTACAGGAACATGATATTATGTCTGCATTAAGATTCAAGAAACTTTATTATTAAGAAAACCTATGTATTAAAAATAATATGTTTGCTGCGTTAAGGGGAAAAAAAAATATTTTTGCCAATATCAGAATGTTATTATTATTAATTTCTTTTACAGATAAGTAAATACACACTTCTATTACCTTTTCTCTAATTCATTATTTAAGTTATCAGTATAGTTTATTGATAAGTTATTTTGTGGTTAAATGAGGGTAAGGGAAGGGGGTAGCTTTTGCAGATGTGATATTTCCGTATTTAGCTGGGACTGATATCCAGAAAATTCTGATAACCGGAATCTGGTGGATCCTTTACTGTATTTGAAGTGGAATGTGCAACTAAATTTTGCAATCAATCTGCTTATCTCAAAACTCCTCCTTCCTAAAAAAAATCTCATTTTGTTCTTTTGATGCTGATAATTTGAAGGACTTTTTAAAAATGTTTCTAGTTTAAAATAATAATAAGCTATTGTATTATATTTTCTCTCTCTCTCTTTTTTTTTTTCCCTTCTTCCAGAGCACATAGAGCTAAATGTTTTTAGTTGTTTCTTAATAGCAACCACCTCCTACATAATATTAGTTTTAAGACAATCTCAAAAAGAGCTGGCTAAGAATTCATAAAAAACAGTTTTTCTTCTACAATAAGATAAAATTTTAATTTATATCTTTATATAAATTCATTTTTGTGGGACCCATTTTTATTGAAAAAAGGACCCAGATTTTTGGAACTCATGCGTTCCAGGGACCCAGGATTTTGAAACCCAAACGGCATTACTGAATATAATAATACTGATTATTTATTTATTAAGTTTTATTAATAATGAAAAAAATAAAAGAGTGCTAACACAATTCTCACAAAAAGAAAACGTATTCGGAATAACAGAAATAGACACGAACAAGTGATAAACAAATCGCGATCGTGAAGCGAGGCAGTCTAGAAGATACTCTAGCAGTTAAAAAAAACAGTTAACTGCACTGCTATTAACTGACATGAAAGAGCAAAACAGGGTGAATGACAGTGGTGGATCCAGAACTTATTATTTTATTTTTTTGGGGGTGTGGGGGGGGGGGCTAAGAGTTTTGAAGATGTTGTTTCAGATCAATGAAAAGTTTATAATTGTGAATGTCAGTACTTTTGGGGGGGGGCTTCAGCCCCTACCCCCCCCCCCCCCCCCTAGATCCGCCACTGGTGAACGATAACTATTAAAGTTACATATGCAAGTACTATTACAGAGTTATTATGCTATTTAATGATTTAAAATTAAAAAGAGAATTTAAAATTTAGAAAAGAGTTGTGATCACAAAAACAGAGTTGCATAAGCAAGATTGCAAAAGCCATGGGCGCTTGCGGATAGCAGTTAACGTTTGAAAGTTTAAAGAATGTAAACAATGCCGCATTTTTTTATTTGGAGTTATTTTACTTTAAAAAGATGAGTAAAAATAACACTTGGATACGTTTACATGCAAATTAAAGTTTCTAATTAAACATACAAGACTTCAGAAGTTAAAAATAAGTGTGTTTGCAATGCTCATGGGGAAAAACAAGAGAATGGCGATCTTAGCCGCCAAAGGTAAGGGAGGAAGGTTTATAAACGGAATTTTCTGAAAAAGTAAAGTACGTTAAATTTCAAGGGGGGGGGGGGGGTTATAATCAGAAAGAGGGGTTACTATCGGAATTTTATGGTATATATATACAATCTACTATCCTCTTAAAGATTATTTGATTAGTTTTTTTTTTTTAATTAACATTTTATTGTATTTGAAAAAAAAAAAAAAAAGTATTTTAGCATGAAAGTGGCAAGCCATTTTCTGTACAATCAAAAGCTTTTATATCAAACATTTATTTCAATTTCAGAACACTTTAGTATAAATATATGAAATTTACAACTTCATTCTTAAAAAAGAGGAGAGTAATAATGTTTTGTTAATATTTTAATTAGATATTAAGCACCGTTTGTCAAATATTATCTGTATAAAACTATAAATGCGATTTAATTGCCCTGATATAACATGTTCCAACAAATTATTTTTAATTTAAATTTCAAGTAATCATGTCCACCATGGTTTATATTTAAACTTATTTTCAAGTAAGAAGATTAAAGCGTTTATTAAGTTTCCATTCTATTTGTAACTACATATTGTGTTATATAATAGATTTAAAGTTCTAACTGTTATCTGGCAACTTTATTTATGATAAAATAATGTATTGTGTTCAACCCTTTAGTTAATCCTCATTCTACAGAGCGAAGAGCTCATTGTCCAACTTGTCTTAGTTAAAGCTTTGAAAACTATCCCACCCCTTCTTTGTGTGTTTTGGCTTTTGCGATAAGAACTTTTACTTTAAAAATTATATAACAAATTATATTCCCATAGTTACAGAAAGTCATCAAGTTAACAAAAGGAAAAGTACGAAAAACTTAACAAAAGGTGAAAATAACTGGCACCGATTGCAAATATTATTCATGTCATTAAAACACATGTGTCATTGCTTACTTTTGTTATAAGTTACTTTTCATTATAACTTGAACAAACTGTAGAAGACGAAGACAGATTTTTAAAAGCTGTTCGCCTGCTCAATTCTGTAGCGAGATCAAGACTTGGATTTGAAAAAGGCTTAAATTGTTACCTGTCCAGCAGCGCGAAAACACAAACTCTTTATAAGATGTGAATTTTAGCGTTACTTCTCAAAGGTACATTCCAGAAAGCTCAATGGATGCACCTATTGAAGCAAATATCTTCTTTCTGATGTCCGAGCACTCACTGCCCCATCAAACTAAAAACAACTGTGGATGGCAGACACATCACAGAAAAGGAAAAATAAAAGCTTTTCTCTGACTCTTTTGACACTGTTACAAAGGTGTGGCACATTATGACTCTTTCCAAAACCTAATCTAGTTAGTCATGGCTGTTTTTAATATAGACGTAACCCCCACACACACACACACCACCACCACCACCACCACCACAAAAAAAAAAAAAAAAAAAAAAAAACCTCTAACTAAAGGTGGATGATCTGTCATCACTGACTACTTTAAACATTAAATGACTTTATATTTTGGGAAAAAGATTGAGAAAAAGTATTTATTTTTAAATAACAATTGACAATGAAAACTTTTTACAACAAAAGAGTAAATTTAAAATTATATGAAGAGCAGTGTTGGGGGGGGAGGAGGCTCAAGAGGGTGCTAGAGGGGGCTCAGCCCCCCTTGCCACCCTCCTGGTTATAACCCTGGGTATTTTTATAGACCATATTTTAATACTTTTATTTACGAATATTTTAATAAAATTGAAATATGTTATTCAAGTTTACTATCAGTTATTTTCTATAGAAAATAAAGTAAACACCATCACTGCTTTGTATACAGGGATACCGGAAAGTATTCCAAAGCATTGCGTTCTATGAAAGATATTTCTATAAACCAAATTTTAATTACTTTCCATAAATCTTAATGAAATTGAATTATGTTATTCATATGCACAAAAGAATGCTTTTTATAGTGTACAGTATGATTAGCATTAGATTTACAGGGCACACAAAAATATTCAGTCACGTTAAGGGTTATTATTGGACATTTGCTGGAAATGCATTTTCATTAACATTAAATGTTTTCTAACAATTTTTTAACCGCGAAAATGATTTTAATTTGAATATATATATATATATATTACTGTCCATCTGTCTATTTGTCTGTCTGCCCGCCTCCAGTGTCCGTAAATATTTTCAGAAATTTAAAAAAAATTATAAATGTTATTCAGGTTTACTATGAAATATTCCATATTTAAAATGGTATTAATAGGTCCTCTACAATTGGTTTATGTTCAGAAATGCACAAAAAATGCTATTGCACTGCGTTTTCAGACAGACATTCTCAAAAATTGCATTTAAATAACCGTTTACTGTAAAAATCATAAAGAAATTTATACATATTGTTAATATTGTAAAATATTTTTTTGCATAGAATATGATATGGTATTGATGTATAATTCTATGTCAGGGGGGTTACTGCTCTTCTGTTTAATTATAGTGCCTACATTTATTTTTAAAAAAATCAAGTTTGTGATTAATTTTCTTGAAACTTACAAATCTTGATCAACTTTTCAAGTGGCAACTAGGTATGGAATCCAAAGGGCCAAATTTGAATTTCCTACAGTTATTTGTTGTTTAAATTATGCTTAAAATTCATATATATACAGATCAACCACTAAAAATTTACTTTCGTATTCAGGAGGCCTGAAACCGTGATATTTCACAGAAAAAATCAATCTCCAATTACTACTTCGTTTACAGTATGTGTATAAGAAATTAATTTTCCGTTCTGTGTCAGTAGTGTTCTTTGACATAGAAAAAAATGCAGCAAATCACTTACGTCAATTACGTTTAATAAAAAAATGTTTGCCTTAATTTTGAGTAGCCCTGTATATTGTCTATTAACTATAAACACATGACTTTGTGTATGCAAATTTAGTGTTATATGTAAAACACATGACAGAAAATGAAATACACTTCCAGCAATTCCCTAGTATAGCTCCAATACATCCAAATACTCTGAGTAACCCTGCAAATGAATGATTGCTATACTACAATCTACACAAAACATGCTTTTTTGTGTATAAGGAATCTGTTCTTTTCATTTTGTTTAGGGCAACCTATAGATGTCACACTGTACATATTAGAAATTTCGCTCACAGGTGTAATGTATTTGAATTCTCTTGGATGGCCCCCTGTACACAACCCTTTGTCTGATCACAATGAATAGCTTTGTGTAGCATCACTATATGATACTGATTTAGAATATTGAATTTGGACTTCCTGCTACTATTTGTTCTTGAGATATGCTAATAACACACACAGAGAGAGAGAGAGAGAGAGACAGACAGACCAATCTCTAAAAACATGATTTTTGAATTCAGATGATCTGAAAACGTGCAAATGTAACAAACGCTAATGTTTGGAAATTTGACTCAAAAACAATACTTTCTCTATACCATGTATATGAGTAAGAGAATGTATAAACGAAAAGAAAGAAAAATGAATTTGAAAATTCCTTTTTAGTATATGAATTAGTCATACATTTTATTTGTTAAATTATCAATGCGTATTCTCGTGTTTATTCACTAGGGGAAAGAGAGATATTACAGGTTAAAATAGCCGTCTTTCCTGAATGAAAAAGATTCTCCCCTCCAAACGTTGGTCAATCTATGCCTTATTACAAAAGCTATAGTAGTTACAATTTCTCACTTTTGATACAACTCCTTAAGACTTGGCAAAAAATGCTAGAATTTTTAAATTAAAATAACTCAGCGAAATTTTCACTTAGAAACATGATTTTTTTTTTTTTCTCTTCTTCTTAGACTGAGGAGAACATTTTTCTAAATATACCGTAAAATCCCAAAAGTAACCCCCCCCCCCCTTTTTGAAAAGCAAAACGGATAAATTTCAGGTGGGGGGGGGTTATAATCAAGATTCTTTTAAAAAATATATTTAAAAAAAATGAAGGGGAGGTTATATTTGATGGAGGGGGTACTTTCGGGATTTTACGGTACTTCTTAAAAGGAAATATTAAAGGATATCATTTCTTACATTAAAGGTAAAAAAGAAAAACTGCGTAATGATTCCATAGATAACGTGCATCCGACACTTTATGAAAAATTAGTTAAACTAGAAATATTATATAAATATTAAAACTTAATTCAATGCCAAACTTAACTTGCAATGCCGACGTACCGTAAGTGTGCCCGAAGATTGGATGTAGCTTTGTTGGATGGAGAGAAAAAAAAAGGGAGGGGGGTTACTTTCAGGATAACGGAGACATTTCACTTTCAGCAAGAAAAGGGGGAGGGGGTTACTTTCGAGATTTTACGGTAAGTCATATGGTAGGAGGGGCCGCATAAAAACTAAATTTCGTATTTAATATGTATGCAGACCCTTGTACAAAAAATGCCATCTCTGAAATCTACTCTTAATTTGCACCTATTTTGTAATTGGAAGTATGCTTCTATCTTTCTTAGTTTATGAGATAATAGCTGTAACATCTATTTTGAATCACCTGGTATGTAGATAGATAGATATTATATCAATTTCTGAAATTTGCCCCCTATGGGGGAAGGGGGTCAAAACATTTTTTAAAAATATATATTTGATGTAACTAACAATCAATGCCAAGACAAAAACTATTCAAAGTATTGATATGAATTTTTAAGAGCTTTTTTTTTAAATGTTGACGATGTTTGTGGAGATGCAATTTTTCAAAATTCACCTTTTCAAGGGAGGCAAGGCAGTCAAAACTAGTTTTTCACATATCTGTTTATATCTCACTGTCCTCTCCCTGCATGGGGCAAATGGAAGGAAAATGTGCTTTCCACATATTGTTGAATAAAATAAATAATAACAATAATAAATTGCCATAACATATTATATGATACATTACATTAACACTACTCAAATTCTATTTTACTACTTAAAATTTTAATTATTTGACAGTGATATTTTCATAATGCTGTGATTTTTGTAGATTAAAAACAACAAAAGTTTTATTATTATTTAACTGTGATATTTTTTTAAAAAGTTAAAACTGAACTGACATGCATTTTGGTATATGTAACATTAAAAACTGTTTTGGAAGAGTGGTATAAATTATTCTATTGTAGTAACTCTTTAAATTAATAAAATAAGTGCCGGTTTGAACTACTTTAGTAAATGTATTATATTGCCTAAGATATGACTGTATCAAACCACCTAATGTTCTCTTTCTATATATATATATATATATGCGTGTGTGTGTATACTTTGTTATTTTTATTCATTTGAAGCATTGTTAAAATAATAACCAGTTGTCCATTATTAAAGCAAATTTTTATCCTTACAATAGTTTTATTTATTTTCAATTTAAAACTGCTACAAGACACAAAACTATCAATTACTATGACAAAACTGCTGAAAAAATGTATTTTTGTTCTTTTCACAGACATTGGTAGAAAAAAAGAAAATCTTGGGAGGAACAAGAGATCTTTTGCATTGTTTTTTAAAAAATTTGCTGTAGGCAGATTTGGAGGGGGAGAGTACTGTACTTTTATGAAACATAATATTTCCCTCATAATAGTTGATTATTTAAAATAACTTTTTTTTTCTCTCTTCAAAATTGTGAAAATAAAAAAAGACACATTTTGAAAATCTAGGAGAGTGCCATGGTTCCTGGCCACTTGTCCATACCTATTCGTACCCATGGATTTTTCATTTCTGCATTTTGGATTCATGCACAGCAAATTAAAGATGCCCTGTGATGTGTCCTTTTTAATATGAGCAAAGTTCTATAAATTAGCTTGTGATTGCTACACTCACAAATATCATCTATTTTGGTGTTAAAAGTTTTATTTTCCAATGTTTTTTAATGGCTTTCTGTTTTCAAATTTTTTTCTTAGTAAAAATAAATACAAAAGGGTACTATCTTGACTACTATACTCTTGTAGTATTGCAACTTTGAGACAAGACACAGCAGTGTGCCAAGTTAGCAATATATGAAAAATGTACCAAGCAATGTGTGATTTTTTTAACTTGTCTCTATATTTAATTTTCCCTCTCTCCTTTTTACTTTCTTCTGTATGCATAGGAAGAAAGTACTGGGTTCATGAAAAATTTTTACCTCTTTTTTTTTTTTTGACGGATTGACATATTTTGGGATGTCTTGAAAATGATTTGACCATTTTTAAAAATGTCTATCTGTGTGTTTCAAAATTTTGTGGCTACTATCTCACAAACAAACTGAAAGAAATTTAACCAAACAACTTGGTATTTAGTTGGATTTTGACATAAATTGATATGGATTATATATGGGGATCAGTTACTCAACCAGTGGCGTTGTCATCCTATTTTTTTGCTAATTTTTAATATGGCAGTATCTCACAAAATGTTGTATAAATGTACATAGTGATAATTTTCTTTACTTTTCAGTGTGAAATAAAAAAATATATAAGAATTTTACTGATTTACATTTTCCTTGTTAGTGTTATACTTCTGTGAGATGAAAATCACCAACATGCATCAAAGAAAATAATTTGTACTTAGTGAGTTTGAATGGGAAAATGTAAAAAAAAAAAAAAGATTGTGATTGTGACAACATACTATTCCCCCCCTCCCTTCCCTAGTTATTTTATGGATGAGATTAATCAGATTTTCGTAGAAAGTTTAGATGTCTATTTTTATAAAATTTCAGATTTTTAAACTTAAACTTCCATTGTCTTATTATTTTAGTTTTACTTTCTTTGTTTTGGGCAATTTACTTGACTGTGTTTTTCACATTTATTAAAGAGAAATATCTGTTTCTTCTTTTATTGCAAAATCATTGAGTTTATTGATAGTAACTACAAAAAACAATTTATGTTTTAAAACTTTAAGAAATCTTTTTTCAGACTTTTTGCTTAATCTGTTATTCATTGTCTTGTTGTCATATTTAACTTTTACTAACATACACAAAACTATCAAGATGTTTACTTAGAAAATAATTTTTGTTTTTATATTTTACATATCCCCTTATGTAACTTGTTTTTGTTATCTGTAATAGTATATATATATATTTTATTTTTAGAAAGCTGATTTTCATATTGCTCTCTTTACATTCTTTTTATTAATCAGACTTGAAAATTTATTGTATTATTATTATTACTATTTCACATAAAATTTTATTTTTTCTATCACTGTTCTAAAATTGTATTTATATTTTATTTTATTATATGTATTAAAAAAAAGTTTTAATTTATAATTCATGATTTTTTATAATTGTATATTTTTTAGGTACATCAATGGGTTAATGCAGAGTCTATGCTTCAGAAATGTCTTGTTGGTATTTTAAAAAAGCCTTGGTCTCTAGATGGTATTAATAAATTTCACTTTAACTTTTCTTTTACTAATACATTATAAACATTTTTTTTTTTTTCATATTGAATAAATCTGTTTTGTTATTTTTAGTTTCCAAATTTCCATCTGTAAAATCTCTGAAAAAGCAAAAAAATTCCAAGATCATTCCTGATGGTAATTATTCATTTTAACATACATACATATGATTAAAAAAAAAAAAAAAAAAAAAAAAAATTACATTAGACTCCCAATTATCTACGGGCACCGAAAAAAAGGGTGGAATCGAGAGAAAGGATTTTCTCAACAAGAAAATAAAACAAAAAAGTAAATAATTATTTTTTTAAAGAAAAAAATGTAACTATAAAGAACTATGTTGCTTTTGTTTTAGTTTTTGTACAGTACAGAACAGAAACCAGCATGCCAACATTTTAATTTATTCTGGAGCATTGTTAGTACTTGCCTTTTTTTTTTCATACTACTTTTCTTGGAGGATATTTTTCTTCTTCTTTAATCATAATTACATATTGGAGACCATTTCACTAAGTGCTGTGTAAAAAAGGTAGGTATTTCAAATATTTTTAGTATATTGGGAAATTTTTCATTCTTTGTGTTATATCTTATATACAATACAATCGTGTTTTTGGGATAGAATGTTTTTCATATCATTTACCCCTCATTTATTGCCATTTTGTATCTTATCTGTGAAACCTGTGATACTGGATCCCACAGATAATTGGGAGTATACTGTACTATTCAATTTTTTTTTTACCTGTGAATAACTTTATACCAATTAAAGGACCTGGAAAACAAGGAATTTATATTTATTAATCAAACACTTTCTATTTTACAAATATGTTTAAATTGTAGTCTTTTTTTTGCCGTGAGTTGCTTTTATATCATTATTTATATATTTTAGGATAATTGCTTTTACGCTGCTAATTTATAAAATGTCATTTTCCCTTAATCACAAATTTTTCAAGAATGATTCCCAAAATACGTCAATATTTTACAACAAATTACCAAAATTCTCACTTTTTTAATATTTCATTACCAAAATACACAGTTTCGTGAGATTGATAATGAAGGGGAAAAAATTCCCCAGTTGTTTAATTTTTAACAGTACTCATTTTATTTTGTTTAATAACCATATGGCAAGTGAATTTTTTCCAATGTATCATATTTGGTTTGGCTACTTGTGATTTCTGAATTTTATCTTGATTATTATTCTAAGTCATTTTCAATTTTGTCTACATTTTATGCAGAATCTTTCTGTAAGGGATAAATCACCTGTTATCACCAGCAGCCAAATGGCATGTTATTCTATTGGGAAATTTGTCATCAGAATTATTCATTACCTGATGCATTTTTTAAATTCTGTTTTTATATCCAAAAAATTAACGACCATTATATTAGTCCTTGTTTTGCAAGGATTATTTCATTTCATTTTATTATTATTTGCTTTTAATTATTAATATTTCATTTTGAAGTTACAAAGCCGGAAAAATACACTGAATTCTTTTTTTTTTTTCTTTTTTTGCCTTTAATAGATTGTAAATGAAATAAAAGTGAAATAAAATAAATTCTTGGGAAAACAAGTATTATTCAACGATTTTGCATCTTTTTTTTTTTTTTTTTTTAAACATGTAAAACAGAATTCATCATGTAATGAGTAATTCTGATAACAAATTTCTTTTACAGAATAACATGGGGTTTGGCTGCTGAAAGACAATAGATGATAAGTCTCCTTAAGGCCTTAACCCTTTAACATTCATTGGTTTCACCCAGAAACCAAACATTATTTGCAGCAAGTTTTCAATATTTTTACAAAGTGTTAATAGAATATTAAACTCTTATTCCTTCTCTTTGTATTACATGGCAGCTCTACAGCAAAATAAAAAAAAATGCTATTTCAAATGAAGCCAGATATAGAAGTCACTTTAATTTTCTAAAATTGTATCAATTTTAAAAATAAAGAAAAAGTATTTATTTTAAATAATAGCACATGAACTTACTATGATCCTTCTCAGTCATAAATTGCAACTTTCAATTTTTTATATAAATAAACAGAACTCTCTGAAAAATTATGTAAAATGTTTGGTTTCTAAAAGAAATCAAACTCCATTAAAGGTCACATTTCACAAGATGTTAAGAGTAAAAAATGAACTTTTCCTGGATTTTCTGCAATTTCTTAAAATATCATTTTCTGGAATTATATGAATATATATATATAAAGGTATGTATGTGGGTGTATATCTTTATATAATTTTTTCCTTTTTTAAATAATTTATATGTACTAAACATTTTGCAATTATGAATATAAAGTTTTTTTTTCTAGTAAAACAATTAGTAAGTGTATTACTTACAAACTTTGAATAAACACCATAAAATGCAATAAACTCGCAACAATTGTTTCGGGTCGAAAAAACACACGACCCTTCATCAGGCGAATAAAGTAAGCACGAGTGCTGCAGTCAAAGCGGCAACGCACAAAATCGTTTAAAATGAAAAGAAAAACTTTATAAAGTAGAAAATAAATATAGCTACTGGTGTGAGTAAAATTGTACAAGAAAACAAGAAAATAAATAAATGAGTGAGATTAAACATATAACAATCTAAGGATAACAAAAATTAAATGAAAATCTAAGTTACGTGAGTAATTTCCAAGCATCAGAGAAGAAAGGAGTGGAAGAAATATCATTAACAAGATTTTTCAAATTTTTAAATATGTAAAATGCTTCATGAATATCCAAATGGGAGGAACAGACAGGAGATGAGATTATGTTAGTTTTGGAAAAATCAAAACGATGACCTTGAGACCAGCAGTGGGAAGCAACAGAAGATTTGGTAATCTCTTCATTACGAACATTCCGACGGTGCTCATTTATTCTGTATTTCAAACGCCTGCTAGTTTGACCAATATAACCTAAGTTGCAGGACGAACACGGAATTAAATAAATTCCAGAACAGTTTTCGGTGGGAATGGGATCCTTAAGAGAAGATAATTTAATTTTATTAACGGGTTTGTAAATAACTTTGAAACCAAACGGTGAAAGAATTTTAGAGATTTTAAAAGAGAGTGAAGAATAAAAAGGTAAAACAACTGGGATGAGACTGTGATCGTTCAATTTGGGAGCAGAACGTTTAGGATTCTTAAATGTATGTAGAGCTTTATCGATGAAAGATGGGTTATAGCCACGAGAGAGAGCAAGAGATTTTAAATAATTAATTTCTTTCGAAAGATTAGATGGATCAGAACAAATGTGTAAGGCACGATAAACATAAGTGTAAAAAGCAGACATTTTTTGTTGAGGGGCGTGGTTAGAGAGAGCATGCGGCGGCAAAGAGACTGAGAATGGTTTTCTAAAAACAGTAGTTGAGAAACAATCCTTCTCTTTATTCACAAGAACCTCAAGGAAAGGCAAAGAGCAATCCTGTTCAACCTCAAAAGTGAATTGAATGCATGGGTCAATCGAATTGGCCAAAGAAAGTAAATTGGACAAATCGACATCAGGGGAGACAAGAACGAAAGTGTCATCCACATACCTAAACCAGTGAGGAAATTTATATACACCGAAGAGTTTTTCTTCGAAATAGTGCATATAAATGTCGCAAAGTAAAGGAGAGAGAGGACTACCCATGGCCATACCATCATTTTGGGAGTAAAGTGTAGTGTAAGTGTATTTAATTTTTTGTATAAATTCGTAAATAAAGTAAAAAATTAAATAATAAAGCCAGAGCTGTAGCAACGATGTTTGACTAGGCGCCTGGTGTTGTGACACTGTTTACACCACACTTGCTTCTTTTTTGAATAAATCATTATTTGAATTTCTTAATAAGTAAGTCAAAATATAAATGTTTTAGATTTCTAAAGTATCTGATTTATTCTCTGTAACTTTTATATTAGTTTGTTTAAGAAGAAAAAATAGCCCGTTACCATTCATTGGTTTCACTGTGAAACCATAAATTTCTTGAAAATAAAAAATGCAATTTTTTTTTCGTTTTGTATGTTTATGATCAGTGATGTGTCTAAAAGTCATTTTTTAAATTAATTTCACAATTTTCAAAAGGAAATATATAGTGAACTTTAAAGGGTTAAACTGTACAACCATATTTTATCTCCTTCTTTAGGTAGTTAACGTGTATCCGTGGAATAAAAGTGTTTCAAAACATATTCATAAATTTGAATATATGCAGTTGATTTTTGCTTTTTTAAAACTGATAATATCTAAAGCTAACTGCACAAATGAAATGAATTTCTCTTGTATAGATGCCTTCTTAATTCAGTCACTGAGATTATTCATTTAGCAGAGAAGGCATATTATTAGGTTTTTCAAATAGGGTATCATGAGAAAAATGAAGAATTGCAACATTGAAATTTCAAATGGAAAGGGGGCCTTTTTTTAGTTCATTGAAAACATTGTCTTAGAAACAGACGTTTTTAATTATTATTATTTTTTTAAAGATATTTTTAAGAAGATTATACCTCATTAAACAGTTCATAGAAAGTTCTCCATTTGGTCTATATTTCGTGAACATGGTGGAACTTTTAAAAACTATAAAAAACATGTTCCATCAGTCTTAGGGGATTTTTTTTTTTTTTTTTTTTTCTTTTAATTGTGACTATAAAGGGCATAGGACGAACCTAAGAGGGTATGCTTTGAAATTTCAATAAGAGGGCAGTTGTTAGCTCATTGAAAGATCATAGATATTCAAAATAAATTTGCATATTTTTTACAATTTTCAAAAATTTTATGGCATTCTGTTTTTAAAAACTCTGTGATCTCCCTAAATACAAGTAAGAAAGTGGGGATTATTTGCAATATATTTAATAAAATAAAAATAATAACAATGTTAAGGCAAAACATATATATTTTTTTAATGTTTGTTTTAGAACTTCTTCCTGTTCGAGAAAAAAAAAAAAAAAAACATAAATTAATCCTGGGTCTCTTAATTAATTTGCTGGGATAAAGAGTTAATTGTTTGTTGCATGATTTTTCATTAATAAATTACATGAAAGAAATTTTGTCTCTGTTTGTGCATATATAGTTAAAAAATATTTATTAAAAGCACTCCAGTGTCATCAGATATTTAATATTTTTATATTTTGATCGTCATGTATTGTATTTTATGTAATATGTAAAGTTTTCTAATTATGAGATTGCATTGGTTTAAATACCTCCTATATTATAAACAAAAAACTTATGAAACATTTTATTAAAGGAATTTTTATATATTTATGAATATATATTTTATTGACATACAAATGAATATAGATAATTAAAAGAAGCCTTAGAACAACATTTTTCAGCTGCAATGCATTTCAAGCATTATTTTTTAGAGAGTGGTTAAAATATTTTTTCTTTAATTTTTTATTGATCCTCTTTTTATGTCCAGGTCAATATCTTTACTCAAATATATGTGGTATATCATTTTCTTTTCATTCATAAAGTTCCAAGAGAATCCATCAAGTGTTTCTTTAGCTATTTGACAAAATGTCTAAATTAGAAAATGTTCACATTTGTCACTCATGTATACCCATGCATCATTGTATTATTTTTATACATGTATATTAGATAAAGTATTTAAAATTTATTCATTTCACTCTATTATTTTGTCTTACACATAAAATAATAATAAAAAATAACTACATAAAAGATTTTAATATTTTTCAAATATTTCTTTAATCCCCCCCCCCAATTAAAACAGAAATCATATACTAAAATTTCCTTGTAGAAATAATATGCTTAGTTTAAATTAATTACTTTATTATCATTTACAGACATATCTCAGATTTTTTTAAGTTAAAAAAATTCTTTTAATACTTTACTAAAATAATTAATATTAATTTACTATTAATTACTTAATTTACTGTTAATTTCAGGTAAACTTTCTGTAGTTCCTGGAACAAGAAAAGGAAATACAAATTCAAATTTATTACCTGAATGGTATATTATTTCAAATTCTGATGGAGTTAGTGGTGAAATATCAGTAAGGTTTGTTTTATTTTATTTTATTTAAAATAGCATTCACCTTGGGTTTTATCATGAAATGATTTTCTTTTGTATCGTTAAAATTTACTATGCATTACTGTGTATACTTATGTAGTTGGGAAATTTAGAGGGGGGGGGATGGGTAAAAAGTAAGGGGTCAACTCTTATATACAAGATAAAAAAAATAAATAAAAAACTTTTGCCCATGAAAAAAATCTTAATGTACCAGAATAATAATGCAATTTTGTGAACTTTAAAATTTTGAAGAACTTAAAAAATCTTCTTGTCACCACTTTTTACTTCCATTACCTAACTACCATATTGTTATGAATTTGTAAATAATAGTAGTTATTTTTATGTAAATTCATTCAAAGAGACTTAGTCAGGATATAAACTGTTAATTATCTGCATTTCTATGTTGTGTTCATGTTAAAATAGCCCATTTTCTTTTAAAAACCCATTAAAAAATCTTCACCCAAGCCCTGTAATGGCCTTGGCACAAAACTTGGCAACATTTTCACTTTTTGACGACTTTGGCGAGAGAATCCTTATTATTGATAATTCAAATATCTAAGCTCTAACTCCATCTTCTGAGAAGTTACCAGAAAATTCT
Organism: Salticus scenicus; assembly: GCA_963930645.1. Classification (NCBI taxonomy): domain Eukaryota; kingdom Metazoa; phylum Arthropoda; class Arachnida; order Araneae; family Salticidae; genus Salticus; species Salticus scenicus. The sequence continues at coordinate 38,924,171 of OZ005657.1, read as the reverse complement.
GTACTTACTGGGAGCTATAAAAGGAGTTCCAATACGGCCATTGCAGTCAGTTTCTTGCCATCCAGCTTAGTGTCTAGAACCCCTAACTGAGCCTCTTGTACTGTTTGATTACAGCCTATTGTTTGTTGAATGTTCATAACTAAAGGTATAGAAAAAGAAATGAAGAAACTTCTGGAAGGTTTGGCTGCACAGATAAATGTGATGAAAGATAGCATGGAAAGTGAGCAAAAAGAAATGAAAACAGGACCGGAAAAGAGGGAAAACAGATTGATCAAAAGAATGAAAGAAGGGCAAATACAGTAGAACCCCGATAATTCGGATTAATTGGGACCAGACCCAATCCGGATTATTGAAAATCCGGATTATCCGGAGAATGAGAAAAAATGAAATAAAATAAAACATACTCACAGAAAATCACCTTTATATGAAACATATAGAATATTTACAGGCAGTAAAAATGTTTACTTTGTTATTATAAAGTCAGTAATCTTCTGCTGTGCCAATGTAGTATACCTTTTGCGGGCTGCACGGTCACGCATCTGCTTGAGCATACGTAGTTCGTTGGGTGTAGTTTCCACCTGACGTTAAAAATAAACCATTAATTGCTCTAAATGAGACGTTGCTTCATCATGGCTAATAACTTTTGGTTGATCATCATTGATAATGGTACTTTCGTCTATATCATCTTCATTTTCTTCAGTTGTGCACAGAGCAATTATTTCGTCATCTGTAAGTGAGGCATAACCTTCATTATTTTCTGTTTCCAACCAATTGTTAATGTTGCTGATGTCAACATCAGAGCAACCATCAATTTTTTTAAACATGCTCACAAAATCTTCAGGTGTAATTTCTCTTTCATTCTCGCTTATTCCTCCTTCTGTTTCAAGCTTATTATCCGAGAAATCACAATTTGTAGGCCATAAATTCTTCCACGACTTTTGGAGTGTACTCTCAGCAACCTGATCCCAAGATTCAGCAATCATATAGATTACTTTCTTGATATTGATTGATTTGAGAATCTCTACCATTCCTTGTTCTCTATCTAAAAGTTCATTCAGCATTTGTCGTTTGTAAACTTTCTTAATGTTCTGAAGAATCCCTTGGTCCATTGGCTGTACTAGAGCTGTCACATTAGGTGGAAAAAACTTTACCATTATGTTTCCTTCTGTCAGTTCACTTGCTTCGGGGTGTCACGGAGCATTATCAATTAGGAGGACAGCTTTGATGGGTAAGTTGCACGATTTTAAATATTTTGTAACACCCGGAACAAAATAGACAAAGAACCACTCTTTAAAAATTTTGCAGTCCATCCAAGAACTCCTCTGGGAACGGTAAACTACAGGTAAAGTCTTATGATTTATGTTTTTTAGTGCACGGGGATTTTTGGATTTTCCGATTATAAGAAGAGGAAATTTGTTCTTTCCTGATGCATTGCTATAAGCCATTATAGTGAGGTGGTCTTTGCTCTTTTTATATCCTTTAGCTGATTCTTCTAATTTTGAGACTAAAGTTTTATTTGGCAACATGCGGTAGAATAGTCCTGATTCATCGGCATTGTAGATCTGATCTGCCGTTAATTCTTCTGTTTTAACAAATTCTTCAAATTCCTTTTTGAACTTTTCAGCTGCGATTTTGTCACTAGACAAGCTCTCACCCATCACAGTAAGTTGACGCACACCATGCCGGTTTTTCCATCTATTTAACCATCCTTGACTGGCAGTAAAATCTGGATCACCATCAGGCAACTTTGCATTTAACTTTAAGGCTTTCTGTTGGATTATAGGACCTGATATAGGTAAACCACGATCTCTTTCTGTGCAAAACCAAATGAATAACGCTTCATCCAGTGTTTCAAGTTTAGCTTTTTTAACATCCCTCCGATTGTCCAAACTGTCATTAGAAATTAATTTTGAGCAAAAATCCTCGATTGTTTTTCGATTTTTTTTTTTACAATCGGACACTGTGGAGGTCCCTACTCCTAATTCACAAGCAATCTTTTTTAAGGATTCACCTTTATCAATTCTACTCAATGCTTCCAATTTCTTTTACATAGTCACAAAATTATGTTTTCGTTTCTTCGCCGTAGCTAAAAATGTACGCTTAAAAACACTGCACATAAAGGAATGAAAAGAATCAGACACGTGATGGACCACAACATTCTCTGGCGCCGATAAGAAAACACCTGGCTGGAGTCGCTGTCTAGTAGAATCCGAACAGTGACTCAGGAGTTTTCTTATCGTGACTGGAGCTTCTGATGACATTTCTAAATGGATTAAATAGAAAACTGGGAAAATTGGAATTGCCAAACTTAAAGTGATACATTGTTGTTTCTATGAAAGATAACATCAAAGAGTTTAAATAGGAGAGCGTAAGATATTCTTCCGAAAAGATTTCAGAAAAGACTTTTTTATTCAGAATGCGAGGATGAAAAAAATAATGTTATGGAAATTTGCTGATCGCTTCTCAAACTTGAAAAAAAAAAAAAAAATCGACCAGACTGATCCGGATTATCCGGAGTAACGGGGTCCAAATTAGCAGAGTTCTACTCTAGAGATAAAAGATAAATTAAATAAATGAAGGAGATGAAAGACAGTTTGGGTGAAGAAATTAAATCTAATCAAGACGAGATCAAGAAAGAACTTTCATCAGTGAAAGAAGTAATAGAAAGTAAATTATCAAATATGGTAAACAGAATAGATAGAATTTAAGAGCAAGTTTTGAAGGTAGAAAAGAGCCTCGAAGAGAAAATAAAAGAAAATGTCAAATATGAGATGAAAGGAAAATTTTCAGAACTAGAAAGCAAATTTAAGAAAATAGAAAAATTGAGAGAAAAATTGTAGAACAGTGTATCAGGTTGTTGATAGGAAAATTTCAGAAGAAGTTTGATCAAAGATTAGGAAATGAATTGCAAAAGAAGATCCAGAGTCTGAAAGAAAAGTTAACATCAATGTCTCAGGAGGGTGAAAGAAAAGAGGAAAGCATACCAAATCAAGATGCAATAAAGATTCACACTTGTGATGGCGCATATCATCTTGGCAAGCATTCAAGACACAGTTATATGTTGTAGCTGAGGCTAATGGGTGTGATCCTACTGCCAAGACAGCTTATTTAGTAGCATCGTTATTAGGCGATACAGCCTGGAAACTCTTCTGAAGGAAGAGCGATATGACTTTGAGGCTTTGACCAGTGGAGCTGCGTTTTTGAGGAAAAGGATCTAAAGAATATAGTCAACTCCAGTTAAAGTCCCATTATCAGAGACCAGGTGAAAGTTTATTAGAACTAGCATCAAATATTTAGACTTAGCTTTCTCAGGCTGCCATCCTGAAACTTGTGATGATTTGGCCCTCAAATCAGTGGCAATGCCAGAAAATTTTTCAAGAGGGGGCAAACTTAAAATTGCAAAATTTCAGAATATTTAAAAAAAAATTCAGTTAGATTCAAATGGTTGGCTGGTTGATTGTGGTGATTAAGTAAGCCTGTTTGTAAGCATTTACTACAACAAAGTTTTGTGCATATAATTTAAGCTAAAACATTTTACTTATAAAAATTATACAGCTTATCCTAAACCAACACTAATCTGAAAAACTTACTATCAAGTCCCTTTAAAATTTGTTTGCAGGGAAAAGTTAGAGACAACCTATAAATGTAGGTCAGGTCGGTTTGACTTTAATTGGCTCTGTGACATAAATTTCATTTGGTCATATGAATTCTAATGATATGGTTTTAAAGCTTTAACTATAATTTTTTATGTATTAGAATTTTCCAGGAGGGAGCTAGTGCCCCCCTTTGCCCCTATGTGCTGATGCCCATGCCTTGAATATTTCATTAATGCCGTGCGAGATCTGAAGATTCAAAAAGCCCTTAGACTCTCTAACGTCAAGGATATTGAATCAGTTTTACAGGGTTCGCGCTAGAGCGCGGGATCGCGAGAATCGCGCAATATAAAAAAAAAAAATCCCACTTAAAAATATTTCATATGCGCGTTTTTCCCGCACTTATTTTTCCGCGATTTTTTTTTTTTTTTTTATCTAATTCATTGAACTCCGCGAATTTTTTTTTTTTTTTTTCCGTTTTTACAAAAATCGCGGACATCGTTCGTTAAAAAATAAATAAATAAATAAAAATGGAACAATCGGCGATCAAATGTTCTACAAAAGCTTCCGATTCCTAATCTTTCTCCATCCACAACATAAATGTCAATATCCATTTCAAACTTGCTTTATGAGATTCTAGAACCTGTAAAGAAATACAATTGTTAAATATTTCTTACTCATGTAATTATTTTGTGCCCCCCCCCCCTTTATTTATCTCCATCTAGCGATCAGCAATCAAATGTTCTGCAGAAGCCTTCTTTCCCAATCTTTACCCATCTGCAACATAAATTATATTTATAATATTCATTTTAAACTTGCTTTATTAGATTCTAGAAGTAGAATTGAAAGAGTTTAATACTTCTTACTCTGTAATTATTTTTTTTATCCCCCCCCCCCTCTTTCCCATCTCCGGAATACGGATTGTGATCGATGATCAATTCTGGAAACAATAAAGCAATAGAAGTGCTCAATATATGTAGATAAAAACTAAAAATGTAAATGTTTCTGTCATCAGTTTATTGAAAGTGACGTTATCAATACTCAACTAATCATCCAATCAATCATATTAGCGAAAATTTTTTAGCTAATTTCTAATTTCAGCAATGACATGTCTGTAATTTGCATATTTCTTGAAAATACTTTTTTTCTGTAAAATGTAATTTCTGACTTAAATTTCAAAAATATCACTTAAATTTTCAAAATCCCACTTAATTTTTTTGTTAGAGTGGGAGAATCCCACTCATTTTTTTCCCTTAGTGCGAACCCTGGTTTTAGTATATGCCCTGAAGATTGATGCAACCCAACAAGCCTCCCGTAAAGACTGCCAGAGCAGCACAGCAGTCACTTTGGATGACTCTCAAGCTGACCTTAAAGAGATAAAGAAAGGAGATTATGGAGTCTTGAGAATAGGAAAGAAGCTAAGAATCCAAAAGCTAAGTTCTGGGGCTGTGGAAGAAATGGGCATATCAAACGAAGCTGTCCATCAAAACAAACTAAAGAAACCACCCAGAAGTCCTTTGAAATACATCAATGGGATGGAGTTCTACATAAAAATCCAGGTGCCTTGTTGCAGGAGCTTTCCTTTGAAAATCACAAATACTCAGAGATGCCAACTACTACAGTTTATCCATAGTTATTATGGAATTAAGGCAGTAATTCTAGCCTTAATATAAAAATTACAGATTATAGGTTTTTTAAAAAGTCGCGGATATTGTTCGTTAAAAAAAGAAACCACCCTGTTAACGATCGATGATCAAACACACAACGGAAGCCTTCTGATTCCCAATCTTTCTCCATCCACAACACAAATGTCAATATTCATTTTAAACTTGATTTATAAGATTCTAGGAACTATAAAGAAATAGACTTATTCAATATTTCTCGCTTATGTAATTATTTTTTGCCCCCCTCCTCTTTTCTTATCTCCAACTACTAGCGATCGCTGATTAAAAGCCTTTTGTTTCTCAGTCCTTCTCCATCAGCAATATGAATATCAATTTTCATTTTAAACTTGCTTTATCAGGTTCTACAACCTATGAAGAAGTAGAATTGTTTCATTTCTCAAACAGATATTATATATATAAGATAACCAAATTTGTTTAGAGTTTATCAATAAATTATTTTGAGTGATCCTAGCAACTTTTTGCAATTCTGATACTTTATGCAGACATTAATATAATAACAAAGTTTTGAGTTATGTAGCATGAAATTTAGTGCTTGAATAATTGATAGTTAATTTCTTCTTTTATTTATAAAAAAAAAAAAAAAAAAAAAAAAAAAAAAGAAAGTCTTGATTTTTATTTATGAGTTTAAAAAGTAAATAACAAAACGAACTTAATAGTTTAGAGTGTAAATTTATAGCTATCCTAATGAGTGTATAACCATTTTTGAGTGTATAACATTTAAAATATTTTTTAAATCTGAACTTAAATTTATATCAGTTAAGACTGACTTACTAGACTACTAACAAATAGCCAAAACTACTGAAAATTTTCTTGTCTACTACTGAAAATTGTCCTACAAGGTTGGCATCTCTAAATACTGCTCTAAGGCTGAAGAGAAATACCAGCTGATAAAACCACTTGCTTGCCAAGCTACAGATTGAGTACCATCAAAACAAGATCTGTGGAGGGATAAGGATGTTAGGCAAGCACAGTTAGAAGATCCTGACATAAAGTCAACACTATAATTCAAGGAGATGACCAGCAGCAGATGTAGTTGGCAGGACATTTCCATATTTGGCCCTATCACGAAATAGTACTGAGCACTCTGGGACTCTCTCCATGCAAAAAATGACATATTGTACAGAAAATGGGAATCTGACGATAGATGCAACTTCAAATGGCAGATCTTGCTACCAAGATCGAAGATTCCGGATGCTCTAGGGCAGTTGCACATTAGCTGGAGGCCATTTTGGTGTGACAAAAACTCTCCAGAAAGTTGAGAACACTTCTACTGGTACAAAGCAAGGGAGTGTGTGGAAAAATGCTGCAGATCTTGTGCATGGGCATAGGAAAGGGATATAGGGGCATGGGCATAGGGGCTCAAGCCCTCCAATATTGGTTATGACAAAATTTCCTTTTAATGGCAAATGAAGGAATCACCCATTTAAAAGCCAAATTAAAATCATGTATATGTTCATAATTTAATGATATTTTGTAATTAAAACTAATAATTAGTGAATATTAATTGATATTTAATTGATCTTCTTGATAATAATTTTAAGTCATTTTTAAAATGAAATTTTTTGAGCCCCTTCCATGATTTTTGAATTGCTATGTCCCTGATCTTGTAATGCTTGTGTGGCATGTAAAGACCCAAAGAAATGAAGCCAAGGAAGTTTGCATTGGTATAATGTGGGAGTGCCATTTGAATGGATCGCACTCGACATCTTAGGTCCATTACCATGGACCAACAAAGGCAATAAGTACATCCTTGTTGTGATGGACTATTTCACTGAGCGGACTTAGGCATATCCCATTCCTGATCAAGAGGCACGTACAGTTGTAGAGGTTCTAGTGCAGTAATGGGTAACAAGGTATGGTACACCCCTACAGCTTCATACCGATCAAGGTACAAACTTCATCTCTGTTGTATTCAAAGGACTGTATCAGTTACTCAGCATAGACAAAACTTAGACAACACCCTTACATCCTCAGTTGGATGACATGGTTGAAAGGCTCAACATACTGAATAACCCCTCTCTTTTAGTATCAAGAATCAGCAAGATTGGGACTTGAAGTTGCTGTTGTTCCTTCTGGCTTATCGAAGTGCTGTTCACGAAACCACTCAGACTTCTGTTTGGACGTGTACTTTGTCTCTCATATGATCACCTGTTTTGTTGTCCGCCAGATGTGCCTTCATTGCAAGAGGAGTACATCCAAGATCTCCAGGCCTGATTTGAAGACTTACACAAAGTTGCTGAGGAACAGATTCACATGGCAATGAAGAGAATGAAAACATGATATGACTTGAAGTCTACACATCACAAATTTAAGGAAGGAGAGAAAGTTTAGTTGTGGAACTTTGTTCGATGCAAAGGACTCTCTCCAAAGCTACAGTGTAACTGGGATGGTCCCTATACAGTCCTAAATAGACTGAATGACGGTGTTGTTAGAATTATAAAAACACCTTCATCAAAGCCGAAGGTAGTACATTACAATAGGCTAGCCATATACCGCAGGAAATAGTATGTTTAAATCTACACATGTGTAATGTAAATATTTGTATATAAATATTTGTACTTATTTGCATACTATATTACTATATTTGTACTTATTATTAATTAAGCTTGATATATTTAAAAAAAAAAAAAACTTTATTAAAAATTAACATAACATGGACTAGAGTCCAAAGAAATTATTTTCCAATGATGGCTTCAATACATACTCTCTTGAGGAAAGTTAAACTTAAAGTGTACATTTTTTCCGTTTACAGTTAGGTTAAAAATTAAGTAAATTTTCATTAATTGTAAACTGTAATTAAAATCAAACTTTAGTGTTAAAATTATACAATGTATTTTTTCTTTTATTTCCAGATTAACAAATGAAGATAATCAAATGACATTGAAAATTGTTAGCTCTAAAACAAGATATAATGAACTCATAACTGATTTAACTGATGAAAACTTATATATTAAATGCAGTAAAGATTCTAGCACTTGGTTAAATATTAGTAAGTATTAAAACTCTTTCGGAAATCATTCATATAATAAACATTCCGGAAGTGAGTTTTTATCAGAGCATATTTCTTGTTATATCTTTAAAAATAGAATTGTTAGAATATATTTAAAATAGTTTTTATTAAGTTTTTATAACATTCTAAGTAAACTTTATAATCTAAGTTTTTATAACATTCAAAGTTGCAGAATTAAAAAATTTCTTTACACTGTCTCAGATGATGTGTGAATGTTTTATACTTATTCATGCATGTTGTTTGGAAATATTGAATGTTTTATTTAAATTTTCTAAAAAAAAAAAAAAAAAAAAAAAATTGCTTTAAAGTGCAGACTAACTAATCTTAAGGGAAGAATTAATTATGCACTAATACTATATGTATGTACTAATACTAAATGCATACTCAGTGGCGTTGCCAGAAAAAAATTTTGGGGGGGGGGGGAGGGACACAACCTGAAAAAATATTTTTTTTTTAAATAAAATTCTGATAGCATAGTTTTAAATTTAAAGAAAAAATGCTTAGTAGAATTTTCCAGGGGGGGGGGGGAGGAAGGCAAGTGCTCCCCCTTGACCCATTCTGCCGACGCCCATGTGCATACTGTTTTGTACTTACCAGTGGCGTTGTGCGATATTTAAATCTCGGCATGCTCTGAAACCAACTGTAGAAAAATCACTACTACGTCTCATGTCAATATTGTTTCATGTAATTTAAGCATAAAATTTCAAATTTCTCAAAATCATAAATATAATTTTATGTACAAAGTTGCCGCATATAACTTAAAAGTATCTATTCTAAATTATACTTATATTAATTTATTGAAAGATGCTTTAATGTACGAAGTTTGTCGCATATAATTTTAAAAGTATCTATGTAAATAATACTTATATTAACTTATTGAAAGATGCTTTGCCTGATTCGCAGATCACTATATTTAAATTAATTTTCAAAGAAATTGAATCACTATTTTTTATATCACTTGATAAAAAAGGAATAAAAAGAAATCCTTTAAAATCTTCTATTGGCTTCAGGTCCCCACAGAATTCGGCTTTGTTTTTTCAATCCACAATATGTTGGATCCACGACCCCACTGCTTGTAGCAGCACGTTAACTGTGTACTTCAATGTAGAGGCTAATCAGACCATAGATAGCTCTTATACATAAACTTAATTCTTAAGTTTTTTATTAAAATTAAAAACTTAATATCTTTATATTAACATTTGATTTGGATAGTAACAAAAAATAAAAAATGATAAAATTTTTACTTTCAAAGTAAGTTTTTTTCTCCACGTAAACTATTGTTTTAAAAAGGCAACTATTGAAACAAAATATCACATTTTTGTTTAATAATAATAATAATAAAAAGATATTCACATAAGGAAAAGATATTTACCAGATTGAGAAAATATTTCTTATTCAAAACATTGGAATTAAAAAAAAAAAAATAATCAAGGCAGTACTTCTATATTAAAATTGTGATTATATATAAACTATATTTAATCCTATGACTTAATGTGTTACTAAGGAATGCAGACTGTTGAAATGAAAAAACACCTAATTTGAATTTAAAAAAAAAAAAAAAAAAAAAAAAAAAATCTACAAAAAATTTGAAAAAAAAATTAATTGAAAAATTTCAATTTGGTACTTATCTGCAAGATCCAAGCCAACTTTTGTAGCTCTGCAATCAAAGGCCTGAGCTTCAAAATGCATGTAAGAACACACCATACACTTTATTTGTGTTACAAAAAAAAAAAAAAAAAAAAAGTTTTCGCTAGGTACAAGTTATTTAGATATAAAAACCAGTAGCGGCTCGTGAACTGAAAATAGGGGAAGAGCTCAAAAATAATATTGAAGTATTTTTAACGCATCATTTTTATTAAGCAGGGTCTTAACTAAAACTAACTAAAAATACTCATTTAAATGTAAATTTATATTCTATAAATGAATACAGAGTAAAATACAGTGTGCCTCTTCACCTATTTTCAATGCATGAGCCGCCACTGATAAAAACATAAATAAACAGCAGTGATTTTCCTGGCACATATAAAACACTTTTCAGAAATTTATCCAAATTTTATTTTACAATTTAATCATTATTTATAAAGGAATTCAGTTTTTTACTTTGTAAGAAAGTTTTTTTTTCTTACATTATTGTTAAAGGAAGTTTACATTTTACTTTATCAACATTTAATTTTTTTCAACTGACAATAGCGTCAATGTTTTCAGTTACTATTCTGTAGATGAACAAAATGAGAGAAACTAGTTCTCACTATGTAAAAATTTCTACCAAAGATTTAAAAAAAAAAAAAGAAAGAAAAAATCTCTATTGCTTTAAGAATACCTAAACGTAACCCCCAGAATTGTTGTCTCAGGATGGCATGACTTAGATACTTTAAATAGCAGAAACTCTCTTATACCTTTTATTAGAGAAAGTTTGAGAGATAGTGCAGTGACTATCCCTTAAAAAGGAAAAATTCCCTATACCAAGGTAGGCTTTACAAAAGTAGCATGACCTGTGCAGTGAATGGTCAACAAATGCTTCCCAAACAAAGGGACAGGGAGTGAAGAAAAGTTCACATGTTACAATAGTTAGAAAAAAGGCATTCAGATTTCTCTCTATATATTAAAAAAAAGTAACTGTCACTGGCGTCAATATTTTTTGTCTGCGACAGCATCTCCTCGTGGAGGGCAAAGTGCTTTGCATCATGAGAGGTATCAATGTGTTCCGTATGCTTCAAGAAAGGCATTTCATGTAATTAGAAATCTGTATCATCTTAATTAACGAAGTTATTAACTGAAAACATTGAGAAGTTTCTATTATGACGTTGTTCTTCTGTCATGACATCATTTTCCACAGGAAAATTAAAATGTGATCCATGGTGTAAAAAATAATAAAATCAATGTCAATGTTGCTATTAAGAAAAATATTTCTAAGTGCATCTTTTTCCAAAGAATTTCCTTTGTCTTTTTCATTTAAAAACATATTATAAAATACTTCGGATATATTTTGGCATAAAAAAATATTTAGATTTAAATTCAAACTGAATTGTAAATGAAAAAATCTTATTTAGCATTGGTAATTTTTTAACATTATAGAATTAGACATTTCCATGATACATTTCATATTTCTAATTATAGCAAGAAAAAAATTCATCACCTAAAGTTCTTTTAATGAAGCGAGCAGATTTTATTCTTCATTAATGTATGAAGTAGATAGGAGAGAAGGTACTTTTCATTTCGCCAGCGCAAATTTCATGGATTAAAAGTAAATTTGTAACTTACTAGATTTTTTTTTTTTTTTCAAATTTAAAGTTTATTTATATATGTTATTAAGGATTTGACAAAGTAAATGTTATATTTTTTATGGGACAACACTTTTAAAAGCTAGCTTTAAGCAAAACTTCAGAAAATTTAATTCTTAAAAATATAAAATAAATAAAATAATATAAGTAAATGGTCATGTCTCTTTAATTTTTTCTTATTCGCAGTGTGGTATAACTATAGTATCTCCCCACAACTGGATTTGGCGATTTTTCTTTGGCGCCATTTTGAACAATAACAATGTTGTTCTGAATTCTTTGCAATATAATATGGCAGCCTGCATGCTGTTTATTTTAGATTTGTGATTTATTATAATTTAGCTTATGATTTTATCGTTTATGATTTAGCCATAATCGCCAAAAGTATATTGGCAAAAATATATCGCCAAATCCAGTTGTGGGGAGATACTGTAGTTGTTCCCGAAGTGTTTTGAAACAATTATTCTTTCTTAGGTGCTTAATGATTGTTGTCGGTTATATCATTCTCGGCAACTTTATCGTCTCACTGGCAAAATGGAAAAGTACCGATTATATACTGTCATAAATCAACTAAAAAAATTCAACAGTAAAAAGTACGGGCATTATAAAAAATACATTCTAATTTCTTGAATAGGTTATTCTATTTTAATCAAAATGTTTTTTTTTAGTGCGGAAGACTATTAGTCTCAATCTACGGATAAAACATTGTCGCCAGTTTTACAATGGTTGGACATACATCAAAATCGAAAATTTACCGAAAATATAATTGAATAATTTGAAAGTGATGTTATAATTTGAAAAAAAGAAAAAAACTAATAATCCTCGATACTAAACTAAATTCTGCTTTTGCCAAAATTTCATCAAAATCTTTTTTTTTTTTTGAAAGAAAAATAAAATTATTTTTATTTATTTATTTATATATTTTTTTAACAAGCAATTCTACCAAAGCATCCATCATCAAATAATGACAAAAACTTAATTGTCGCCAAGAGGTTCATATACTATATCTGTAACATAAAATGGTCTAGATATTACGAATTTCTTTCTTTTCTGAAAAAATATTACTGATTTTTAGCATATTATTTCATAAAAAAAAAAATGGTATTAAATATTATGTATTTCAATTTGACATTAAATATGGGTATTTCCATTTTTTTTTCCCCTTGTTTTATGCAGTATTAATTTTCCTATCCAGTGAAAGGTAAAGAAGTGAATAGACGGGCAAAGCATCATAGGGGTTAATAAGTGAAGCGAGTTGTGGGGACGCAAAGCCTTCCTTGGGGGTTGGTGAGCGGAGCGAGCAGGGGGCGGAGCCCTCTAGTCCAGGAATTATGTAACAGAAGAAATTTTCTTTGAGTATAGTTTTTTAAATATTAAATGGTGTGTAAAAGATAGATAGAAGCGAGTAATTAACAAAATTAGTTAAAAAAATATATATAAATTAATATATATATATATATTTGAAGTTTAGATAGTTTTTAGCGGGTATGCAGCACATGCCTAGCCAGTAGTGGCACCAGAAATTCCCTGACAGGGAGACACCACCTCCCCGATATGGGGGCACTATATAGAGAGTTTATTATATGAATATTTATCAAAAACTGCAATCTTGTTAATAATATTACATGCTGAAACAGAAAGAGACATATACGAGATACCTTGGTGGACTTGGGCCCCTAAATCCAGTTAATTTATTTCAAATTTGAATTGCATCTTATCATCCAAGTGAGCTAAAATTTTGCAATATGTGTAACTCCAAAGACAGTACACGATAAATCAGAAATGGACATAGGAGAAAGGGACCTTAGGGTCCTAACCTCCAACTCCTGTCAAAAATTGGATTTCTAATTTTAATCACTTCCTATTATTGAATTGGCATTAACTGAACTTTAAATTAAACTCTGCTGACAGTATGTGCTCATACAGAAAGTGGAGGGAGAGGGGTCCTTAGGTCCCAATTCCAGTTGAAATGTTATTTCAAATTTTAACCCACTTCTGATTTATCTAAAATTTGGTATACATGTATAACTCAGATGACAATACTTACTAAACTACAATGGGATTTCTGTGGAGCTCATTTGGTATCTGTCGTCCTTCGTGAAAAAAAAAAAAAAAATCACCATATTTAACAGCTATCGAAATAAATAAATAAAATACCAAAATAAAATACCAAAATAAAAATAGAGAGAAAAAATAGAAATACATATCCAAAAGAGATATGTGAGATAGAAATCCCCCCCCCCCCAAAAAAAAAAAAAAAAAAAAAAAAAAAATACTCAGAGAAAAGAATGAAAAAGCATTTTAGAACTGAAAATATAAAGCTTATTTTTAAAAAGAAAATTCACTTACCAAAAAAAGTAACTACTAAAACACGATAATATCAAACAATTTGAAAATCAAACTGTTTATTTTTTGAAAAACACATTTTGAAATAAAAACAATATGAAAAAAGTCCAAAATGCAAAGATATCACACAAAAATATTAAGAAAATAAGAATAATGAAAAATTTTTTCTATGTACAGTGGATGATCAAATTATTAGAAATGTTTTCATTTTGACATTTTTTTCATTTTCTAAAAAATACTAAAAATAATCTGGAACTTCAGACAAGCAAAGAGCATTTAAAAACTTAAATTTTTTACTATTGATTTAGTCCAGAGTGCAGTTAGGGCACCAACCACAAACGGAAGAAAAGCAAACATAACTTTAACACATTGTTGCACGTAGTATGTACAATATTTGTATGATTTTTTGTGGGAATAGCACAATTATTTAGGCAGATATATATATATATATTTTTTTTTTCTTCAAAAATTATTAATTTTTTTGGAAAGTTTTTTGCTTATAACTAGATTGGATTTTCATAAAATTTTACAAAAGTTGCAGAAAAATTAACAAAACATTACAGAAACATTATTATGAAACACAAAATTAACATGTGTAATATTCTCTAAATTATGAGCATTTATAGTAACTATTATTTTACTGTGCATGCGTGAAAGATTAAAAAAATAATAATATTGCATTAAATTAAATTAAATTAAAACGAAGTACTTTACACATAATTAATTATAATAAAAAACCTTAAATGTACCTCATATTACGTTAATATTTTCATCTGGGCGCCCAGACCTTCTCAAACGTTCATCTGTGCTGGATCTATTCATGTTGCAGTCTTTTATAGATTCTATTAGTTGATTCCACATCCGGTTTGGTGCCATTGCATCACTATCGTTACAAACTTCCGGTGTCATTGCAATTTCTAGTTCAGAGAAGCAATAGAAATTGCAACAACACCGGAAGTTTGTAACGATAGTGACGCAATGGCACCAAACCGGATGTGGAATCAACTAATAGAATCTATAAAAGACTGCAACATGAAGAGATCCAGCACAGATGAACGTTTGAGAAGGTCTGGGCGCCCAGATGAAAATATTAACGTAATATGAGGTACATTTTAAGGTTTTTTATTATAATTAATTATATAATATTGCATTGTTTGAAAGCTAGCTATATTGGGCAACTTTGTCAAAAGCTCATTTGAATATAGTAAAAATTAAGCAAATTTTCGACAAAAGAACAAGCTAGATTTTAGCTTTTTCCAGAGTTGAAATGTCATAAGGGGTTTTTCAGATGTCGCATATTTAATTTGAAGATTCAATTATTTCAATCATGTTGCAAAAGTTCTTTTTGGTGACTAACCTCTTATAGGCTCCAACTCTAACAATTTTTTTTTTATTTATTTACTAAAATTTGTGAGTTTAAGAGGAGTTTTTCACAAAAAAAAACAGAAAAAAAAAAAAAAAAAAAAACCCTTTGCAACGTGGTTAAAATAATTGGATCTTCAAATTAAATATGCAGCATGTGAAAACCTTTTATGAAATTTCAATTTTGGAAAACACTTAAAATCTAGATCTGTTTTACTCTATTCAAACGAACTTTTGATAAAAGTTACCCAATATATTTAGCTTTCAACATCCATAATAAAAAAATTTCTATCTTTCATGCATGCACAGTAAAAAAATATTTACTGTAAATGCTCATTATTCAGCAAATATTACACATGTGAATTTTATGTTTCAGAATAATATTTCTCTAATGTTTTGTCAATTTTTCTGCAAGTTTTGTAAAATTCTATGGAAAATCTGTTCTAGTTATAAGCAAAAAACTTGCCAAAAAAATTAATTATTTTTGAAGAATTTTTTATATTTGCCTGGATAATTATACAATTCTCACAAAATAAAAAAGAAACCCATACAAATATTGTACATAGTATGTGCAACAATGTCAATGTGTTAAATTTAGAAGTCATTTGTAGCTTTTCAATTTATGGTTGGCTCCCTAATTACACTCTGGGCTAAACCGATTGTCTAAAATGTGAGTTTTTAAATATTCTTTGTATGTCTAAAGTTCCAGACCATTTTGTCCAGTACTTTTTTAGAATATCGAAAAAAATGTAAAAAAAAAAAAAAAAAAAAAAAAAATCTAATAATTTGATCACCCACTGTTTTTAAATAATCACCAACAGGCCAAGAATGACAAATAACAAAGCTTACTGTTTCATCGACATTGTAATTTGGCAAGCTACAAGCATTATTGCTCTTGTTGTAGGCGTACCTTGTACACTATGTACTATATCAATGTGCCTCCCTAGTATCACCATTAGACAATGAAATGGGATAAGCTAATGGATTCAATGAATTTAAAATGGAAACATTTTGTATTGGGAACAGCTTTAGTATAGAACTCCCTTATTGATATTTGAAATTTAGTGCTGAAGTAGCTCGGATTAGAGTCCTGCATGGGTCGGGTTTCACCTGATCCTATCTCGACAAGAGACTTTTAAATCAACCCAACCCAAACCCAAAAAAAAAATTTTAATGGACCCGAACCCGCATTAAAGAATTTTGATAACTCGACCCAAAACCCAACTTCTTTTTACCCAAACCCGACCTGAAACCTGAATCTAAATGAAAATTAATAATTCATCTAAAAATCATGCAAAATTTTTAATTTATAAAATAAAGTAAATTTTCATTGTCACACTGTTGGTAAATCATTTTTAAAAGAATTAAAAATATAATTACTAGTACACTAACTTAAAAATTTAAAAATCTGGAAAATGGATTAATAATTTTTAACTATTTATGTGTGTTGCGTACTTCAAGTGTACAAAAATGGGTTTCAAGCTTTCAAGGGAAGTATGAATCAGTAAAATTCCTATTGAACCCAAACCAAGCTTCAATTAAAAAGCATGGTCTAAAACATAGGACAGCGTGCAAATTTGCTGCAACAACCCCCCATGGAGCGAGAAAAGTTTTAGCTGTTTCCATCAAAATCAACGAAAGAGAATCCATTAACAAGACGGGGAGGCGTAGTGGTCAGAGCACTCGAGTGACAAAGGTCCTTAGATCAAATCCCGGTGACTGCTAGCAGTTTCTTTTTTTTTTTTTTTTAAATATAAATATAAAAGAAATACAATATAAAAATATATGAATAATTTCAGGGAGGGGAACATGTATTAAATTCAATTCAAAAATATATAATCATATATTTTTAATTATCAAAATATTTTATTTCAACTACATTTTTATTTTATTATTATTATTATTATTATTATTTTATAATTTAAATAAATGAATAATTTAAGGAAAAATATTTTTCTTCATTGCACATTTTTTTTTTATTAATATTTCACACTAAAGCTGCTAGTAGGAAATGTTTATCATCTGCTTTTAATTTTGTTATTTTTTATACATAAAAATAAATATTCTGTTAAATTATTAAAACATTTTATTTCAAGTGAAAAAATATTTTTCAAATGAATAGTGCAATGGACAATATTATTTATATTAAAACAGGAATGAACTACTACATCAGAAACGCCAAAGAAAAATTATTGAGGTGCATACAGCTGTTTCGGTAGCCTAAAGCATACCGTCATCAGTGCAAAAAAGAATTCTGAATCTGGAGAAGTACTCATATATATAGGAGAGGGACCGGATTTAGTTCAACCAATAGGATTATGGAAGAGGTGGGGAGTGTGGCCAATAAGAATTAAGGAATGTGTAGCTGTGTAAACAGTAGAAAAATTAAGGGGTTACATCCAGTTGTATGCACGAAAAAACGTGTTTTTTTGTGAAGAGGCCTTTTATTAAAGAAATATATAAAATACATATACATATAGCAAATTTAATGTATGTTAAGAATCCGTGATGAGTTTACAAAAATATTGGGTTCCGCTGTTCCTGTAGTAGATCTCCTAGAGGACTTCCACAAAAAGGTGTCTGGCGGTGAGCAAGATATCTCTGATCCAAATTATCTGAAATGAAAAAAACCAAAAGATTTATTTTTAGGATAGATGAATACAGGTAATGATCGTAGGAATAGTCAAAATTTTGATTTTTGACAAAATGGCGGCTTCCCCCCCAAAAAAATCGTTTTTTTCATGAAAATTTACACTTGAAAGTGGCTGAAAAAATTGAAATTATTATCAGAAACCTTATTCCTACGATCATTACCTGACGACAAAAATATCTAAGAAAATCGTGTCAAAATTTCAAGTCAATCGGTCCAGCCGTTTCGGAGAAATTTTGCTCACTGACTTTGAAAACACCGTTTCAAGATAAACGCGTTTAAAGTTTTGGGAACCATTTAAACTAAGTTAAAATTTTTTTTTTCCTACTTACATTGAGTCATCTATTCCAGGACCATAAGAGGAACCCTCTGCTTCATCATTTGCTTCTAGTACAGCCAACTGTTGTTGTCTACGTGACATTCTCCCCTCGCGCGTGCTCCCTTGCGCTCACGCGTCAGAGATCAAGATGCGCTCTGCGTCCTCTTTTTCTACATAGGCATGGGCATTAGGCCCAAGCGATAGTCCCATTGTGTTCATGAAGTATAGAAGAGATGTTTTTCCTTCATTGAACATGCCAGCAGCAAGATAAGCAGCAATTTCAATGATCTTAGAGCCACATGGGATTATTTTTGGAGTTATTTTCCATATCAGCTGATTATAACTTTCATTATTATTTTGCGTGAAACCACCAACGCATCTTTCTAATAATTTTTCATTACTCAGATCTACGTAAATTGGAAGTATAGCTTCAGCAACATCAGGCGGTAAGGGTTGATAATCATGTTTGTAACTTGATAATGTGTCCAAGGCTCGTGCTTTCTGCGAAGAACACCATGAGTCTTCTCCAGTCGGGCATTTACCATGTTGAGGATTGTCGTCAGTGGAGCAATTATGATAATAAGAAGCCCAAATGGCATTAGACATATTTTCAACAGAATCACAGTGTCTTCTTATTGCTAATCCATAATAGACAGTTAATTTATCGATCATTTTACCAGTCAGTTTACCCTTTCCAGCAAGTACCTTTTTCTGACGTTTCTTCCCATTTTTATCAGTCGTTTCTGTTGTAGTTTTGTTTACACATTCTCTTAGTCGTTTACCCATTCGCTTTTGGACATGACCTATGCATTCTTTTTTCATTACTTCTATGTCACCATAAGGTGCGGCCTTCACCATAAGGAGACGTCTTTACAAATATGCAAATTTCTCCGAAACTAATTGCCGGATCGATATGAAATTTTCAGACAATATTATCAAATATATGTACATTCAAAATATGTAAAAAAAAAATCGATTTTTTGAAAATTACAACTGGATGTAACCCCTTAAGGGGGACACCTGGATGTAACCCCTGGACTGAATGTAAAATTTCCAACAATCAGACAAATAGGGAACAGCGAAATTACAATTTACAAGGTTTTTAAAATTTTTATAAATATGAAAAGCTTCAAAGAAATCGAGTTCATGAATGGATTTAGGTCTGTAAATTATTTTAGCTGAATTAAATTTAAAATTATGATTTTCCTCCCAGCAATGTTTAGAAATAGCCGATTTATTGGTTTCTTGTTTGCGGACGTAATTCATATGTTCTTTTAGACGAAATTTAAGACTGCGTTTAGTTTGGCCAATATATGATAAGCCACACTGACAGGAAATACTATAAATGCCCCAAGAATTATGCATATCAATAGGATCTTTTAACTGAGAAAAGGTGAGTTTATTGGAAGGCGAAAATATTATTTTAAAATCATATTGTTTGAGAATTTTAGCTATGGTTTGACTGGTTTTAGAAAAATAGGGTAAAACAATACTGATATTATTTATATTGCATTTTTTCGTCTGCTTCTAATTGCGCTATTATTCATACGTAAAAAAAAGAACTTTTACTTATTGTTATTATTCTGTTGGTCCTTGCATATGTTTTTACAGCTTGGCTTACATACATTTCCAAAATTTAAAAATCTAGTTATGTATGCATTTTGTAAGCTCGTTATCTCGAAGAAAAATGAATAATTTCCGAAATGTTCACGTCAACGTTGAACAAGATTGTAATGAAATTAATCGTGATAAATTTTCTTTTATATGTTGTTCTCATCATGAAAAGTGCTTATGATTTGATCATTTTTTTACTTCTAGTCACAGTCAATATTAACTTGAAAATAAATTTGTAAATTTCAATGTGATTTTTTTTTCTTCACAAAGAGGTAATTTTATCCTATATATTTCTTAATAGTATCTTTATATAGAGTATATTTATTTATTTATTATTCTTTATCTTTATTAAGTTTAATACTTATTTTCTCGAAAGGTATTCATTTATTTTAATGTTTTGTTTTATTTCATTAATATTTAAATAATAATAATAATAATAATGAGCATTTCGTTGGGGTTTGAACTCAAGTAAACTGAAGGAAAAAGAAAAATGTGTAATAAAGAAAATATTTTAATTATATATATATTTTCTTTTTAAATAATTTTTTTTAATTGAATTTAATACATGTCCCCCCCCCTGGAATTATTCATATATTTTTATTTATATTTCATTTATATTTATTCAAAAAAAAAAAAAAGAAAAGAAAAGAAAAGAAAAGAAAACTGCAAGCATTCACCGGGATTTGATCTCTTCGTCACTCTGGATTCTCTTTCGTTGGTTTTGATGGAAACAGCCAAAACTTTTAAGATTGTTTTCTTGCTTCATGGGGGGGGGGGGGGGTTGCTGCAGCAAATTTGCATGCTGCCCTATGTTTTAGACCATGCTCTTTAATTTAAGCTTGGTTTGGGTTCAATAGGAATTTTACTGATTCATACTTTCCTTGTTAGTGTCTTGTTTTATTATTTAATGCTTATCCCACACACAATAATATTAAAATAATACAGTGTTACAGATGCCAACTAAACATCCACTAAACTTATCTAAATCTACATTCCTATAACTTCTTCAAAACATCTGCAAGAGAAAAATTATTAATTATCAGTTTAAGTTTACAATCTATTTCAAAAGGATTTGAGTAATCAAAATAAATGAATCACACATCTGATTACTGTGGGAGACGTAGCCTGTTTTCAACAGCTTATATTCCAAATAATAATAGTTATATTTTGCTGTTATTCATTGCTTTAGTCAGATATGGATGTTTATTTTACTGTAATAATTTGGGTAAGCATATATTCATCATGAGTATAAAGAGCAAACAAATTTCTGCTTTATTAAGATAAAAAAAAATTTTAAACATGCTCTCAAGTTGATTTCATTCTTTGAAATCTAAACCCAACCCGTAGTAAAAAAATCCAGTCAACCCGACCTTCATAAAAAATAATTATTGAAATAAAAAGTCTTTTTTAATATACCATGTTTTTAAAAAGGACTAAAAAGTACAAAACAATTTCTCTTGGCCCCATACAGATATGTAACTATACAAATTCCCCTCAAAATTTGTTATTGTAGATTTTTAATAACTATGAAAATATTTGTAAGATTTAAAATGAAAATCCTGAGGTGTATACAATAGATAATAGTAAGGAGTGTAGGAAGTAGTTGTTGAGAAAACTCGCAAAAGAATTCATATCATTTTTCAGTGAAATAAAATTGTTAGTGTCTTAAGTGAACTGTTCTTGTATCAATCATTGCATGGGCCCAACATTTTTTGTTTTAAATCTTACATATATTTTTATAGCTATTAAAAATCCACAATCACAAAATTTCAGTGAAATCTGTATAGGGTTATGTATCTGTATGGGGCTAAAAGAAATTATTTTATACTTTTTAGTCTGTTTAAAAATCATTGTATATTAATTTTTTTTGTTTTTTTAATAATTATTTTCATTATTTTTAAGGCTTTTTAGTCTGCACTGTCCTTACGATTATTTGCTTATTTATTGAATTTTGGAGGTTGTTTTGTAAATGTTAAGGATGCTGTCCAAGGTAGTTTCAATTTTAGCTATTGTTTTAATTAAGTTGTTGTTCATCAAGTATAAATTTGTGTCCTAATCTGACATGTACTTGTCATATCAAAATTTTACATATGGTAAAAGCATAGTATTTATTGTGTGTTCCTCAATGTGTAACATAATTTTGTATTTTGATAAAATTTAAATCTTTTAACATATTGTAAATTGTTTTCTTTTCATTCTTATTACACGTTATTTTATGTTGTGATTTTGTTTTTTGTAAATAGTCATTTTTCCTTCTTTCAAAAATAAATTAAATTAAAGTTAACCATAAATGGAAATTTAACTATAAGCTTATTAACCTACAACTTTCACAGTTACTCTGTTATGGAATAATTCTACCATTAATTAAGAATTATACATATATATATATATATATGTACATTTTTTCTAATAAGTGTACACTTTGTAATTTAGAAAAAACTACTTTCAGAATTCCCATGTGCAGTTAAAAAGAATTATGAAGGTAAATATTTAATATTTGTTATTATGTGTTGCATAATGCTGCATGCTAAAATATAATTATTTTTATTTTTCTCTCTTAGATTTTTTTTTTTTTTTTTGAAATTTTATCTTTCAACGTAAAGTAAAAATGATAACTGAAATGAGAAAATTGATATTAAATTGAATTAAATACCTTTAATAAGTCAGCTACCAGTTTTGCCTCAGGGCCTTAGGATTAATCCATGCTTGCTGGTCAATGATTTATGGTGCTAGGCCTTACTTCATCTTTTCCTTAAATATGATTGATTTCCAGCCTGAATCAATCAGTGGCAGATCCCGAACTGGACTTTTGGGGGGGGGGGGGGCTGGCTAAGATTTTTCAAAATGTTATTCTAGACCAATAAAAAATTTACAATTGCAATATTCAATTATGAATTTCAGTGTTTTTTGCGGACCCCCCCCCCCCCTAAATTCGCCACTGGAATCAATGCTTCCTTTCAGATTCAGATGGTTGCAACTCTCCTCATTTACTAAAATTTCTGCTGTTTCCCAATTCAGACATAGGGAGCCAGTCTAAACATTAACTGGAAAGCATAGATTAAGCTCAGGGCCCCAAGGTGAAATTAGTTGCTGACCTTATATTAAAAGTATTTAATTCAATTTAATATTAAGATAAAATGCTTTTAAATTGATTCAAATAGATCTTTAAATGAATAAGTAATAAGAAAATTAATATTATAGCCTTATGAATTTCTCTCTTTTCTTTCTAGTACGGATTGCTGAAATACAAAAAGAAAGTAACACTATTGAATTAGTA
This sequence comes from Salticus scenicus, assembly GCA_963930645.1. Lineage (NCBI taxonomy): Eukaryota > Metazoa > Arthropoda > Arachnida > Araneae > Salticidae > Salticus > Salticus scenicus. Next base: position 38,901,037 of record OZ005657.1, on the reverse strand, counting down.
TTTGATGGCAGCAAAGAGTCATGCTGTAATGGTTTCAAAACAGATATTATGTGGACTCTTTCCAATCGTTTTGAATGTATGCATATCAATATTTGTTTTATAATTCGTTTTGCAGATAACCATTTTAATTGCTTGAAATAAAATATTTTAGGATTTTTGTAAAATTTTATTATTACAATTTTGTTATTTCTAAAAAATTATTTCTGTATTATTATTATTATTTTTTTTTTTTTTTTTTTTTGGGGGGGGGGGGTAAAAAGGAAAATCTGAACACATTCTAATTTTAATAAATTAAAATTAGAATGCCTTACTTTAAAGTTACTCTATAAGCACTTTCAGTCGAGCACCTGACTTACTTCAGATGTACTTTTTTGCTGATTGCTAGCTTCTTTTTGTTGTTTTCTGTTTAGTAAGGAAAACTATCCTTGGTGTATGAGTTGAATTGCTTCCTGATCATTGCACATGTGCTCATTAGCCATAATTTCTATCACTTAATGCAATGATTCGTAACTGTGATTGTTATAATTTGATAGTTTGCGGATACCATTAAAATCAATGTCGATTGGAATTTCACTATTGATTTTGCTAAAGCTGTGGCTATTTTATTGTATTTAATATCATTTTAGTGCACTTTTATTCTATTTTTAATCTTTCTCTTAGTCATGCCCAGGGCTGCCAACAACTACACATTTGGTGTAGTAACTACACTTTAGCCTGCTTCTACTACACTCTACACATCGTATACTTAAAGCTACACTTTTCCTTTCCCCACCATCATCTTGTTTACAACGAGCGAACTACGATTTCACACTGTATTTCCAAATCGCTGTTATGAATGAAGTAGCTTGAAAACTACGGAGGTTGATAGGTTGTTTCATTTCCTCCTCATAAACTGTGACGATAGCGTGACTGTGTACGCATGGTGATTGGATGTTTGGAGAAGTCCTTTTCTATCGCTAGAGCTTGTCTAATCTGTTTACTTTCGATTTTCGGTGTTGTTCGTTTGTTGTGGGCTAGAGTTGCTTTTCTGTATTTATTTATTCTTATTTTTTGCTTAAGAGTGTACAAATTTATTTAGTTTTTTATTTAATAGTATTTTTAGTTAAAATGTGCGATGATGATGATAATGCAAAGAAGAAAAAAAAAATTCCTGATCAAAAATCTCTATCGGAGTATTCTGCTACAATCTGTAGATTGTGAATTCTGTAGATTCTGTGGCCGTGTTTGCATTCTGTAGATTCATCCCATGAGGCATATTGTGCAATATGTAATAGCAATTTTCGCATAAATCATCGTGGACTTTATGATTGTTCGCGTCATATTGCAACAAGGTGACACAAGCGTTTAAGTAAAATAAAAGCAACGATAAAGCCTTTGCCATCCAGTTTTTATGTGAAAAGTGATGCAGCATCAAAGACTACGAAAACAGAAATGCTCTTTACATCATTTCTAAGTGACATAATGTTCCAATTTCTACAGCAAATCATGCTGTAAATTTATTTAGAGCTATGTTCCCGGATTCAAAAATCGCCAGACAGTGTCCTAGCGGTAGAACAAAGAAGGCGGCCCTATTGAAATGCGTTGCAAAAATATCCTGTTCTGATATCGTTGGCAATTTGAAACATTTGCCGTTTTCGATGGCAACTGATGAAAGCACTGATCAAAATGCTGTTAAACTGTATCTAATTGTTGTTAGGTATTTTGATAATTTCCAGAAAAAATTTTGTGTGCAATGTTATTTTTAAAAGAATTCAGTGATATTTTGTATGTTTGATTGTTAAAGTCAATAAATTTCAGAAAGTAAGTCTTAATGTAAACAAAAGATTTTATGCTTATTTATTTTAAGCATTTTCTTATTTTTTAGCGGCTACACTTTGTACCTTAAAACTACACTTTTTCTTGTTTGTTAACTACACTTTAGCGCTCCCAGAGGTTGGCAGCCCTGCATGCCTATGTAGAATCCGATTTCGTTTTTGTCTTTTTATAATTGATTTAATAGATTCCTGCAGTTTTGTATATTTGTTTTTAGTTTTCTGTGTGTTACTAATTTGGTGTAAACTTTTATTCTGTTTTTATGTATTTTATTATTAGGCTTTGATTGCAGTTTCATAAATTTTGCTTAATTCTTCTTTCAATAGATTTTTATTCAAACAAACTATGATGGCTCTGTTTATGTACAATTAGAGTGTGTTTATTTTATAACTGTATGGGATTTTGCTTTTCTGGTTAATAATTTTATTGCTATTATTTGTTTTTCTGCATACTGTGGTTTAGAATTTATCGTTATTTCTGATAATTGGGACTTTTATTTGGTTATCTTTTTCTGAGTAAATTGTATATTTTGATCTATTTTGTTAATGTTTTTAAGTAGGGATTTGACATTACAGTCTTTGTTTATAATGACGAAGACATCGTCTACGTATCAGAGCCAGGTTTTGATGTCATTAGAGGAAGTTTGTTAATCATATTTTCAATTAATCTTAGTTTAATGTCGGCTATGAATATGGTTATGGGGACGTCTTTGATCTGTTTAAAATATTTATTGTTAAATCTAAAGTAGTTTTCTTTTAGGATTAAGTTGTTAGCTGCAATTAAAGTTCTGTTACCGTCTTTATAATTTTCTTTCATTTTATCATTTATTAAATGAATTAATAAACGATAAAATTAAAGTATAAAGATAAAGAGGTTAACAGAATTTTAATTGAAGCTAACTATCTCATCCTGAAAGAAAACTACTTTAGATTTAACAATAAATATTATAAACAAATCAAAAGTGTCCCCATGGGATTGCCCATATCTGAATTCATAGTTGAATTTAAATTAAGTTTAATTGAAAAAATGATTAATGAACTTTCCCCTAATGACATCAATCAATACCTGGCTCTGGTATGAAGATAATGTCTTCACCATTATAAACAAAGACTGTAAACATAAAAACATTAACAAAATAGTTCAAAATATAACGTATGAATCAGAAAAAGATAACCAAATAAACTTTTTAGACATCACAATTATTAGAAAAATCGATAACAAATGCAAAATCACAGTATACAGAAAACCAAACAATAGTAATGAAATTATTTACTGGAAAAGCAAAACCCTATATGGCTATAAAATAAATGCACTCTGATGGTATGTAAATAGAGCCATCATAGTTTGTTTGGAGGAAAATCTATTGAAAGAAGAATTGTTAAAATAAAAACAAAGCAGCAAGAATTAACATAAATATACCCGTAAAACCAAAAAATAGTAAATTCTAAAAAATAAGGAACGACAAAGACAAGATTAATCCCTTACAAACTGCAGGATTCTATAAAGTCACTTATAAAAATAACAAAAATTAAATCAGATTCTATATAGGCATGACTAAGAGAAAGACTAAAAACAGAATAAAACAGCTCCAAAATGATATTAAACACAATAAAATAACCACAGCCTTAACAAAAATCATTAGCGAAACTCCAACTGACATTAATTGGAACAATATACTCAAACAATCAAATTATAACAATCACAGTTATACGTTATTGCACAAAGTGATAGAAATTATGGGCAATGAGTGCACGTGCAATAATCAGGAAGACTCAACTCTTAGACCTAGATAGACTAAACAGAAAACAACAACAACAACAAAAGCTAGCAGTCAGCAAAGCATCTGGAGAAGATTGGGTGTTCAGCTGAAAGGGCTTATTGAATAACGTTAAAGTAAGGCATTTTAATTTTAATCTATTAATGTTTAAGAGGTTCTCCTATGTTTTGTATTTCACATTCTAATTTGTTTTAATTTTGTTCACAGGTACATATTGGCCATGTAAATTAGTTCAGAAGAGTCCAGTGAATTATAATACTTATTTATTTACTTTTGAACTTCCTCCAAATGTGAAAATGTGGATACCTATTGGCTATCACATATTTCTGAAATCTGATATTGAAGGTTAGTTGTATATTTTACAATATAATTATTTCAGCTTAACTTTAACTAACCACATCCATTTCAGCTTAACTTTTATTAATTTATTTCATTTTTTATTAAAATCTGTTAATGTTAGCTAACAAGTGTAGTTTTTATTCAAAAATTAAGACATTAACTAAAGGTTGCAATGCTGGTGGTCATTTCCACGCAACTAGAATATATCACACTGCCAGATTGTATCTCATAGTCAGCAGGTGACTCAATTTTCTTAATCATTACAGAATTCTACAGCTCAGCTTACAAACTATATGGCTGCAAATAACATCTAAGCATGCACAAGTGCACTGAGACAATCATACGTCATCCTTACTCTCATTCACAAGCAGACCTTATTTTAAAAATGCCTCATATAATTTAACAAATTTTCAATGATTCTTGTAGTGAAATTAAGAAGAATTCAAACCATAATTTTTATTTAAATTTTAGTTAATGGTATATATGATTGATGGTATGATTTATTTTAAGTGTTAATGATAGTTGGTTTGCTTTATATATATTTATGTAAGGATGTATTTATCTGATTGTGAAATTTTAAAAATAATATGCATATTCTAGCCTTCTGACATTTAGATGACTCAGTGTAAAAGTGGTGTAACTCCATATTTTTGAAATATATATTTTTTTGATTAATTATATCACATTTTGTCACATCTTTCATTATAAAAAAGAAAAATCTCCAATAATTGCATTAAATCCCATAAATGACATTATATGTTTTTCTCAGAAAACTAAAACTTCTAAATATTCGTTATAAAAATGAAGTTTCTAAGTTACTTCAAATAGTTTTTAATATAATTTATAAATTCTTATAACTGTGATTTGTATTAAGCACAAAAATCGATAACACTTAATGAATCTTGACTTTTTTTTCCTACACGTAAAAAAAAAAAAAAAAAAAAACTCGTTATTTCAAAATTAATTTCAAGGAGATGATTCACTTTTACAATAAATGACCCATTTATTAGGCCTTTTTAAAATGATTAATTACTATTTAATAATAATAATAAAATTATCAACTATGTTTTACTGGTATTCTGAGAGTTAGAAAATTAATTGTAGAAAAGTCTCATTTCATTCCATTTTCTATATTTAACTGAAACTTTTATGCCAAATATAAAAAATTCCAGAATTAAAATTTTTTTAAGCCTTTTTTACTTTCTCTTACCCATAAGGTAGAGAAAGTATTGTTTTTGAGTCAAATTTTCGAACGCGAGATTTTGTTATATTTACAAGTTTTGAGGTCCCTTGAATACGAAAAACATGTTTTTAGCAAATGGTCTGTGTGTGCGTGTCTGTGTGTGAGTCTGTGTGTGTGTCTGTGTATGTCTGTTTGTTATCAGCATATCTCAAAAACAAATTATGGCAGAAAGTTCAAACTTGGTATTCTAAATGTGTATCAGGGATGCTACAGTAAGCTTTTCGTTAAGATCAAGCAAATGGTTCATGTACAGGGACAATCAAGAGAATTCTAATACATTACGTCTATGGGGGAAATTGCAGGTAAGTAGAGTTTAACGTCTATAGACTGCACTAAACCAAATTAAATGTGTTATATTTATGAATTATGAATTATAAGTGGGTGGTTTACAAGAAACCAAGCACTGCGACCAGAGGTCTATTGTACTAACCCACAAAACCTAATCTTTAAAAAGACCTGTGGCAGAAAGAAAACCCAGCAGACATCTAACCGGAATGTCCTGAAGCTCCCAAGGCTCAATTATATGCCGCCCCAAGTGCTCAAACCTATAGGCAGAGAAGACTTCACATTCACATAAAATATGTGTTGCAGTTTCCTCCTTGTACTTGCAACCCCTACAAAATGGATCACTAGCAATACCCATGACATAAAGATGCCTTTTTAAGCGACAGTGTCCCGTAAGGAGACCAATCACCTTGCTGATGCTATTTCTATTGAGCTTCATGAGCTCCTTAGCCCTTACACTAGGATTACCACAGTTAAGCTCTTTAGCTTGCCTGCTCCCCTCAGTCTTGAGCCAAGTAGAGTACTGCAAGTTTCTCATGATGGAGAAAATAGTACCCCTCAACAAACTACCAGAAATACTCAGGACAGGTTCAGGACCAATAAAAGGTGTATCAGAACCCTTCCTAGCCAGCTCATCAGCTAACTCATTTCCCAGGATACCAGTATGACCTGGTACCCAATACAGGAAGATTTTATTGTTAGCAGCAAGAGCACAAAGAGTGAGATAACACTCCCAAACAAGAGAAGAAGTCATTACTGACTTCTGTAAAGCCAACAAGGCAGCCTGACTATCAGAATAAATGTCAATATATCGATTCTTATAGCCCCTATTCATGCAAGTCCTACAACACATAAGGATCGCAAAGACTTCAGCCTGAAAGACAGTAGCATACCTCCCCAAAGGATAGGAAAGTGAAGTACCATCCTCAGGACAGCAAACACCAGCACCAGTTCCATTATCCATCTTGGAGCCATCAGTGTACCACTTAATGTGATTCGTATTACCCCAAGGTGGAGTATTCATCCAAATGTCCCTAGAGGGCAAGTGGATAATATACGGCTTAGAAAAAGCATACCTAGGGAGAACCTTATCACACTGCATAGTAAAATGCGGGTGATCCGAAATCTCCTTATTAAGATGCTTCCAGTTCAGATAATTGGAATAATTATTCCAATGCCCAAAACTTCTTAACCTCTTTACACACAAGATAGCCTCAGCCTCAATGCGCATATGCAGAGGGATAAAGCCCAAGAGTAACTCTAAAGCTCCAGTTGGTGTTGTCCTTAAACAACCAGTCATCGCGACACACACCATCCTTTGAATCTTATTAAGATTCTTCTTAGCAGTGTCAAGCCTAGTCCTAGACCACCAGGCAATAGAACCATAAGTGATCATTGGACAAATGATCATGGAGTAAATCCAGCGGATAACCATAGGACTAAGACCCCATGACCTACCAATAGCATTCCTACAGGCCCAAAACGCCCTTTTAGCCCTAGAAATACAATAATCAAGATGACTCCTCCAGTTGAGTTTCTCATCCAGATAGACACCAAGATACTTCACCTCACTTGAACAAGTGAGGTTATGACCAAAAAACTTGATATTTTTTAAGACAATGGTCCTTTTTCTATTAAAGGCAATCATATGTGTCTTTACAGGGTTCACGGAAAGACCCCTGGAAGAACACCAAGACTCAACCTTCTCAAGGGCATTCTGCATGATACAGCAAACAGTATCCGGAAACTTCCCCTTGGTTACAATGACAATATCATCAGCATAACCAATGCAATCCACCCCCGAGTGACCAATCTCATTCAGAAGTGAATCAACCACGAGACACCACAGCAGTGGAGAAAGAACACCACCCTGTGGACATCCAGTATTGGCTTTGATCATTAGAGAATCACCAAGCAGTGTTGCAGAGGCAAACCTGTTGGTGAGAAGACTCTTAATCCAATTCTCAGTGGTACTATTGATATACCTATTAGAAAGCACATCAATGATGGTGTCAACAGGAACCTTGTCAAAGGCACCCTCGATATCTAGAAAGACAGCAAGAGCCACCTCCTTAGAGACCAGACACTTCTCAACAATATGAGTTAAGTGATACAACGCAGTGTCAGTTGACCTGCCAGGCTGATAGGCAAACTGAAAATTGGAAAGTGGCCGAACACATAAGACCTCTTCCCTGATATACCTATCAACAAGCTTCTCAAGAGTCTTTAAGAGAAAAGAAGTGAGACAAATAGGTCTAAAAGACTTTGCCTCAAAATAATTATCTTTACCAGAAATGTGTTATATCTGTTGCGTCTTTATTTAAGAGCAGCTGCAGTCAATCTGACTGTTGCCACACAGTGGCGGTTACCTCTTATTCATACAGTTACAGTTACATGTCTAACATCTATATATACAGTTACGGTTACATATCTAACATCTATATATACAGTTACGGTTACATATCTAACATCTCCCCTTTTACAAAGAATGACACACAAAAATTGTTATTAAAATATTTACAATATGCATGAAAGGAACTAAGATACAAATATAAACAAACAAACACACAAGAACACTTTGTTACAAAAAACAATTACTTATTTACTACCCCGTACCGGTTAGGGGGCTTAATTATACGACCATATTTGGTAATGTATTGTTTAGAGTCCGATTTCTTTTTTGAATTACCATTATTAGAACCATTACCATTCAAATTAATATTTACAGAGTCTTTGTTAGTAGAAGTAGAACCAGTCACTTCAAAATCCTGTTCAAAAATTGTCTCATTATAAGAAGGTTTTAAATCAATTCTATTTCTTCTTAAAATGTTATTTTTTTCATTTCTTACCCAATAGCTTCTAGGGTTTTTATCTCTTTTAATAACTATGCCTCTTTCCCACTGATTTCCAGAACGAATCAAAACATTTTGATTATTTGAAATTTCCGATAAGGGTCTAGACATTCTATCATAATAGAATTTACTTAAGTTTTGTTTATTTACAATTTTATTTCTGATGTTTGTTTGGAGTTCTGGCTTTAATAATTCTCTATTTATTGGTAATTTAGTTCGTGTTTGTCTACTCATTAAAGCTTGAGCGGGAGAAAAATTTAACCCTTTTATGGGCGTATTTCTATATTCTAGGAGCGCACTGTTAATATCCTGATTAGACTCATAACATTTTTTCAACATATTTTTAGCAATTTTTACACCGCTTTCGGCTTGACCGTTTGATTTCGCGTATCTCGGACTACTATTTACGATTTCAAAATCCCATTCCGATGAAAACTTTCTAAATTGATACGAATTAAAGGGCATGTTATCTGCGACTAGAATTTTAGGAATTCCACGCGAACTAAATATCACTTTTAATTTCCCAATTATTTCATCTGCTTGTTTATTATTTAAGGGAACAATTTCTAACCACTTAGTTAAATAATCTATTAAGACTAAGTAATTATTTTTCCTAAATTCACAAATGTCACACCCTATTTTTTCAAACGGTAATGACAAAATGTCATGTGAAATGAGTGGTTCTTTACAATTTTTTGGTCTGTACTTTTCACAAACAGAGCATTTAGAAATTAAATTTTCAATATCATTTCCCATATTAGGCCAATAAAAAATTACTCTAGCTGTAGATTTACTTTTTTCTATTCCAAAATGTCCATTTATAAGCTAAAATTGTTACTATAAAGATGCAGATAAAAAAGTTTTGAATTAAAAAAAAAAAAAAAAAAAAAAAAGAGCATAAAGAGCTGTTAAGTATTCCTCTGAGGAAACTTTCTTAAATTAGTGTGTATGTGTGTGTGTGTGTGGGGGGGGGATAAATTAAAAAGAAAATACATGTTTTTATTCTTTAAACTTGCTCTAAAGAAAGGTTAAATATAAATATAGATGCCTATATGTTTTTATGTTACTGAATGAGCTAATCTTATATATACATGGTGTGTATGTCCTCAAAGCTGTAGCCAATAAATTGAGTTCAAATTTCTTACATATTAATTAGAACATATTGTTAAGAGTTAAAAAGCATAACTCATTTTTTTTTCAAATATGCAAATTTAACTCACCCCTTCCCTATCGACTAGTTACTGTTATATCTGTTGCGTCTTTATTTAAGAGCAGCTGCAGTCAATCTGACTGTTGCCACACAGTGGCGGTTACCTCTTATTCATACAGTTACGGTTACATGTCTAACATCTATATATACAGTTACGGTTACATATCTAACATCTATATATACAGTTACGGTTACATATCTAACAAAATGAATATATGTTTTTTGTAATAGCAAATGGGTATCTTTCAAAAGAGCTTGCCAGTACCTTTAAAACGAATGGTTGAAACATCGATATGCGATAATTCAAAACAAAGTTATCAATTTTTTTTTTTTACTTTTAACGAAAAAAATCCTTTTTTTTTTTTTTTTTTTTTTTTTTTAAATATTGAGAATAAAATTGACTTTTTTTTTTATATTTGGTGTTATAATACTTCTCTAATATGGAAATCGTCTGCATTATCACAAAAGATAATTTTTTTAAACAATAATATTAATAAATTATTTTTTAAAAACAGAATTATTTTTTAATAACCGAATTAAATTCTATATAAATGTAGGTGCATTAATGAAACGGGGGATTGAGAGGGGCGGTAGCCCCCCTCACACAGAATAAATTATCATATAAAACTCTTCAGAAGCCTAATATGAATTGTTTAGCACAGGTTTACATAACAGTACTCGTTATCTTACCTTTAAATCTAAAACCTGTATTTATAGTATTAAATTTCAGGTTAAGAGAAAGTCGTGAGAGTGACACACCAGATTATTAAAATTGGCTTTTATTGTGTTTTTTAGTTCCTTGTCCCCCATGTTTTTTTTTTTTTATATATACTTCATTATTTTTTAAAAATTAAAATAAAAGTCTCAATTTTCTTATGGATAATCGGAAATCCCTTTGTGGCTTTCTCTCTTATTTTTACTTTAATTTATTAGAATTGATGCATTAAATTTTATATCATTGTTATAGAAATGTGTACTTTTAAAGAATTATTTAGAATGAGATACATTTATTGTAATCTTTTCTGTGCTGGTGTTAAATTATCGATTCATAATCTTAATCAATTTGTGAAAGTACATCCTGTTTTTCACACACTGTTATATTTCCTGTCTACTGTTCATAACTATCAAATAAAAAAATATTTAGTGCTTATTGAGTTTCATTTTTTTAATGTTTGTTTGGCAGAATCTTTTATTTTTTTAATATCAACCTTTGTAGTTATTTCTTTGACCATTTATTCTACATTTTATATTCTTTAATAATTATTTAATGATGTAGGTATGGAAATAATCCGAAGTTACACTCCTGTAATTCCATCTCTTAATAGCAATTTTGACAGTTCTCATATAGTGCTTATGATAAAAATATATCCAGCAGGGACTTTGACACCATTACTACATTTATATAACATAGGTAACATTTTTTAGTTGTTTGCTTAGTTTTTTTAAAAAATAATTCTTGATTTTGTAAAGAGTCTTACATCTTTCTTTCCTACTTTTTTTTTTAACAGGTGATAGTATATTAATAAGTAGTTATGCAGGGAATTTTTCTAAAGTTCTTTTAGAAAAGTCCAGTTCAATTGTTTTGCTTGCTGCTGGAACAGGAATAACTCCTATGATCAGAATAATCCATTGGGTGTTGACAGCAAAAGATAAAAAAAGGTTTTTATACAATTTTTATTGCTAAAAATGTATTTTTTTAAGTAATTTTATAATAATTTATTTAAAAAAAAAAGTAAGTAAATTAAAAATAAAAGTGAAACTCAACTTCTAAATATTTTGCACAAATGTATTACACTAGTTCATTCTATGTTCTTCTTGTTAAAATACTTTTCTCCTGATATGTAATTAATACCAAGTTCAATTTAAGTATAATAATAGTTATTTTCATATGCAGCCATAATCCAAACCCATAATCAAGATATTGGCTTATTGCGAATGTCTGTACAGTGTTTCCGCTATGGTAGCATTTTTCGCAAAATGCTAAAAGACTTATCCAAAATGCGAAAATGAAATAACATGTTTTTGCTTTTTTGCTAAAGCATCTTACTAAACACAAGTTGAAAAAAAAAAAAAAAATCTTCAGCGAAAATATTATAACGAATCTTTCATGGAATAAAAAATCGCAACATTGATCAAGAAAAATCCACTGGTTCATGCATATAAGGAAAATCAAATGCTGAACTACACATAAGAATCGCATACAGGAAATCAATTTGTAAATAAACTTGAGGCATTTGTAAAGTGGTCTAATATGAAAGAAAGAAAAATTATAAGTTATAAACCATAAAGCTTTGAATAGTAATAAACAAATTTCACTTATATTACTTTCTTTCTTTCTTTCTTTTTTTTTTTTTTTTTTTTTTTATAAGTTCTGATTTTGTTTTCAGATACAGTATAAGCTTAATGTAGTTTTACATGCTATAGTGATAATTATATCTCCAGAAAAAGAATATAAGTCGTATCTAAGATGTTCATATTGCTTTAAAAAAGTTTACAATATAAGGTAATAATCTAAAAAGTTTAATATTTTTCATGTCTGCTAATAAATGTGTTAAAATATATGCTTGTACTATATTCTAATTGATCTGGTTACAGTGGTAAGTACAATTAATAATTACTTTTTTGTTTTTCATTTCTAATTAAAATTATTTTTACCTTCTGTGTATAACTCTTTAAAGACCTGATTAAAAACTTTTAAGTTTAATTTACAAATGAAAATCAAACATATCAAGGCGTTTAGAATAATATGTAAACTGATATTCATTTTTACTTTCTTCTATATTCAATAGAAGAAAGTATTGGATTCGTAAAAATTTTTGACCTCGGGTTTTTGATGGATTTACATGTTTTGAGAGCTGTAGAACACTATTTGACCATATTTAGAAAATGTCTGTCTGTCTGTTTGTCTGTGTGTGTGTGTGTGACAAAATTTTGTGGCAACTGTATCCCAATATATGTGTTTTGTACGTTTTGACAGAATGGAACAAATTGAATTGTGTTTTCAATGTTTCTGTCCTTTCCAATTAACAAAATGAATCTTTCTTGAACCAAATCATAACGAAAGATGAAGTATAGGTTTACCATAACAACAGAAAGAAAAAAAAAAAAGGCTGGAAGAGTAGAAGTTAGGAAGTAGTCTAGAGGGATTGGAGAAAATCTGAGTTACCTCTAAGTTCTTTAAATGATGAAAATAAATAAATAAATAAAATAAAAAAATTATAAATTTTTAGTTTGAGTTATCTTTTTAATGGTAATCCATTGAGTGTAATCAATTAAACATTAATCGGATTTATCTTGTAGCATTTAAACTAAGACATTAAATAAAGTGAACACCTTACTTGCTTTATCTTGGGCCTGAGTACTTTCTGAAGGGCACCCCGCTCTCAGCAGTAGCAGCAATGGTGTAGAAGCCTTTTTTTCAACTGTGCTTGATGACATATTCTGCACAAGGAATGGGCAGCTCTTTTGGTAGGTGGCACCACAATTTGCCAATACCCACTGCATTGTTGCAATTACAAGAATTTGAATTATCAATTAGAAACCATAGAAATAATTGATAATCCAAATTCTTGTAATGGCAATGATGCAGTGGGTATTGACAAATTGTGGGGCCACCTATTAGGAAGAGCTGCCCATTATCGTGCAGAACATCAAGCACAGTTGAAAAGGGCTTCTACGCCGTTGCTGTGACCGACGAGAGTGGGGTACCCCACATAAAGTACTCCAGCCCAAGATGAAGCAAGTAAGGTGTTCACTTTATTTAAAGTTATAATCAGTTAAATCATGGATAAAGTCATCTGTGTAATCAGGCATGATTTTCTCAATCCCCAAAGTTTAGCTAATAAGCTGACCTTACCTTACGAAGAAAATTGTATTCGTTACTAAGAGATCTATCTATCACTAATTTCATTTGTGCAGTCTTTTTACAGAAAAATAGTCAATCTCAGTTTTTTTTTTTTTTTTTTTATTATTTTAATGTTCTTATAAATTTTTAATGTATCAGATGCTTTACATCGTAAAATTTTATGTTATCAAATTTTCATTGTATTAAATTAAAAAAAATGTTTAATTATATAATAATTATCTTTAATACCATAGTGTAGCATTGATATATTTCTAAGATTCAATGCTCCAAAATTAATATTCTAAAATACTGAATATCTTGAAAAAAGGACAAAATTGTAATGTTGTTTTCACTGTATTTTTTTAATATAATGTATTATATATATATATATATATATGTGTGTGTGTGTGTATTAAATATATTTAATATAGTGTATTAATGTATAGAAATTTCAACTTAAAACTAAAATTAAAATTATGAATTTTAAAATAATCTTCATGTCTAATATATTATCTCTATACTTAAAAAGCAAGCTAAGAATCTATAACTGTGTACTTTTGAATTATAAGTGTTTTAGGGGGAAAACAACTGCTCAGTGAATGATTTGAAAAGTAATATATATAAATTAAAAGTTAATTATTTAAAATCCAAAGAAGCCTTATAACTCATAGATATATTAATAAAACCTTCACGCTTCTTTAAATTCAGCCATAGCACTTGCAGGAGGGGGGCCCTCCCTTCCTCAGTGGTTCTTCTGTGGGAGCTTTCTTGCAACTGTTTACTTCTTGTTCTTGAGCTGTGCAGCACCAATTACAGTCAACATCTTGTGCTGGATCGTTGACGTCTGATGCTTGACTTATCCCAATTCATGTAATGGCAAAGATCCAGTGCAAGATGTTGACCATCAGGGGCGGACTGGTTCAGTTTGGCCCACCCGGCTACAAAATATTTTGGCCCACTCACTCCATAAAGGAATCTAGGGAACCCATTTCAGGGCGGACTACAGAAATTCAAGTTATTTTAAAGTCACAATTTTACAACATTTTGCTTAATTTGCCAAATTAATATAAGTGTATAATTAGAGGTCTTCACGGGTGGGCCTGAGCTCAGTTCCAGCTAAAATAATCAATTTTGTCTCGGGACGAGTCGGACTCGAACATAACATATATATATTTTATTCCTCAGGCCAGACCAGGTTCATGCTTAATTGTTTTGTGTATGTTCGGGTCAGGCCTGCATTAAATACTTTTCGAGCCACGTCGAACTGGATATTTTTTTAGACTTTCTTCATTAATTTACGAAGAAGATAAATGATAAAACATTTCATTTGTAATTTATTTTGCATAATTCTATAAGTTAATGTGTCACATGAAAGTTTGTTTTGGTAAAATGCGTTTATAACTTCAACTTGATTGTTTGATTCTCTGCTTGTTCGTGCTCTGATTTCCGCAAATAATTTTAGCACATATCGAAACTGGTATAATACTATTTAAGGTTACAATAACTGGTCTCTTACTGAAAATGGTATCCATGTTGCTACTAGTTCGCGCACATCCACACAAAAGAAATTACTGTCCAACATCGCTTTCTGTGGAATATTGGCACGCAGCCAAAAAAGACGAGTCTAAATGGAGCGATCTAGTAGGGAGGAGGAACTAATAGCGGAGGGGTTTTTCTTGACGCGTTTTTCGTTCTCCTTCATTTCCACGTTATAGTGACTGCGCTTCATACTCTTTCTTTTTAAAGTATTATTTTCGTTCTAGAATTTGTGAATTCGACTTGCGTTTGAAAAAAATTGTTTTTAAATTAGATAGAATGGCTGGAACATCTAAGTCTAAAGGATTTCGAAGTAATTCGAAAGAAATTATTTATAATGTTATTAAAGTGTGTGATGAAGAAGCACGTTTAGGGAGAGTAAAAATTCCTATAACCCAGTCTTCGAAACGCGCGAGCATGCTTACAGGAATTTCTTTATCAAGTGTGTATAACATTAGAAAACAAGCAAACGATGAGGAAAATCCTGAATTCTGCTCTCCACAAAAAAAGCAGAAAAGAGAATCTACATCTCATTTGAAAATCGATTCCTTTGATATTGATGTGATAAGAAGAACAGTGCGGGATTTTTATATAACAGAGAAAAAAGTTCCAACAATATCGAAACTGCTTCCCGTGATCAAAGAAAAAATAAATTTTGCTTGGGGAAGAGAAACTTTGAGAAAAATTCTCCACGAGATCGGATTTAGTTGGAAGAAAACTCAGAATAAAAGAAAAATTCTTATGGAAAGATCCGACATAGTTTTATTAAGAACAAAATTCTTAAGGAGCATCAAGCAATATAGAGATGAGAAAAGGCCTATCGTTTACATAGATGAGACATGGGTGGACAGCAATCTCACATTTGGAAAATGTTGGCAGTCTTCCGAAATTTTTGGAGTTGTAGAAACAGGAAATGCATCTCGCCGTGTTATTGTTTTATGTGCAGGTGGAGAAATGGGTTTTTTACCCAATACCAATTTAATTTATAAAGCGAATGCTTCAACGGGAGATTATCACGGGCAAATGAATTCTGCGATTTTTGAGAAATGGGCCCGAGAGAAATTAATCCCAAATCTCCCTCCTAAATCAATTCTAATCATTGATAATGCTCCTTATCACTCTATACAATTGAACAAGCCTCCCAATTCATCCCAGAGGAAAGAAGAGATAATGGATTGGCTTGCAAAAAATAATATTTCTTTTTGTTCTTCTAGCAGAAAAATCGAACTACTAGATATTGTAAAACGAAACTCACCAGCAGTTAAAACATATAAATTTGATTCTTTGATGGAAGAGCATGGACATTCGGTTTTGCGCCTCCCACCATATCATTGTGATTTGAATGCTATTTGAATATGCATGGGCCGAGTTAAAAAATTATGTGCGAAATCACAATGCTACTGGAGATCTAGCGATGTCCAATTTATTAAAAATTTCCGAAGAAGCCATCAGCAGTATATCAGAAAAGAACTGGCAAAATTACTGCAAACACGTACTTAATTTAGAAAAAGAATATTGGGATAAAGACGGAATTATCGAAGAATTATGTGATCCTATTTGTTTCTCTGTTAATTCCGATACAGAAACGGAAAGTGACTCGGAATATTCCTCTAATGAATAATTAACATATAAATAAGAATAAAAGATGTAAGTTGTTACATTAATTTTCAAATTAAATTTGTATTTATTTATTTTCCAAATTCTAATATATGTTTTTCTATACAAGGAATATAAATATTTCCGTGTCATTTCTTTTTCTTTTTTTTATTCACATCATATTTTTATTTATATATTTTGAAATCTTTACTTTTCATTTGTTCATTAATTTAATTGCTTTTAATTGTTACAAATTGAAAATGTATTTATTTATTTTAATGATTAAACGCATTTATTTTTTAATTGCGTAAAATCAAAAGATTCCAAATTATACTAGGAAATGTTTTTATACTTTTTAATTTAAATTATCTCAGATTAGAATGGAGAGAGACAGAATTTACATATTTTGATGATTCATATGTATGTGTTTCTTAATTTAATTGCATATGTATATTACAAACTGAATATGATTGATTCATGTTTTTTATATGAATAAAATATATATACTTAATCTTTCATTAAAATAATTAAACGAATATTAAATTTTATTTAATAAAATAAATATTTAATTATTTTTAAAAAATGCACAAAATCAAAAGAATAATAAATTTTTGAAAACTAATTATATCGAAAATGAACAAATTATTCTTGAATATCTGCATCTGAATGATTCAGTGGCAAGCATCAGCTTGAACCCCTTCCAACAAATCGACTCGTCGGTTTCCGCCTGTAAACCGGAAGTTTACCTTTCCACCTAATCGGTGGTTAGACAGTAGATACGTTATTGTCTGTTAGTCTTTATATCCTACAGCCTGTAGGATCTAGAGACTATGAAGGATATCCGTTTTTTTCCGTTTCCTTCCTGGGCACTGCATGTAATGAAATCAGTTTTTTAGATGAGCAAAAGCATCTTTACTATATTGAAAGCGATTGTATTAGCATTATTATTATTATTGTTATTTTAACACAATAATCTTCAGATATGTTACAGGGTATAAGTGGAAATGAATTAATGTAGATTTTTAGTAGTATTAACCATTTTTAATACCTTTTACATTGTTTGATGAACACTTTAGGTTTGACTTTCTGTCGATCCGTAATAATAAATCTCTGTTTATATGTAATTGTCATCTAAAAGATCAGTAAATTTGTTGAGGGATTCTCTATACCTTGTCTAGATAAACCTCTGAAAAGTAGATACAATATATATATATAAATGTAGGAATATATAAACAAATGAATGAAATTAAACCCCAAGAAACATTAAGATCTTCACCAGGGAGACCCCTCAGTGTAGGGGTGAAAGAGAAGTTTCTGAAAGGACAGTAGCAATTAGCTAATAACTATCCTTAGCCCCCAACTTCTCACCAAACAGAAAACCACCAGTAACTGGAGAGAAATCAAACATATATATAATGTATAAAAATACTGAAAAAGTTATAAAATTAAAAAATTTCAAAAGTTACAAAATTACATCAATTCATTTAAAAAATATACAATAATATAAAGAATTACTGAAAGTAAACAAGAAAGTATAAAATGAAATAAAATAAAACCCTTCACTTGATAAACAAACCCACTTCAGCCGACAGGGGTACTCGTCGGTACTTAAATATCGCCCTTGAATGAGAATGTAGAACAAACCGAAATAGGAAAACTCTGGAAACACACAGTTAAAAATTGGGACGGTAACAGTTAATTTGCAAGGTATTTTTTAGATCTTCGAGAGCAGGGTTGTTATTTTGTCCACTTTTCTGTCAAAAGTCCGGAACACTGGACAAAACTGGAAAAAAACCTCTTGAAACTGGACAAAATAAAATCCATTCAACTGTACATATTCGCTGCATAAAATTATTCTGCTAAAGCAATAAATTATGCTTTTAACTTTCAATTAATAATTTTAACAGTAGAAATATTTTATTAGAAATTAGTAATTTGATTAATGAAAAGTGTAATTTCATTTTAATCATGATCAATAAAAAAAAAAAATCATAAAGAAAACGATAATCATATTAGTTATGTATAGTTTGCAAATGTAACAAAGTAAATCGGTTGTGGACTATTATAACATTATCATGTTGGATATTAAGAGAAGAAAAAAAATGTTATTTAATGCTATATCTAAATCTTTAAAAACAAAAGAAATATGCAAGGCCGTAGCCAAAAAAAGATTTCATACATAATGTTGACAGTTAAAAATAAAGAATAACTTATCCCCCCAATACTGAACACTCCTACCCCCTCTAAAAAGACTATTTTCAATATTAAAGTTTTCCACAATCAGCATGATTGGTTAATACATATATGATTATAATCTTAAAAATAATTCAAGATGTTTCTTTGTCATTTTGTATTTAACAAGGAAATATCTTATTTATTTAACATTTCTATACTAGATTTAAAAAAAAAAAAAAAAAAAAAAAAAAAAAAAACTCATAAATGTAGATTTAATGTTTTTATCAATTTATGTCAGAGAGTCCTTTCAAAGCAAAGCTTTCAATTCTGCATAACATTTTATTTGCAATACCAACATGTCATTTTCTTATCCAAGAATTTAAAAAATCAAACTTACATAATCATTTGATAATTTTATATTCTTATTTTAATTTTGTAAAAAAATATATATATATATATATATATATATATATATATATATTAATTGGTAATAAAAATTCCAGATAAAAAAATACAAAATTAAAAGTTTACTTTCAAATAAAAAAGTTATTTTTTATTTATTTTTTACAAAAGTAATGTCTAATGTCTATAATAATATAAATGTGCTCATATATATATATTTATAAAATCAATTTAGTAAACATGCAGAAGCTTTAAGAGGAGAAATAATAAAAATGTCAATTGACTCCACTCGAATTTCTGAACATTAAGTTATTTACTGTTGTTTAAATGAAATAAAGTAGAAGTCATTAAATAAATAAATGAGAAAATTATAATATGTGTTTGATTATTTTCTCCCAACTAGTATATTGTTTAACGAAATGGAATGTATGCAAAAATGAACTCATGGGACCTCAAAAGATAGATACACCAACATTACAAAGTCATGTTTTCGACATGATTGCAATACTTTCCTTACCTGTATATTTTCAGAAAGTAAAAAATTCCGTGAAAGATATAAAGGACAAGCAAGGAGTACGTCCAGATCTTTTAATCACCGATCCATTAATTCCTCTTTTCAAAACATTTCTAATTGCACATCTAGAGCATTTAATAACTTTTGAAATATTATTAATTGAAGCACCAGTTCCATTTAATCTCCAAATTTCGCGAATTTCACTTCTTTTAATTCTGTACTTCGTGGCATGCTTGTAAATGCGTGAAGTCGGTTATCCTCTGTTTTAGTTAACTGCTGACGTCATAACATCGTGCAGAAAATTTGCATATTGCACATTATTTTCGAAAAAAAGCAGGTGTTTTAATTAAAATGTTAGGGTGTCTTATAATTTTGTCCATGGTGTTTTTAATTTTTTTTATTAAACTCTATAAAAATATCATTTCTGTAAAACAATTACGTGTGATAACAATAAATGTATGCTTTTGACGTATTTGATAAAACATTTTTAAGTTCTGAATCTTTTCTTTCACTATTTGTCAAATTAGATAGGTGTCTTATAATTTTATCCACCACTGTATACATTTTATTGAATAAACTTAACATAGTTCAATTTATAAA
This sequence comes from Salticus scenicus, assembly GCA_963930645.1. Taxonomy (NCBI): domain Eukaryota; kingdom Metazoa; phylum Arthropoda; class Arachnida; order Araneae; family Salticidae; genus Salticus; species Salticus scenicus. The sequence goes on along the minus strand of OZ005657.1, from coordinate 38,880,852 downwards.
TATTAAATATGTAAATATAAACTTTTATAGGAAACCTCCAGTGATTCCAAGTCAAAGCTGTCATGTTCCTTTTAAGTATTGTTAATAATTCAACAGTCAACTTCAAGTTCTAGTACTAGTGCTGTTTTCTAGCTTTTTCTGTGCATTATTATTGCATCACACCGCTCTCATGCCCCCCCCCCCTCCTTCTTTTTTTTGCTTGAGAAAAGGGTTCATTATTTATTTCGGCTTGAAACTATTGTTTTATGTTTTTGCAATTTCTTCAGCTCTCAACAGCAGTTTTTTTTGGTACATTTTACAGGAAATTGTTAAAGAATTGTCTTGTATAATTTATACGTTCAATTATTTAAACTTTTCTACCTTTGCAAGAAATAATATTAAAAAACAGAAACAGATAGACAGTTTGCATTTAAAATATCTTAACAGTTGTGCTGTTTTTTTTCATTTAAGCAGTGATATATATGGGAAAAATATGCATTAAGTATGTATTTATTTATGTTAGTTTTTTTTTTTTTTTTTTTTTTTTTAATGACTGTCACTTTACATTTTTGGGCTACTAAATTTTAATGGCTGGTAATAAGCCCTAATTATTAGATAAATAAAAAAGAAGCTTCAATATGCAGCTTTTAATATAATTATAATTAAATTAATTGGCTTAATTTTTTCATCGCTATAGAAGGACCCCATTACTGCTTCATGAAAGACATAATAAACATCTTGATAAACACTCCTAAGCAATTATTAAGTTTTACATTATTTAACAGAGCAAATCAGGTGGGAAAACATAGAGTTCTTCATTTTGATTATATAATAAGTTAAATGCACCAACATACATACTAATTACTTTAAAAATTACCGAAAATATCACATTGTGTTCTAACATATTATGTGAAAAAGCTACATTCGGGAAATGTTTCATACATGCAAAGTTATTGAATAAATGTGTAAAAATGAATGAAATTGTATTTCTCTTTTTAAAATTTTTATAGTTAAAAAAATCAAGTTAATTATTTAAGTAAAATCTGTAAATTCATAATGTTGAGTCTGAGATTAGTAAATTAAATGCTGAAAATTTTTTATTACATTCAATCGAGTTCTACTATGACACAGATTTACATTGTATAAAATGTTTGAGATGGGTTTGTATTGCTGACAATCTAGATGTCATTTCTCTCTTTTTTTTTTTTCTTTTTTTTAAATATATTTTAGTTTTAAGTTACCAACTTTGTCTGTTTAGTAATTTAAAACTGGCAGAATTTTTGAAACTAAAAATATTAAAATATTCTGTTTTTAATTTTTTTTTCCTTTTCAGGCCTATTAATTTATTATTTTTTAACAAAACAGAAGAGGATATTTTATGGAGAGAAGAATTTGAAAATTGTATGAAACATTATGAAAAGTAGGTTACTGCATATATATATATATTTTCTTTAAGTTTGCAGTTTAGTTTTTATTGTCTTAGGCAATATTAGTTGAGTAATTTAGATGAAATCTCTTATGAGATCTTTATCAACATGAGTGATATTTTTTATTATAATATTGAAATACAAATAATGTTTTATTTATTTAACAAAATATTACTCAGTTTTCAGGTTATGCATATCTTATCCGAACCAAATGATAAATGGACTGGTTTCACTGGAACTATAAATGAAGATATTTTAGAACAACTGATACCAACAAAACACATTGATGATCAGTTAATTTTGATTTGTGGCCCACAACCATTTACAAATACAGCTTCAAAGTAAGAATAATTGATAAGTTTCTTTTTCTCCTTTTCTTTTCTTTTTTTTTTTAATTATTTTATCATGCATACAAGATAACCATATTAAAAATTAAAGTTGTTATACAAAAAAATGAATGTAAAATTATAAAGAAAGTACTGAGGCATACATGACTTAATTTTATATACATGCTATTTAAATCATTAGGAATGTAAACAAGTCTTTTACTTTTTTGAAACCAAGAGCAAAAGTGGCACTGTAGGCTGGTTTTGCGCAACAAAACAGTTAGAAAATAAAATAGTACAGGATGTTTTAAGCTATTTTCTAATGTTTGATTATTTTAATAATAATAATAATAATAGTGTTTTAACACTTAAATTATAATTTATATTTTGAAAAAGAAAAACATGTTTTTAATTTGTATCATTTCAATGCAGTGTCAAAAATCATGTTTAAACTCTAAACAAAGTGATGATATATTTGTTTATTATTGTTATTTTATTATTTACATGCTTTTTAAAATGTAATTTATGTTAGAGAATTATCAATAGTTTTACCAGCAAACTAATAATCAATAATATTTTAAGCAATAAGAACAAGTAATATCCTTCTTAGGGATGTACCAAATATTCGGTATTCGGCCAGTCGAATATTCAGTTTGGCTGAATATTAAATTATTTGGCTAAAATATTCGGTCAGCTAAATCTGTAGCAATTCAGTTTTTAAAAATTTTAAATTATTTTTTTTTAATCTTATTTAACTACTATTTTTAATTTTCATCAAATTAATATATTTAAGAAATATATTTAAACAAGAGCAACTGTTTCATATACTTTCGAAAGTAACATTAAGGAAAATTAATTTTCAATTACATTAAACATAACAATTCATGTATCTACCAAATGTTGTTCTGTAATTTTTAATAGTCACTAAATTGATTTGATTTTAATAAATGAAACTTTCTATATTTTTAATCAGAAAATTACACCAATGAAAAATTTATGACATAAAAGTTATTCTTTACATGTATGTCTTTAAAATAGAATTAATAAGGAGTGTGTATAATCCATATGATAATGGCATCAGAAAATCAAAGACCACATGATGGTGAAATCTAAAAAACAATAAGTGTTTATTAAGAAACCTAATTGTTAGTAATTTTGTTTGCTGTGAACTCAGCATCACACCACTATTTATATATAGTAATACTGTGAAATATTTTTCTACATTTAAATAGACCACTGTTTCTGTAGAGTAATAAAAGAAGAAAGTATTGGATTCATAAAAATTTTAGACTTCTGGTCTTCAATGGATTTATACTTTTTGAGGTCCTGAACACATTGACCATTTTAAGACAATTTCTGTGTATGTGCTAGACAAAATTTTTGTGATAGCTCTAGCTCAAGAACTAATGTGATATAAATTTATATGCAATTACATCTTGACATAAATTAGATCGTATCAACTTCTGGTGAAAATAATGAAACAAGAGGTGTTGACATCCTGGTTTTTCATAATCTTTAATATGACAGATTTGGAAGAAATTTGTATAAATTTGCACAGTGAAAATTTTGACCATTAATTGTGGAAATATATATATATATATATATATATATATATATATATATAATAGTAATAGTCACACAAGAAAAAAAATTGCATGTGTAGGAGCATCACTTCCACCTCTTCCCCTTCAGAAGGAAAGACTTCTCTAAGCGTAAATTTTCAATAATTTTTTTCTTTTCAAAAGAACTCATGAATACCTTTAAAATAAGTGGTAGAACTGTAGATCTGCAACAATTTAAACAAAAAGTTATAGCCTTTTTTCTTTGGGGGGAAAAAATAATAATAATAAAAAATAAATAGATAATAATAATTAAAAAATAAATAAATAAATATATATATATATATATATATATATATATATATATATCCTTTGATGTCTTTGTAAAAGACACAAAATTCACTTTCTTTCAACATTTAGTGTTATAATGCTTCTCTGAGTTGAAAATTATCTGCATTTATCATGGAAAATGATTTTAATAAATAATTTGTGCTGTATGAATTTGTATAGGAAAATATAGAAGTTTTGTGATGGCCACAACATAATAGTTTTTCATGATTAAAAAACAAGATATTACTAAATGTAAATGGTGTTATTATAAAAGTAAGAAAAATTAGCACATTGATGCTTGAATATAAAAGTAAAACATCAACTGAATATTCAGTATTCGGTCGAATGGTTAATATTCAGTTTTTTAAATAGGCTTTTAAATGGAGCATGTTAAATAATTATTAAATGATTAAAAACCTTTTTAAATCTCCATACTTTTAACTACGGAGACGATGTAGCAGCTTTCGGTAGCGGATCCGCCCCGTCGTCAGCAACCTCCGCTGTGGCTAGTATTGACACCAAGTGCTGTTCTCTCTTTATTTTCACTCATTCTTACAAAAGGTGGTGCCATAACTGATTCAAACCTGCACATGATTTGTGACCATTACAAGAGTCATGGTTACTTATGATTTCAGCTGTTTCATGGTAAAAGGCGTATTCAGGCTTGTTAAAATTTGCGATTTTTGTAGTTTCATTACATTTTATAGGAATGTTACTGTTTTGGTGAACCTTAGTTAAAGCAGTGGTTATTTTCCCATAATGTCATTCACGAACGACGTTAAGTATGGATATTTGGTATATTCGGTATTCGGCCGAATATACCGTACTTAAATTCATTCAACAAAACTTGAATGAATCAGTTTAACATTTCTTGATTCTTAAATACAGCATGTTAACTTATTATCACAATAAAATTATCTTCAGTCATTTCAAGAATGAATCAGATGGGAGAAAATTAGACCAATCTATTAAACAATTCCTTGGTTAGTAATACGGATAAAGTGTATTAATGATAGCAATTTCTAAAGAATGATGATTTTTTACTTTGTAATAAATATACATGCCTTTCTACTTTATATGTTAAAAAGGAAATTATTCGTATTTTAAAAAATAGAAGCTTTTATGAATGCTATAATTAATTTCAAACATCTGCCTAAATTATATAGTTCTAGCTATTTTATTCAGATAAGTTTTTTTTTTTTTTTTTTTCGATGATTGATTGGAAGTAGTTTCTTAGAGGTTTTTTCTTAATGTATATGCTAGAATTTTTATTGTTTCATTAAATATAAATTGTAAGCATATTTTGCTATGATTCTTTTTATAATACACTATGAGGCCGAAAATCCAGACTCCAAAAATCCGGACAATTTTGGATGTGTTATTCATCATCAACAGCATTTTTTTTTTTTTTTTTTAAGTATAAATATATGCAAAAAAGAAACAAAAAAGCATTTTGTTTCTTATTAATCTTCAAACTGACATTTGCAAAGTCTGAAAGAGGAGGGGGAAGAAAATTATAATAATAGAAACAATTCTTAAAAATTTAATTTATTGAAAGCTGAATTCTGCATTCTATTTCAATTATGTCCAAACTTTTAATTAAAAAACTTAAAGTACTAAAAAAAAAAAAAATCACAGAAATGTTTTTAAAATTGTATGTTTTTCTTACTTAATTTATTTACTTTTATTGTAAGTTATAGTACCAATTTTTGTATGCAAATATTTCAATAACCCTGTTTTGTTTTTCAAGCTGAATTATTTATTTTATTTATTTATTGTTAATGTTGATTAAAGAAAAATATTACAGAATATGTTTAAAAATCATAATATATAATATATGTTTAAAAATCATAATATATTTTTTACTTGAATTTGCATATTATCCAAGTACTTAAACCAAAACATTATGTTTTTTAGGCATGGCCAAATATCTGGAAAATCTTAAAATCCAGAATTACCGCGGTCCAGACAATTCCAGATTTTCGGCTTTGCACTGTATTTATGTTTTCTATCCCCCCCCCCTCAAAAAAAAAAAAAAAAATGAAAAAAAACTATTTTATGTTTAAGTTGATAAGTTATTCTGATTGTTAAATGAATATTATTCAATGTATCAAGTTCAACAGCATTTATTTTTTCTCTCCATTTTTAGGATTTTGAAAAAGTCTGGTTTTAGGCAAGAAAACATCTTTATATTTACTGGAGAAAAGCTTGAGATGAAACCCCCAAGTACAGCTTAAAAAATATCAGATATTTCCAGGAATTTTGTTCATTTTTTATGTCAAGCGACTTGATACATTTTATAATTTTTTATGAATGCGCGTTTACATTTTATATATGTTGAATTAAAACACATTCTGCGATATATGTATGTGCATATATTCATACAGGCACACACATATATATATATATATATATATGTATGTATATTATGTTTACAAGGTGTCCAGTGATATTCGTACTCAAAAGAGTATATTGGCAATAATTAGTCACAAAAATATATTTCCAACTGCAAAAATGATTAAAATTTTAAAAATATTATGGCCAGTAAATTAGAAAAATCAAGTATTAAAATTTTTAGATCTTAAAACTTTACTATATTATTACCTTTTTTGCTTCCTTTAAATGCTTCAGATGGTAAAAAGTTATATCTACAAAATGAAAAACACAATTATTAATTTTTAAATACTAAATAATATAAAGTGTGAAATAAATATGAAGTGTTTTGACTAGAGACAGTTTGCCATTTTTGAAACAATTATTTGAGGTGTTTGGTAGTTTTTTTTTTTTTTTTAATCTATTAAGTCTAAATTTTATTCTTTACATTTGAATTTTAGTAAATCTATGTGTGACTTCTCTATTTTTTTTAAAGAGAAGTTTATACATAGATGATAACTCAATCATACATGTATGACTTCTCTTAAAAAAAAAAAAGAGTTTTTCTTATCAGTCTAGTCATCTTATTTATTATTATTATTATTATTTATTTATTTATTTATTTTTTTTTTTTTTGGAATGGTCTTCTCTCCAAGCAAAATTTATATGGGCTAGCCATAGAATATTAATAAAGGAAGAAGGAGTACGCCAATACTCTTAATGCTTACAAACCCCTTCTAGTGAAATGCCAGCGAAAGCTACTTTCGCTCATCTCAACCTTGAAGTAGGGCACCAATCCTCAGCGCATTTATCGCTGTTTGTTGTGGCAACACAACAGCTTATGTAGAAATACTTATGCTCCTTCTTCCTTTATTATTATTCTGTGGGGCTAGCATCTTAACAACAACTTTTTTTGTTGGCCAGCTGTTATAAATAGCTTTTGGCTGGATAAATGGCCCAATCATTGTTAGACCATTAGTCCAAATGCAGTATTTTACTTTGCCTATATCTTTTTGATATTTATTTATTTGCTACTTTTATGCTTTATCACAAATAAATAATGCCACAAACAATATTTTAATAAGTGTAATAAAATTTTATGTTTTCTTTCAAGTTATGCAATGGTTAGAAACAAGCCATTATATGTAAATTTAACACATTAATTGTTGTTGGACTCATAATGTTGTTTATTAAGGAGACCACATGTAACTACCCAACAAATAAAATGTCAACAAAGAGGACAAAAAACATGCTGTTAGGCCAACTGACATTATTTTAACTAACCAAATACTAATTGTATTTACTAAATATTTGCTAAGCCAATTACTCAATGTAGGGTTTGCTCTAGTCCTATAGTAGTGTACAATTTTCTTTTTTCAATTGTTACCAAAGAATTGTAAATTCAACAACTTAAATGAAATCTTAGTTTATATTCTATTCTTTACTACAATTTATTTATTTTACAATGTTATTTTAGTTATTGTTAGTTTTTTTTTTTTTTTTAATATATTCATAGTATATCTTTTATATAATATCTTTTAGTATTATTATTTATTAATTATATAGTTTATTCAATATTGTTATTTTATTTGCTGTTAACCCTTTCACGCCCAAGGGAAATATTTTTCCCTTCTACAAAAATTGTTATCAATTGTTCAATTATTATTGAATCGATATTTTTTTTTCTGAATGTCAAAATAAAACGTATGTCCAAGGCAGCAAATGTGTTTCTGAACGAATAAAAAAAAAACGTATAGAAAATAGGACACATAATAAATGTGTTATGTGCAATGTCCACTTGTGCTTCACAAGTAAACGAAATTGTTTCGTAGAATACCATAACTAGCTATTTATTTTACTTTTCTGATAATTTTTATATTACAAAGCAATAAATTTGTATTACAAAGCAATAAATAAAATACCGATATAATAAACCTAACTCTTCGTTTAGGGGAGAGTTGTCTAAAACGGGGACGGCGGGTCAAATGGGGACGTTCGGTTTCTCATTGATTAGTGCTGTCCTCTTTGAATCCAATAGTCTAAGATAATTCTAATTCGGCTATAAGCAAGTTTGAATCCAGTTGTTGACAAATTTTGCCGAATCTGTTATTTTCTACAAAGATTTCAAATTTTTGCGATTTTCATTTCGATTGTGGCCGTACACTGTGTTGTATCTTATCAAGTGACCTTTGAACGTTCGATTTTGGTAAGTACGTTATGGATCCGTCTAGATTTAATATACATTTTCACACATTGCGTTATAGTTTTGTCTGATACGTGTGTAAAGAGACGCCACGTTTTTAGCACACGTCATGGTCGGCTCAAACGGGGACATTGACGGTAGTCCAAAACAGGGACGTCGAACCCCAGAAATGTTCAGCTTTTAACACTTCGCCTAAAATAATAATGCCTCTACCATAAAAAACTGAACGTTAGCAAAAAAAAAAAAAAAAAAAAAAAAAAATTGAATGACATGAGGAAAAGTAAAACTGTCATATTCACTTCATCACCTTACAAAGCAGAATTGAAAAATGCAGAACAGGACAAAAATGCAAAGCAGAATAAACAGGAAAGAAAATTGGTCTTGGTCAAGAAACCCACCGAATCTAATCCTAGGTATCCAAAAGCTAAAAAGGTGAAGGAAATAAAATAATTCAAGACCCAATATTATCATCTGATGAGGAACACACTAGCGAGGAAACTTGTATTTTTTGTAATGAACTTTACATTGACTCGAAAGACAAAAAGGGGTAGATTCAATGTAGTAGCTGTCGAAGTTGGGTACATGAAGTCTGTTCAAGTGTTGAAAAAAGTGATGTCAATTTCATATGTGACGTCTGTGTTTGATTATTTTTTGTGTCATTCTAGTAACTGTTGAAAAAGATAACAAAATACTTTATCTGCATCTTGATTTTGAATTAACTTCACCTTTGTTTGTAATCCAAGTTTTTCTAATAAAATTTTGCATTAGGATTTGAATTTACGTTATTTCTTATGAGTACCCCATTTTACCCGACCGGTTGTCCAAAACGGGGACTTTGCACATTTTTCAGAAAAATGTTTTTTCTGCCTGTACTAATGATATTTTTTTAAAAATAACTTTGCCATCTGATAGTCCAAGACATGTTCTAATCAGGAAATACTTTGCCGAATTTTTCTTATTTATAGATTTTTTTTTGCGGACAGAGATATGTTAGCGTCCCCGTTTTGGTCAACTTTCCCCTATTTACTTTTATGGTCCATAGGGAAAATATTTCCCATGAAATTATAGGAAACCTATACACCCTGCTATGTTTTTCTGGTGATATTCTCTTACTTTACACCCACAATAGCTAAAATATTGTGTTGTATTGGCATATTTAGTCTTGGAAATCTTATGGTCCTGAAAGGGCTAATTTATTTTTATTATTTTTTATAGTATATCTTCTATATGTTATTTCTTACTATTGTTTATTCATCATATAGTTTATTCACTACATAATGAATAAATTAATTAATAGGTATTATAGTTATATAGTATATATTAATGTTATTTTAAGTTTTCAATTATATTTATTATTACTTTCTTCCATATGTACATATAAAGAAAGTATTGGATTCATGAAAATTTTCAAGCTCCAGTTTTTGATGGATTTACACATTTTGGGGTGTCCTGAACACTATTTGACTGTAAAAAAAAAAAGAAAAAAAAAACTGTCTTTTTGTATGTCTATCACAAATTTTGGGAACACTGTATCTCACAAATCAATGAACAAAATTTAACCAAATTTGGTATTTAATTGGACCCAGACGTAAACCTGGTGCTAGATTTGGTGATCAATCGCTCAACAGGTGGTGCTGTGATACCATTTTTTCTAAATTTTTAACATGGCAGTATAGGACAAAATTTTGTATAAATATACATAATGAGAGTCATTTTTAATGCGTGGTTGTAAAATTAATATGAATTATTGCTAATAGTAGTAGTAAACTAGAGAAAAAAGTTTGTGCACGTGGGAGTATTGCTTGGGAGGAGTCCTCCCCCAGGGGTGTAAATTTTCAATATGAGTGTCTTTCGAAAGATCTCATCAATACTTTTAAAATGAATGGTTGAATCATAAATGTGTGATAATTTATAACAAAGTTATTGATTTTTTTCATTTTTTAACCAAAAAAAAAAAAAAAAAAAAAATTCCTCCGATTTTGGCACAAAATTGACTTTCTTTCAGCACTTAGTGTTATAATTCTGTCACAAAAAAATTGTCAGCATTTATAATGGAAAATAATTATAATTTGTACTGCATGAAATTGTATAAAACTATATACAGAAGAAAGTTTTGTGGTGGCCACATCATATTAGTTATATCATAGTCTTCACATCTTCAACATCTCTCTTTATTTTGAAGGAAGTGTTGAATAATATAATTAAACTTTTTTAGTATAAGTTAAGTTCTAATGTATACTTCTATAAGTTGCCATTTTAATAAATGTAGTTAAAATTACTATAACTATAACCAAAATTCAATGGGTATAATATATATATTTTCCTATAAAAATAAAATTTTTCACTAAATTATTGTCTGCACATTATGGCTTCATGTAAGTCAGATTCTCCCTTTTTTTCTTCCCATGTTACCCTGTTATTTTTGTTACTTTATTTTAACACTTTGACTGCCAAGCCAAAATTGCAGATGTTTACCACGGTGCCAGAAAATTCTTTTGTGTAATTTGCATTTTTTTCAACATAAAATTATATATAAAAAAATTGTTTTTCAATCTGATTCATTTTGTAATACATGGGGAGATTCTCATCCTCCAACAATCAAACTCCAGAACGATATTCATGTGACTGATATGGTTTTTATAGCCAAGGACTGAAATATTGAAAAACTGGCTATCATATCTGATAGCCAGTGCCCCCAACGGAAACATCATTGGCCATCACATATGATAGCCATGGCAGTCAAAGGGTTAAATAGAAATCTCAATAAAAAATAAAGCTTTTTGAATATCACTCTATTGACATATGACCTTTTAGCTTAGTAAGCAGTTAAAAAAAAAAAAAAAATAATAATGAAATAAATATTTCTTTTAGAGATTGAAAATTAGGGTTTTAAGTTATGAGGGAAGTATAAATCAATAAAATTCCAATAAAAATCAATCAAAGCTTAAATTATAGAGCATGGTCAAAAACATAGGTTAGAGTGCAAATTGTGCATCAACTCTCCTTGTAGTAAGATATGCCCTTAAACGTTTAGGTGCTTTTATCAAAATAATGAAAAGAAGTGTTCAGAACAAGGAAGTGTGGTGTTGAGGTAAGGTCTTGGATTTGTGTACGCTTGTTACTCAGTGGTGTAGCTAGGATGGGTGACACCTGGAGCAGATATGTCGCACCAGCATGGATATTTAAAAAAAAATAATAATAATAATTATTCTGGTATTTAAATTGTCTAATTCCATAATATTTTTAAATACATAGTTGATACAGATATGGAGAAAAGGGCCTAAAGTATACACCACTTTAGGTAATAACGGGACACAGAGAAATAAATGATGACTTTCAAATTAAAATATATGAAATTGACTTTTTATTATATTTACACATTTTGAAACCCTGTAAATCCAAAAATCAGGTTTTCAGCAGTTGGTCTCTGTGTGTGTGTCTGTTATCAGCATATCACAAGAACAAATAGTAACAAAAAGTCCAAACTCTGTATTCTGTTTGTGTATCATATTGGAATGCTAAACTAAACATTTTGCTGAAATCATGTACAGGGATATGCAAGAAAATTCAATTACAGTACGTCTATGAAGAAATTTTTATTTGCAATTTAACACCTATTGGCTGTACTAAACAAAATGAAATGAGCATATATTTTACTTCCATTACCCGAGTACTGTGTAGGTATTGTATTCAGTCCAAAAATTTGATATCGAGTTTTTACATGTTTTAAGGTTGCTTGAAAACAAAAAAGTTGTTTTTGCCAACTGGTCTTTGTGTATGTATGTATGTATGAGGAGAATTTTCTGGCTATCATATCTCCAAAACTAATTAATATAAAACTACGAAAGTTTAGAATTGAAACAGCTCAGGTGTACAGATGAAATTTTTAAATTTTGGTGAAAATTGGAAAACTGGAAGTCTGTATCTCAAAAATGGTTGGAATGATTTTCTTCAAAGTTATATAAACACTCTATTAGATGTCTTTTTGAATGATATAGTTGGTTAGTCAGAAAATTGACAGGCGTTCTGTATGAATAGCTGAATTTCAAGTCTTGCAAGAGTGTTCCTTTAAAAATGGCTGTATGGATTTTTTTCAAACTTGCCATATTAACTTCCTTTTAAACATCCTTCTGTATGTAATTATTGTTTTTGTATGTTAAGTTTTAGTAAAAGTTGGTATCTCAAAAACGGCTCTAAAGATTTTCTTGAAAATTGTTACATAAATCCATTTTAGATATCCTTTCTCATGTATTATGTAGTTATTACAGGAAAATTAATAGCCGTTCTGCTTAGGTAGGTCAGTTTTAGATCTTGGAAATTGGTGTTTCAAAAAGTCACTCTACCAATTTTTTTTTTTTCCTATTTTTTAACTCACTATATAAACTTTATTTTATATGTATATCAAGTTTCTCTTAACGGAAAAATTTTACATTTCTACTTCATTAGGTCAATTTTATGTTTTTTATCACATTATCTCCAAAAAATGCATATAATACATGTAATAGTGGGTAATGGAAGTTGTGTGATTGTTTCACACATGTTTTTTGTATATGCTTGTCATCATGTTTCGTGTAAAGTAATATAGTAGGAAAATCATTCACCATTCGTTAACAGGGCTACCCAAAAGAAATAGAATATAGTTGACTGTACTTGGAAATTGCTGGAAGTGTATTTAAAGTTGTGCTGTGCATTAGTAATATAGGACTACATTTAAGTACACAGTACAGTGTGTACATATATTTTTGAAGATGTGTAAGGCTACCAATAATTAAGTGAAAAAATTCTTTTTAACTAAATGTAATTAGTGGAATGTTTTATTATATTTTACTATGTCCAGGGAAATTGCTCAAAAATGAAAATTAATTCCTCATATTCTTATAGTAAATAAAATATTTTTTTGTTAAATTTTTCAGCTGCTGTTTTTTGCATAATTACACGTTTTGAGCTTCCACAAATAAAAGTCAAATTTTTAACGGTTTATCTTTGTGTGTGTCTTATCAGCTTAACTTAAAAGCAAATAAATGCAGATAATTCAAATGTTGTATTTTGAAGATCAAATGAGTTGCTACTTGAAAAGTTTAATTAAGATTAACAAGTTTCAAGAAGTGGTACAGGTGAAAATTGTGTAAATAACTTTTAAATTTAATAGCAGCCTTGAATTATATATAAATGTAGATACTATTTTTAAATAGAGGAGGAAGGAGAAGGTGTCGAGGTAAGCAGTAGCGTCCCACAGAAATATTTGTCAAATAAAACTGTTCCTAAACCTAGTTTGAATTCTTTTTAAAGTAGGTTTATGTACTGTACACCAGTACATGCTTACAAAAAAAGATTAACCTAATGATATGTTGACAAAAAGAGTGTTATATCCATAATAAAATTGTGTAATAGAATAACTATATATTTTATAAGTGCACACATTTCTCTGAAATATCCCAGGGTACAGCAATAAATATTCTAGGATCCTCAAGTACATTTAGATGCATTTTTTGAGAACTACTGCATTAATGTACTTGGACAGTTAGACAATTTTTTTTTGTTGTTGTTGTTGTTCACTTATTTCATTTTCACATGTAAAAATCAGATTTCAGAACCAAAGATGCAGAAATATTCACAGTTACATTGTAATTTTCATTTTCATAATTCAGATTGGGTATATTTCCTCGAGTGTTAGTGTTACGTTTGATCTGGTCAAAATCAAGTAGATTTTTGCTGACTACTTTACTCATGGCAATATATTTGGCACAAAATGCCAGTGCCTTGTTTATGCAGTTGTAAGTTGTGTCCTTTTAGATGTTACACATACTGATGAGGTGCTAGGACAATAGCACAAAACATTTTATGTTTTTATACTGTAATTTACTATGTCTCTTTCAATAAATGTCTCTTATTCAATTACTTTAAACATTTAAAAATTTTTAAAAATATTCTAAAACTAAAATGTCATAACTTTTAATGCATAAATTAAATGTTTTAGGCAAATATTCATTTTATGTTATTTTTTACGTATTAATTCAATATTTATATGAGAAACAAACACTTTTATAGGATTTTTCCATTCATCATTCAGATTGGGTGTCACCTCAGGAGGCTGACACCCAGGGCAGACCCCCTTAGCTACGCCACTGCTGTTACTGCGTTCAATCCTAACAGAGTAGTCTTTTTTTTCTCTTCCCGAAATATATATATATATATTACTAATAAATAATTTAAGGGGATAATTATTAAATTTAATTTTAAAAAATTATATGGAAATATTTAATTAAATTGTTTTTTTTTTTCAACTGAGAAAAAAAGTAATTTTTTTTTTTTTTTTTTTTTATTATAATTTATATAAATTTAAGAGAAAATGAATAACTTGAGAAAAATGAATAATATAAGGTAATAATAATAAAAAAAAGAAAAGAAAAAACCTCCTCTACGGGAAGTATATCTCTGTGACTATTAATTGAGTAAATAGCTATTAAACATTGATGATGCTGGACACCATGTGTGTATGTATATATGTCCATCATAGTTGCCAACATTTCTAATTTTTAAATCAGATATATCAACCAGTATTTTAAAAAATGAGTCTGTCTTATATATTTTCAATGAATAAATAAAATTTAATAAACTGAAAACATTTGTAAAAACTTTCTGGTATGAAGTCTCTGTTGAAAAAAACAGAGACTTGACACCTATGATGCTCATATATATGCGTCTATTTGTCTGTTTTTCATTTTTTGTTTATTTATATTTTTTATTTTCATTTTATATGAAATTTTTAAAATTTTGAATTTCATCCAAATGCATAAAATTGTCTTTCTATGAGAAGCTTGCTCTATACCTTAGTTAACAGGGTTAGTTTGTTTTGTTTTATTACACTACAGTCAATTTTTTGCGCATTAGTGTTAATTAAGTCGGGACCCACTATTTACTTAACCAGCTCATCATCTTTGAAAAGGACAAAATTGTAATGTTTTTCACTATACAATTTTTATATTGTAGCAAATTGATCCTTATTTCAGTTTCAGATTAAAAATAAAACTATGCACTTAATGATAAAATTTATTAATATTATTTATAATCTTCATACTTAAAAAACAAGCTAAAAATTAATTTTAAAATTTAATTAAAAAAAAAAATTATAATTTTGAATTATAAGTGTATTGTGGAAGAAACACAGACAGCTTAGTGAATGGGTATAGCCTTTAGAGGAAGTCAGATGGTTAAAGCAGATTCTGAACCACTGGAAACATCCATGCTTGTTGACGTTCGTACGAATGACTGCATCACTACTAATTCTCCCGTATTTCCTAGATTTTATACCAAAAATTTTCTCTTAATTCAATTTATATATATTTATATTTTTTATATCAATTTATCATAAACAATTAATATGATAGATTTCTGCCAAAAAAATAGTGGTGATGAAACTCATTTAAAAATTCAAAATAATCTTCAAAATGTTGACAGCTATAACATCTGATATAAGAATTCTTTAAACTGGAATTTGAGCTTGGCACTTGTGAGCTGAAGGCCGAAATGTTAACCATTCAGTCACCAGAGGGACATAATTGATAGAAAAATGTATGAAAAATATGTAATTTAAAAAAGCTAAACTTTTATCAAAATCTTTTTTTAAGATCCCAATGGTGTGAAATATTTTTATCTGGGCTAATCATTTTGCCGGGGCTAATTACCTAGGCTAATCATTTTGCTACCACGTTGACTGCTCAAGGTAACTCGTAATTTAACCATGAATTATCATGTAGCTTGGCTGTCAATATTTTAAAAGCTGAATTTTCTTTCATTATGGAAACACTTGAAGTAGTATTGGAAGAGTATATTTTGTTACTCTGCTCCAGTTATTGATGAAGACATAAAACCTTTTATTCAAGGCCTAACTTAGCCTAACTGGGGCCTGAGACAGACCTTTTTTCAGCTCTTATTCTTAAATTTCTTTATTTGAATGTACAACTAAAGAATGGCATTGGAGTAAATTTTACTTAATTTAGGGTCCCAGTCTGGCATAGGGGCTTGGGACTACTGCCCCACGTACACTTGCCTTAGTCAGACCCCGCTTTCATTTTATAAGTTATCACTTGTTAATGAGAAGATATAAATTTATATTTTTTATAATCTTGTGTATAAGAGAATAAATTAAAATAATATTTATCCAATCATATGTAGTAACTCATGTAATCTCTTATATTATAAATAAAGTGATTTATATTTTAAAGGACTTTTATTTATTTGTTTTTTAAAATCAGTTGATTTATAAACTTGTGTTTTTCTCTCTCTCTTTTTTTTTTTTTTTTTTTTTTTTTTTTGTAATTTTAATTTGCAATATATATATATATATATAATTATTTATTGCTAATTAAAACGTAAAAGAGTTAGTACTGTAGAAACTTAAAAATATAAATCAAGAATGCTACTGCATTTTTATTTATTCATGTGATTTTTTGGCTGACAAATTGTATTGTTCATAGTTTCTATGGTTTGTTCGATTTGCTAATAAATGGTGCCACAATGACAGTAGCTACATTGAAAATATTAGTAATAATCATAATAAATTTTTTTTTTTTTTTAAAGGATTGTCTATTGAATAAAAATAAGAATGATGATTGTTTTGTATAATGAAGCATATTTAATAATTCATTTTTGTCTTGTTGCTTAAAATTTAAATTAATATTTCAAAACCTTTAAAATTAGGGTATATGAAAATTCAAAAATGTTTTAAAGCAAGTGATTTTTTATTTTTGAGATAGTCATAGTTGCCAACTTTTCAGATTTTTCAGCACCACTTTTTCTGAGAAAAAATTTCTTCTTTGTATAATCCTTTAACGTTTATTAGTTTTACACTGAAACCAAAATTTTAACTTTTTTTATACAAAATTTTTCAATATTTTTTCCTTGTTTTAGTCAACTTTTAAATTTTTGTTCTTTCTGTGTTCAGTAGATAGCAGCACTGTTGCAAAATATAGCAAATGATGTTGTAGAGTAATCCACGTACTGAAGTTACTTTACATTTCTTACATGGAAACTCTTTTAAGTACTACATACTGATTCTTTTGAAATTGTTTTGAATGCCAAATATGAAAAATTCATAACTTAATTATATTGCTAAATTCAAGACTCATTCACTGATGTCAAGGAACTTAACTATAGCAGTCTAGCAGTTTCTAAAGACTGTTTTCATTGAGCAAAAGTGCTGTCATTTCTTTATGCTATTTCTAATATTTTCATTTATTTTATGCAATTTTTCAATGTTGCGTAGATTTAAAATAATGAAACTAAATTTCAGATTTACTTTTATATTACATTACAATAAATATTTACATTGGTGTGTAGATAATAAAAAAATGATATTTTATCACAATATATGATTGTTTAAAATTAACAGGAAAACAAATAAATTAAAATAGAAAAAAATAAAAAATTGGGAAGTACTTGTTTGCAACTTTAATTTTATTATTGCTTACTATTCTGGTAGTACATTTTATATAACCCCTTCTAGGTCGACATCACTTCTCACATGTTTGGCAGTTTTGTGCCCATATGGTTTGCGTTGTATGCCATATAACAAAGAGAAAAATTTCATCATTGAAATTAAATTTGTTGCTACTTACAAATCTTTTTTAATTCCATGATTATTTTTGTATTTCTGAATGTTGTTAAGTGATGGAACAATTAGTCCTATTTTATTCGCAATTTTCTCAGTGAGATTTTCTGCCTTGAATTGAAATTGAAATCATTTTGTACTTTCTGTAATTTCACTTCATTAGTGCAATTTTTGCATATCAAAATAGTTTTCATGATGGATTCATAGAATGAGTCCAAGGATAGTGATTTAATATTTCTCAGTCAGACAGTCATAGTTCCTATTTATCAAAAGATACTATTTATAAAAATGTGGTTTTTATGCTCGGATATCCAAGGTAGATTGTAAAGTTGTTTCAACAGTAAGGCTGGAAAACCATTTTCCATAGCATTTTTTTACACAATTTTAATAATTATTTTTATGTAGATATTTATCTTAAACACATCAAAGCAATAGAGTTAATAAATATGATATCAGGTTGTATTTTTTTAAAATTTGTGTGTATTGCAGGGATGATTATCAGCAATAGAAAGAAATACTTTTTGGGGGGTAGAAAAAAAAAAAAAAAAAAAAAAATCTGACCAAGAAAGGTTAGTATACAGTACGCTGCCAGAAATTCGCACAGCTTGGGACCAGAGACTGTGCAAAATTTAGAATTTTGCAGATTTTAGGTTTTTTTTTTTTTTTTTTTGTCTGCATTTTTAATAAATTAGAATTTTATTGCTAAAATCCATTAAAAATGATTGTGGATGCATATAAGTAAGCATATTAGATATATGAAATTACAAATTTTATTACAGTTTAGAAATACAAGTAAAAACAAATTATCTATTTATTTATTTTCAGTATATGGAATCCTTTTTTGTTCCAGCACAAGTTTAGGTACTTATCTCTAAGACCTGGGACCTTGCTTAAAATTAATTTTCTTTATCTTATTAGAATTAAATCCAGTTTCTAAAATATCACTTAAAATAAGTTCTATCATGATTTTTTCCCTTGAAAACTTTACTATAAATTTTATTGTTTAGATTGGTTGTAATGTGCTGATTTTAGGAGTGTGGATTTCTGGGAGTCTACTGTATATATAAACAATAATACTAAACATTTTATAAAAATCGATACTAGAATTTCATAACTGTTCAACTGCAAAATCTTTCAGTTTTCATTATCTTGCAAGATGAACATCTACATATATTTAATCTCTTTAGCAACCATACATGAAAATTGCAATAGTGAAATTGCCAAATAAGGTACTGCTTTGGAAATATTGCCGACATTAACACATTTTTAATCAATTTTTATGGATTTTCTTCTGAGATTCAGCAATTAACATCTTAAGAAGGTATTATTTATGACTAAATCTTATACCAGTAATTTTTTCAAGAAAATCAGCAATTGGTACTTGAAAAGGTTTCCTTATTAGTAATGCTGCTTTGATGATATTATCATGCCTAGTTTTTTCACATGAGGAAGGGCCATGCTTTGTTATTAGAAGTATTTTTACCAGAAGAAACTATAGCTAGTTTTTGTCATTTATTATGTTTACTTACAAAATCGTTTATTAATTAAATTAGTTATTATTTGAATTAAGATCAGGTTATCATATAGATAATTCAAACCAAAAGTTTTTGATTATTAACGTTGTTTTTTTCTTTTTACATATTTATAATCAGTTATGTATGTAATAGCAATTTTTGAAATTAGTTTAGCAATTTTTAAAAGCTAATATGTAGTGAAATTTTACGATTAAATAAGGCAGGAATAACTATTTTGAAGCAGTAGTGTTAAAAAATTAAATGAGTGTCAGCTATAGATTATTCTTAATTTATTTCAAAATCTGACTCTGAAAAACTATATTCCAGACAATGTAACCTAGATATCTTAATGAAAATTATTTATAAATTTATTGCTTAACAAAAAAAAAAAAAAGTTCTAAAAGATGTTTTACAAAGAAATATGTTAATATATTAATGTTATTTCAATTAGATGAAACTACACACATTGATATTTTGGTCTTTTCTAAACACATTTGTCTTTATTAATTAAAAAGATATATACATTAATGTACTTCAAACAAGTCAGATTTTAAATAGTTTTATACAATAAGTAAACTAAATAAAAATAAATATAAGTTAATAGTTTTATAAAAATTTAAAATTGTAATTTTCGTTTAATAATTGGCAATACATTTTCCTTCCTACATAATAGTGCTTTGTTGAATATTCTCATGATAAGCATATTCTACCGAATTCTTTGTGTTAAACATATATTTAATTTCAAATATTAAGATTGAATGATTATGGATTAGCCTATGCAGTCGAACCTCATTAACGTGAGCACTGTTAATGTGAATTACTTTTAACATGAACTGTTTCCACAATCCCCATCAAAATGAAGATTAGTTACTGATAGTATGAACTACGGGTAACATGAGCAAATTTTTTATCCCCCTTAAGATTCACGTTAATGAGGTTCGACTGTATAAAAAAAAAAAAAAAATAGTGAAATAAAAAAAAACTTCTAAATTACATTTAACTGAAAAAAAATTAATAAAAGCTTACTAAAATTATTACTAAAGATTTTTTTTTTTTTTTTTTTTTTTTTTAACAAAGAAAATAATAGCTATTGTGTTTTTAATAATAAACAAAGAATTCATTTAATAAGTTTCAAACATTGTGGCAAATATATTTTGTTAACCTATATCCCAAAAACAATTCTTGAATTTTCTTAAAATTTAAGAAAATTTGCATTTAAAATAAATACTTCTATATAAATATTCACATGTTATTGTACTGAATTATTTTTACTAACAGCAATGGGTTTATTTCTGAAATTGGTTTGTTTGTGGGGGGGGGGGGATGTCCTCTCTCTTTTTATTATTATTATTATTGTCATACACGAGAAGAAAGTAATGAATTTGGGAAAGTTTTCGATGGTTTTCCATACTTGAGCTATACTAAACACGATTTAATTATTTTTAAAAGGTGTCTGTCTGTGGATCAGGGTGTTATAAAAGTTTTGAGAGCATTGTACCTCAAGAAAAATTGCACAGACTTCCACAAAACTTTATATTTGGCTGGATCGTGGCATAAGTTGATGTATTAGATTTTGTCATGTACTAGGCAAATAGCATTGCTGTGCTAAAATTTTTCTTATGTCTTTGCCTGCTGGCTATTGCAATTCCTTCTTCAGAAAATAAAGCTAATATACTCTTTTTATATGCATTGGTATTTAAGAGAAAAATTAATACTATGGGTGTTACAGTACAGTAAACTAGTAGGAAGAGTTAATTGCCCCCCCCCCCTCCTTTTTTTTTTTTTGGCTCTTACAAGGTACTGTTATGTTATAGATGGTTTAAATTTTTCTATTAATAAAAATTTATATTAATAAAATCTTCATTTACTTTATAATATAGGATGAATGAATCAAATGTCCCAAATATTAACAGTAATTAAAAAAAAATCTATTGGCAATACATTGGTGGTACTGTTCAAAATTACTGCTGAATTCTTAGATTTTGATAACAGTTCTTATTTTGTACGTATAGTGCATGCTCATGTACATTGAGCATATGCACTGATCCAACAAACAAAAAAAGGCTTTACTACAGTAGAAGGAACAAGTTATTCTCTGCTGGACAGAACACAAAATCTGTAATAGCAATACAAAGAAGTTTTGAGCAATTTATAAAAGAAATCTACCTGATTCTAGGAGCATTAAATTAGCAAAAAAAAAAAAAAAAAAGAAAAGAAAAGAAAAAGGTAACAGCTTAAAATAAGTAAGTTAAAGTAGCTTAAAACTTTTCTTGAAACCGTAAGTGTACATAAAAGTGCACTGATATTTTTCTTAAAACTTTGCGAGTCCTATTACATAATTTATCATTTTTCTTATTCTTAAAAGAAAAAAAAAAAAAAAAAAATCTTTTTAACTTTCTTTTAAGTAAAGTGGCATCTCTAAATTAGGGACATTTAATTCAGACACCTGTACATTTTCAAATTTTTCCTCCTTTTATTTTCTTATCATTAGTTTAAAAATCTTTATTAATACTTTAAACCTCCCTCATATTAAAAAAAAAAAAGTGGATGATAATGAAAGAAATGTAACTAGTATTTCCTCATTCAAAATTTTCTTTTTTCTTTTTACTTATTTCTTTTTAATCTGTAGCTATGCAATTTATGACCTTTTTTAAAACCAGCTCATCAGTAGATGTGTATAGATATATATAAAGCCTTAACTGTTCAAATCAACATATGTATATAATTTTAGTGTATTTATGTAAATTGCTTTTAGATATTCTACAGCACATGTATATTTAAAATATTTTATTGAGAGATTCATATTTGTACATTCTCAAAATAAACTTTCAGAAAATACCTTTTGCAAATTTAATGTGTGTGTTTTGTTTAATAATAATAATAATAATAATAATAAAAGACAAATTCGTGCATATTTTAATTGTTCATTAAATTTACTATGCTGAACTTGACATGTCAGAATGAATATAGAATGTCCCATCGGGTAAGTCTAATAATAATAGTAAATAAATAAAAGGATTTTACTTTTAAATTGCTGTAGTTTAAAAAACTTACCTTTTGTAATGAGAAGATAAATGATGTAATTTTTTTAAAAAACAGTTAATATCTTCTGATCACACATTGCAGTTATTTTGTTTTTTAAATTACAGAACTTAATTATTACACACACACAAACATATATATATATATATATATATATATAATTTAAAATTCTGTGATTGATACCCTATAAATTATTATTCCTATTTTATAACACAATAAAATTAAATAAATTAAGATTTACTGTTTCAATATTTACCAGTTACCAGTGGTTTAGCAATTCAAAAATCATGGGAGGGGCTCAAAAATTTTAATTTTAAAACTCAAAATTATTTAAAAAAAAAAAAAAAAAAAAAAAATCAATAATTAAATGTTAATTAATATCCACTAATTATTATTAATGATTGCAAGATATCACTAATTATGAGCATTTATAAGACTTTAAATTTCGATTTTAAATGGGGGATTCTTTCATTTGGCATTAAAGGGAAATTTTGCAATAATTAATAAGGGGGGGTTGAACCCGCTGAGCCATCTCCCTTTCCTACACCCCTGCCAGTCATACAATTAAAAATGATTATTGAACAAATTTTTCCAAATTTTACTTTGTAGCTTTTTATGTCTTTTCTCATCACAAAAATATGTTTATTTTTTTAAATAAATTGTGTGGCCAGTAAATATCAAAACGATATTATTTTAATTTATTTCCTTTTTATTCTGTTTTGAAATAAGCATGGCAATCTATAGCATGTTGATCATAGAATTTTAAGTAATGTCACAAAAAATTATGAGAAAATAATAGATTTCTGTAATAATAATAATAAAAAAAAACTTTTTTTTTTAAGGGCAGTGCGCTATTGGATATTAATTTTTTTTATTACAAAAAGCAAGATTTCTGCACCACAGCAATTTAAAAATTACGATATTTTTTTCCCCCAGCACGCCCTAGTATCCGATGCTATCATTGACCAATGAATACTTTTTCTTCCATTAGTTACTTTCAGTTGGAAAAATGTTTTGCATTTTAAATTAAAATATCTTAGTAATAATTAAGTCAATAAATATATTCCCATAAAAAGTATGAAATTTAAGTTTTTATACAGTCGTCTGTTCATACCATATAGTGAAATTATGGAGGGGAAAATCCTTTTACAGCAAAAATTACCTGAGTTGTAAAGTAATTTAACTTTGTGATATAAATATTATTTTTTGTGGGTTTAAAAATACCTCATTTTGGGGCAATTTAAAAGTGACCATATAGGGGAGACCGGGGCACAGTGGACCACTTTTACTCTTAATTTTTTTCCACAAAAGACAGAAAAGCAGTGTACTTGAAAAAAAAAATAGTAAACAATCTCTAAACCCTTCTTGACATGTCTTAATGTTTTTATAACAATATTTCCAATACATTATGAATGAAAAAATAAATTGCGAGAACTCACAAAGTGGACCACTGTGCCCCATCACCAGGGTACAGTGGACCAGCCTCTTTTGTTTATATTAAATTAATATAAATTACTTTTTTCTCTCTCTCTAAAATTAGTTTCTTATACTATTCTAGTCTAAAAAACACAATTCAAGCATTTTTATGAAATAAAATAATTAAAATGAAATTAAAATATACAAATAAGAAATCAAATCTAAGTAAGAAAATTTATTAAGTTAAAGTAGATATTGTTTTTTATTCTTTTATTAATATTATATAAATCAAATACTTTTTTAAATTCAGATATTAATAAATATTATACTACTATTCAAATATTTAATATTTTAAAAATTATTTTGAGATATAATTAATTTACATTATATTTGTAGGATAAATTTAACTAAAATGCATTAAGCTACTTCTTTTGCTTTTCACATGTGATCTCTAAAAACAATAATAATAAATTATTCCTACTATTTATTAAATTAGATATTTTTTCTTTTATTAAGGCTATATAAATGAAATAGTTAATATATTTAGATATTAATAATTGTTATATTACTACTCAAATATTTATTATTTTCAGAAATTTATTATTTTGAGACATTAATACTTTATATTTCATTTGTGTTGATAAATTTAACTAAAACAAATATAAGTATTAAATCTAATTTGTACTTTTAGGCACATTGGAAGGTGGCCCACTGTGTCCCATGCCAGAGTAAAACAAATAATAACAATAAAATAATATATAGACTACAAATATGCTGATACTTTTTAGGAATTTAAAAACAGCAATATCTTGCTTTTCTTTAACAGCTCTATAGTATTTATAGTCACTAGTTCAATCTTTATAAAATTAAGAAAACTTCAATGTGGAAAAATTACTTTGAGCAGCTCAAAACATAAAAACTGCTCAAAATAGTTACCTTACTATTTCCCATGTGGGTTTTTTTTTGTCTGCATACAACTAGTACCATGCTTCCATACATGAGTATCCATATGAACTAAAAGAGTTGATTATTAATAGATTTAAATAGGGGTGGTACACTGGGCCCCGTCCTCCCCTAAATACTGAAATTACAAAATATTTTCATTGTCAATATAAGTTGTATTTATAATATTTGTTATGTGTTACAAATAATTAATAAATTTAATAGTGTATACTGTAATGTACAGTCAGCCAAAATAAATAAATAAAAATAAAAAACAACATTGACTAATTTCTCTTGAAATTTGTTGTATAAATATGCGACTGTAAATTTTCATAGAGTTATAAGCTTTTAAAATCTGAGGAATGTGAAATGGAAGTAGCAGTCATATCTTCCTGAAAAATTATTAAATTCAAATTTCATTTATTTGTGTATTAAAATGAAATGGCATAAGCATATGGTCCTACACATATTTTTGGTTAAAAAACATATTTTTAATTATGAAAATTATTAATAAATTTGTATTACAAAAATTTATGAATTTTGACCTAATTTTTTTTAATAATAAATAAGCATCATCAGAAACATAGGCTTTCAAATTTACAGGTCATTCCTATAATTTTTTTCCCAGTTATATATAATGATATTTCATTTCTTATTCATGATAGGAGGTTGCCAAAATAGATATTCAAGTAATTTTAGATACACTCCTGATTTCTTAATTTGCACAACTTTATTTAAGATTTAAAATTATAACACTTTTTTTTCCGATCATTGTTTGAATGAAATAATACTTTTCTGTGTAAGATTTTAATTTACGGATAATCCTCTAATACATTTTTATTTGTAGCTCTGTCAAGAAATAGTTAAGACTATATAATCTATGCCTTTTTCTGAACTGCCTTTATCCCAGAAATTCACTTATGGTATTAAAAATGGGTTTTGCCATTTGAAAAAGGAAGTTAAGGCAAAATTTAATATGTAGTTGGACTCCTAAACAATATTTAATTATAGCATTAATAACTAGATGTTAATACCAATTGATTGACACCAGCCACATATACATGTGATAATTTACAACAGAATGAATTGAGGAGTAGTTCCCCCCCCCCCCTGCTGACTGTACATTGCTTTTAAAGTTAATGAAATTAACACAAAATATTTCCCTAATTATTTTGTTATATAACTGATATTTCACAGTAAAAAAAGTAACCAGCTTTAAGCAGTCATAAGTTAGACAGTTTTGGTCATTATAAAAAGTACCACAGAACTTGCATCTAAAAGTAATAAGTACAAAATTTTGATTGCATTTTAAGGTGTTTATTCAAAGTTTTGTACTTTTTATTAGTTTTAGGCATAAAACAATAGTTTTTTTTTTTTTTTCCTTTTACATGGCAGTGTATAAAATAAATAATCATAGAATAACTATTAGGTACTGGTAGCATTAGACATCTTGTATATTACTGCGGAATAAAAAAAATAAAAGTTTTCAAATCAAAATGGAATAGTGTAGAAAATATATTACCTATTAATAAAAACATAAGGATACAAAATTTCAGATCTCTATATATTGTGGTCAATTTTTTTTTAAATTAAGAAAAAATTACATTAAGGGGGAATATGACTGAGAATATATATTGTGAGGCCAAAATGAAGGGTCATTTTTGACTATTTGAGAAAAACTGAACAATATTTTTTAATTATTTTTTATATACATGTTAATACATATCTTGAGATAAAGAAAACATTTTTTTTTAAAGATTTTGAAAAAAAATGGCGTCTCTGTGGCTGATGGGCAGAAACTTTTTTCAACCTAGTCCTCTATGGGCGTATTCACACAGGTCACAATTTTCTACCTAGGACAGAAAAGGAAAAAGATTTTGAAATTAGATATAAAAAACTAAAAAAGTACGTAGGATTTTTGAAAAAATATTAATTTTTTTAAAAATGGCGACAATATTAAGGAAAAGTGTTTTTTACTGAAAAAATAGGTCAATTTTTGGTTGTAAAATTGGTAAATTTTAAGTTATCAAAAAAATCCTACATACTTTTCTAGAATTTGTAATAATGAAGCTACAGACAAAATTTCAAGTCAATCGGCCCCACAAATATGCCCGTTTTTAAAAACATAGTTTCGAGAAATACGTGTATAAAGTTTTAACTCCTATAAAATCATAAAAATTTTGTGTTTACCTTCAATCAGCAATGCCTAGACCATACAACTGCTCTTCTAGTTCAATGTTCTCCTGCTCTTCTTGTTTTCTGGAAGATGTAGCTTCTGTACGGGTTATTTTTGCTTTTTCAGTAAAGGGGTGTTCCAATTTTGTGATATCAGGGTTGCTACAGTACCTGAAAAACAGAGAAAACCTGGAAAATTCAGGGAATTTGAAAAACTATTAAAAAACAGGGAATTTCAAAATTTATTGCAAAAACAGGGAAAATTCTGGGAATTTTCAATTTTTTTTGTATAATCAAATCTTTTTTTTTTTTTTTTTTTTTTTTTTTTTAATTTTAGTGCTTTTTAATGAAGAAAAAAAAGTCAATTATGATTCCCCCCCCCCCCCCCCCAATTTTAGTAGGTTAATGAAACTAATATACCCTACATATGTTCAGTTGACTTGTAAACATGTTAGATTCCAATGCTGCATGATTGTGCATTGTCTATTTCACTTTTAAGAGAGACAGGGAAAACTCAGGGAATTTTTTGTCCTGATTTGTGTAGCAATCCTGGATATGTTTGTCGTCAAATTCACAACGAAAATTCACTCATTTTTAACAACACAAACTTATAAAAATGTTTATAAAGTCACTACAACTATAAGAAACACGTGTTATTCACGAGACGCGCTGTGTGGCTTTCTAACGAACTTTTGGCGACTCACTCTTTCTCTCTCTCTTTAGCTTAAAAATTAAAGTACTGGCGCCATCTAGTGACTAAATTTAATAGATTTAATAAAAGTAAACAGTCGATAACATGTATTTGCTGTCTTAATGATTTCAAAATTTAAAAAGCAGTCATTCATACAATTTTGTCAAAATAATGAAGATTAACACTAAAACCTTCTTCGGAAAATCGAATTTTTAGACCACTTAAAAAATTTTCCCCCTCATAAAATCTTTTGGATATCATTCTTGAATAGTTAAGCAATATTTTAAGCCAATTAAAAAAAACACAAAAAACAAAAAATTACAAACGTATATTCCCCTTAAAAAAAAAAAAAAAAACTGCACACCTGGAAAGTCAGGAAAAGTCATGAATTTGGGTAATGGTTTAAATTTTGTCATGGAAGTGTTGGTACTTTTCAGAAAAAAGAGAGTAAAAGTCATGAAATAACATTGGCCCTCACATCAGGAATTTCTTTAGCTTAGAAGAAAAAAAAAAAAGGAAATTTTTAAAAAAGCACTAAAATAAAAAGATTTTTTTCAGCATTCTGCTCTTATGATCAAGTCAAAATTATCATCTAATGTTGACGTCATTGGCTGATGCTGAGCGGCATGGGCACCAATGCCTCCGACACCCAGCTGAGTTTGCAGTAATGAAATCTGTGCAAATACAGTATAGGACCCATTATCCGGAATTCCAAAATCCGGAAGACCCAAAATCCAGAATCATTCAGATTTTTTTTTTTTTTTTTAAATGATTAAAATACATTTTATATCTAAAATCAGAAAAAAAAAAGAAAGAAAGAAAATCGCCCTAAAATGAATTATTGTGTGTTTTATTAGGTAATATGAAAATTTAGAAACTAAAACAGAATTTCTTTCTTTCATTTGGTCAGGGATGTTTGTGGTCCAGGAAAACCCTGGAATTCACAGCAAGCCACGTAAAAAAAAAAAAAAAAAAAAAAAAAAAAAAAGGTCTTATTTATTTTATGATAGATTTCCGGTGATTTTTAACTTCTCATTAAGACCTTAAAAAAAAAAAAAAAAAGAAAGAAAAAAAAAAGAAAGAAAGAAAGAAATGGAAATTTTTAAAGAAGTCTTTTTTTTTTTTATGGCATTCTACTCTTATGATTGAGAGAGTATTCATGTTTAGCAGCATTGATAAAGAAGCAACCATGCCACTCATGGCAAGTGGCAGTAATGTACATGTTTATATATATATACTCATTATAGTTATTTTTTTCTTCCTGCTAAATTTAATAGAAAAAAGTATCAGATTTGCAAAAAATCTTGACTTCCAGTTTTTGATTTATTTGCATGTTTTAAGAACTCTAGAATATAATTTGAATATTTTTTTAAAATGTCTGTCTGTATGTGAAGTAGTTGCTCCTAGAAGTAAACTAGTACCTGTCAATTACTGAGTTATGTTTTATAATTAAGGGAAAGCAATAATGCAAAAAGGACCCAAAATCCAGAAAATTCCGAAATCCGGAATTCTTCTGGTCCCATGGGTTCCGGATAATGGGTCCTATACTGTATGAATGCATATACAAAGAAGAGTACTGAGGATGACGCAATAGGAGAGGAAACTGCTCCGAACTTGTGTGAGGGAAATTGCACCTCCGTATTTAAGAGGAATGAAGTAAAGCAGACGGCCCACTCAAGAAGACTGGACTGCTAATACAAATTTTTATTGGCTAGGCTGCTTGCAAGCCTGAATTATTTTGACGTGCTTTTCTGTTGTAAATAATATTTAGTAGATGATTTTCAATTAAATGTATATGTGTGCATGTTTATATATATATATATATGCATTATATTTAAGTTTTACTTTCTTATATTCAGTAAGAGAAGAAATTAGATTCGTAAAAATTTTTGACTTCAGTTTTCAATTTATTTCTACGTTTTGAGAGTTCCAGAACAAGATTTGACTATTTTTAGAAAATGTCTGTCCGTGTGTGTGACTTTTTTTTTTTTTCTTACTGTACCTTTAACTATTTAATTCGATAATAATAAAATTTAAAATGAAAATTTTAGTTGCAGGGAAAATAAATATTTATCCCAATTTCCTTTAAGCTTAATTAATTTCCTGTAGTTTATATACTAGGACTTACATCATTCGTAGACATAATTTAGACTTTTAGTTACAAAGAAAATATATAATTGGAGTTTTCATAAAACTTAGTTAATTTTTAATAATTTTAAATATTAATTAAAGAGAAGATATATAGATACTTATTTTAAATTTTATAAAACTTAATTAATTTTCAATAACTTTAAGTATTAAGACATGTTATTCTTCATACTTTTTAAATAAGAATACTATTTATAAAGAAAATATATATTTATTACAATTTTCATTAAACTTAATAAATTTTCAATAACTTTAAAGATATTTAAGGCTTGTTATATTTCATAGATATGCTCTATTAAAGCTACATATAATTTTTTAAATAATTTAAATATCAAGCACTTCTACTAATTCAAAAAATAATTTTAATGCGGCTACAATCGAAGCTGCCATCTGAAAATCCAATATCGGATTTGTATTTCCGCAATGTAATCCCTTGACGAAATTTTTTGGCCCGATTCCGTAGGCCAGTTCCGATAAGTTTGTGCTATTGGTTTTCAGGGTTTGTCGAAAAAGTAACGTCATATCAGAAAGTTTCTTACGATAGCATTCCGATGAGTTCGTGCTAGACCTCCTTGTTTTAAATTCCTTTAGAAATGGAAATTTGTTTTCTCACAAATATGCTATTGATAATTGCATCAGAATTTTCATTATTTTTTCTCACAGTAACAATTATGTAGTTTTGAATAAAGAGCAATAAACATCAGATCTTGTTATGAATTGGAATTTAGCTTCAAGACAAACATTTAAAATTAAAATGTTTTGTTTATTTTGTAATGATTCATAATTTTATATGTGGCTTTTCTTAATTATGAAGTATTATATATAAAGTTGTTAATAAATAAATAAATAAAATAAAGAATGATTTCATTAATAAAAGCTATCGTGTGAGTATCAGAAAATTCTGACGATAAACAACCACTGTAATCTCTAATAAAACATAAAAATAAATAACAGGTGTAAAGCTAGCTTTATATCTTACTGAGTTTGAACTTATTTAAAAAAAATTTTAGCAGATCACCACCAAATTTGGTAAGTGAACGATTCGTGCGACGCAGTCATTAAACTTAAAAAAAATAAAGGTTAAGAAATATCCACAAGACGGCAAAATAAAAATATAGGAAAGGAAATGGCTCATACAACCTAAGATTTATTTATTATATATTTTTTAAAGTTCCTTGAGCGCATATCACGAATTGCCCTCATGCCAAATTTGGGGGCAGTTCTTTCTCCCGTTTTAGATGCAGAATGTTGTTTATAGTGAAAGTTTAACTATAACCACACCATGCATCAAGTAATAAGAGAGGTTTATATGCATCTTACCAGATTTTAAATATTCTGAGAGGTATTTTTAACCCTTAAATCTCCATCAACCAATCTTTAAATAAATATTTACAATAAAAACTTTTATTTAAGCTTTATAAATAAGTAGTATGTGTTATAATATCACTAAAACAAAAATATTAAAAACACTGCCCTTAAAGTTCGTTTTGAATTTGCAATTTTTTACCCGTGTTGTATTTCTTTCGTTTTTGCTCTTTACTTGCTCATTTCTAAATTAAAAGATATCCCAGATGTGATGATGATGTAGTCATAATAGTGTTAGTTAACTGATTAAGTGAAGCCGCCTGTACTTTTTTTTTCGGGGGGGGGGGGGGCACTTTTCAGGCTCTCTCTCTCTCTTTATATATACTATATATATATATGTATTTTTTTTTTTTTTTTCCTGGAAAATAATTTGTCATTGTTTCATTTGATTCATTTCGGGGTTCTTTTTTATTCTGGGTTCGTAATCAATCAATAAATTTCATGGTTTTGTTGTTCTTTATTTGCTATGGGGTTTTGCTTTTTTTTTTTTTTTTTTTTGCATCCATGTGTCTCCTAATCTGGTCTTGGCAGGCTGGGGGAGTGTTGCCGGCGTAAAACTAGTTTAACCCCACAGGAAAGTCACATGTTTTGCCGCTTGCCTCCTTCCTTGGGTTGTTTTTTCCCCTGGATTTCGATTTAGTTTTAGTTTTTCTGTTGGGATTTGGTTGAGTTGCTTTGTTGTATCGTTTGTTTTGCAGGCTGTTAAAAATTAAATTTGGTTTCTTTGAATATGTGTATTTCATCCCCTGATGATTTTTTTTTCACCTTTCTGAGCTTCTCCTACATAGAGAACTTGTTCATTCTTATTGGTCTTTGTGGTTTCGGTGATCTTGTGTCTGTTGTTTGGCTTCTACTGCGCTTAATGGGTCATTTTTGTTCATCAGAGGGTTCTCTTTTTTCACCTTGAAATAATATTATCCTAGTGTCAACCTTTTTTTCTTCAGAGTCTAATTACACGGTCCTATTTCAATTTGTAACAGGTATTGTTGTACAGTGGATTGACGTCAGTGCCATTATTGAACTTGATAATTGAATCAATTTGGGAAATCTTGTTGCCTTGTTTGGCGTGTGTATGTCTCTTTGGTGAATTGTTTGACTAACCATTCTTCGTTCTCATTCTTTGCTTCTACTATCATCAGGATTATATATATATTCACCTTTCATCGTCATCTTCCAGAATTTTTTTTTTTTTTTTTTTTACTTCCATTACTCGACTAATGTACTGGAAGTATTGTATTCGGTCCGAAAATTCGATATCGAGTTTTTACCTGATTTACATGTTTTAAGGTCTCCTGAGTCCAAAAGAGTAGTTTTTGGAAATTGGGCAGTGTATGTGTATGCATGTGGAGAACCTTCTGACTATCATATCTCCGAAACTATTAAAGAGAGAACTACAAAACTTCAGAATTGAGGCAGGTCTCGTGTACAGATAAATTTTTCAACTTTTGGTGAAAATTGGAAAATCGTAAGTGAGGCATCGGGAACCGAAAGTGGAACCGCAAGTCCGTATCTCAAAAACGGCTCACGATTTTCTTCAAAATTGCAATATAAATACTCTATTAGACGTTTTTTCGTATGAATTAGTTAGTTAGTTCAGGAAAATTGATAGGCGCCCTGTATAAATTGTTCAATTTCAGGTCTCGCAAGTGCCTTCCCTTAAAAATGGCTATACTTTTTTTTTTTTTTTTCTTTTTCAAACTTGCCATACTCACCCCATTTTAGATATCTTTTTGTATGTGATTACTGTTTTTCGGTCAACAATTGAGTGTGCCAAGTTTTGGTAAAAGTCGGTATCTCAAAAACGGCTGCAACGATTTTCTTGAAAATTGTTACATGAACCCACTTTAGATATCCTTTATATTGTATTACCTAGTTATTAAAGGAAAATTAACAGTCATACTGATTAGGTAGGTCTGTTTTAGATCTCAGAAATTAATGTTTCAAAAAAGGGCTAAACCGATTTTTTTCCCTTCTTATTTTTAAATGTGCTTTGTAAATCTATTTTATATGTCTTTAGACGTCTATCAGCTTTTTCTTACCAGAAAAGTTTTAGCTTTCTACTTTTTTAGGTCAATTTTATGTCTACTGATCACATACTCTCCAAAAAGTGCATATAATGCGTGTAATATTGGGTAATGAAAGTCGTGGTGTTTCACACTAGATATTTTTTTTTTTTTTTATGTTGTTGTGCCAAACCCGTATAACTTGGTTCAAGGAGGATTCGTTTTTTGGTTGGCAAGGAAAGAAATTTTGGAAACACGGTTCAGTTTATTTCATTCTGTCAAAACGTGCGGAACCCCTATATATCAGTTTCTAAGTATAGCTACAGTCGGCAGCAAAAGTATCCGAGCACTAGCAAAAATTCTTATATAAAAAATGTACACTTAATACAGTTTTGTTAAAGATACTTTTGCTGCCGACTGTAAGTTCTTTAAATGGCGAAACATGACAAAACTATCAATATTAGTCTCTCAATATTTTTTCAGTGGTAATCCCTGGATTATAATGACCTAAATCGAGGATAAATTCACCTGTGAAATCAGGAACGAACTTTTCCGATCTCCCTATAGTTTTTATTATTAACATTTTTTGTTGTGAATTTGTGTCATCGATACTGCAGATGCATTTGAAATTTTTTCTTAAATCAGCCAGGTTAGTATTTTTTTTTTTTTCCTTCTTCCTTATTTGAAATCGATTATCGTTAAACTAGTATGTTGTGGCTATTACAAAATTATTTTCTTATACAAATTCATGTAATTTAGACGAAAACAGTCATGGCTATATTTTATATTGGGAAAACGAGAGAAAGAAAAGAGGATAAAAGTTAAAAATATCGAAAACAACATTTTTTTTTTTTTTTTAATCTTGA
The DNA here is from genome assembly GCA_963930645.1 of Salticus scenicus. Lineage (NCBI taxonomy): Eukaryota > Metazoa > Arthropoda > Arachnida > Araneae > Salticidae > Salticus > Salticus scenicus. Next base: position 38,846,883 of record OZ005657.1, on the reverse strand, counting down.
AAAAAAAATGTATATTAAAAATTAGATTACAAAATAATAATATAAGACTCAGTAGAATAAAAGTAACAGACGATCATATGCCACCGAAAACCAAATTAACCAATGAGTTATGTTTAATATCTGGATTATTTAACCAGCAAATAGACTTACCGTATCATAATTCCTCGATTATTAACTGCGAAACATAGAGCTAGGTGATATTGAATATGCAGTGAACCAATTTGGATTTTAAATTGAAAAATTGAGAGAATATGGTCTAATGAACTAATTTAAAGCATTTTAAAACCAGCTGTTTAAATGAAAAATAATTGGAAAGGCTCAAAACTGTGTAGGAATTTTCTCTTCAGGGGTATATCATTCCCATGGTTGAGCAAAAGCAAGATTTCGAAACACTGATTTGCGTATATATATATATGTACTCTATAACAAAAAAGTGATGCACCAAGAAGGAGTAATGCAAACTGGACACAAATTGACATACATACAGGTTTTGATGGAATCAAGCACCAATTCATCATTATCGTCGATCCTACGTACAACTGGTACTTCAGTGACTTCAAATACGCTTAATAGGCGGCTGAGTGGGGTTGAGCTCAGTCCCCGGATCTATCTTCCACTGAGGACGTTTGGAGCATCATAAAAAGGGTCCTACAACCAGCTCGGGATTTTACCAATCTAACACAAAAATTGGACAGAATTTGGCACGATACTTCACAGAAGCACATCTGCCAACTCTATCAATTAATACCAAGTCGAATAACTGCATACATAAGGGCCAGAAGTGGACCAACGCGTTATTGACTTGTTTACTTTGTGAGGCCCTTTCTCTTGATTAAATCATTCAAATTTTCTGAAACTGTAATCAATTGTTTTTCTCCACGTGTACATTACATCTACCAATTTTTGTCCCCACTTCTTCTTAGTGCGTCGTTTTTTTTTTTTTTTTTTTTTTTTTTTTTTTTTTGTTATAGTGTGTGTATATATATATATGTATATATATATATATTTATTTACAGTCGGTAACAAAAGTGCCCGATCACTAGCAAAAATTCCTACGTAAAAAAATACAATTCATACGGTTTTGTTAAATAAATTCTTATCGAATCATGTTCTTAGACTGACTAAGAACATGATTCGCCAAAAATTTATTTAACAAAACCGTATGAAGTGTACTTTTTTTACATAGGAATTTTCGCTAGTATTCGGACACTTTTGTTACCGACTGTATATGTGTGTGTGTAGTGTATAACTATGTTTCAAATTATCACCTTTACATGTTATAACCATTCGTTTTTAGAAATATCGGCTAGTTTTTACTTTCTTCTATATGTATATAGAGAAAGTATTGGATTCGTGAAAATTTTCGAACTCTAGTTTTCGATGGATTTACACGTTTTAGGATGTCCTGAACACGATGTGACTGTTTTTAGAAAATGTCTGTGTGTGTGAATCACAGATTTTGTGGGCGCTGTATCTCACGAACCAATGAACAAAATTTAACCAAACTTGGTATTTAGTTGGACCCTGACATAAACCGGTGCTGATTAGATTTGAGGATCCATCGCTCAACAGGTGGCGCTGTGATCCCATTTTTTTTTTTCTAAATTTTTAACGTGGCAGTATAGGACAAAATTTCATATAAATGTGCGTGATGAGAGTTATTTTTAACGTGTGGTTGTAAAATTAATATGAATTATTGATAATAGTATTAGTAAAGAAGAAAGTTTGTGTATGTGGAAGCATCGCTCCCCCCGCCCCATTCCCGAGGGTGTAAGTTTTCAATATAGGTATCTTTCGAAAGATCTCGTCAATATCTTTGAAACGAATGGTTGAACCATACATCTGTGATAATTTAAAACAAAGTTATTGATTTTTTTTCATTTTTTTAACGAAAAAAAAAAAAAAAAAGTTCTGATATTGGCAAAAAAAAAAAAAAAAAAAAAATTGACTTTCTTTCAGCACTTAGTGAGCTAATTCTGTCAGAAAAAAATCGTCTGCATTTATCATAGAAAATAATTTAATAATTTAATAAATAATTTGTATTACATTAATTTTGTGTAAAATTATATAGAAGAAAGTCTTGTGGTGGCCACATCATACTAGATTTGAAATGTACTCATATCTTTCCGAGTTGGGGTGGGGGAGTACATATTATAGGTATACATATATATACACGTATTTTGTATATATACTCCTGTATATATACAAAACTGTTATTGTAATTGCCTCTTTTTATTATAAACGAAAATTTTCAGTTTCGCAATGATTGGTTAAAATAATCCTAGTTGTCCTATGCTGCAATATTGAAAATTATGAAAAACGAGGCGATAACGCCACCTTTTCAGTGATATGCACCAAAAATTAATTGATGCCAATTAATGTCAAGGAGCAACTAAATACAACTTTTCCTGAATTTCTATGCATTAGTTCTTAATGTAGAGCTGTCACAAAATTTCTGTCTTACAGAAATAAATGGACATTTTCAAAAAGGGGGGAAAAAACAAAAAAAAAAGATGGTAAAAATGGTCGAATCGTGTTCAGAACATAGGAAAATTTGTAAATCCATCGAAAACCAGCCGTGCAAAATTTTTACGAATCCAATACTTTCTTCTATTGCATATAGAAGAAAGTAAAAAAGAAGCAGAGCAGCTTGAAAAATATATTCTGAACTCACTAGATGGCAGCACTATGGGATGTTTTCATTTGATGATTTTGATACTATTATCTGCTGGTCAGTATCCATATGTTCATGCTAGACAGGGTTGTCAGATGAATACTACAGTTTTATTATTTAGCACCACTTTTTTTTTAAAATGGCTATCTGTTATTTTAATCATAAATTTTTGTTCTTTATGTAAAGCGATTGTTTTAATAATAATAATAATAATAATGCGGTGTACAAATATAAAAATGTAGTGTTCATCTGGCAACCTTGATGCCAGAGCATGCTGAAAATAACACAAGAATAAGAATTTTGCAACCCCCCCCCCTCCTTCCTCCCACAGACAAAAATATTATTTTACTTTAACCCTTCAATGCATAGTGATACATATATGAATCATACTATTTTTTACTGAATTTAGCATTAAAAATATTACAAAACAGACGGTCTACTGCGCTGATTTTTATCTTAATATATCCATATAAATGTTTGAATGTTCTTTTCCTCAGTATATGGCAGCATCAAACTGGCAAGAGCTCAGAATTGCAATCAAGAGCTCAGAATTAATTTTTGTTTTTTTCAGTGGTCAAGCTAGCTTTGTGTAATTCATAAACTTGGTGTTAAAAACTTAAAAATTTTACTCTATATAACTGAAGTATTTTTCATTTCTGTGTTAAATTTTAACCACAGAATCTTTGAATTTTTTTTTTTTTTTAATTTTTTAGGTTTTATGCCTATAGTCATCAAATTTTTAAATAATTTTCCGCATTTATTTAAGCTATGACCATGAACAAAAACATTGTTTGGTAAAAAAAAAAAAAAATCATGCATTGAAGAATTAACAGGAAATAATTAAAAAAAAAAAAAAAAAAAAAAAAAAAAATGAAAAAATATTTTTTTTTTTTTTTAAATCCAATGTGCGATAGAATTTCCAATTTTATAGAATCAAATGCGTCTTTATTTTCGTATATTTATTCTTATTTCTTATAGAAGTGATAGTCCGAACAGCGGGTGAGAGGTTCTGACCTCTAAACTGACAAATGGGAGGTGCCGGTTAGATCTCAGGTCATACTCGTTGGCCTGTTAGGAGATTTTCGTGGTTTTCTTCAGAATTTGCGTGTATATGAACTAGGTGTCCTACGGAGGGCATTCCACACTGGTCTATATTCCATGTATAGACAATCAGTCTTTAACTACTACTTTACCTCATACTAAAACATTAGTAGTTGAAATTGCCTGAGTAAATAAGATCTTCTGCTCTTTTAGCTGGTTGAAGGTAGATGGCGAGTTCGAATTCCGTTCACGCTCATCGGACACGCTCACCGTTCGGTTGATTGTAGGATTTAAGGCCGATTGACTACGTTAGAGTACTAGGCCTAGAGGTGGAATGTCCTCCGTGGGGTCCTTCTAAGGGGTCCTAGCTCGTATTTACGCGAGTTTCGGAGAAAACCACGGAAAACTACGAACAGCTAGGCCGATGAGCGCGACCTGGGATTAAATCTGGCACTTCCCATCTACCAGCTTCGAGCGCAGGACCACTCGTCCGCTGGTGGGCCATCTAGCCTTTCGGAGTTTTCCGTGCATTTTTTTTTCCAAAACTCGCATGAATGCAAGTCCCCATGAATGCGAGTCTACAACTCCCAAGAAAGAGTACCTACGGAAGGCCTTACACCTAGGCCTAGGTCTAACGTATAGACAACTGGCTTGAGCAGACTCGAAAGTAGATCCCTATTGAAACATTTTTATAACTTTTTTGATATTCAATCAATTTTCCTTAAACAAAAAGCATTTTGTTCCTTAAAATCGTAGAATTTATTGCATACCTTATTTATATCGTGGCAGGTATCAGTGAGAGACCATGACTCAACGTCTAACCTTGCTTGAGTGGTCTCAATTGGCATCCTGGTATGAAATATGGCAGTCCGTGGTACAAGTACAGAGGTAGTGGCTCTGTGGAAAAGCACCTCATGTCTCGGTTGATTCTAAGACCATAAGGAATTACGGACTGCAATACTTTCTCCCGGGATGCCAGCTGTTCACACTGACACAAGGTTAGACGTTGCGTCATGGTTCGCCACTGATACCTGCAATGACATAGATGAGATATTATGTAATGAATTCTTGATTTGTAAGGAACAAAACGAATGAAAGTTGGTTCAGTATCAATAAAGTTATAAGCATTTTTAAATAGGGTGTTACTTTCCGTCTAACCTGTATATTACAATTTGAGACAGTAGAAAGACCTCCATGGAAGGCATTCCACCCAAAACCGAGGACGATGTTTTAGTCGATTGACCTTTAATCCTACACTATCACTATTACAAAGTTGCAACAGAAACTAAAATATAGCTAACACACGATCAGTCACAACCTCACAAAATATCATAAAATATAATATAAACCTCTGATATAAAAATGTTAAGAAATCTGTGTATTTTGCATATGGAACAAGAGTGCATATGCAGAATTTTATGTTTTTATTTATTTTCTTTTATGAAGGGAATGATTTGGAACATGCTGGCACTCTAACAACAGTGATAACCTTAATTTAATGAAATAGGAACATACTTCAAGTCAAGAATTTATGTTGTGGGTATTATGGCCGATTGACTACACTAGGGTCCTAAGCCTATGGGTGGAGTGCCCTCCGTGAGGGGCGGGGTTCACAGTGTCCCAGCCCGTACTTACGCGAGTCTCAGAGAAAACCACTGAAAATTCCGAATGGCTAGGTCGACGGGCACGACCAAGGATCAAACCCAGCACTTCCCGTTTACCAGCTTTTAGCGCAGAACCGCTCGGCCACAGGTGAAGACGAATTTAAATGGGAAATAACACACAAGGGGAAAACATAAAATATAACCATATTTTAGCGATAAATTAGATTACACGCTTCTCGTTACAGATTGTGTTTCAGTAAAAATAAATAAATAAATAAATAATAATAATGAGATTACGAGTAGATTATGATTATATTCTCGGTGCATTTTTCATTCCTATTATTTCAAAATGAAATTTACTAATTACGATCACAATACGACTATAAAAATTTTATAATCAATTATAATCGTTTGTAATTACACAATTAAGATTACTAGAAGTCTGTGAACGTTTTGGGGTTGTTTTCTAAATGCCTTGGAAAAAAGTACATTAGAATGGAATATTTATTCCTCTTATATTGGGTGATTTGCTTATTTCAAGATACAACATAGAAATGATGACATTTCAACAACCAATCAAATCAACGAGTTTTCCATGATAACGGACTGTAGTCCTAGCATTTCCGAAATACGGTACTTACGAGTCGCCACTGGACGCAGTGTTTCTAACTTGTAGTGACTTTTTAATTTAATAAATATCACTAATTTTGAAAAAATGATGTTTGGTATATGTATGTATGATAATCGATTAAACAAATATTACGATTAAAAATTAGTGATGGATACTGAATAGAAAAGTTCCTGCAAGTCGGCAACATTGACTGGAGGTCCTTATTGCGATCTCCTTTGATAGATGATCAGATATGTTAAAACTGCATAAGTATTACATTTTTCTATGGTTAAGTAAACAGTTGTAGAATTTTAACTACAATGTCACTGCTTATGATTTCCTTAGTTTTAGCTGTTTAGGGAAATGAGATTGGCTTATCACATAATTTTGATATTGGACCCATTTTTATCGTTTTCTTTATCTATTTAGTCACTTTAGCAATTGCTTGATACCTAAAGCTATTATAGTAGTTTAGTTATTTATGCAACTAAATATAGAATGAGATAAAATTCAGAATATCAAATTCTTAAAAATGAAAAAAGTCGGCCTTAGCCTATTTGCATCACATAACTGCCAACTTTTAAAATTTATTCCGGAATGTTGTCAGTCCTTACCCTTTCTTCACACCGTACTCTTTGAAGAGTATTTTTCTTCATATTTAACTGCAATTATATATTAAAGAAAATTACTCTACAAAGAATACGGTGTGAAAAGGGGGCGGATACTAACAACATTCCGGAATAAATTTAATAGATGGCAGCTATGACAACATAAGGAAATATGAAAAAAAGCAACACACCCCATTTCTACTTCTTGGCTAACAAATAATGATAATGACCAACAAAGTTGAGGGTATTCATACGGCTCCGGTGATAGTGGCCAAGAAAATTGAGTGTATGTATACATTCCGGTGATAGTGACCAGGAAAATTGAGCGTATGTGTACGCTAATGATACAAATGGGTTAAAAGCCACGCATCACCATAAAAAGGAAAAATAAATGAGAAAAGTACTCATAACTTCAAACACATTTATGCAAAATCCATGTTTCTATACTCTCAACTGTAATGTCATGCATTTTGTTTGAGTGACATAATTTTAAGATGCATGCATAAGAAAATGTCACTTCGATTTATCGATCAGTCTTTGGTGACGAGTGTGACATTTAGACTCCCTTTTTAACACGCTTTTATTAGCTTCACCTGTATGTATGTATGTTTGTATCTGCTCTGGGAGCAAACAAAAAATTTATATTGTAAAAAAATACTTTCCCTACGTGAACGATGTGGCGTTGAGGTAAGGCTCCGCGCTACGAACCTAAAGGTCCAGCGTTCGATCCCAGTCAGGGGAGATTTTTTAAAAATGGTTTTTGTTTAATTCTAAGTTATTTTAATTAAAGATTTAAATGTATGTAAATATTATGGTGTGTCACTCACACGATTTTCTCTTACCCTGCATTTTAATACTAAGATAGATATTTTGTGCTTTTTTAGTTCACATTTCTATAAAAACGTGTTCTTTAATTTTTTAAAACTATAATATTATTAGGTATTATATTTTTTTAAAGGCAGAATTTATCAACTCATCTTCTTCCAAAAAAAAAATTAGTATAATACCTTAGCCTAGTATCATATAATCTGAAGTAATAGCAAAAGAATTCTACAGTTTAAATTTTCTAATTATTATTATTTTTTTCTTTTAATTTTGTGACAAATGTGATATTTTCCGGATTAGAGCTTATATTTCTTGATATTACAGTGAATTTTGCATTAACAAATACTTGATTATTTTTTCCTAGATAAAACAGATTCCCTTAAGCAAAATAATACCATTTGCAAAAGAATTCCATTTATTAAAACTAAATAAAATATATGAATGTTAAGTGACGGTTGTGACATCAAGCGAATATATATATATATACACTCATTGCCATAAAAAATTGCGCACGAAGAAAGAGTTATCAGAATGAAACGAAATGTTGCATACAAAAGTGCAACATTGATATAAATAAACGGTTACAAAATCAAAGTGAAATGGCCATTTATTAGTGAAAAAATTACGAAAGAATGGAGGTTTTAGTACCCTATTGGACCACCTCTAGCGTGAATGCACGATGCGATACGGGCGAGCATTGAGGCATACAAGTCCCGTAGGATGTCCTGCAGCGTCTCGTTCCACATTTGCTGTAAACGCGTCTCTAATTCGTCCAAACTCGTAGTCTGTCCAACTTGTCGCCTAAAGTGATCCTAGATATGATCGATTGATGACAAATCTGGGGATCGAACTGGCCAGGGAAAGGTGGTATTGTGGCGGAGGCAGTCCTGTGACATGCTTCATGTGTGTGTCCTGTTGAAAAATGGCTCCTGGGAGACCTGCCATGAGTGGCAACACCTATGGCTGAAGGATGTCACGAACGTACCGCTGGGCTATCATGGTACCGTGGATCAATATTAGGGATGGCTGTGTGTCGTTTGCAATATCATCCCATACCATCACACCATCTGAGAGTGCGGTGGGCAGCTGTAAAGAAAAGACAGGACTGAGACATTCCCCCCGGTGCCTCCACACACGTACATGTTAGTCATCCCTGCCCAAATTGAATCTGGATTCGTCGCTAAGGACAATGTGGTTCCCTGCGGTTGCAATCCAACCACATCGACCGCCACACCACTCCAAACGGAGGAGAGGGGGTAGGGGGTGGGTATTATTGGCGGCACACGTAGTGGGCACCGTGATAACAAATGCCTATCAGCCAGGTGCCTTGCGATGGTACGTATAGACACAGGGACAGGTCGTGTAGGTGCTGCATATGTCCCGATGGCGGACAACGAGACAGTTGGCGCTATGCGTATGTTTTGTATGATGTGTCGGTTATTTCGATTATTGGTCTGTCGAGTGCGTCCTGAGCCTGGTCACCGTGTAAGCGATCTCTCTCTTGTTCACTGGTCCCAACACATCCCACAGTGAAGTCAGAACAGCCTATGTGGCTGACTACTTGCCGAATTGATCACCTGGATTTGATCGATCATACCGATGATTATTTCCCTGTAGGACTCTGACACTTGCTCGTACTGTCTTCGATGGCGGCGTAACGGCATCTCTATTTAAAAAGCGTCCCTAACAGATTATGTACACCAAACAAGCTCTGCTTACCTGTTTTATACCTCAAGAAGAACGAAGTTCAACGCTCTCTGGTGGCATTACGCAATGCGCAATCACGCTGCATTTCTAATCATTTCCATATCTGCCTGGAACGTACCTACATGCCAAGTTTCGGTACAGTCCAACAATTATTTCTTGGTGTGCAAATTTTTATGGCAATGACACAGGGTCCGCCAAAAGTCCTACACTCCCATCTTATCACGGAAATGCGTTGGAATTTTGAAAAATGGCGAAACACGTATTCAATGAATTCGAAGGGGACCTCTTTTGGTGAAAATATTTCGGGCCCAGGATACTAGGGAGGGCAACTTTAAAATTTAAAATGGGAAGGTATATTTTGTGATACACTCTTGGAAACAGCTTTTCAAGGCAATTGAATTTGATGTAAACAGTTTTGTAATGCGATGAGTATTAAAGGAGATACATGAGTATAAAATCTACATTTCAAAACTCGAAAAACTCACGTATTTTCTTTAATAATTATCGCAGAACAAAACTATTTTTGTCAAATTTATTGTTTTGAAGAAATGTTTTTAGGGATGTATCACTAGACATACCTTCCCATTTTAAATTTTAAAGTTGTCCCCCACGGGACCAAAATTTTTTCACCAAAAGAGGTCTTCGAGATCATCACACATATATTTCGCCATTTTAAAAAATTACGACGCATTTCCGAAATAGGAGAGGGCTGTGGGATATTTTTAGAATTTTGAATGGAGGTTTATAGTTTATACTCATGTATCCCCTTTAATAATTATCACAGGATAAAACTATTTATATCGAATTCATAGTCTTGAAGAGACATTTCCAGGGATGTATCACAAAATGTATCTTCCCATTTGAATTTTTTAACTTGCCCTTCTTAGCGGCCCCTCCTCCCTGGGACCAAAATTTATTTCATCAAAAGAGGTTCTCTTCGAAATCATTAAACATATATTTCTCCATTTTTCAAAATTCTGACGCATTTCCAGTGTGCGACTTTTGGCGGTTCCTGGTATATATTTCCGTACCCCGGAGATAAAGGACACCATGTCCAAAAATGTAATTTTTCAGGAGAGTGACTTTTTTATTTTTTCAACTATATTTTTTCAACTTTTTTGCATGTTTTTTCGCAACTATCACTAATCGCTTTATGATACTTTAACGCAGTAATTATAAGGTAGTGTACTAAATGAAAATATTGTTTTTAATAATATACATTTTGGTGCTAACACTTTTCACTAAAGAAATTGACATAGTGTCTTTTACCTCCGGGTACATATATAGGGTAGGTGCTCCAATGATTGACATGCTCCAGTAATTGACACCTTGCCCGAAATAATTAATAAAAAAATAAAAGCAAATGTTTCACATACGTATAAAAATTTAACATTGTATGTCAAACATTGGAACATAGGGTGCCTGTTACTGGTAAAATGAAAAACTATTAGTATTAAACACTGGAGCATAGGGGGCCAATTACTGGTAAAATGAAAAACTGGCAGTGTCAATTACTGGAACATTGAGTGGGTGTAAAATAAAAAATCATTAAAAAAATGATTATCAAATGTATATATTTTAACATATATGTGGTTCTGAAAGTCTTTAATGCCATATATATTAACTTAAGATTTCCAAAAATAGTTTCTGATGACTAAAACATTAAAAACATCAGAAATTGCTCTAAAAGTGTTAATCACTGAAGCACTTACACTATATATATTATATAATTAGACGTTTAAACAGTGAAAACGAAATATAAGATTGATAATGCATTGATTGTATTATCCAGTATACTTTATTTGTAACTTTTCAAAAATAATCAAATAATCAAATAGATTAATAATCAAATAATCGAAGTGATTATGTAACAAATAAAATAAACAGAGTAATTATGTAATAAATTTAAAAATATTCTTCTTACTTCCTGCGATCCTGCCCAATTTCGTGTAGAAAGACTGATATATATATAAAGTGCATTGTATTATTGTTAGACAGCTGTTATTTTCGCAACCCTTCGTAAAAAGGGTATATTTCTAAATGTAAAAATGTTCTAAAAGAATGACTGGTATTATGCCGCGGATAAATCCACAAAATCAGTTTTGTAAAAAATAGAAATTCAAAAATTTTTATACAGTACCTAAGCTCTATAGTTATGTTTAGTAAGAGAGATCTTGATGGCATGAAAAAAAAAAAAAAGTATACTTTTCTAATTAAAACTGACCTAAATATTTAATCTTAAATTTTGAAGTGACTTTCCAGGATCATAAACGAAACGAATAATAGAATAAAGGGGGAAGTAAATAAAAAATATTTTTCAACTGAACTCTTATTTTAAATCAAATAACTCGGTGAATTTCAATCATATAAGTTAATAAGTTTGTTGAAACATAAAAACTTCTTCACACACCATAAAATAAAGATGTATATTTTGCACCTGAAGAAGAAAGACCACGTCCATTCGAAACCAGTAGTGCTTTCCTTTATTTTATGGTGTTTGAAGAAGTTTATATGATTAAATATTAAATAAATATAGGGATGACTTTTTTTTTTTTTTGATATTACTTGTATCAAAAATACTTTACTAAGTATAGCTATAGAGACCTAAAAACCTGCAAAATTTAGCGTCTGTAATTAAAAAAAAAAAAAAAAAGTGGATTTGACGAACGGTTGCGAAAATAATGGCCATCTAATGATAACACTTTGTACCCTGCATATTTTAAAGGATGCATTACAATTCTATTTTCAACATTTTACCTCCTTTAGGTAGTAAGATTCAATCTTCTTTAATTTTTTTAGCTGTAAAAGTAAGCAGGTGCATTCTAAATGCAAAGAAAAAAAAATCATTAATTTCTTTGGATTAAAAAAAGAGAGTTTGTCATATCTTTAACTTTAGAAAATTAAAGTTTTTTAGGATAGTAAGAATTCATTTTGAGTTAATTTTTTTATTACTACATTCCATTCTTATTTTCTATCTAAAATACTAACTTCTTTTTAGATGTTGGTGATAACAGGAGATTACTCCTATCAAAAGGAACATTCATTTATATGATTCAATTTAATTAATAGCATTTATACTTATAATAATTTTTGTCTGGAATGATCCATATTACATAAATTCACAAGAAAAATTGCATAATTTAGTGTTCATTTACCAGGATTTCACGAACATCCATGTTTTACAGGGGATTCGAACCTGTAACCTCTGTTTCAGATGTTAGCTCCCTGCCAATTGGACCAGTATAAGTAATAATAACAGGAGACTTGGCGTTGGAATATTAAAACCCGAATAAACTACTACGTCAGAAACACCAAAGAAAAATATTTGAGATGCATACAGCTGTTTCGGTATCCTTAAGTCTTCAGTGCAAAGAGAATTCTGAATCTGGAGAAGTGCTCGTATATATAGGAGAGGGACTGAATTTAGTTCAACCAATAGGATTACGGAAAAGGTGGGGAGTGTGGCCAATAGGAATTTAGGAATGTTAGCTGTGTAAACAGTAGAAAAATTAAGGAAATATGGACTGAATGTACAATTTCCAACAATCAGACAAATGGGGAACAGCGAAATCCAATTTACAAGGTTTTTGAAATTTTTATAAATATGAAAAGCTTCAAAGAAATCGAGTTCATGAATGGATTTAGGTCGGCAAATTATTTTAGCTGAATTAAATTTAAAATTATGATTTTCCTCCCAGCAATGTTTAGAAATAGCCGATTTATTGGTTTCTTGTTTGCGTGCGTAATTCATATGTTAATTTTATGTTCTTTTCATATGTTAATTTACGACTGCGCTTAGTTTGGTCAATATATGATAAACCACACTAACAGAAAATACTATAAATGCCCCAAGAGTTATGCATATCAATGGGATCTTTTAACTGAGAAAAGCTGAGTTTATTTGAAGGCGAAAATATTATTTTAAAATCATATTGTTTGAGAATTTTAGCTGTGGTTTGACTGGATTTAGGAAAGTAGGGTAAAACAATACTGATATTAGAAGAGACTGATTTAATAGACGAAATACGAGGGAGTTGTAATTTTTGGATAGCTTTGTCTATAATGAAAGGATGTCACCTTCCTCTGTCAATTGCAATGGCTTTCAGATATTTAATTTCAGATTTTAATAAAATAGGATTTGAACAAATATTATGATTAAATATCTGAAATTATTATTAAATATCTGAAATTAAATACCTGAAAGCCATTGCAATTTACAGCGGTTATAACCCTTCCATTATAGACAAAGCTATCCAAAAATTACAACTCCCTCGTATTTCGTCTACTAAATCAGTCTCTTCTAATATCAGTATTGTTTTACCCTATTTTCCTGAATCCAGTCAAACCATAGCTAAAATTCTGAAACAATATGATTTTAAAATAATATTTTCGCCTTCCAACAAACTCAGCTTTTCTCAGTTCAAAGATCCCATTGATATGCATAACTCTTGGGACATTTATATATTTCCTGTCAGTGTGGTTTATCATATATTGGCCAAACTAAACGCAGTCTTAAATTTCGTCTAAAAGAACATATAAATTACGTACGCAAACAAGAAACCAATAAATCGGCTATTTCTAAACATTGCTGGGAGGAAAATCATAATTTTAAATTTAATTCAGCTAAAATAATTTGCAGACCTAAATCCATTCATGAACTCGATTTCTTTGAAGCTTTTCATATTTATAAAAATTTTAAAAACCTTGTAAATTGTGATTTCGCTGTTCCCTATTTGTCTGATTGTTGGAAATTTTACATTCAGTTCCTTAATTTTTCTACTGTTTACACAGCTAACATTCCTAAATTCCTATTGGCCACACTCCCCACCTTCTCCTTAATCCTATTGGTTGAACTAAATTCGGTTCCTCTCCTATATATACGAGCACTTCTCCAGATTCAGAATTCTCTTTGCACTGAAGACGGTACGCTTAAGGCTACCGAAACAGCTGTATGCATCTCAAATATTTTTCTTTGGTGTTTCTGACGTAGTAGTTTATTCGGGTTTCAGTATAAGTAATGTATAAGTTTCAAAACAAACTTCCTCGGCAGGTACTTCCCCCGGGGTAAAATCGATGCTTCTACATATACAAAAAAATTATCCTGGTCCATTATTACTATTATAAACATAAATTTTTTATTTCATAATGCTTGGTTAAAAAAATTCCCCATTGTGTGCATTTATACGAAATTTTGTTCTGTGCTGCCATGTTAAGGGGACAGTAATGCCCGTTTAACTGTCGCAGAGAAATATAAAATCTGTTATGTGCTTTTTTATTTATTTATTTTAATAATAATAGCTCTAGAAGCAGTAAAATTACACTGTATCTTAAAAAGATATTGAATTTTGTTTTAAAAATTTTTGAATTATCAAATAGTAAGACAAAATAAATAAATAAAGTAAAATAAAATATAAATAAATAAATAAATAAAATAAATGTGGGGGGGGGGGGTAAAATCATATAAAAAAAAAAAAATGCGTTGGATACCATTTTAGCGCGTGCAAGATATTTCATGCAAATTTCATGTAATTTTCGTAATCTTTACGTTAAATTAAAGATAATCTTGACTATAATTTCAATTAAAATTTTATAATTCGGCTTTCGGAGACGATAGGTAGAGAGTCCCCTTGATAGGTGGCTCAGTGAAATGGGTTTGAGCTCAGAACCCGGATCTCTCTTCCACTGAGGACGTTTGGAGCATCATAAAAAGGATCCTACAACCAGCTCGGGATTTTGCCAATCTAACGCACTAATCGGACAGAATTTGGCACAGTACTTCACAGGAGCACATCTGCCAACTCTATCTATTAATACCAAGCCGAATAACTGCGTACATAAGGGCCAGAAGTGGACCAACGTGTTATTGTTTATTGATTATTTATTATTGACCGACTTGTTTACTTTGTGAGGCCCTTTTTCTTGATTAAATCATTCAAATTTTCTGAAACTGTAATCAATTGTTTTTCTCCACGTGTACATCACATCTTCCAATTTTTGTCCCATTCTCTTTCTTGGTGCGTCGTTTTTTTTTTTTTTTTTTTTTTTGTTATAGGGGGCTGTCCATAAATGATGTCACGCTTTTTTTCAGAATTTTGGACCCCCTCCCCCCCCCCCTTTGTCACAAAGTGTCACGTTTCAATATAACCCCCCCCCCCTTGTCACATGTCACGGAACATGACATAATACATCAATAATTACTTGAAGTTCAGAAACAAAATATTAGACTAGAGATCATACTTCAAATTTTATTTTTAAATGTATACTATGGATCTTAATGACATCTGTAAATATAACCATAATAATGATACGTGTAGTTCTTTTGTATGAACTAAGAGTAAGGTTTACAAAAAAAATCCAAATTAATATAGAGCATTTGTAAATTATTCATAGAAAACAGTAATTGAAAACAGTAGTATTTTGGAAAACTGAATAAAATTTTATATACATTCGTACCTCCATTTAACATAGTCCCAAATCCAGCAAAAAAGTTCATTTTATGGAAAATTTATTAAAGATTCACATTTTATAATGCTTTAAACTATTCAAAGACAAATCTGTAATTCATAAGCACTAAATATTATATGAAAAGTATATTGAATTAAAGTGAAGATATATTGAATACATCTTCACTTTATGAACACAAAACACTCTAAAACAGATTGATTTTTTTTTTTATGTTTCAATTGTTAGTTTTACTTAAATGAATTGTTATTTGCCACATTAATTATACTAACATTTATAAAATTACATACCCAATCATACAACAGAAATTAATTGTAATCGTTTACCATGCATTATGACTCTTCTTCCCACGGAGAAGATATAAAGTCGGCTGCAAAATTATTCGAGCACTAGCAATAATCCTTGCCAAAAAAAAAAAAGTACACTTAATACAGCTTTGTTAAATAAATCCTTGTCGAGTCATGTTCTTAATCAGTCTAAGAACATGACTCGACAAGGATTTACTTAGCAAAACAGTCTTAAGTGTACTTTTTAAATATAGGAATTATTGGCTAGTGCTCTAATAATTTTGCAGCCGACTGTATGCTCATTCATTGAATACACGGGCATTTTGATATTTGTATTATCCTCGGGTATGCCAATGTATCCCCTGAGATGTCAATGTCATCTTCATCCACCCAGTCTGCAAATTCAAAATTTTCTTTGAAAGCAGTTACAGCCATGATTTATTTTTGTCTGCGTGCAGCAATTCGAAGCAGTCTAAATTTGCCAACTTCTGGCTGACACTTTTTTGTGGTTTTATGCATAACAGTTATGTGTTTCTTCAACATGACACTGGATGCAAAATACAAATTGCAATGCTCACAAACACGAGTAGGAAGTACGCGAGTATGAAGTTTAATCTTTGATAATTTAAAAATAATTTCAAATTTCAACTGCTGAATATAAATGTTTGTATTTTAACTGAAATATGTGATGTCACACTTTTTGTTACCCCCCTCCCCTCCCTTGTCACAAACTGTCACAATTTCACGAAACCCCTCCCCCCCCCCCTCCAAGCGTGACATCATTTATGGACGGCCCCTAGTATAAAAAACTGCATTTTGAAAAAAAGTCATTAAAATTCGGGGAATTTATATTAGAAATGGGATAATGGTATTTGCACTTTCACTGATATTTCAGTAAGTACCTACTGCACAGTTAAAAGGTAATCGGTGCAACGCACAGCTAAAAAATGCTCTCCTACATCAGTGTCAACTGCCTTAGCGGTTGGGCGGCAAATTACAACCTGTGGCAACACGATGGTGAGAGAGAATCCAAAATCCAAAATTATATATAATCGCTCGAAATGAGGTTTTGAGCGATTTCAATGGATTTTTTTTTTTTTTTTTTTTTTCGATTTTATTTATAAAATAATATAAAAAATTGTGATTTTTTTTTTTTTTTTTAAATTCAATTAAATACAGTGACAATGACACAGGCAAAGCCTAGTAGTACTGAAATAAATTTGATGTTTTACTTGTGGTCTTCCGTACACGAACTAACCAGAATTAAAGAGGGAAATCTTAATTTTTCTTCTGTTATATATATTTTTTCTTTTCAATGAAGTATTTATTTTATTTTATACCCAGAACATAACTACTTAGAAGAGAGGTTCTGCTCTCACAGCTTGTATACGGATGCTTCTGGGTTCAGACTCAGGTTACGCTTGTCGGTCTTGCCGTTCAAGTTGTTTCATGATTTTCTCCGAAACTCGTGTAATTACACAGGCAAGGTCCCCCTAGAAAGTCCCACCACGGAAGGCACTGCACCATGGCCTACGTCCATAGCGCATACAATTTGTTTTAACCCCAACAGAAACACACTCAACTCCATTATTCTTATTGTTCGTCATTCATACTAATTAAATAATGTTCATATAAAAGAATAAGAAAGGTGGGCAACCGCAGATTTAATGAAGTTCAGACATATAAGAATTAGAAATTAAGCCGTAATAATAGATGTAATTGTACTGTCGGGAAAAAAAAGAAAAAGAAGAAGCTTCCGACTAATTTCGCCGTAAATTATCGTAGAAACATGTGGCTGGTGTCGATTGATTTATAATAACGTTTAATTATTAATGCAATAGTTAAACTTTGCTTAAGGGGTCGTCTACACATTAAAATTTATCTCCACATCATTTTTTCAAATAGTAACACCCATTTTTGACTGCACATTCGAATTCCTAAAGTCAAGGTGGTTCGGAAAAGGGTATGGTTTATATAGTTTCAATTAATTCTTGATAGAGTTACAAGCGAAAATGTGTTAGGGGTAATTTTTTATATAAAAAAAATTAAATTAAGATCTCACACAGAAAAGTATTATTATTGGAGTATATATACTAAAAACAATGTATTACTTTAATACAACTAATTCAAAATATCTCACATTAAAACATCCAATTAGTCATATATATAGTGGGTATTTTAATGTGAGATATTTTGAGTTAGTTGTATTAAAATATTACATTGTTTTTAGTATATATACCCCAATAATTAATTTATACAATGTAATCAATTTATAATTTTACAAAAGTATTATGTCCATTAAAATGATAACCGGAAAAAAAGGCATGACAACTTTAAATACAAAATAAATCAAAATAATGAAGTGATGTGTGCATCTAAACTTACTTGAATAACTATTTTAAATCATATATGTGTAAAGTTATCAATGACACAAATAATAACAAGTGACAGCCCCCTAAGAGCAAAGATAAAAAAAAAAAAAAAAAAAGAAAAAGAAATATCACTGTAACTCGAAAAATAACGATAGGATTGGAAACCCGTATTTTCGATGATGCCTTATTATTCTTGCAAAAATTAATATAGATCATAATTCATAACTTTCTGAAATATGAATTTATTAATAATTTTCATAATTCAAAATTTAGCTTTTTAACCAAAAATATGCATAGAATATGTTTGGATCTCTTCATTCTAACGCATGAGGAAAAAAAAAAAAAAAAAAAAAAAGAAATTTGAATATAATAACTTTTCGGGAAGATATGAATTAATATTTGTCACATTCATTTAACATTAGCATCTCCATATTTTGACAAATTATAACTCTATGAAAAATTGAGAGAATTATATAAACTATACTATTTTGAAGGTTCATTTCATTTGATTCAAATAAACAAAAAAAGAAAAAATAAGTTGTCAAAAATGGGGGTTGCTGTTGAACAGAATGAAGTTAATGCCAGTTTTAATATGTAGACGACCCCTTAAGCAAAATGTGAGAGAGCCATTGTTAACTATACTGATATACACTCCTTCTCATAATTATAAGGACACCCGTTTTTCTATATTAACTAAACACTGAACACTATTATTTAAACAAATATATTTTTAATTAATTTGAATTTCATTAATAGACTATATTTAAAAAGTTTTATCGTTTTTCTATCTTAAAAAACTTTAAATATGGTAAAAAGATGATTTTTCAGGTGTTCACAATTATAAGGACAGCTCGAATTTTAGTAATTTTTTTCAGTTATTCTTTAAATTAATATTCTATGGGGTCTCTTTTTAGGGTTAAACAGTCAGACATTCTCTCTGGTATATATATACATTTTTTTTTTTTTTTTAATATTCAGTTTCAACACCATTTCATATAGCATATATGATATTCTTAATACATTTAAACTATTTAAAATTGCTTTCCACTTGCATGCACTTTTCTAATATCATAAGTTAAGGTTTATCAACTTTTAGGCCACGGGGAAAGCAATAATACAGAAGTTTCTTTCTTCAAACTATTTCCTATTGCTCTAAAAGTAGAGCAAAAATGTAAGTCTTGTTGAAAAAAATATTATTACCCCCCAAAATTTAACAAAAATATGATAATTCCACGTTTAAAATTTGCGGATATTTTCTTGATGTTCATAATAATAGAAAAAATTACTAAATTCATTCTGCCTTCAGTGGAAGCAGCTCCCCAGAGCACCATAGATCCACCTTTAAAATGCCCGATTCATATCTGCCTTTAAAAAATCTGCTCTGTCTTTCGCTATCTTCAGATCGTGCCAGTAACTGTTAAAACCATTCGGTTAATCAAGAATAAAATGTGTTTCATCCGAAAATGCAACATTTTACCATTTAATATTGTCTTTATTCAACTTTAACACAGACGTTCTTTCCCCCATTAAATGCTGATTGATTATTACAGGTTTTTTATTCATTTTAACATATTATTAATTATTTTAAACATGTATAAATGTAGACCCTAACCTTTCGTTAAAAATTACGAGCAAATTCGGCAGCAATCATTATGAGTAGAACAGTTAGAGGAATTATGAGTCTTCGATCTCTGTAAAAGAACTCTGATTTAGCATCAGATCTCTCTCCTATCGAACCAGCAGTTCAACGTTTGATCACATTTTCTTCAGCAATTTTAGACCTTCGAATTTCATTAGAAATTCGGCGGATTGAAATTATCCTTCCACTTAAAAAACACATTTATCATACTTCACTACTTGAACGTTCTTTTTTTCGAGGAATTATCAGTAATGTCCGTCCAAGAAAAATTGAAGGCTTATATATGAATTAATCTAGCCCAGTAGTTAACAAATTCACATGTCAACTGTAATTTTCCGCTAGTAAGTTAAATAAAACGAAAAATTCTGGATTGTCCCTATAATTATGAACATCTAAAAACGTGGAGAAAAACACATTTTGCATTATTTTTTATTAATTTTGTTTTATATTAAAAAATTATAACAGTTTTGATTTTTAGAATACTAGATATATTAAGTGCACTTAGTATAATGTTGTTTACAATTATTTTTACGTTAGTTATTTAAAAATATAAAGTGTCCTTATAAATATGAGAAGGAATGTATACTAAACGTTATTACTAATCGATTGGAATCAGTTGCATATATAATTGTAGAACGATTTGCGACGAAATTAGTGGGGGGGGGGGGTGGCTTTTCTTTTTTTGCCGATTGTACATGGAAATATAATTACTGTAAATCTATGCATATCATATAATCAATATTATTTATATAACTACATTACTTTCACATTCATAAGACCAAACAATCATTGATTTACCTTAAAGAAACTTTAAAAAATTGAGTTTAACAAGATATTTATCAACATACATACAGAATGTGTTACAGTTTTGAACGTATTGTAAGTACTGCTTAAATATGGAATGCTATATACATATATAGTGCATATATATATATATATATATATATATATATATATATATGTATTTATTTATTTATACAGTCTCGATTTTTATTGGCTTTATTTTTCCAAAATTTTGTTTAAAAGTAACTGTAAGTGCACATGACAATCGATACGAAAGTTACTTATTTATTTCTGCATACAAAATGCCCTTGAATTATTCTTAGATGCAGATGGAAAAAAATAAGATTAATTATCGACATTATAAACTTAATTACGGACATTAAAAGTTTAATTAAAATATTTTTGCCCAATTCAATTTCTGATACTATAAAAACAAAATTGTCTTAAATCATTAATCATTAATTACATGTACAAAATCAAATTAAAGATGGCCTTGTTGAAGTAAGAATATATTTATAAAATTACACAGGATTTTTTCCAATTTGTGTTGTTTAACTTAAGTTGCGTTGAAATCAAATGATTTCAGACTTGCCGTGCATAAATCATTAATTAATTAACCTCTGAGCCGGAGTGAATAATGATTTATGCTACTAAAAAGTAAAGAAAAATATAGCTAATTTTAAAAGGTGAACTATAAGAAAATAATTTTAATACGAATGATTCCAAAATATTGAGATACTTTTTAATTAAATTTTGAGAAGTTAAATTTTAGGTACACAGCGTTTTTAAATTCAGAACAATGTGGGAAAGTTATATTTTATTAGCTTCATATGTTTAGTCATTGTTATTGAATTTTCATGATTTAGTATCCTTCGATTTTTTTTTTTTTTTTTTTTTTTTTTTTTACATCCAGTTTCAGGGCTTTGTTCGTCATGATTGAAGATTTATCGAAATCCCAGCGAATGGTGAGATTAATAAAAGCATTAGTCAAAAAGAAATTCAACAAATTTAAATAGTTGATTTTGGCCTTGTTATAATTATTTATCATACAGATTTTGTGGGACAAGACTGCTTCTATAGATTTTCATGCATTGGGTTTTTCTTTTTGTTTAGAAAGAACATTGATGCATATAGTGTAACCACGTTTCTCGAAACTAGCTTTGAGGACGAGTCCAATTTCTTGGAGTGTGTGCCAAATTGACCGTCAAACTGAGATTTGGTAAACATTCAGTCATTCGGCATTACCTTACAGCTGTTTTCTTCCCTCAATCACTCCATTTTAACGCTGTACTCGTTGAGTCAGAAATTGCGCAGATGCTTCCATGGTCGCAAGAAAAATGGTTAAAGAATATGCTATAAGGAAAGGGCATGTTTACAAACAAACGCTCCGTCAATCAATCTTTGCCACTCTCGAATGGCCAGAGATCAACCTGTATTGGTGGAAATACCAAAGTTTTGTCACTCTACTCATATTTTGACTGCCAGTGACGTCACGTTCCATTTCCTTATATATAAGAAAAGTTTAAAAACTTTGTAAAAAAAAAAAAAAAAAAAAAAAAAAAAATAATAATAATAAATAAATAAATAAAATAAACAACAAAATAAACAACAATTTTTTTCGAAAAAAAAAAAAAAAAAAAAAAAAAAAAATTAAACACTGCTCTTCATTAGGCGAAAACACAGTTGACAAGCGCGCAACATTAAAATAACCTATTGTTATAAGGTACAAAATAAAATAACATAATAATAATAATAATAATAATAAATCTTTTTTCAAATTCTGGTGTGAATTACACAATTAAACAAAAGTTTAAAATATACATATATATATATATAAAATAAAACAGTAAATAAATAACTACGAGGAAGAGACAAAAAAAAAAAAAAAAAAAAAAAAGAGTGAGCCTATTTTAGGCATCAGAGAAGAAAGACGTTGAATAAAGATACTCAACAAGATTTTAGAATTTTTCAAGATACTAAAAGCATTATGGAAATCTAGGCGAGAAGAGAAAAGTGTAGTATGAATAATATTTGCCCAAGTCTGTAGCCAGAAAAAATTTTCGGACAGAGTTCAAGCTGTAGCACTTAATGTTGAGTATTAAAAATTAAGTTTAACTAAAAAAATATTTCAACAAATCTGCAAAATTTCGGGGAGGGGTGTGTGTTTGAACTCTCCCTTCCTTGTCTACTGACTTGTATTTAGTATAAGAAAATCAAACGTTCACCATAAGACTAGCAGTGGGAACAGATCAGAATTTCTTGGATCAGTTAATTTTGACGGTTCTTATTGGCTGTGCATTTTACACGTTTCATACTTTAGTCAAAATAACCTAGATTATATGAAGAACAAGGGATAAATTAGACATCAAACCAGTTTTTTAGAGGCAAAAGGATCTTTAAAAGAAGATAAGTTCATTTTGTTGATACGTTTTAAGGAGACTTTGAAACCAAAACTTAAACTCTTAAAAAATAAACCTGAAATTTCCTTCAATAGAAAATATGTGTATCATTCAGTGGATGTAAGGCAACTTTTAAAGATATTTCTATCGTTAATGAAAGTTCGATTATTTTAAAATGAGCCGATTTAAAGGATTTTCTCAAAACTGAAATCTGGTACTGATATCGGGCTATGAAATTCTACGGAAATAAAACTTCTCATTTCATCCCTTATGCACATTTATCCCGTTTTTTATCACCTCAACGCAAGTTTCAGCTGAATATTTAGTTAAAAAAAGTTTAGTGCTTTATGATATAGTCGATATTTAGATGAGTTTTTATGCATTCTGAAGTTATTGCTTTCCCCATGAAATATAAATAAATAAATAATAATAATAATAAATATATAACAAGTTATATTTTGGTTTGCGGTCCTATGTGACCCTACCTAGTTTAGAACACTCCAGAAAATAAAAGAAAGAAAGGGGAAAAAAAAAAAAAAAATCCTTCGACAAGATACGTACGGACTCGCCTTTTTTCAAAGACTTTTCCACAAGCATTTTTGAACAATAGTTCTTAAAAAAAAAAAAAAAAACTGTAGAAATATGTGGTAGAGAAAAAAAAAATTCAAAGACAGTACGAAACCTGTACTAAGCAATGCATTAAGTTTAATAGATTTATTTCCAAAAACCGTATAAATTTTTCATCATTTTTATTGTTGCAATTATATCATATTTTCTATTTTTACTTTCTTCTGTATTCAATAGAAAAAAATATCGAATTCGTAAAAATTTTCGACTTCTGGTTTTCGAATTATTTACAAGTTTTGAGAGTTCCTGATCATTTTTAGAAAATGTCTGTCTACATCTGTGTGACAAAAATTTTGTGGGAACTGTATCTCAGAAAATTCTGCACAGAATTTCATGTAAATTTACATGTAGTTGAATTTTGGCATAAATTAGTGCCTATCAACTTTTGGCGAAATTCACTCAAGAGGTGGCGCCGTTATCCTGCGATGTATCTCATTTAAGGAAAGGCCATATCTCAGGTTCTATTGTATAATCGAATGAAACTTGGTATGTGAGAGGACCATTATTAAAAATTATGCTGATTCAATTTGGGTGTGTATCAAAGGATAGGTGGCGCTGCTATTCTGGAATTTTCCCGTGAACAGGAAGACTACATCTCAGATTCTTTCGCATATAATTACGTAAAATTTGGTATATGAGAGGGCCATTATGAAAAATTATGCTGATTATATATGGGTGTATATTGGCCGACAGGTGACGCTACTCTGCTGCAATTTATCCGTTGAATCAGCGGGATAAATCTCAATTTCTATGACATATAAATGCATTAAAGTTGATATGTGAAACAATCATTATGAAAACGGATTCTTTCATTTAGATGTACGTCGGCCAACAAGTGACGTTGCTATTACTCACCTTCCATAATTTTCCAGATGCACTTGTTGATTAAAATTGTCCTAAAATGCAGATGTAAGATCTTTGTTATGAGAAATTATAATGTTAAACTTTTGTGCATGTTAAACAGTAAGTGGCGTTTTTACATAGAATGGTTAGAAGAAAGTTTTGTGATAACCAAAATCTATTAGTTTTCTAAGATTGAAACTCTTATATATGTTATTAAATGATTTTCAAGCTAACTTTTGAGTTTTACTTGATATAATTAATAAATACTTTTCCTTTTTTTTTTTTTTTTTTTTTAACAATGGGATCCCTGAATGACCACACATATAAACTTACACCTGATAATCGGAAATAGGTAACAAAAATTCTAATTGTATTAAAAATGTTAAATTTTTTCATACATATAAGAAAACGTTTGTTGTAAATTTTTTATAGATAGTAATTCATGGATTTTGTAATAAAATTTATATTAAGTGTCAGAAAATTAAGAAAAATTACAAGACAGATATTTATGTTTAGATTTTTAATAATATGTTCATACAAAAAATGGAACATAAGATGATTAGTTTCGGATAGTTAAAAAAAATACTACAATTATGCAAAAGTTATTTAATATTATATACAATGTTCCTGTTGGAATGTGATCAGAATATAGTACAGTGTATATATATTCCTTTTAAAACTTTGCCCTTAGGTTTTAATTTTGCGTTGTTCCCCAAAACGGCCAAAGCAGAGGTGTAAGATATACCTAATCATAAAACACTTAGTTAACCCGATCGTTATTTCTTTATTGCACTTTCTGAATTTCAATAGTAAACATTAATAGTATAAAAAGTTGTTAAATTCATTTTAGGCTAAAACTAAATTATTTTTCATATTTATGCATGTTTTAAATATTTCTTTCCTTGATTGATTTTAAATTTTATATTTAAGACACATATAATTAATCTCATTAAAAAGACTGAATAATGTTACAATGATTAACCTTTTATGCCTCAAAATCTCAGATTTTAAAAATGTTTGAATATGTTATCTGAAGCATAGAAAAAATAGTTTTGAAAGCATCATACAAAAAACTAAATATTTATTGACAAAAAACTGTTTGTTGGATGTCTAAAACATCGTGCAAAATGATATAAAAATTTTAGAAATATTCAAATTTTTAGTTTAGATGGAAAATTTAAAAATCTCTTAATTTTGTCATAACGAAAACTGACTCATAAATTATTTTATTTCTCACAAATTATGTCCATGCGAACTGCTTACATTTAGAAAGTTTATATCTGATTTTTTTTTTTTTTTTTTTTTTTTTTTTTTCATATTAAACTTTGGCGTGAAAACATCACATAATAACGCCATCTGTTGGGAATTTTATAAACATTTTGTGTTGACTCTAATGTTGCAAGACCAGCAACAGTCAATAAAATCAGCTTTCAAAGCTTGCTTTAGAAATACCTTTGACTTTTTGGTACGTTGCAGAAATGCAACATAGTGACAAGAAGGGTTTTATTTATTTATTCATTTTACTTTTTACTCTTATATATATATGTATATATCATCAAGCTGCATTACTAAATTCAAATTAATTACAATCATTCACATACTTGCCAACATCCTAATCCTGTTCTCTTGGTATCAGCATCATATCTTCTCAAATCGGCAGGCAAGAGGAAGAGGGTAAGAAGAAAGAAATTTCCACTTTCACCTCTGACTTCTCATTTTCATCTACCAATAAGTATTTGGGCGATTTCGAATTTAGACATTTTATCAAATATCTAGAAAAATTCTTTAACAGTTGCCTTGAAACTTTGGGAGTATAAAGGACATGTTATACCTCAAATAATTCAGCAAAAGTTTTGTGCTGAAGACGAAAAAAGGACCCGTAAAAAATTAAACAAAAATCAAAATGTTTTGTATCATCCTGTAAAAAGTAATGCTTGAAATGCGATTTTGCTTTAGTATGTGATTATGAGGATTATTTTAATTATTTGTATAAATTTTTATGAGACTACCACATATATTCATTGAGATATAACGAATTCTTTAAAAAATTGCAAAATAAAATACCACTTTTTAAATTATAACACGTAGGGCATTAGACCCAGTGCAAAGCCATTTTTAGGAAACTTGGCGTACTGCACCAAACACAGCATACTGCAATCACAATGCAAAAATGTTAAATATCTTACGAAATATGAGCATTTTTGCTAACTAATTTTTAACTACGCATGCACACGCTTTAAAAAAAATTCATTTGCATAATTTAGTAGCCAAAAATAATGAGCTACTTATATGGAAACTCCAAACAAGTATCGTATAAATTCAAAAAGTCATGAGAGATAGTATCAACAGAATTTCAGTTATTCTAAAACAATAAAATAATATAAAAAAGAAGATGATAGGTTGTTATATCAGTATATATTTATAATCAGCGAATACTGTATTACTATTGGGCATTGATTGAATCAAAATAAAAATGTGGGTAAAACCCCTTATAGTTTAGTTTTTTTTTTTTTTTTTTTTTTTTTTTTTTTGAAAGGAACTGAAATTTTGTTCGTTTTCTCTTTCATAACTTTTTGAATTTACACAATATTTCTTTGCGGCTTTTGAATAAGTAGCTCAATACTTTAGGCTATTAAATTATGCAAATGAAAATGTTTAAAAACTTGCGAATGCGTAGTTAAAAATTATTTAGTAATAGTGCTCGCATTTCGTAAGAAATTTAACATTTTTTCACTCTGATTGCAGTATGCTGTGTCTAATGTAATAAGCCAAGTTTTCTAAGAATGGCTTTGCATTGGATCTAATATCCTACGTGTTATAATTAAAAAACTGGCATTTTTTTTTTCGCGATTTCTTAAATAAACCGTTATATTTCAATTAATATATGTGATAGCCTCATAAAAATTTATTCAGATAATTATAAGAATTCTCACAATCACATGCTACAACCAAAACGCACTTCAAGCGTTACTTTTTACAGGGTGATCCAAAACGTCTTGATTTTTGTTTAATTTTTTACTGATCCTCTTTTTCTCTTCGGAGCAAAACTTTTGCAGAAATATATGAAGTATAACATGTTCTTTATATTCCTGAAGCTTCAAGATAATTCCTACAGAATTTTTTAAGATATTTGATAAAACGTCGAAATTCGAAAATATCCAAATACTAATTGGTAGATACAGTATGCTGATGTTGATGTTTATTTTTTTTATGAACCACTATTGACCGAGGGTGTATAACATCTCTGGATCTGTCTCCTACGATTTTTTTTTTATTTTTTTATAATTCTTTTTGTAGTTTGTGTTATTTTTCTGGTTGATTAACAGACCTATTTTTATTCCTTATGAAAATTTCCCTTTAATTGATTTATTTTCATTTCTGAAATGTTGAACTGATTTTCTGCCATCTTGTTGATTTTTATTTATTTTTTATTTATTTTATTTTGTAAACATTAGTATTGCTGTTATGTTGTATTCTTTACAGCAGTTTCCTTTGTCTTTTTCTGTCTCTTTCTCTGCCATAAATTTTCAATAATATTTTTGTTTTAAAATAAGCCTATAAATTTAAAAAGGAATTTACTTGTATAGTGGGTGGAAGACTTCTTATAAAAAAGGAGTCCTCTGTGGGAACCTTGTATATATATATATAACTTTTTGATAGTATAATAACATTAAAGTTTGTTTCAGAAAAGAAAACAGTTAACAATACCTAAAAACTATTATTATAACAGATACAGAGCCAAACGAAGAGAAAACGTCTTATTAAAACATTATAAAATCTCGTTGCAATTACAAAAATGTTTCCTATAATCAATACTGGTTTACACGTTGGTGCCAGGTAACAAAGTAAATTTTGGGAAAAAAAAAAAAAAAAAAAAGGCGTTACAAGGCTAATGAAAAAATGGAGCGGAATACTTTCAACAGCCGCAATCAGAAGCATAAATTAAAGTACATGATTTTTTCTTTTAAATATTTAAAAGATTTATTCTGAGAAAAAAGAGGTTAAAAATCTGCATGTGCAAGGAATATAAATTATGAAGAAGAAATTTTACTCTAATAGTGAAGGGGTTGGTCAGATTTAGTTCTTGAAAACTGCAGAAAATATCTGTATGTAGACACACATTTACATCCATTATCAAACCTCAATGTCTTTTTATTATTCATATTATTTGAACAAAGCTAATATATTTCTGTATTAAACCTGCGGGTGTTCTGAAACATGTAATTATGATTGCCCTTCTGAGCCTCAGTTGTCAAATGTGTTTCAAAGTCTTCGTTTCAGTTTCAAGGAAAATAACTTTAAGTCATCCATCACTTTTTTTTTTTTTTTTTTTTTTATTTTTTTTTATTCTAACAGGACATTACCTTTTATGAGTATTTTTGTACTAACTTTTTTAAGTTTGTATATTGTAAAGGAATTTTTAATTTTAAAACTTTGTAAAAAGCAGTGTAGCCAAATTTAGGAGTATTTTTATTCGATAATCACCAATAATTTTGAGGAGAGCTATTTCATATACGTAACAGACAATTAATCTTTGAAGTGATTAGGCAACTGTTACAATTAAAAATTAGTGATAGCTATTGGATAAAAAATTCTCTAAATTTGGCAACATTGGTAAAAGGGAAATTCAGTATGGAGAAGTCCATTAATAATTACAAATTCCTTGTGGATATTCGTTTTATTTTATTCATTTTTTAAATGGGGTTATTAGGTGCACAAGCTATGTTTAGCATGACATTTTATCTCTCTAGCGTTGCTAGGGTCTAACATTGCAGATAAGCGCGTACAGAATAGCAAAGCTAAACATGGAAAGAAAAAAAAAAAGCGTTTTGTCGACGTAAAATTCAAATCATATTACAGATACCAAAGTTCTTATCTGCAGCTCTATTTTTTTCTTATAGAATTCATAGTAACCTATGAACTAATTTCCATGAGCTTAGCTTATCAGAATACTGGCATAGGTCACAAGGTATTTGTAATTTCAGCAGTTGCCTAAACTTAAACTCTTTCTACTCTTCGAAGAAAATAAGAATAGGATTCTTTGTGGAAGACTCATTTTAATTTGAATGCTCAATATTCTTTTCACTTAACCTCTCTTAAATGCTAAATACATTTATCCTTTACCCAATATAATTTGCAGTTCTATCAAAACGTTTTTAAAAATGTAAGTTAGTGAGATATCTACAATTGTATTTGGTAACTTCCAGGCTCTACTAGTGGCAGAGAGTTTCAGCTCTCAAAGAGGGTTGACGTGAGGTGCCGAGTTCGATCCCAGGTCGCATTCGTTAGCTTAACAGTTCAGAGTTTTCCGTAGTTTTCTCCATGGTTTTTCTAGGATAATTCTAAAAAAAATCACGCGAATACGTACCATGTGTTAGTTTAAAAAACATCATCGCGTACAATGCCTTCCCTATGTTGGGTAGAAATCTCTGACAGTCTACTCTACCATCTTTATTTAGGCTAGCTTGTGGCTAGCGTCCTTTGTTCCAGCGCTCCTATTTTAATATAGTATTATTCCGTAATATTTTTCTAAATAATATCTATCTTTCTTCAGAATTGAAATTTAACGTACAGTGGATTTAAACTCTCACCAGAGTTACGACACAACGCAGTGAACAATGCAGTTTTGTAGGAAAATCGTGAACGTACTTAGAGAAATTTCGTACCAACATGACTGTTTATTTCGTGCAATATGGACCACAGAATATGCAAACATGTAAACAAAATAATTATTTCCTGCAATTATTAATAGTTCCCAGGGTACTTTACCATGTAACTAAACAGTTGTAATGAGAAGCCAACTAACTAAATCTTTATATTTTAATAATTTAAGTTTTATGAGCATTCTTGCTTAGAGAATCCATATTACACGGATCCATATTACACCATATTACATCCCTATTACCCTTATATGCACTTAAAAAAAAAAAAAAAAAAAAAAAAAAAAAAACTAAAAGAAAACTTGTATAATTTAATAAACTCACATTGCCATACAATTATCGACTGAAGTCAAAATATTGACAAGTAGTGAAAACAATCAATCATACACCAACGCAAAATCCTAGATAGAAGAAAAAGTCGATAAAATGCAGAAAAACTGGTAATTGACTAACGATATATTCTAAATAGTTAAATATACTTAATATGTGTTCTGACAAATCTATTGCATGGTTGGTTGGTTGGTTGTGTGGCAGAAGGGTTATAGATGTAGTTGCTATTAAAATACCATGATGATTCGCGTGCACAGGTACCAAGTTATTACGAATTGTTCATAATCTTCATATAACTTTTTTTTTTCCCTTAATAGAATTTATTTGTAAAAAAATTATAACTGACAAAACAAATATTTAACATACACAAACATCAGAACGTCTCAATATTAAAAACATATAACAAACGTCATATATTAAAAACAAAAACTATTTTATTTAGAAGACAAAACTTAAGTTAAAATACATTTTAAAACAAAATATACATATAAAAATAATTAAAATCTAGATGTTTCGAAACCCGCCCGGGTTTTCACATCAGTATCAATTACAACATAATATGCAAGCATTACATGAATACCCAAGGAATTTATAGAAGTACAGAATATTGAGGAGCCAGTGCGCATGCTTCATTGATAGTGTGGAGATGGCTGGCAGTGTGCCAGCTCTCAAGGAAAATACGTGATTTATAATTATCAAAACCAAAATTTAGAACTTTTATATTATCAAAATATAAAAGTTCATACAGAAAAATTAGACTACAAGAGTACAGACGATCTTTTAAAAATTACAACCAAAATTCTAAAATTGTAATCCATTCAATAGAAACCGATCATATTCCTGACTTCGATAATATAAAAGTTCTAAATTCTGGTTTTGATAATTATAAATCACGTATTTTTCTTGAGAGCTGGCACACTACCAGCCATCTCCACACTATCAATGAAGCATGCGCACTGGCTCCTCAATATTCTGTACTTCTATAAATTCCTTGGGTATTCATGTAATGATTGCATATTATGTTGCAATTGATATTGATGAGGAAACCCGGACGGGTTTCGAAATGTGTAGATTTTAACTATTTTCATACGCATATTTTGTTTTTTAATGTATTTTAACTTAAGTTTTGTCTCGTAAATAAAATAGTTTTTGTTTTTAAAACAAATATTATTATTCGTATATAATAACATAAATATTTTTGCATTTAGTAAGCCTATGCCCTTATTAGAATAATGTTAAATACGTACAAAAATTGTATACCAGTTAATTGTATCACAGTTTTGCGATATGAGGTATATTTCCAATTAGGAATCGTGGATTAATCCTTTGTCGGCCCTAACGTTCTAAACAGTGCTACCAAATTAAAAAAACTCTTTTATTCAACTAGCACCAATAATTCTGAGGAATGACATTTGATTAACATGATGTACGAATAACCTTTGAAGTGATTAGGCACCGCACTTTAGAATGTAGAAAAAGAGGGGAAAGAAAGCTAAAATCTCCATAGAAATAGCATGGGAAGAAAACCAAAAAAACTCACAATGTCAAGTGTGTTAAAAAAAACAAAAAAAAAAAACAAAAAAAAAAAAAAAACAGGCTCACACCGGAGGTAATAAAAGGACAAAATTGACTAGAAAAAGATATCGAAGAGCGGGAACGGGTGGGCTGGGTATTTAGTGGTGGATAGTGAATAAAAATATCGCTAAATTTGGCAACACTGACCAGAGGAGTGAAATTATATAGGACTGCCAAAAGTTTTATTTTACATCTAATTAGTACCTATGAATATTATGAGAAAATGCTGTATACTAATATTTTATTTACAATATAAAATGTACCAATTGTTAAAATGTGTGCTTCATCAATAATTTTTTTCTATTTTATAATTTTGGAGAAAGTAAGTTATGAATAATTGTTATACGTTTCGATTGCAGAATTATTTAACTCTTAATCTTTCCATTAAATATAACTTTCAAATGTAGTGCTGAATTTTTTTATCCTCGTCCTACAGCTTCTACGGATGAACTTTGGTTAGGCATACAAACAGTATGAGATGCTTTTACCTAGGCAGACAGTCAAAATCTGTTTGACTGTAAGCCATGTCGTATAATTGCTTAATGCAGTGGCTACACAAAATACAGATTTTTGATAATATATATGTATATATATTACTTTGCAAATTTAATCATTTATTTCCACCAATAATAGTTTTTTGTCTATTAATTTCTGTCAATTTCTTCATGGTGTTGCAAATTTCAGAAACATGAGTGTGGATATATACATATGTATATATATATATACACATACATATATACGTGTGTGTATGTATATATAAAAGAGAGAGAGAGAGAGGGGTAAATAGGTGTCACCTTGTTATTTCTCCATCAAATTATTAATAATTCAAACATAAATTTTAGTTTGGAATTTTCGAATATGAACCTATATGTTTGAAAAAATTCAGTTAAAGGAAATTATAGCACCACACTCACCATTTATTTATAATTTTTTGACCAATCAACATCAAATGAATGCTGTTTTACTCAATGTATAAATAAAAAATACTTCAATAGGCAGAATTGCAAATATTAACCCTTTGTCGGCTCTAACGCTCTAAAGCGCTCTAAACTGTACTGCCAAATTTAGGGACTATTTTATTAAACTATTACCAATAATTTTGAGGAGTGATATTTGATATACATAATGGACGAAATAACCTTGAAATGATTAGGCAACTGTTACAGTTAAAATTTATTGGTGGGTATTGCATATCTGCCATCCTACTAATTAATATCCGGAAAACTGTCAGTACCCACACCCTTTGTTTTCACACCAGTCTATTTTTAGAGTATTCCTCTTCTTATGTAATCGTAATTATAATCTGAAGAAAATTTCTCTAAAATTAAAGTGGTGTGGAAAGGGCTTTTTTTATACAACAGCCACCAAATTTTTTTAAAAGTGGGATTTGATATACATAAAAGGCGAATAGACTCGAAAAAACGTCGATTATATAGTATATCATATATCACTTTTAAAAATTATTGGTGACAGTCGAATAAAAAAAGAGCGCAATATGTACCAGGTGGCGCTGCCTACCGCTTGGACTTAGGGACCCTACCTAAGGGTCCCTAAGTTATTCTATTTTATTTTTCTGAGATGAAAAGATTGACTATCCCAGCTCATTGCAAGAAATTGGCCTCTTTTCTTCTTCTTCTTTTTCTTTATTTTTTAAATTATTTATTGCAAGAAGCAGAGAGAGATTAAATTAGATATTTTGCCAGCTGAGAAAGCACAAAGACTTGATTTTAAATGCTATAAATGATTTTAGAATAGTTCTTTATAAATATGGGAATTGAATTAAATTTTGAGAGATAATAATAATTTTGAATATGTGATTTTCGATATCACATTTTGATCAACAGACATATTAAAAAAGTTATTTTTCTTATCAGTATTAAAGTTAAATTAATCTGTCTCAGACAGATATAGAAAGAAAAAAAAATCTAAATTTCCTTTTCTTTGTGTTTCTTTTTTCCGGTTATGATATACGTATAAACGTTACACGGGGGCGCGTAGCGTGAAAATTTGATTGGGGCGGGGAGACCCGACGTTTGTCGCCCTTTCGTATTCCTCATCTAGAGAGCTGCCAACCTAATCCGGCAAATTGTTAGTACCGCCCATTTTTCTACACCACTTAATTTTTATAGTATTTGTTTTCTTCATTCATCGTAAATATATTTGAAAAGAATTAATCTAAAAATTAAGTGGTGTAGAAAAATGGGCGGTACTAACAATTTGCCGGATTAGGTTGGCAGCTCTGCATCTAAAAATGCCACCTGCATGCAGTCGGTAACAAAAGTATCCGAACACTAGCAACAATTCCTATGTAAAAAAGTAGAGTTAATACTGTTTTGTTAAATAAATCCTTGTCAAATCATGTTCTTAGTCAGTTTAAGAACATGATTCGACAAGGATTTATTTATCAAAACAGTATGAACTCTACTTTTTTTTATATAGGAATTTTTGCTAGTGTTCGGATACTTTTGTTACCGACTGTACTTTCAGGGGTGTTGCCATCTGAGGGACCAAGGGCACAGGCCCCCTCATCGGTTAATATTTCCCCCTACTCCGACGGTTAATAGAGTATTCCTAAAATCGGCCGGGGAAAAAAAAAAAACTTTCTTTTTCTTTTTTCTTTCCATTTAGCAGCATTTATTTACGTTTTTTTTTTTTTTTAAACATCTTTGGAGAATGCTAATTTTTTTTTAGAGAATATATATATTAATACACGCGGACATGAAATTTCTCGTACGTTTTTAGCTTACAGTCGGTAACAAAAGTGTCCGAACACTAACAAAAATTCCTACATAAAAAAAGTACATTTAATACTGTTTTGTTAAATAAATCCTTGTCGAATCCTGCTCTTAGACAGTCTAAGAACAGGATTCGACAAGGATTTATTTAGCAAAATTGTATTAAGCGTACTTTTTTTACATAGGAATTTTTGCTAGTGTTCGGACACTTTTGTTACCGGCTGTACTTTCAATAAAAGGAAGGGCTTACAAGTAATATCGTTCGAAAAATATGGTTAATGTGCTTTGCAGAAATATATACATATAAATATTCTCGTATGAGGCTAAAAAAAAGTATCTTTCTTAGGACAACAAGAGTATTGGTTTGAGACAAAGTGGAACAATGGAAAAAGATTTTTTCCCCTTTGCCAACAAATTCAAGAGATATTACAATATAATTGAAGTAAAACATAAAGCTTTCAAAATAAATTTTAAGAAAGGAAAGTAGTAACTGTTTCTAAGGAAAGCAACTTCATATCTTTAGAGGGGACAATACCTAATCTCGCCGACAACCGTGGTCCATGTTATTCTATGGGAAAGTTTGATTTCATGATTACTCATTATTTAATGTATTTTTTAAATTCTGTTTTCACATTCAGAAAATTTACAATCGTTAATTTCTTTTTCCATAAATTGATTTTTTTTTTTTAATGTAATTCAAAGTTCAAATATCTGAATTTTCAATTAGTGGATTTTTCTCTCTTTCTCTTTCTTTCTTTCTTTTTCTTTCTTTCTTTCTTTTTTTTTTTTTTTTTTTTTTTTTTTCCTTTTTTTCGCAAAATAAAATACTAAAAATTTATCAGTTTTTGGAAAATGAGTAGTAATTTAACGATTGCGAATTTTTACGAATGCTAAAACGGAATTTAAAAAAATACATTAGATGATGAATAATCATAAAAACCAATTTTTCCTATAGAATAAATAACATGGGCCACGGCTGTCGGCGAAATTAGTTATTGAAAGTTGCTCTTAAGAAAAAAATCAGTTATTTATTTATTTATTATTCTTTTTTGTATATTTAAACCAATTAAAAAAGTTTTTCTTTTTTCCTGTCTCGTATTAATTTAAAAGAAAAAAATATTTAAAATAAAATTTAGACAAATCGTGTGAAAAATATTTTAAGAAATGAATGCAGTAGCCATTGCTAAGGAATTGCCGCATGCCTTTATGTGGAAGAACAAACTAAAAAAAAAGTCTCATTGTCCTAAATTCAATCTTTTTTGTACAGAAATTTATATCTTTCTTAGAAACAAAAAACAAGCTTCAATTTCTTTCTTTTTCTTTTCTTTTCTTTCTTTTTCTTTTTTTTTTTTTAATGCACTTTTTCGGGTGGAGGCCGATTCCCCCGACGTATGATATCTTGACAGAAAAAATGGGTCGTTTCCCCTCACCCTTTTTTCGAAGGCACAGGTCGTTTGCCCTGATCCCCTCTTCCTGTGTCCATGTTTATCATGTACTGATGAACAGGGGGGGGGGGTGTCCTTCATTCCCTTACAGGTGACTTAAATAGTACACACACACAAGGGAAAAAAAATTCTGCAACACATTTATAGCATTTATAAATAAGCTCTCGGAAGAAAATAGTTTTATTTGCATATGTATATTGCATAACTGGTCCTCATGTATAGCGTAATTATTTATGTATGTATGTGCTGTACTTTTATTTTACCAAAATTCCAAGTATTGATTTATCAGGTCATGATATTAAAATATAAATTTATTATTTTTATATTAACAATATTAATAAGATATTTTGTAAAGATTTCGTAAGGAATACAATGGGAATATTTTATTTTCTTATTTTTAAGTTTTAAAATAAAATTTTTGTTTGTAATAATTTGCGATAAAAATTTCAAAACTAGGTTGAAGAGGAAAAAAAAATCTTTCAAGTGTGTTTCTATCTTTCTTTTTGTTTATTAATTATCACAATAAATAATTATTTATAACCAACTGGTGGTGAAAGAAAAGAGAAAGTTTGAATAAATATATGTATACATATATATAATTTATCATTACTGTGATCAAACATAAGGAAAGAAAGTTTGGGTTAATCAATAAACAGTTACATATAGAAGTATAGCCTTTTACAGGCAGAAGATATCGAAAAAGTTAATGATTTGTATCTGCTATATTGATTTATGAGTTATGTGTAAAAATACAAACAAACTGTAACAGAAAATAATAATAATAATAATTACTAGAAGAAGAATAAGGAGCAGAGTGCACCACAGACAAGTGGAGACGGTTAAACCAGTTTGATGGGCGCTTATCCTTTCTCAAAATCTCTGAAAGACTTTATTGTAGTTAAAATGAAGATAACAATTACTGTAAATTAAAAAAATAATAATTAGCAAGTGAAAATTAAAACTTAACGAGATAGCTTTGAAAAATGTAATTAATTTACGTAGTAATTTTATGACCGTAATGCAGATTTTTTTTTTTTTTTTTTTTTTTTTTTGGGGGGGGGGGGGGGTTAAATGAGATTAGAGACAATTATTGGATATCAACAATTGTGTTAGACAATATTTTATATTATGTTATTGAAAGACACGCGTTAAAAGGGATTTTAATTTGGTATAATAATTTATCTATTATTTTAACCACCTTCATCAATAACTTTACTTTTTAAAAAATACAATTATTGTGATGATAATTTAAACTTGTTACGCATTAAATAAAGTTATAGCCCTCATATTAAAGCTAAAATAGTTATTTAAATCCTTAAATGTTAT
The DNA here is from genome assembly GCA_963930645.1 of Salticus scenicus. Lineage (NCBI taxonomy): Eukaryota > Metazoa > Arthropoda > Arachnida > Araneae > Salticidae > Salticus > Salticus scenicus. The sequence continues at coordinate 38,809,331 of OZ005657.1, read as the reverse complement.
ATAGCAGTGTTAATAATTTGTAAAAAGAAATTGTTACAATATACTTCAGTTGAAATAACTTTGCAGTATGAAATATATAGGATCAAAAATAAGGAAATAATTGAAGTACAGTAATTTTTTTTTTCGCTCTTTATATATATAGCCGTAGGTGCCTCTGCTCCTTCTTCTAGTTATCATTTATTTATGTCTGTTATACTTGTTTCATATCTGTTATGTATGATCTTATATATCAGGCTCCCAGAAAAGCTCATTAACTTTTCAATATCTGTTGCTTTTATAAAATTTCATTTCCACGTATAATTGTTTAATGATTAAAGTATGAGTACTACGGATTAATTCATATTTCATTTGAATCCTGAATATTTATTTTTAAATTCATATTTAATTTTGGCAAATGTTCATTTGTTTCTCTTGCATTCTACAGTTATAATGCATCATAAATAGGCATATATTTTTTATTAATGGGGGTGATGTGTGGGGTATAAAAAATTACTTTGTTTTTATTATTTTAGCTTTATAGAAATTTAGGAAAATAATTATATCCGGGTTTTTACTTATGTATTACGCATTTAATTTTCACAAGCCTTCCAGTTTTTTAACGTTGGTTAATTTATACTCTGTTGTTTATTAATGTTAATTGTTTAATTAATAAAAAAGTATTCCCTATTTTTGTTAAATATCAAATGAAAGTTTTAAAAATATATTTATTCTGTGTTCATAAATACTAAAGTCTTACAACTTCCAATTGCGTTTGGCATATCTGACATTAACTTTACAAAACTGAACTGTAATGAAAAAATTCTTCATTATATATGAATAATAAAGGCACGCGTTTTAGAAGAAAAGTATTTTTCATCAGGTGAGAAATGCGTACTATTTATTCTATAAAGAAGCACAGGCAATCATACTCCGTATTTTATCTCATAAAGGTAAAATGCATATCTTTCCTAACGAAGGAATATCTTGTTCTTAAGAAATACGTTGCCTATATTAATCTTTTATGGCGAATTCAGAAAGTTTTTTGTTTTAATTTGTGACTCTACACTTATTCTACACTATGTGCTTGCCATACCTTTTGCATCTTTGAAAATAAAGAAAATATTTCATGTGCAAGAATTCAAAATTTCAACGAAGTTTTTAGACAAACCAGAAATTTTCATATCTCTGATTTAAAATGTGTACTTGGTTACGATTGTTAAATGTACTAGTACTTTATTTTTTTATTCGAAACCTAATTTTTGTCTTAAAAGTTAAAGTTCTTGCTTTTTAAGTTTAACTTTTTAATTTGAAATTGGTGTATGAAAATAAACTTTTATTATTATTATTATTATTATTATTATTATTATTATAAAAAAAAAAAAAAAAAAAAAAAAAACTGCAGGATTTAGGAAAAAAAAAAAAAATAATTCGTGAAAATGGAAAATTTAATTAAAGGTGTCATAATTGCCAATTTTAGTACTCGTGTTTCCTATAGATACATATCTCTAATCCCTTTGAGAAATGTATGGATATTTCTAGTTATCTTGAAAAAGAAATAGGGGGAAGAGAAGGGGAAAGATAATGTGGGGGAACTTACCAGCGCAATCGACCTGTAAGGGAAAAACCAAATTTCTCTCACTCCCTTTAAATCAGGGGAAACGACCAGGCCCCACTTTTTCATTTTTTACACACATTCCTTTGTATTTAAAATTACTACCGAAGAAAGTTATCTGCATGTGCAATTTTTTAAAATGCAATTCAATGATTGATGATTTAATCTTATTTTCTAGTTTTAGATTTTCCTATTTTCTTTTATTTGTCTAGCAAGAGAAGTGAGCGTAATATTTTTTTCGTTTGTTGACATATTGTTTCGATATACAAAGTATTCTTCGCTATCGAAATGCCCAGAAGAAGATTGATCGGTCAGATTGAGAGGCAAATAAGATAGAGAAGTTCATAGAGATATGCTTCGTCATGTAAATATAATTGTTGATAGCGAATTTTTTTTCTTTTTGAAGGATATAATAGCAATTACCAAGAAAGTTTTTTTTACACAGAAATTTTGAATTTCTACATTTATTGTTTAAATGCTTACTTAATGCTTACTAGCACATACTTATTACGGCATCCATTAGTCTGTTACTGACAAGTTTAGTTTTCTAATTACTCCTGTCAAATTTAATCCAGTTTAGTAATGAAAAAGCAACCTTTTTGAAAAAACACCTTTCATAGGCCGAATATTTCCAATCGATAATTTTTAGCTACAGGCTCAATTACAAATTTTCTTACACTAATAAACTATCATTTCCCATCTCCCTCCCCGAGAGCCCCCCTCCCCCATTTCCCCTTTCAACTACTCACTATATGAGATATTTCACATTGTTGTGGTAGCCTAGTTGGTAGAACGTCGATCTCGCAATAGAAAGATTGCGGATTCGATACTAGAGCCAACCGAAGACCATCATGTTCATCAGTCTCTGGTGCACGTAAAATCTGTCGTGGCTGCAATATCCATCATGCTCCGTACAAATAATACCACTGGAGGATACCGAAGCGGGGGAACCATTCCTTCCGCATAAGATAAAATTGTGATAGCTTGTCTTCGGACCGCTACTGGGGCATTAATCCCGCACCGTCGACAATTGCCGAATATGTATCTATTAATGCGACTTTAAATCAGCTTCCTCACACTATTTCATACCAAGAAACACTAGTTGAATTCTAAAGACTTATAGATATTTCAAAACCTATTAGCGATGAAACTAAAATAAAAAAATTGGCTTAAAGAATAACTTAGAATTAAAAATTGTTAGTGAAAAATCGTTACAACCGAACCAAACTTCATTTACTTTCGTCTTTATACAATAGCCATAACATACATTAAACTGCTTTTTTTTTTTTTTTTTTTTTTTTTTTTTTCAGTGGAGTTAAAATAATAATAATTTTAGACAAATAAATTAATTACCAGATAATTTTATTTAAAATCATTTTTCTTGCCGAAATCCTGTTATTCGAGCTCTTGAAAAATGGTAATTTTAAGTTTTGAAGGTGAGAAATCGATTGCGCATAGTTACGAGTCAGTTGTGGGTGCCTGAAATGGGAGAAGGGCATTGCAGTCGCCAAAGAGCGCGAATTTGCTAAGGTCAGCATTTTCAAGGGTCGTTGCATAGTAAGCGAACATACTGTTGATGGTGCCTGAACAGGGAAAGGCGCCGCTCAGCGGGAATTTGCTACTAACTTATTCTTAAAGAGTCCCAAATACGGTCAGAATTTTCAAGAGTCTTTTGTACGGTAAGCAAACAGACTATTGTAATCTAAAACGGTAAATCATGCCATAGGCGCCCTCAAACAGGAATTTGTTATGATCAGACATTTTTAAGGGTCGTGAATACGATCAGAATTTTCAAGGGTCCTTTGCACGGTGGGAAAGACTGTTATATACGTTTAAAATGGTTATTTTGGGCGTCTAATTAGTTAAGAGGGCGCCGCAGGCGCCACATACGTATATTTGTCTTCTCAGCGATACATTATTTATAATTTCAACAACCCAAGCAGTTATAGCAAAATTCTTAATGAAATTTTAGTACATTAAATTTTTTAGTAAAGGCACTATTCATTGCAACAATACACAAACAATACGATTGTATGACCAGAATTACGTGCTAGACGGAAGTTTACTACCATCAGATGTCAAGTTTTTATCACATATTAATAATTCAAGTGGCGTCTCAAAAAAAAAAAAAAAAAAGAGAGAGAGAAGGAAAGAAAGAAAGAAAAATGTTTATTATTTAAAATTGAAACTTTGTCTCAGATGGCATTTACTTTCATAACACAGAAATGATAATTGTTGCTCGTGTAAAACCATCTCTGATGAGAAAATGAGTTACTTCGGTTCTAGTTAAAATTTTCACCTCGTTCTTCCCACAGCATCAAAATTCGCATTTAATTAAGATATAAAAACTAATTATTTTGCTCAGAAAATCATTCTGAAGAAGTGTTTGTTTTAAGCTTTTGATATGTGTTAACCTACGAATAACTGAAGAAGGACATATTAAATAATAAGAAGAAAAGAATAACCTTGAAGAAAAGGTATCGGTAAATTTATATCTTTTTGTTAGTGAACACAAGTATAAACAGTGTCCTTTTTAAAGACTATTTTTGCTGAAATTTAATTAATTTCTGAAAAAAAAAAAAAAAAAAAAAAAAAACAAGCATATAAAGTTTAGCAATACCTAATTGAAGTTCTTGCTTGCAATTTCATCCGGGCATCCAGTCTTCTTCATACACTATCTACCAATAAGTATTTGGACACTTTCGAATTTAGACATTTTGTCAAATATCTAGAAAAGTTATTAGGAATCATCTTGAAACTTCGGTAGTGTAAGGAACATGTTGTATCTCATATTTTTCAGTAAAAGTTGTATCCTGAAGAGGAAAAGAGGACCAGTAAAAAATTAAACAAAAATAAAAATGTTTTGGATCACCCCGTAAAAAGTAATGCTTTAAATGCGTTTCGGCTGTAGCATGTGATTAAGAGAATTTTTCTCATTATCGAAAAAAAAAAAAAAAAAAAAAAGAAAAGAAAGATGTTAGGGGGTTTTATCAATATTTATTTACAAACTGCGAAAATACTGTATTACTATTAGGCATTGATTGAATCAAAATAAAAATGTGAATAAAACCCATTATAGTTTAGCTTTTATTTTGAGAGAACTGAAATTCTGTTCATTCTGTCTCTCGTACCGTTTTGAATTTACATGATATTAGTTTAGGGTTTACATATAAGTTGCTCAATACCTTTGGCTATCAAATTATGCAAATGAAATTTTTTATAAAGCTTGCGCATGTGTAGTTAAAAATTATTTAGTAAAAGTGCTCGTATTTCGTAAGATACTTAACATTTTTGCATTCTGATTGCAGTATACTATGTCTAATAACTGGGTTTAATGCTGTACGTGTTATGATTAAAAAAGTGTCTTTTTTTTTTTTTTTTCAATTTTTTAAGAAACCGTTATATCTCCAGATAAAAATTTATACAGATAATTAGAAGAATCCTTATAATTACATGCTACAGCCAAAACGCATTCAAAGCATTACTTTTTACAGGGTGATCCAAAACATTTTTATTTTTGTTTAATTTTTTACTGGCCCCTTTTTTCTTTTCAGGACACAACTTTTACTGAAAAATATGAGGTATAACATGTTCTTTACATTTCCGAAGTTTCAAGATGATTTCTAAAGAATTTTTCTAGATATTTCACAAAATGTCTAAATTCGAAAGTGTCCAAATACGTATTGGTAGATAGAATAGCTGTCTTTCTGATGATTGATGTTGTTTCTCTTCTTTTTCTCCGAATGTTAAAATTACGACTCCACTTTACGTCTAGATTTCTGTTTGGTTCTACGTCATTACATGCGTGCCATCGTCTAAAATTTTATTTCTCCAGTTTTATTTCGTAGGTATGGTTATTGTAGTCTGTTAGTTTTTTCAACGTTTTCAAAATCATTGTTTATTATTATTATTATTATTTATCTCTATTGGTTTTAGTTAGGGATAAAGTTATTTTATTGTATTTTATGTCATTTGAACGTCTTTTGATTCTTTCATTGATTTTACGTTTGGTCATTACTATAAAATTTTATTCCGTTCGTCCCGGTCCATTTAGTCCAAGTAGAAAAAAATAAATAAATAATTAAATAAATTAAATAACTAACTAAAATAAAATAAAATAGAAAGTAGCGCATTAAACAAAACAAAACAATCTCTGTAGAGTGAACATTATTTTATGAGCCGTGTCTTATAAGCAATATCTGAAGTCTTTAAAATAAGCGTCTGTTTATCACTTTAAAAATAAAAAATAAAAAAGATAAAAAGAAGAAATATATTTACTTTTTCCTAAAAAGAAAAGAAAAAAAAATTGTGTATTGTGACCATCATAAAACTTTATTTTATATCATTTTGTATTACAGAGCCAAGTACTAGTAAAGATGCACAAAATTTTATTCATAACTTCTCTCAATAATAATGGTCAGTTTTAACCAATAAATAATGACATGTAGCCGCGTGAATATCACAGAAGGTGAGTGATATCAACCCCACCTGTCGGCCGATAGATTACTAAATTAAGTCAGCATTAGTTTTCATGAAGGATACCTTACCCATGACATTTGATGCATTTATATGCTATAAAGGCAAGGCTGAGATATAGCGTTCCATTCACGGGGAAAATTGCAGAATATCAGCACCACCATTTAGCCGATATGCACACTAACTGAATCACCATAGTATTTCCTAATGGCCCTCTCACATATCATATTTTGTGCAATTATACACAATAGAAGCTGAGATAGAGCCATCCCATTTTCGGGAAATTTTTCAGACTAGCAACGATATCTGTCGTCTGATATACACTCAAATTGAATCAATATAATGATTTTGAATGTTTTTCAAATTTTGTACAATTATACGCAATAGAAGCTGAGATACAGATTTCATTTAAATAGGAAAAAAATCACCGTATATCAGGCCACCTGTTGGGAGATTTCACAAAAAATTGATAGGTACTACTTTATGTCAGTGTGAAACTAGCTATAAAGTTATATGAAATTCTGTGCATTTGTTCTTCACCTAGAGTTGCCACAAATATTTTGTCACGCACTCAGACAAACAGAGAGGCATTTTCTAAAAATGGTGAAATCGTGCTTTGCACCTCTCAAAATGCATAAATTTATCGACAACCGGAAGCCAAAAATTTTTACAAATCTAATACTTTCTTCTATTCAACATAAAAGAAAGTAAGAAGGTTTCAAAGGTAAGCAATTTAGAGGACCGGTTATTTGAATTTATTATAAAATTTGTTAGTAGTAGATTTTGCATTTTTGAAATTAACAAGTTTGAAACCTTTCGTTAGTTTCTAGTATTTCAAAGAAATCTAACTTATTAAAAGTATTTTTAATATTTCTTTCAACAATTTCTAGTTTTTGTACTTTGTTTTTCATATTTGGAATACATTTTATTGCATCAAGAATGAATTATGCGAGTTAAAATGCAAATATTTCTGCATTGAAAATTCTTAGATACAATAAAAAATAAATAAATAATAAAAAAATCTAGGGTATTTACTTAATTTATCATCGTAATTACTGAGAGAGTATCGAGATTTAAACTTTGTTTCAGTATATGTTATCTTTTCCCCCCTCTATCAGTTGAATTATCTGAAACATACTTTTCGGGATTGTAGCTTTAGCGATAAATCTTGACCAATCCAGGCAACGACTTTCTAAAGACCTTTGGGTATCTTCATGACCTGTTGCTATGTTGTAAGATGATTTTAAGGAAAAAAAGGGAGGGGGGGGGGTATGGTATCCCGACACTGTTATCAAAGGCATGTGACAATTTTTCTTTACAATACTGAACATCTTTAAAGTAGAGGTAAGCAAGAACGAAAAATGCGTTATGAACTGATTGTGGAGTACATTTTAACTACTTTTGATATTTTGAAATTTTAGTGCATTTCATTTTTCAGGTTTTATGTAAAATTAAATCTACTAAACTGAAAGAAAAAGTTTTGGAGAATTTTAAAGCGGTAAAGGAATGTATACTAAATATCTAAATTAAAATATTATTAGCTTTTTAGATATCTAAGAAACCTATCTACCTGTTTCACTATACACACACATATACTTATATATATGTAACTGGTACCGCAGATGTATCGAAAAAATACTTATTTATTTTAAAATACAGCAAAGGGAGTGGATTTTTAACGTCACGCAAAGCTGCGCAATGTGCGACTGTGGGCAGTTGGCGACATCTGGGGTTCACCACTGTCCGGTTGCAAGTACCGCGCCATTAAAAAAAAAATAAATAAATAATAATAATAGTCCAGTCAATAGGTATGTAAAAAAGGGCTTACCTAGCAAAAGGTGATGTAGAAGATTTTTCTTTTTTAATTTGTACATATGAGTGTCAATATGAAAAAAACGAGTTATCCAACATGAGCGACCCCGGGAGAATTTTTGTCGGCTGAAAAACCTCGAAAATTTACTACTTTTTTGGCTTTTTTTTGAAATATCTCAGAAATGGCTAAATTTAGCGATATTTTTCTATTAAAAAGTTTAAAGAAGATTAAATTTCCTACAATTTTCTTCATTACAACATTTTTGTAGTACTGATAGCAAGCGTGTTACAGCCTCTTGAAAGTCGGCATTTTTTCTCAAGCTAATAAAATTCAACTTAAAGAAATGGGTTGGTGCTTGGTTGTTTTTTAGAAAACGGAAAGAAAGGAAGGGACATATTCAGCTGTCTGACCTTAAAAAATGACATCTGCTTCATAGTAAAGAAGGTATATATAAAAAAAAAAAACCTCCCCCTCCCCTTTCACACAAAAAAGCTCTCCCTTTCCTCCCGCCTCTTCTCATCCTGTAGCACACTGCCTCGGCTGAACATCTATGTTATTCAGTTCAGTGCGAACGTACTGTTTCAACCTGTGAGCATTTTCTATTACAATAAGTGGAGTGTTTGTTTTATTTTCGAAATCAGTTTGAATAAATGTGAAGTAAAGATTCTGAAGGAGAAAGGTATACAAAAAATCTGTAAAAGTGCAATGCAAAGCGTCAAAATGAAGAACATTAGTGTTTTTTGAAGAACCTAAAACAAGTAAGAATTCACAATGCCTGTCACAAACGATACATCAATGAGCGAATGATTGCAGCATATGTACGGCGTCATACAACTGGCGATGGAGCTGATCCAAACTGTGCGGCTCCATATCTTCCATCAAGAACTGAAGGTTTCAGTTTTAAAGATCAGTGTTTCTTGTGTGGAGAGGGGATACTTGAAGATTTCTTTAAAAAACAGGAACGGCTTCCTGAGCATGAAAGAAATTTTATCCACCATGCTATGAAACTGGTGTGAAAGAAACACATGTAAATGGTGCCGAAAATCGTGGGGATGAGAGAAGAAAAGTACTCGAATGCATCGGAAATGTAAAAGGTTTAGTTGCTATAAATGCTGGGTATCACAGGTTTTGTCATCAAAAACTTCATTGGAGGCCAAAAAGTGAGATTAAACGAGGATACTACCCTGCAAGTAACACTGATGAGGCAATGGAATCAATTTACTCCTAACCTTAAAACGACTCGGAGGAGTGTCAGTCGCATAAAGTATTCGATGAATAAAATAGAGGATGATTTTCGTCCTGGCATCAGAACGGTTACATCTCGCCTTTGCAGAAAATATGGTGAAGATGTTTTAATAGCCGAAACTGCCAAAAAGAAAGCAGTTTGCTTCCAAAATGTTGGCTATAAAATACTCAGTGAAACTGGTATAGTAACAAGGACTCTGATCCTCAACAGGAAAATGTCCTACTAATTTCATCATTTGACGAGGCTGACGAAGATGAGCTATTCTAAGAGCTTTTATAATTACTGCAAGACGGAGAGGAACAATTTGAGGACGAAACACCTTCCTTCTACCTCTAATGACTATTGAAATTTAAGAACCCGGGCTTTCAAAATAACCACTAAGAAAATAAACATGTATATTATACATTAATGTACGTTTCTTTATTTATTTCAAGGCTAAATGAATCCCCCTATAATTTACATATAAAGTTAAATTTCTACAATTTACTTTTGTAATTATTTGCTATTGTTCTTCAAACAAGTTTGCCTATTTATGAAGTTCAATTAAAATTAAGATTGTATCTTGTTATTATCATCAATATTAATATAGCAGTAATGAATGTTTATTACAACATTATGTAATAAACATTCGTAACTAAATATCATTAACGTTTTATAATTTAATAGTAGAATTAAAATATTTATGTATCAATGCATTGAGTTTTTGCTTATTAGCCCCCTAATATTTATTCATTTACATTTATGTACAAATATTTTTTATTTTATTTATTTTTCTTTGTAGGTGTGTGTGTGTGTATTATGTGTTGCAGTGATAGAATACTATACATTGGCAGTTATTGGAGTCTGATGATGACTACTGTTGTCAGTGCGTGGCCGGGGGGAGAGAGAGAGAGAGAGTTAGTAAAAATGGGAAGGGAAAAATTAAAAGGGAGCAGATTTGTTATCTGTCGTCCTTAGTGAAAAAAAAAAAAAAAAAAAAAAGAAAGAAAGAATCTCCAATTTATCTGGCGAACAATATTCAATTCCTTTCAAAAATCACGATTATTTTAACAAGGCATATGTTAAAAGAACAATCAAGAATATAAAACAGTATTTCTTACAATATATATTGTAAAAAAATACATCTGGCGTGTATATTTCCGTATTACGTTTTTGATCACCAAATCCAAAAATCTCAAGGACGACAGATATCACAGCTATACCATTAAAAGTTGTTAAGCTTTCTGTAAATAAAGCTTCTAATTCTAATAATTACTGTACATTATTTATAAGGAGTAATGCGCTTTTTTTACGAAGTTGAGAAATCTGTTTATTTTCAAGAAGCTGTTACGCACTTGCTATTAGTACTACAAAAAAGGTGTAATGAAGGAAATTGCAGGAAATTTAATCCTCTTTAAACATTACAATAGAAAAATATCGCTAAATTCAGCCATTTCTGAGATATTTTGAAAAAAGCCAAAAAACTAGTAAATTTTCGAGGTTTTTCAGCCGACAAAAATTCTCCCGGGGCCGACCATGTTGGATAACTCGTTTTTTGCATATTAGTGCTAATATGTACAAATTAAAAAAATAAAATCTTCTACCCCACCTTTTGCAAGGTAGAATGTATTTATTGACTGGACTATAATAAAAGTTTTCGAAAATGTTAATTACATTCATTTTAAAATATGTCTATGAGCATATTTTGTACTCATAACCTAAAAACTAAACTTATTAATGAATAACAACCCACTTTACAACATTACCTCACTTGTATTTTAGTTACAGCACAAGCTCACTTTTACGATAAATACCTCGATAAGGCCCATCTCTAATAGATTGCATTTCCGTCTATTTTCTGAGGATTTTCAGTTCTTTCAATGAAACATACAGGTGTTGGACAAAATAACGGAAACACTTTAATTTTTTTTTTTTACGTTTTATTCGAATATCTCAAAAAATACTGAATGTGTTGTTCTTGAATTTTGGAAATAAGGAAAACATGTCTTTCCTCATATTTTCCAGCAAAGATTTTGCCACGAAGACCGTTTGGAAGCGAACAACAAATCCAATGAAGCAAAAATTGTTTTGATTACCCTGTATTTGGAATTTCGTCCATTCATCAGCAAATTTTAGATTTTTTTTATAAATGTTACATTATATACGCTTGTAGAGTTTTGTGAGGCTAGCTCGAATATTTAAGGAGTTACAAATATTTTATAAAAAAATACCAAAAATTTTCGCAAATTTTTACTTTAAAACTGTAAAGTTTTTTTTTTTTTTTTTTTAACTGTAGTATAATGATTTATGTATATATTGTCACGTTTTCTGAAAGTTTCATGAAATTTCGGAAAAATACTTTAGAGTTATAAAGTAAAAACTTACGAAAAATTTTTCCATTTTTACTTTCTTCTATATTCAATAGAAGAAAGTATTGTATTCGTAAAAATTTTCGACCTCGGGTTTTTGATGGATTTACACGTTTTGAGAGCTATAGATAGAATACGATGAGAGCTGTAGAATACGATTTGACCATTTTTAGAAAATGTCTGTTACGAAACCGGATGTTACGAAACCGAACTCTCTCAATCCATAAACTTTATGAACTGAAAGACTTATTCGAACTCTTTATTTTATTATTGTTTATTTCTTTTCTTGTATTGGCAACAGCCACGTTTTTGTTTTTCTTTTGATGTAGATGCTGAATGGAGTTTGAGAAGAGAGAACGCTGAAATGGCGTATGACAGAATTGAAATATACTTTATAGTCAACCAAATTGTAAATATGTTAATATGTACATAAATTTATTAAATAATCGTGTTTTTTCAAGAGTGATGAATTAATATTGAAGTTACCACAATTCGACAGGAAATTAAACTTAGAAAAATGAAGACATCTGACCCAAAAAGAAGCATTAAGTAAGAAGTTGTTTTATGCATTCTATTATTTTATTTGATGCTATGTTTTATCTGGCGCCCGAACAGACGACCAGATGTTTCTCATTTTAATTTGATATTGCATAATTATGTTTAGAATAAAAATGATAAAGAAATTACGCAAGAATTTCGATTTAAAGAAAGAAAAAAAATAATGATCGTTTTTATATGAACAGATAATTTATTTTAAGTGATTTGTTTCTGTTGCTAGTTTGATTTACTGCAAAGAAATTTTAATTGTAAAATTGAATGTAATAAAGGGTACCGAGTATATGTATATTATTACAGAAATTAACATAAGTTATAGAACTTGCTACTCTTTTTACATATTATGGATGCAGTAATTAAAGCTAAACGTTCTACAGTTAGAACGCAGACGACAAAGTTATTTAAGAAAATTGAAACGAAATTACTTGAAAAGAATTATACTGAAGATGACCTTGAAGAATTACTTGCCGAATTAGATCTTAAAGAAAAAGAAATAAATAATTTAGATTCTCAGATATTTTCGAATATTACTGACGTAAAAGAAGTTGAGTCTGAGGTACTAAAATGTGATGAATACAATACGAGTATTGTCATAAATAAAACCAAAGTTAAAAAAGCACTTTCTAAGTTGGAAAAACCGCTTGTTCCTATTTTAATGCAAAATAATAAGACAGAAGAGAGTGCAATAGTTCGCCCGTTCGAATCCCCTTACGTAACTCTTCCTCGTCTTACTATAGAAAAATACAGCGGCGATCCGTCTGATTGGCAGAGATTTTATGATCAATTTGATTCAGCAATAAATAAAAATTGCGCAATTTCTAATGTTGATAAATTTAATTACCTTCGCAGTTATTTGACAGGTGTGGCGTCCGATGCGATAAAAGGTTTTAGCTTAACGAATAATAACTATCAGGCTGCAATTGAAACTTTAAAAGAAAGATTTGGGAAAAAAACGGTAGTTATAAATTCTCATTTAAATAAGCTTCTGAATTTAACTCCTGTTAAAAAATCAAATGATATAGTTGCTCTTAGGAAATTGTTGGATACTTGTCAGACTGAGATTAGAAATTTGGATGCGTTGGAAATAAAATCTGATAATTATGGTTCACTACTCTGTCTAATACTGATTAAATTATTACCTCAGGATATTGTTTTGGAAATTGCAAAACAATGCGATTTAGATGAAAATTGGGATGTTTCAAGGGTTCTTGATATTTTGAAAACTGAAGTAACTTACAGGGAAAAAGCTCAGTTTTTGACAAAAGATAGTCGCGAAAGAGAAGTTAGTTCTCAATCGTATTCTTCCTTCCAAAGTGCAAAAAACGAAAAGCTTCTAAATAATAAGAATATTTCTAAATACCCCACTGCTTCTAATTTGTTAAATGAAACAGATAAAAATTCTAATTTGTGTTTCGCTTGTAATGGGGAAAAACATGTTTTAACTGAATGTAAGGTTTTTTCTAGTTATCCATTACAGAGAAAGAAAGATTTTTTAATGAAACATGGATTTTGTTTTATATGCTTAAAACGGCGGCATACTGCGAAATTTTGTAGAAGTCAGATAAAATGCGAAGTGTGTAATAGAAGACATTTAAAAATTATGTGTTCGGAATCTAAAACAGTTAGCCAAGTTGAGGATAAGAAACTCGTTTCTAAAGAAAGCGAGGTTATTAATAATAAAGTACTGGGGAATAGAACACATATGAAAGATGTTTTGTTACAAACTGTGACTGTTAAATTAAGGAATGGTAAGAAAGAAATACCTTGTAGGGTAATTTTTGATACAGGATCAATGCGTAGTTATGCAACTAAAGAAATTATTTCTAAAATGGGTTACGATGTATTAGGACACGAGAAAATGACACACAGCCTTTTCGGAGGCGTTGAAGAAACTAGGACACATAATAGTTACAGAATACATATAAGTTCTCTCTCTGAAGATTATATGTGTAATTTTGAGGTCTATGACCAGGATGTAATCTGTTCTGATATTCCTAAAATTAGAAATGGCCCATGGGTAAGGGAAGCTGAACAGTATGGGATAATATTTTCAGATGTTGAATGTTTCAATAAAACTCTTGACAGAAATAACAATATTGATATACTAATTGGTGCAGATATTTATGGAAAACTTTTGACGGGTAATCATATAATGTTATCTAGTGGGTTAGCTGCTGTAGAAACTTTACTGGGATGGACCCTAATGGGTAAAATTACTGAAACTAATTGTAATAGCGATAGCTCTATGCTTGTTGTCTCTTTATTTTCTAGAATCAAAAATGAAAAAATCAGTGATTTATGGGAGTTAGATCTTTTGGGCATAAGGGATTCCGTAGAAAGTAAAAAAAGAGATGATCTAAAAAAAGAAACTCTAGATTTATTTAATTCAACAGTTAAACGGGATTCGAACGGGAGGTACGTTGTTTCTCTTCCATGGCTTAAAGATCATCCTCCAATACCCTCAAATCGCAAAATAGCAGAAAAAAGATTATTATCAACATTGAGATCATTGAAAACTTCTGGAAATTTAGAGAAATACCAAAATGTATTTAATGACTGGCTACATGAAGGTATAATCAAGAAAATATCTGATTTAGGCGATAGTGGCCATTTTTTGCCTCACAGAGCTGTAATAAGGCAACATGCCACAACACCTGTGCGTCCTGTCTTCGACGCTTCAGCTAAAGAGAAATTTTCCTATTCGTTAAATGACTGTCTCGCAAAAGGTCCAAATTTAATCGAATTAATACCTGCAATCTTACATAGATTTAGAAAAGGAAGAATAGGAATAAGTGCCGACATCAAAAAAGCATTTTGCCAGATTGGTTTGAACAAGAATGATCAGAACTTTGTCAAATTTTTGTGGTTCGAAAATGGTGATTCTAATAAGTTACAAGTATACCAACACTGTCGCGTTGTCTTTGGACTAAATGCTTCTCCATTCTTATTAGCTGCTACTTTAAATCATTTATTTGACAAAATCGAAGAGCCTTACAAAGAGATAGCCAACAGACTGAAAATGTCATTTTATGTCGATAACTGTATTTCCAGTCTAAACAGTACAGAAGAATTGCGAGAATTCATAAAAATTTCAAGACAAATTTTGGCATCAGCTCAGTTTGATCTTCGAGGTTGGCAGTATACACAAATTGATGAAGACTTACTAGACGAAGATTTTCTTAATGACATGGAGATAGAATCTGAAGAAAATTCTGATATAGCAATTTTGGGGCTGATCTGGAATAAGAAAGATGACACAATAAGATTGATGAATTCATCTAATGATAAAGAAGAACCTAAATCAATTACAAAGAGATCAGTTCTTTCTGTGGTTAATAAAATATTTGATCCCATCGGTTATACAAGTCCAGCCACTTTGATGCCAAAATTGATTCTGCAAAAATGTTGGAAAGAAAAGTTTAATTGGGATTCTCCGTTGACAGAAGAAATGACAAAATCCTTTAGAAAATGGAAAGAACAACTGGAATTGTTAAAAAATATAAAGATCCCTCGTAGATTTTCCGAATTCGACTTAAGTGACAGTGAAAAACAGCTTCATGTTTTTTGCGACAGTAGCAAAGTTGCTTATGCCACATGCATATTCTTAAGAGTACAGAATGGTGAAAATGTGTCTTGTCAGCTAATTCAAGCGAAAACAAGAGTGACTCCCTTAAAAGAAGTTACGATCCCGCGATTAGAGTTACTTGCTTGTTTAATTGGCGCAAGACTAGCCTGTACGATTATCGATGAAATGAAAATAGATAATCTCAAAACCTTCTATTGGTCGGATGCTAAGAATGCTTTATATTGGATAAAAAATGACGGTGGTTGGGCTACTTTTGTACAGAATAGAGTAACAGAAATTAGAAAATTGACGAATGTCGATGATTGGCATCATGTTCCTGGTCATCTTAATCCAGCTGACTTACCCTCCAGAGGATGCTCCCCAGATACCTTAACGAAGTCCCAGTGGTGGAACGGACCTGAGTGGTTAAAGAAGATGCCCGACTTTTGGCCTAAAAGTGACATTCTTCCTGATGATGAAGTTATATACTCAGAAAAAAGAAAAACAGTTGCAACAGCAATTGATGTTTCCTCTCAAGAATTTGATCTTTATGAAAATTGTTCCTCATACCAAAAAATGCTAAAAGTTACAGCTTGGATTCTTAGATTTTGTGAAAATGCAAAGAAGTTAAAAGAAAACCGCTTATTATCTAACTTAACAGTCGAAGAACTTAATAAAGCGGAATATACAGTGCTAAAATATGCACAAAAGAAATGTTTTTCTAATCAAGCTAAGAAAAAATTTAACTTTCCGACACTTATTGACGAGAAAGAATTAATTAGAGTCCGTACCAGAATTTCAATGAGAGAAGACTCACTTAATTTCAGATATCCAATTGTCTTACCAGCAGATCACAATATAACATCCAGAATAATTGAAGAAAAGCACAAAGAAATGGATCATGCAGGAGTTCAGATTCTCATGTCAAGTTTAAGAGAAGAATTCTGGATAATTAGATGCAGAAGAACAATTAGGAAAATTCTACAAAGATGCATTCAGTGCAAAAGATTCTCCTCAAAACCAGCAGAAGTTCTGAGTGCTCCACTTCCAGAAGATAGAGTAAGAGATGCTAGGGTATTTGAAATTGTTGGAATCGATCTATTCGGTCCTTTGTTTTTAAAAGATGGACAGAAATGCTGGATAGTTTTGTATACTTGTGCCATTTACCGATGTGTACATTTAGAATTAGCAACATCCCTATCAACAGAAAACTTCCTTCAAACGTTAAGACGCTTTGTAGCGAGAAGAGGCCGACCACACACTGTATACAGTGACAATGGAACAAATCTAGTTGCAGCTAATAAAGAATTAAGTTCTATAGATTGGAAACAAATAGAAGATTACGCAACTGTTAGAAAAATTAACTGGAAGTTCAACCCCCCATCAGCTCCGTGGTGGGGAGGCTTTTGGGAACGTTTGATTAGAATTATAAAAGCTATTTTGAAGAGAACTCTTGGAAAAGCACAGCTTGACTATGAAGAGCTATATACCTTGATTTGTGATGCAGAAAGTATAGTAAATGCGCGACCTCTCACACACATGTCGGAAGATCCAAATGACTTAATACCTCTCACACCAGAAATGTTCTTAAAGGACATACGTGAAATAGGAGTTCCAGATTTAGACTTGATTGATAAAGTGAAGTTCAAAAAGAGATATGCCTATAGGCAAAAGTTAAGAGAAGATCTTCGACAAAGATTCCGTAATGAATATTTAGGAACACTTCGAGAATTTGCTTCGGTAAAAAAATCTACCACATTTAAAGAAGGTGATTTAGTGCTAATTCAGGATGATAATCTAAAACGTCTTCAGTGGCCTATGGCTAAAGTGTTAAAATTGTATAAAGGTAGAGATGGGCAGTTTCGTGTGGCAAGACTGAAAACTAAAAATGGTGAACTGCTACGTCCATGTCAGCGTTTGTGCCCCTTGGAACTTCATGATGAAAGCCGCTCTAAACTTCAACAGCAAACTCGATATGGTCGCTTAGTGCAACCAGTGCAACGCCTTGGTGTGGACAATAACGATCCAGATTGAGCATGTCGTATGTCCTTCCCTGCTCAAGGTGGGGAGGATGTTACGAAACCGGATGTTACGAAACCGAACTCTCTCAATCCATAAACTTTATGAACTGAAAGACTTATTCGAACTCTTTATTTTATTATTGTTTATTTCTTTTCTTGTATTGGCAACAGCCACGTTTTTGTTTTTCTTTTGATGTAGATGCTGAATGGAGTTTGAGAAGAGAGAACGCTGAAATGGCGTATGACAGAATTGAAATATACTTTATAGTCAACCAAATTGTAAATATGTTAATATGTACATAAATTTATTAAATAATCGTGTTTTTTCAAGAGTGATGAATTAATATTGAAGTTACCACAATTCGACAGGAAATTAAACTTAGAAAAATGAAGACATCTGACCCAAAAAGAAGCATTAAGTAAGAAGTTGTTTTATGCATTCTATTATTTTATTTGATGCTATGTTTTAATGTCTGTCTTTCAGTCTGTGTGTGTGTGTGACAAAATTTTGTGGCAACTGTATCTCAGGAACTATTGCACAGAATTTCATACAAATTGGTATGTAGTTGCACCTTGACATAAATTAGTGCCTATCAACTTTTGGTAAAAATTGTCTTTCAGGTTGCATTGCCATCCCGCTTTTTCTAATGTTTTAACATGGTGATATAAGGCAAAATTTTGTATAAATGTGCATAAAGAGAATTATTTTTTAGTAATCATTATGAAATTTACCAGAATTATTTATAATAGACATAGTCAACTGGGAAAAATTTTTTGTATGTGCAGGAGCCTCGTCAACCCCCCTGGGGGGAAGTTCCCCCTCGAGGGGAGTAAATTTTCAAGATGGGTATCTTTCGAAAGGTCTCGTCAATCCCTTTAAAACGAATGGTTGAACTATAAATCTGTGATAATTTAAAACAAAGTTATCGATTTTTTTTTTTTTTTTTTTTTTTTTTTTTGTAACGAAATTTAACCAAACTTGGTATTTAGTTGGACCATGACATAAACTGATGTTGATTAGATTTGGGGATCAATTGCTCAACAGGAGGCGCTGTGATTTTATTTTTTCTAAATTTTTAACATGGCAGTATAGGACAAAATTTCGTATACATGTACAGTCGGGGAAAAAAAAAAAAAGAAAAAAAAAAAAAAAAAACGCAGCACTCTACGTAACTTCGTTGCTAATAGGTGTAGAAAAATGTAATAGGTATCATTCGACGGGGAATTGTGAGTAGTTTCAGAAAATTAACTGAAATTTTGAATTGGGGGTCGTCTACATATTAAAACACGCACCAACTTTGATTTTTTTCAATGGTAATGCCCCATTTTTGCTTTATATTTGAATTCCTGGGATCGTGACAACGCGAAAAAGTATATTGGTTGTATATTTTACTTATTTTTCCATGGAGTTATAAGCGTTCCAAGTTTGAAGGTGCTAATGTTAAATTCATATTTCAAACTTTTATTAATATCTTTGCAAAAAATTACTTGATCGATATAATTCTTTTTTTACGAGATACAGTGAAGAAACCCAAAGATAATCCATCATTACTTTTGATTCTGAAAAATATTTTTAATTTTGAAAAATATTAATAAATTCATATTCATAAAAATTATGAATTATGACCTATATTAATTTTTACATAAAATGAATCCTAATGCTGAAAAATATGGGTGTGTAAATTTGCAACTCATTCCAGTTATTAGTTTTCAAGATATAAATAAATCTTTCTTTTGGAGTTGTTTAGGGGGCCGTCTCTTATAAAGTTTGGCATGAAATAACAAGAACGTCAAACGCAAAGAAATAAAATAAAATGATTATTTTTAGACATCAGTGTTAGCATCAAGAATTCCTGTTTTCTAAAGAAGACAAGCCCCGCCTTCATCTTTCTTCAAAACAAAACAATACAGAAAAGAAAAGAGAATGTGACATTGAGTATTCGTGTTAAACTCCTTATTTTATGTTGACAAAAATAAGCACAAGTGGTATTTACTTCATCGATTACTGGTGATAAATTTTGAATCTTTTAAACGAACACTAGAAGAAAAAAAAAAATAACTAAATAGGCGGGGTTTACTGTTTTAAATAGAAAAATTGGTAAATGTAAAAATTGTCAAAAAAAAAAAAAAAAAAAAAAAAAAAAACTAATGGAATTGGAATGCAAGACAGACTTGTAAATAGTTTCTTAAGTTAAAGGCTTAATCATTTGCTTCATATATTGCTTTATTTTTATTTATTTGTTTATTTTGTAGGGGGGAGGATTACTATTTTAAGGATACTTTAGCCATTAAAATTTTAATAATATATTTTAACTTTATATATTTTTTAAATATACTTTTAATGTTATAAGTATATTTTAACACTTTTTGCGGCCGCAGGATTTTGTAATTTTGACAGTAAAATCCGCCCAAGGGCGTTATTCTCTCAAAATAAAATATTTCAGAAAAAAATTTCTGTATTCACAATTCTATTACAAATGGATATACAGTATAATTATATTATTTCTAATCAATATATTTCTATCTATAGTATATTTTATTGCATAAATATGAATACTGGTTTCACACTTAAGAAATAAGTAACACACAAATTACGAAAGAAACGCCCACTAAAAGAGTTACAGATTTTCAAATGACGTGAATCTGCGTCAGCAGTCGCGAAAGGGTTAATGAAGAAATTATATTTTCATAGAAATTATAAAACGAATCGTACAGTTCCAAAGAGTTACACTGACCTAAAACTGGTAATTGCGATTAAAGTTGTTTAATATTTACTTCATGAACCCTTACAATAATTTATTCGAAAAGATTTAGTTTATGCGTTGTATATATATATATGTATATATATATATATATATATATATTATTTCATTTCATATTTTATGTTACACCTACGAAAGAAAATTCAAGCTTTATTGGTGATCACTACAGCCATAATAGACACTTTTACTTGAAAAATATTGCACTTTTTTCAAAGAGTACAGTCTGGATAAATCGCAAGTGTAATGTATTTAAATAGACCTAAAATTATTTAAAAAAGTACTGAAGTATATACAAATCTAAAAAACTGAATTCAGAATAATTAAGAAACTAGAAAAGGATGATTCTTTTTATTAATTTTTATAATTCTTTTTTTCCTGAAAGATTTCCGGTGTAAAATATTAAAATTTTACCTATTTCTTATAGGATCTTAATTTTATTTTTCTATATTTACAGATGTCCCCTAACACATTTTTGATTATAATTCTATAAATATTAAAGGTAAAATATACAAATAGTATAGTTTTCCGCACTGCCAGACTCTCAGAAATTCGAATATGAAGTCAAAGTTAGCGCTCATTTCAATATGTAGATAACCCCTAATTAAAAATTCGACAGCATTTTCAAAACGTGCATTTAATTTCCTGTTGAATGGTGTCTATTACATTTTTCTGTGTCAATTAATGATGAAATTACAGCGAGTGCTGCGATTTTTTTTCCCCCGACTGTACATAATGAGAGTTATTCTTAACCTGTGATTGTAAAATTAATATGAATTATTGATATTAGTAGTAGTTAATTAGGAAAAAAATGTGCATGTGGGGGCATCGCTTCCCCCCCTGGGGGGGGGGGGTAATTTTTCGAAAGCACTCGTCAATACCTTTAAAACGAATGGTTGAACTATAAATATGGGATAATTTAAAACAAAGTTATCGATTTTTTTCTTACTTTTAACAAAAAAAAAAAAAAAAAAAAAAAAAACTTGGGAATTTTTTTTTTTTTTAAATATTGTTACTGAGTGAATTTGTATAGGAAAATATAGAAGAAAGTCTCGTGGTGGCCACAACAACATACTAGTTTAATAAAGTATTTATAACTCCTTAAATGTTCAATCTAGCCTCACAAAACTCTACGCATGTCTAAAATGTAAATTTATAACCATATCTAAAATTTGCAGGTGAATGGTCTCACTTCGAGATACAGGGTAAACACAAATATTTTTTATTTTATTGGATTTGTTGTTTGCCCACCTAAAGGCGATCGTGACAAAACTTTGCTGGAAAATATTAGGAAAGACATGCTTTCCTCATTCCCAAAATTCAAGAACAATTCAAGAACAAGTATTTTTCGAGATATTTGTCAAAACGTAGGGAAAAAAAAAAAAAAAAAAAAAAAAAAAAAGAGAGTGCTTCCATTATTTTGTTCAACACTTGTGAAGTTCTGCCAAATCACAGGCGTTTGACTTTTGTAATAATTCTTTTTCTTACAATTTTGAAATAATACTTTTGGAATGATAAATGCATATCTTAATACTTTGATTAGGAAAGAAAAAAATTTTTAAATGAAATAAACCAATTTATTAATTACAAAAGAGTAAATTATCATATAAATTAAAATAAACGTTATGTATGGAGGAAATGAACCTTTGTTTTTATTTTTGATTAAAGTCTAATTATGAACAAAGATTTAAATGAACATTTTTGCCCATTTCTTTATATATAGTAACGATTTTTTTTTTTTTTTAATTAGGAGTTGGTTGACAGAATACTCAGTTTTTCCAGTATAAGATGGATTCCATCTCCTCATTACCCGTATGAAATAACGACAAGGTTTACCAGAAAGCGTAAAAAATAAGTTAAATAATTGATTTCTTGTCGAAACTTTCTTTTGCTGTATGCATTTTAAGTATTTGACTGCATTCTAAAGAAATTAAATGTCTGAGAAAATGAGCTCAAAATTCAATAAAAATATTAATTTGTTAAAAGAGAGAGAGAGAGAGAGAGAGAGAGAGAGAGAGAGAGAGAAAAGAGAAATTCCAAAACCTTTTTAAGTGAAAAAAAAGCATAAATTATAAATTAAAAAAAAAAAAAAAAAAAAAAAAAAAAAGATCTATTATGAAATAATGTTTTCTAAAAATGCGTAATAAAATTACAGTTGTTCTATGCACATGTTTCAGTTTATATGCTACTTATGCATCAGCACCTGAATACATATCAAAATAAAGATTCACTTTATTGTATAATCAGTCAACATTCCTGATGAAATATTTCTTGCTCTTTCCAAATAAACTATAACTAAGTCTTAATTAAGGTTTAGGTTTTTTTTTTTTTTTTTTTTTTCGTTGTTGTGTGTGTGTGATATATTTATACATACATACGAAAACCTTTTAAAATAATATTTATAAAGACTATTTTATCTAATGTAATAAAAACTATTAAAAATACTTGCAATTTAATTTTTAACGGTTAAAATAATTCACTAATAACAAAAAAGAATACACGAAACATATGCTGATAGAATGTGCCTGAACCAAATTACGAATAAACAAACATGAAAAATCATGCGGTACGCGTTGATTATTAACATTTTCCAAATGCATGTAATTGTTGTATCGTATAACTTTCACTGCTCTTTCCTTACGTAATCGCACAATGGACAGATAGTAGTTCTGAAAGGCATACAGATAAACTAATTGAATTCCTAATCATTCTTAAACATTGCCAAAAAGTGTTAAAAATGCTTAACACAAAAGAAAACGCAGCCCTTATAGCTTAATTGCAGACCTTAATGTATCTGAATATTTTAGTGTAGCCCTGTAAATTGAAAGGTCAACAAAATCATATTCTATACAAAATATTATTTTAGCATATTAACAATAAATACCAATTTCTTTATGATTTTTATAATAATAAGTTCTTTAAATGTAATTTATAAAAATGTCTACCCTAAAATGCAATGTATTGGCATTATTTTAGTGTTTCTGTACACAAACCAGTTGCACAGGACCTATTAATGCCATTTAAAATAGTGAACATTACATAGTGAATTTGAATAACATATATAATATTTTTTAAATCCTGAAAATATTTACGGACGCTGGAGGCGAGCAGACGGACAAATAGACAGACGGACAGTCGGACAGATAGATAGACAAATTGAAATCATATTCACACTTAAAAAATGTTAAAGGTGTTAAATTGCTTAATGTAAATGAAAATTAAATTTAAGCAAATTTCCAATATAAGCTTTCAATGTAACTAAATATTTTTGTGTGGCTCTGTAAATCTCATGCTAATCATACTACATTCTGTAGAAAGCATTCTTTTGTGCATATGAATAACATATTTCAACTTTATTAAGATTTGTTCGAAGTAAATTTATTAAAATTTAGTTAATAGAAATACCTCACATAAGAACGAATGCTTTGGAATATTTTCGGGTGTCCCTGTGCGGAAACCATTGTGGTATTTACTCCATTTTCTATAGCTAACATCCGATAGTGAACTTGAATAACATATTTCGATTTAATTAAAATTTGTGTAAAATTAAAGAATTAAAATATAGTTCATAAAAATACCTCTCAAAGAACAAAACGCTTTGGAATACTTTTGGGTATCCCTGTACACAAGCTAGTAGAGGTATTCACTCAATTTTCAATAGGGAACGTCTCATAGTGAACTTGAATATCATATATCAATTTCAAGAAATTCCATGAATATTTACGGGAGTTAGAGGGATAGACAGACAGACAGAGAAACCGAACTCATTAACACTATTCAACCTTATTGGAAAGTATTAAAAATATTTTGAAATCGATAAAAACGATTATATAAACGAAAATGCAATTCCAGCAAATTTCCAATAATATCCATTAATGTAACTGAATATTTTCGTGTAGCCCTGTAAATCTATTGAAAATCATACTGTATTCCACAGAAAGCATTCTTTTGTGCATATGAATAATATATTTTAATTTTATTAAGATTTGTGGAAACTAAAGTTATTAAAATGTGGTTTATAGACTATAGAAATACATCTCATAGAACGTAATGCTTTGGAATACTTTCGGGTGTCCCTGTACACAAACCAGTGGTGCTATTTACTCCATTTTCTATAGAAAATATCCGATAGTGAATTTGAATAGCATATTTCAGTTTCATTAAGATTTGTATAAAGTATTAAATATGGTTTATAGAAATACCTCTCATAGAACACAGTGCTTTGGACTACTTTCAGATGTCCCTGTACACAAACCAGTGGTGCTATTTACTCCATTTTCTATAGAAAACGTCTGATAGGGAAATTGAATAACATATACATATTTCAGTTTCATTACTATTTGTGCAAAGTAAAGGTACAGTCGGTAACAAAAGTCTCCGAACACTAGCAAAAATTCCTATGCAAAAAATGTACACTTAATACAGTTTTGTTAAATAAATCCTTGTCGAATACTGTTCTTAGTCAGTCTAAAAACAGGAATCGACAAGGATTTATTTAACAAAATTGTATTAAGTGTACTTTTTTTATATAGGAATTTTTGCTAGAGTTCGGAGACTTTTGTTACCGACTGTATGAAATATGCGTTTATAGAAATACCACTCATAGAACACAATGCCTTGGAATACTTTCGGGTGTCCCAGTACACAAACCAGTAAAGGTATTCACTAAATTTTCAATAGGGAGCATCAGATAGTGAACTTGAATAACATATATCAGTTTCAGGAAATTCCATGAATATTTACGGGAGTTAGGGAGCGAACAGACAGACGGACAGACAGAGAGATGGACAGACAGACAAACCAAAGTCATTAACACTTTTCAACCTTGTTGGGAAATGTTAAAAATGTCAGTAAAAGTAAAATGCCAAAGTAATTTATGAGAATACGCACACAAAAAATATCCTATTGACTTGAAAGTTTGCACAAATATATATGAGTTAGGGGAGAGTAGGGATGAATGGGACATTTTGCATGTTTTTACAGATAACGTTCACCATATGTAATTCAGAATTTTGTAACATTGCTGATAAGTACACTTCAGTTATCAGTTACATATAAACATACTAACTTTAATAAAAATGTATCATTTTAAATAAATAATAATTGTTTTTTACATGCATGTGCATTGTCCCATTCATCCCCACCTATGGGGATGAATGGGACATGATTGGGGAAGAATAGGACAGGACTGGAATTAACAAAGGAAAGAAAACAAAATGGAAAGTAAATAAATTTTTAAAGTTAAATTGGTTTATGTGATTTTATTACACACTATGAAGTTCCTGAAATTAACATAAACTGATATATTGACTCAACATCAAAAGGCAAAAGTCCTTCGGTTCGCACAGTTCCTAGTGCTCTATGTTTTGGTAATTTAATCTAATAAGATTTAATCTAAAAATAAATAAATAAATAAGGCACTAGAAAGATATAAATCATAATAATAGAGTACAAATTATCCAGATAAATTTTTGTTTCCGACTGATCGAGAAAAATAAGCACCAGGATTTATTTAATTAGCTTGATTGAAATTGTGATTTTAATCCAATTATTATTAGTTTATTTATTTATTTTTTTAATTATTGATATTATTGATTTAAGTTGCATTGAATATTCTAACTTATAATTTTTTTAATCATAATTTTTATAAACAAAAATCAGAACAATTAATTTCAATCTATTTTTCTCTAAATCCACGCTACTTTTATAATTCCATGTTATAACTATTGAGCTACAGGTTATAAAAATATTGAAAATCTATTTACGATTTGTTTTAATATAATTCTTGGGTACAATTTTAAATTAGCACATAGTGGGGAGTCTCCCATTCATGCCCACCACCAGATGATCATATAAAACATGAAATAGGCCTAAGGAACAATTGTCAATATTCTTCTTGAATATCAAAAACACAATAAAAGATTATGCCTTTTCAGCATGTATGAGTTATATTAACTTTAAGAAAATAGTTAATTTTTAACTACTATCTAATTGAATCAATAAAAACTTACTCTGGTAGCAGAAAAAGACACTTTAATTTTTTTCTGCCCTTCAATAGTCAGCACAATTCTGAAACTACACTTGATGAATGACCTCAGCACTGCCATATATCAGAAAAATTGTCAAGTTTCTAGTGCTTGCAAAACATAAAAATTGTGCTATTGTTCCATTCATCCCGCGTCCCATTCATCCCCACTCTCCCCTACATGGAATTAGCTCTAAAGTTTTTGGTGCATATCGTATGTATGGTTCGTGCGCGGGAAAGCACTAAAGTATTTCGTATTTTTACAGTCTATGGGCGGAATTTATTTTAAACGTACAGTCGGTAAGAAAAGTGTCCGAACACTAGCAAAAATTCCTATTTAAAGAGAGTACACTTCATACGGTTTTGTTAAATAAATCCTTGTCGAATACTGTTTTTAGTCAGAGTAAGAACATGATTCGATAAGGATTTATTTAACAAAACCGTATGACGTGTACTTTTTTTACATAGGAATTTTTGCTAGTGTTCGAACACTTTTGTTACCGACTGTATTTTAATATGGTTATACTGCATCAAACATAATGTAATCAACATACTTCAATAAGGTATTTAAAAGCACATTTTCTGATGAAATAGTTGTGCATAAACTTAATAATTAATCTACAGGACCACAGAAAAGAATTCTGATACGTTACGTAGCCATCCGATTGATGTATTTTTTATTTTCTTGAGCCATTAAAAAATGATATATTGCATTACTAGCATATATCTCTGTCAAAAATAATGGTAAGTCAGAATATTGGCAGATTATTTTATTCAAACAGATGATATATGACTAAATATTTCTTGTTTCAATTTGAGATATGGGGAATTCAACAACGTTGTTTGGCGCCATTTTGTGTTATATGATCTTAATACATCTAATCAGAGAAAGATAAATCTGCAATCAAGGGAGACCTGCAGGAGTTGGTGAGCCAAGCCCCGTTTTATAAAAAATTGGGAAAGATTTTGATCTTGGAACGTTTAATTTATTGTGAAGAAATCACCCTGAGCCATAATAACTAACAATACAGTTGCTAGAACCAATTATAGCAAATTCGTAAACATTTGCTACGAATTTCCGTATTCATAGCAAAAGTCCTCTCTCTCTCGCTATTCACTATACATTTACTTGTTGTGTAATAGTACCACTTTCATGGCATATTTCCTCAATTCTATATTATCTATCCCGCATGCCTAGGACTCTAGCGCAGTTTTGGACTTAACGTTAACACCAACACCAACACTTAAATTCTATGCTTGGCCAATATTTTATGAGTTAGAGAATCTGCCTTACAACAAAGTTTTGACCGCAGAAATGGAAACATTTATTTGTCAATAATAATTGGCCATCTGCCGCGTTGTAAGTAAATGCAGTTCTAAATGTGGCTCGCCTTGTTTTGTCAGCATTTCTACTACAAAAAGGCACCAAAAGTAGTCTGTACTTTATAAGACCACTAATTTTTAAATGTTGATTTTGTTTTATGATATAAAATATTTCCTCCTTAACCCTTCCGACCGGAAACCCCTCCCCTCCCTTTAAAACATTACATTCTTCTGTTTTTGCAAACTGAAAGAAAAATGTGGACTATAACTGATATTTGTTGATTGAAAATTGTACTTTACACTTTCTGCTAATTAGCTCGATCATTCATTTCCTGATTTTATTACATACGACTGTTCCAGATGCAAAAATGTAAGTGGATGCCGTGGATGTCTAACCCGCACGATCGTACGGCCTGAGTCGGAAAGGGATAAAGTAATGGAAAGATTGCTATTCGATAATAACCATACAGGAAAGCATTTACTGATCCCACTATATATACGCATGATTAAAAATAAATAGCTTTTCTCTCCGTGCTTGATAGTAATTGAATGTCAATGAAAATATTTTTTTATTTATTTAATCTATGCGATAAGCATTAAATTCTTTTTAAATTCTAAACTGAATAGCAACATGTTCATAATCGCAATAAAATAGACAAATTCACTAAATAAGGTTTGTATTAATAATTACTGGTTAAAAAAAATAAAATAAAACAAAATGAAGTGACTTTCTTTTCGTTGCCTTTAATTCAATCCTTTGATAAATTGTTTACTTTGGAAAAAAAAAAAAAAAAAAAAAAGTATTTATTTAAAAAGATTTAAGTTTCAGAAAACATACGTATCATTAATAAAACTTTGAATAATTTTACAAATACATTAAAAGACATATCCTTGGATTTAAAAACTGAATGGTTCTTTGTGCTTTAAATTATTTTACAATTCTTTCCCCTTAAGGATACAAAGACAGTTTTAAATACCTTGGGATTATTAAAATCAAAAATATAAAAATTCATGCGTGAGTGAGTGGACTTTAAGTCGTACTAGTGCTAGACTATGGGTAATTGGCGACGGTCATCAATATTCATTAATATATTTATTACCATTTCTATAAAATTTGAGTCTATAGACTCAATAATTTAGAAATAAGTCCCAAAGGATTTCATAGGCTATTCTAGAAATAATTAAAAAAGTAGTCAAAAATATCTACTTGAACATCAAATAAAAATCATAATTCTACAGTCGGCAGCAAAAGTATCCGAGCACTAGCAATAATCCCTGTCTAAAAAAAGTACACTTAATACTGCTTTGTTAAATAAATCCTTTTCGAGTCACGTTCTTATTCAGTCTAAGAACATGATTCGAAAAGGATTTATTTAACAAAACAGTTTTAAGTGTACCTTTTTGGCATCGGAATTATTGGCTAGTGCTCGGATATTTTTGCTGCCGACTGTATACGGAACCCAATTTAGTGAATTCTGAAGAAGAATGCCTGTAAATGGACTGAAATGAATACGATTCAGATGATCATCACTTCATAATGACTGTAAAAGCTAATAGAACTGTGTCTATTTTTGTCCTATGAACCATTACAGGCATTTTTTACGAAGTAAAAGGGGTGGGTTTGGGTATGCCGAGTTGTATCGTTCAGAAACATTGATTTCAAATAGTAATGTTTCTTAAAATTTTTACAGGATTGAATAAGGGAACATTTGAATATAGCGTCTCTGCAAAGTACACAATATTGCTGGCTTAACTAATTTATTATAAGACTTAAATGAACTTCAGCAGTAAACTTTCTATTGTAAAAAAAAAAAAAAATAATAATAAGTATTTATAAACAAAAATCAAAATTAATCTGCTACAAATATTAGTTGTTTTTCCTACAATGTCTATTTCTTCCCCAACGAATATAGGAAAATGTTTCATAATTTATGATTTTACTTTCTTGTTTCTCACTATAATAGCGAATTATCTTATATATTTGTAAAAAGAAAAATATATGTATATCTATGCCATTAATTAAATTAAGTTCTTCATTTTTACTTTCCTCGAGTTGAAACGATATTTCGTAATATATTGCTGAGTTAAGCCTATCAATTTCTCTAGTGCTAGTTAATTTCATAATTTAAATTTAAATTTTTCCTACAGGTTTTTAAAGGCCTAACTCGAAAGAAAACTAAAAACATTAACAAAGACTATTAACTGGAGAGGAATAGACAAAATAAACAAAGATAAGTTTACTGCGAAAATTACTTATTAAAACATTTAAATTATAAATTATACATCATAAATTATTTAACATAAGTATTAAATTAAAATAAATTTTTCTCATTGTTGAAATCATTCGAGGGAACTACCCCGAGGGAATGATGATATGGATATTATACATTTAATTACAGATGCCTTTCCCAATGTACGGATTTTAAGAATATAAACCCGTTAATACAGCAATACCCGAGGATTCATTTCAAAATTTGCTTACCCATTAACCGGTCCATGTTGTTGGCACCAGCGTGCAGGGGCGGCAGGAAAACCTTCGAATGACCGGAGATACGAAGGACGGTTTATTCCAGAATGCACGCAACAAAACACACCGAAAAATTCCAACTACAAGTTGAACTACCAGTTGCCTAAATTTTCTCATCTCTCTCCTTATATTATTTTTCAACTCTTTCTTTCTTACGTCCCTTTTCAGTCCCCTCTTCCAATCGTTGGATTACGTACACGCCCCTATAAAATTTTAGAGGTTCTCGTGATTTTACGATTGATATTATTGGGTTACGTTTCCCCGTTTATTTTCTTATGATTATTTTCTTTAAATTTTTCCCCAGCGTCCCTTTTTCGGGCACCTGGCGAGCAGGTGGTCAGCATCCGTAATAACCCATCTCTAGATTTTTATGGACGATTAAATAATTTTTATATAACTTTTCACCTAGTTTGTGCGTCAGTGACCATATAGAGGTTCTTTTATATTCTGACCCTTTTCTTATTTCATATTCAGTACAAGTTTTCTGAATCTCGTTGTCCACTAAGGGGAGCAGCTTCTTCGCAGTTAAATGAATCCTTTAAAAAATAATTTCTAAAGCCTTTTTCCTCAAAATTTTCACTACGTTGTGTAACCTTTCACAATTCATTCCCTATTCCTCTTTTCTATACGTTTCTATATGTCCATTTTTATGGCGCATTTTTTTCCATTTACAGCATCGATTTTATTGCCTATTCTATATTCTAATAATCCCTCGTAAGAAAGTATGTAAGCTGGCTTCCTTTTTCTCCCTCTTCAAAACATTTCGTGAGGGCAAGGCTAGATTATTCGTATAATATCATCTCAGCAATATGGCAAAGCATTTTATACTTATGTCAGGTTATTCAGTGTATAGGTGCGTGAAAAAGATAATATTTATAATTCGTTAAATATTTAGTAGCGGTCTATTTGCCTAGTCCTATTCTACCAAAAAATAAAAATCAAATCAAATCAAATAAATATAAATAAATAAATATGAATAAATAAATAAATAAATAAAGCTGTATAAGTGATTATCCAATAGAAGTGAAGAAAACTTAGGATTTTCATATTAAAGTTTATTGGTAGCAAAGTAGAGTAGCAAGAAGTAAATATAGCATCACAGCGTACAGGCAAATTTTAGATACTTTTCTTACAAGTTTTGTGGCTGAGAGAGAATTTTAGATTACATTCATTATCAACATTTGAATAATATCTCGCCAAATTGGCATGTGGTATTTCAAACACACGTATATTAAAGTTGAAAGAAAGAGCTAATATATAGAAAATGCATTTGCGGTAAAATTTCCTCAAGAGGTTTTTATATGATCAATATAAAATCTGGTAACCGGTTATGATGTTAAGAAAAGTGCGTGAAATTTCGATTGGTATTGTCCCAAATGCACTTAAGAAGAATTCATAAACAAAGTCGAAATTTATGCTCTGTCAATAAAATTTTAGAGGTGAAATGAAAATTTTGTCTAATAAAAGAATACATTGCCAACGAATTCTCACAACATGTGTGAACATCCGTAAAGCAATTAATGAATTAATTATAATTGTATAAAAATAAGTAAATAGAAAGATTATGCAGTAAATAAATTAACACATTTATTTTAATCAAAGACGTTTAAACAATTACATAAGAAATTATTAATTAAATGAAGGGATAATATTGAACAAAAGTTATTGAAACAATTGGATTTATTAATATTACTAAGTTTCCTTTTTATAAGAATAAAATGTTAATTATTCTTATTATATATTACGAGCATTGTCACTTTATAATATATCGATGTCATAAGGTGACAACGCTTTTATCCCATATTGAAAGCAATAGCTTTTGTGAGCTAAAAGTAGAAAGTTTACTTTTTAATAACAATAATCATAATAATAATGAATAGTTAATTTATAATTTAAAAAATCATTAATCATGACTTACATAAACTTTTTTATGCAATGAAGAGCTGTCGATAACGTACGATTATAAATTCAAAGCTCTTATTTTGAGGGTTTTGAAGAAAATTTGCTTTTCTATTCCAAATTGTGGTAGTCACCGCCACAGCAATTTTCGGAATTTAAAAGAAAGAAAATCAAGAAAAAGTCAAGGAAAAATATTTTGACTGATATTTAACAGGTAATATCAGTCAAAATATACGCCGAAAAGAGGGAAGTGTGAGCTCGGAGCCTTGCGTATATCGATAGGTTTTGCTACATCTCGCCTAGTGTTATTGTTACCCAATAATAATAATAATAAAAATAATACTTATTTACCTTTCTTAAGGGACCTCAGCCAGTCCTCAAAAACTTGTTTAGGACAATTGTACATAAGTTTGGACTTCAAGTTTTCTCTAACCAATTCCACAGCCGCTTGTCGTATTTCGCCATCCAACCGCTTCTGGCAGTTGGCGCTGCTGTAGGCGCATATTTTTTGAACAGTATGTTGCGATGTTTATCTTGTACTCACTTGAGATTTAAGTTGATATCTTTTTAACTAATTGGAATAATTTAATTTAAATGGCCTTCGATTTAATTTAAATGGCCTTAGATGCAAAATGCCTTCGGTTATTTTGCATCTTTTGGTACCTCCCACGTCCTTTTGCATTCAGCTGTTCGCGAGGAGGTAGCCGGACATATATGCAATTCTATTTTAATAGTACAGTCGGTAACAAAAGTGTCCGAACACTAGCAAAAATTCCCATGTAAAAAAAGTACGCTTAATACAGTTTTGCTAAATAAATTCTTGTCGAATCCTGTTCTTAGACTGACTAAGAACAGGATTCGACAAGGATTTATTTAACAAAACAGTATTAAGTGTACTTTTTTATATAGGAATTTTTGCTAGTGTTCGGACACTTTTGTTACCGACTGTATGTTATCAGAATGTTTTTGCTTGTATGCCTTGTTTATTTATGTTTAATTTTCAAATATTATTCATAATTTCATGTATTATTTATTTTTTATTATAAAAATGTAAAATATGTTTATTTTCTGTAATGTTTTACTTCCCACAAATAGGATTACCATTTAAGCTAATTAGAGTTACTAAAATGAATTTTCTCGAACATTTACAGACTGTCAGATCGATTTCTAACCCCCCAAAACCCTTAATCCCAAATTTTCAATAAATAATTTAAATCAGTCTGGTGATTTAAATGTGGGTCTTGGCCGATTAAAGAATCATGTTGAATTCATCAAAAAAAAAAAAAATATATATAAACTCTATATTTTGTGGATTATGAAAGGGAGGATGGAGAGGTACAACATTAAAAAAAAAAAAAAAAAAAAAAAAAAAAAAAAAAAAAAAAAATTGCTAGTGAATGATGCCAACTGCACGAGTGTAAAAGTCCGAGAGTCAAAATATTTTATGTTTGACGAAGAAGGGACAAACGAAAAGTGGGAAATATTAAACAGTATTAGAAAATGTCGAACGAAAAAAAACAGGAATGCAAATCTGGCGCAGATTTGACACCACAAAATTCGCAGATTTGACACCACCATCTACAAAAAATACTATCTACAATAAATATTTCGAGTCGAAATAAATGATCACGAGCTTTCAACAAGCTTCAAATATGCACGAGTGCAGCATATAAGCAAAAAGTGAATGTAGAAATTAAGTATCAAGTGAAAAATTTTGCGAATTAAAATTTGTAAATTTCCGACTTTCATTATCATAACTAATAGTTCATACTGTAAAATTATGAAAATAAAAATGGAAATCATAAATTAAAGATTTGGTGTACAATAAATATTTTACATAAAAAATTCTTCACCCATAATGAAATAAAGGGAAGCACTACCGATTTCAAAAGGGCGTGGTCCTCTTTCTTCAGGTGCAAAAAACACGTGCTACTACCTTTTTTGCACCTGAAGAAGAAAACCATGTCCTTTCGAAACCGGTAATGCTTCTCTTTATTTTATGATGTGTGAAGAAAGTTTTATGTTTAAATAAAAATGTAGAGGATTTTTTAAGCAGTATGACCATATAGTAAGTTGCTTTTTTCAAGAATACTTGAATTTTTCTTGTATCCACATTTTTCGCCTGATGATGGATCATACTTAATCGTTTCGACTTGAAACAACTTTTATGCGGTTTCTTTCATGGTGTTTGCTTGCAAAATTCTTAATTATATTTCACAGATAAATTTCATTAAGCTGTTTGTAGACAAGGAGTATCAGAATTACGACGAGAGTTTTCTTTCCTCTTCCATAATGCGGTGTGACTTTATTCCTTGCAACCAACACTGATATAAAGTTATCTTATTAAAACAGTTTTTGGCGAATAACTTAGATCAACGCAATAACAGAAACTTTTGAAATTTTTAAAATATGTTCTCTATGTATTGCAAAATATCTGTTTCCCCATATATCATTTTTGATAAAAATTTTATAGTTATCTGAAGGAGAAAACATATGTGCTGTAAAACGTGAATAATTCTAAATTATCAAAAAAAGCATTTTTTTTTTTTTTTCTAGAAGTTTGACTAGAAAACATTGAGATTTTAATGCATATTCAACATAACATTCTAGAAGAATTTTCAACGTGCGTGTATATCAATTTTGTGATAAGAATAGATATAATTCCTAAGTACTTTGCTTTCAGGGTAGTTGCTTCACCAATATTTTTTAATCTTTGAGATTTTCCCAAATTTATTTTCTGTTTAACTTTTTTTTTTTTTTTTTTTGATAATGCATTACAGTTACCTAAATCGATAATTTTCATTTCGTGACTTACTAACTCAATTTTTTTAGATATATCAGTGGGAAAAATAGAATTTTACGTTATAATTTTTCAAAATTCGTTAGTGGGGTACTGTTATACATTTTCTCAGATTATTATAACGATTATTATAATCGTTAGGCGTAGCACTCTGGCGAAGTTTTTTCACTAAAAAAAGGTGCTTTGTTAAAAAAATATTTTGTTGACTGATTTTTAGATTTATTTTTGCCATTTTAACAATAATTGTGTTCAGTTAATCAAATCAACTTAATCCGATTAACCAAAAGAATATGACTGAAAGAAAAATAATTGTCACCGGAGAGTTCGATAATCTTCGTCATAGATCTCTGTGTAAACAAGAAATGAGCTAGTGATGTGCTAAATCAACAAAATTGTTTAAACCAACAAAAACAAATATTGATTGAATCAACAAAACTGTTTGGTTAAAACAACAAATTAATTTGGAATTTAGCAAAAATTATTTTGTTGAGGCTATATCAAATAAAAAATTTGGTTGAGTTAACAAAAGCTTTGTAGTTTAAACAAAACATTTTTTTTTTCTATGTGACGTACTATTTCGGTATAATAATCTTTAATGATAATTTTATGTAATTAAATAAAGAAAAATTACTATTCGTAAATCGTAGTGCCAAAGCTGTGACAGAGTGCGACCCCTGATTTTACTGTATCGTTTTAATTAGCCCATTAACAACCGAATAAATTTCATTAAACAAATTTTAACGAATGTCTTAAATTTAAGTTAATAAGCACTACTGAGTAAAATAATATAAAAATTAAACCTGGCCTCACAGCGTTCCTAAAATTTTACGCTCATGTCATTATATTGTCACCAGTATTTTAACACAGAACTTTTTTACGTAGTGTTTTACCAGTTTAGCAATCTTACCGAAGTTTAGCGCAACGGCACCTGGCAGTTGAAGGTCACAGAGCTAACTACCACATGAGCGTATCAGGAAATCATTATACTAGAATCTCACTATATTTTTACATTCTTCTGTGTACGTAAAAAAAAAAAAAAAAAAAAAAAAAAAAAAAAAAGAAAGAGAGAAAAAATCTGCTGGGTTTGTGTATTTCCTCGGAATCCGAATTCCGATAGATTTACCCGTTTTCAGATACCCTGAATACAATTTGACCATTTTCAGAAAATGGCTGTCTGTGTGTGTTACCAAAATTTTTTGGACGCTGTATATCACGAAACATTGGACGTAATTTAACATAACATTGTATTTAGTTGGACCTAGATTTAATTGGTGTTACTTACATTTTAGGATATATCAATCCGCAGGGCAGCGCTACTATTCTGCTGTTTCCCCCATTTAAGGGAGGGATATATCTCAGCTATTATATTGTAAAATTGCACAAAACGTATTTTATATCAGTGATGATTATGAAAAACTATGTTAATTCAATTTGGTGGATCATCCGATTTTAAACTTGAAACAAACATCCGATTTTAGACTTGAACAAAATATTTCAGTTTCATTGAAATTTGTGTAAAATAAAGGAATTAAAATATAGTTCATAAAAATACCTCTCATAGTACACAATGCTTTGGAATACTTTTGGGTGACCCTGTACACAAGTCAGTAGAAATAATCACTCCATTTTCAATAAGGAACAACCGATAGTGAACTTGAATATCATATATCAGTTTGAAGAAATTCCATGAATATTTACGTAAGTTAGAGAGCGGATAGACAGACAGACAAACTGAAGTCATTAACACTTTTCAACCTTATTGGAAAGTATTAAAAATATTTAGAAAACGATAAAAATGATTATATAAACGAAAATGCAATTCAAACAAATTTCTAATAATACCCATTAATGTAACTGAATATTTTTGTGTGGCCTTATAAATCTAATGCTAATCATACTGTATTCCAAGGAAAGCATTCTTTTGTTCATATGAATGATATATTTTAATTTTATTAAGGTTTGTGCACAGTAAAGTTCTTCAAATTTGGTTTATAGAAATACCTCTCATAGAACGCAATGTTTAGGAATACTTTCGGGTGTCCCTGTATACAAACCAGTGATGGTAGATGGTATTTACTCCATTTTCAATGGAGAACAACCGCTAGTAGACTTAAATAACATATTTCAATTTTATTGAGATTTGTGCAAAGTAACGTTATTAAAATATGGTTCATAGAAATGCCTCTCATAGGACACAATGCTTTGGAAAACTTTCGGGTGTCCCTGAACACAATCCAGTAAAGGTGTTCACTCCCTTTTCAATAGGGAACATCCGATAGTGAACTTGAATAATATATATCAGTTTCAAAAAATTCGATAACACAATGCTTTGGAAAACTTTCGCTTGTCCCTGTACAAAATCCAGTAAAAGCGTTCATTCCATTTTCAATAGGGAACATCCGATAGTGAACTTCAATAACATATATCAGTTTCGAGAAATTCTATAAATATTTACGGTAGTTAGAGAACGGACAGACAGGCAGACAAACCGAAGTCATAAACATTTCTTTCAACCTTGTTGGAAAGTGTTAAAAATTAGTTTAAACAATTGAGATCGAGTTGTGAATAGAAATGCTGAAGATAAACATTAAAGATTTTACCTTAAAATGTAAAGCACAAATGGTACAACTGGACAAAGGCGAGAGAAATTAGGGTCGTGTTTCTTTTCTCTCTTTTTTTTTACGATATGTATTTCATTGTGTAAAGCACAAACTTTTTTTTTTTTTTTTTCGAAAATTAATTTGTTACTCATACAAAAAACAATTGATTGTGGGAAATTCAGACATAACATTACAACTACTTAGCTTGAAAATTAGAATTTGTACTTGTATTTGAAGTACGATTAGAATAGAAACTTGTGTACTCGTTTGGGCGCTGAAGAATTCTTTATCATGAAACGACTTTTGGGGAACACAAAATAAAGTGGCGCAATGTTTAACAAATATCTGCGTGATATCGAATAATTATTTATGAAATAGTCTTTAATTGTAGCTCTGAAAAACTGTTATAAAACCATAATAGTATTTTATTAAGTTCAGAGATA
The DNA here is from genome assembly GCA_963930645.1 of Salticus scenicus. Taxonomy (NCBI): domain Eukaryota; kingdom Metazoa; phylum Arthropoda; class Arachnida; order Araneae; family Salticidae; genus Salticus; species Salticus scenicus. The sequence continues at coordinate 38,771,340 of OZ005657.1, read as the reverse complement.
ACATTGCATTTGCTTAGTTTGAAAACAACAATACTAAGTTCAAACTAATGTACTGAGAATTCAAAGTAGATGTATGTACTATGTTTAATGTACTAAGTGTTCGAAGTAGAATTGGAACTTGAGTTTTCGTTTTGCTACCGAATAATTTTTTATTATGGGACGACTTTTAAGGAAGACAATATGCTAAAATAAAGTGGTGCAAATATCACCAAATATTTGTTTAATATCTAATAGTTATTTATGAAATAATCATTGATTATAGCTCTGAATATTTGTTATTGAAATTACAATAATTATTAATGCGGTCTCTGACCTAAAAAAAGTATATAGAAATAGAAGAATTCGACTAGAAATGATTTGTAAAAGAGACTTCTAATTTAAAAAAATATTACTAGAAAAATTTATTTTTAAACATTAAATGATTTTTCTAGTACACTTGCCTACGAAAGTTAAGGTACCATCTGTATTCTTGTTTTCTTCTTTTGCGCATAATTTTGAAAGAAATGGGCATATGAATATGACACTTTGATGGAATATTCGTTATCAAATTATTAATAGAATTTTGTAGAATTTAAACATACGTATTGAATTTTCAACTGATATATGTTCAACTTTTCTCAAAAGTATACATTATAAGAAATGAAAAAATTAAACGAATTTAGCGAAGAAAACTAAACGGAAATGGGTTTCAAAGGGGCATTACAGTTAGGTAAAAGTGCACATAACAGTGGTACACTAAACACCACGTCACAAAATCTTCATTAAGTACTACTATGATCAGGTGAGATGCATTACGTGATATGCATCAGGTGATATGCATAATTTTTATTGCAAATACTATCATTAAAAATTACTTTTAAGTAACTAAAAAAATATGTGTGAAATATATTTTTTATCTGTTTCCCAATGCAGTAGGTAAAGGGTTAACTGGTATAGCATAAGAAGACTTAAGTTGTACATTTACGTATCTTGAAGCCATCAAGTGTTGACGAATACCTGTTAATTTTAAGTAAAACGACAAACATCAATAGTCATTTACGAGCAAAATGCTAGAATTTTCGTCAGATACTTTTCTGAAACAAGCTTATTAATACGAATATCAAGAGAAAATAACACCAAAATTATTTAAAAATAATCACAAATTTTGGAGTCGAATTTATACATCCCTTCATAATTTTTAATATACTATATTTAGATGACCTTAGAAGTATAAACTTCTGATCGATTGAAAGTCGATCTGATGTAATTTTGCCTCTGGTAATAGGGTGAACTAGTCTGTAATACATTAATAGTAATTGAGAGAGGCGAAAATAGGGTTTCTTCCTTTTAGACTTATAAACAAAGCTTTGTGTCCGTGGATAGAGATGAAATCCTTAAAAGTCGAAAGTAAAAAACGTCCGGGAGCAAGGTGAAGTTTACGTTTCACGTGAGTGAAATAATAATTAAGAAAGAGAAAAAAAAAATTAAGTTCTGACGCAAGTCAATAATTTCTGTCAGCACAAAACTGGTTCTTTTAATGAACAAATATGTAAGTTTTAGATTTTATTTTTAGGAAGTCAGATGATCTATATCAATTTTTTTCTTTCTCCCTCTCTTTTCTTCTTTTTTTCTTTTCAGAAGTTAAAGTGTAAACATATAAATTGAAAGTGTTTGAAGTTGGATAAGATTATAAGAAACGACTGCAGAGGCAAGAAAAAGCTATAGAAATGCGTTTGAGGCATTAATGATTTCTAAAGTGGCACAAAATGATTTTTATGAGTTAAAAATGTCAATGTATACATTTCTTGCCTGATACTTTTTTTTACGTAGAAGGTTAGAAACATTTCATGTAATTTAGATTTAGAGTGATAATGTTTCTATGCTGCAAGATCTTAAAAGGGTGCTTACCCTGTCATTGCCAGGAACCAAATTCCGAGTTATTCAACGGAGAATTTCTTTATGCAAATTACTCATTACCCATAGCTTCCAATTTGTACTTTTTTGCTACCGAAAATTTTCAATTGAAATTTTTAGTGATTTGTTTTAGCAATTTTCTGTAATTAAACATGATTTTTTTTTTTTTAAACAAAGAAATAGTGGTGTTGAAAAACCGTACAAGTTGGCATCTATGATTACCTAATGTATTTTTCCAAATCCATTCGTTTTCACACTCAGAAAACTCGCAATCGTTAAAATATTTCTTGTTCTCCATAAATTCATTTAAAATTTTTTTGAAATATCGTTTTAAAGCTATAAAGCGCAAAAAATACGCTTAGTTCACTTTTCGTACTCACTTTAAAACGAAATAATAATAATAATAATAATAATAATAATAATAGTAATAAAAACAATTTTTGGAAAATACAAATCATTTTAATGGTTGTGAATTATCCGAATGCGAAATTAGAATTTAAAAAATGACAATGAGTAATGAGTAATTTGCATAACACATTTCCTTATAGTATAACATGGGGTTTGACTGCTGGCTATAGGTGAAGCGTCCCATTTTCACCATTGTAACAGCATTAATGTCCTTATAACAGCATTAAGGTCAGCCAAACCGAATGTAAACCTATGGGGAAACGTGCCCTATTATATTTCATTACACAATATATATTTTTAAATGACGTCTTCACATTCAAAAAATTCATGAAAAATTCAGTCATGTCCTTGGTTTCCAAAAATAGATTTTATTATTATTAATATTATTTATTTCAATTTTTTAAATCTATTTTGAAATTGTAAAATGTAAACTTTTCTTAAGTGATATTTTGCATTTTGACTGCTTCAAAATAATCGATTTTTTAAATTTTTAATAAAATTTAAAAAATCGATTTTTCGAAAGCGAGGACTAATTAAATGATCATGAATCTTCTGAATTTGAAAACTGAATTTAAAAAAAATATGTATTCTGTACTAAATAAAAATGGGTCACATTTCCCCTTAGGTTAACATGGGGGTTTGACAGACCTTGATGATCTGTGGTAGGGAGCCTTAAAATTTCATGCAAAAAATCTTAACTATAATATGTGTGACTATCTACCAAGAAAAATGTTTATAAAAGGAAAATAAGACAAAACAAATAGGACTGGGTTTGCATTATAAATTACAGATGTTGAGTTCTTTAATTCTTCAGATATTTGGGAGTAAAGTCGATTGATAACGCTTGGATTTTATGCCTGGGTGAGTTTGCTGGGTAAGTTGGGGGATGGAGCCTAGCTTGTATTTCTCGTATTTACGCGGATTTCAGAAAATTTACAGAAAACTCCAAACGGTTGGCGACATTTAATTGAATCCGGTACTTCCAGTCTACTAGCTTGAATTTTTTAAGAAAGGGATTCCTATATTTATTATTATTATTATTATTATCATCAGTCCTACTACACTACTAATAAACCTTTTTTGAAAAGTAATTTTTGTAAAATTTTTCTATGATTAAAGATTTTTATTTAGATACCTAAGAAAATGAAACAGGGAAGTTCTGTTTCAGAGAGTAAAAATGTTAATAAAATAATGCTATTTATTGACAGTTAAATAGTGTTAGTAATTATCATAGGAGAGTTTTAATTTATCTCTTCCAATAGATATTACGGTTGTATTTTATTACAATAACTTAAAAAAAGGTTGGCATAGATTTTTTTTTCTGTTGAGTGAAAATAATTTAAGAATAAATCTCGAGTTTGAAAATGTCTTATGCGAAAATTCGTCTTTCAGCATTTTATCCAGCTTGTTCATAGAAGGTTAGTTTATATGCGTAGGCGTTTAAAAGCTATTAACTATTATACTGATAGATGGAAAGTTTCCTGCTTTTCAAATATCGCTTTTTTTAATAGTTATCTTAATCTTATTTAATTCCAGAAATTAAGTCTTTAAGTAAATCAAAAATTTTTATGAAAAAACTGTGTTATTCAAAAAGCCGGATTTGGTTGCTGTGATTATTAAGAAATAACGGAAATATGTGAATATTTTTTTTTCTGCATATTAATTGATCCTTGCGTATATAATATTGAAAATTACGGTAATTGATGATGCTTTATTTGATTTCCGTAGATTGAAGAAATCGAAAGTTTTAATTATTTTAAAGAAATAATTAAAATACTTGGATAGTATTTATTATGTTTATTTATTTATCTTTGAGTATATAATGTTCTAAATTACAGAGATTAATGCTCATTTGTTTTTAGGAAGCCATAGATTGAAGAAATTTATACCTCCACATCGAGCGACGGTATATCGAAACTTTTCAATTATTAATAAAAAGTAACTGAAATATCTGTATAAAATTTATTCTGCGATTAATTGCTTATATATTGGGTTGTTCGCTAAATAATGTCGTTTTCTTTTTCATGTTTTTCAAAGTGAATTTATTTATATTAACAGAAAACATTAATCAATGATATATTGACCATTTTGTTGGATGACTTTTTGCCATCTTTCGGTAAGTTGAAAAATTCCACGTTCGAAGAAGTCTTGGTTTTTAGAAGCGAAGGTTTTAAAAAACGACATTATTTATCGAACAACCCAATATATATATACATATATAATGTTGTAAATTTAAATTATTAATGCTGATTTGTTCGGTTTCAGGAAACCGTAGATCGAAGTAACCCATATCCGCCCTTTTCCACAATTAGGGTCTTTGGAAGGTCATGGATGTTGATTATGGAGGGCAGTCTTAAGAATAACAAATAAAATTTATCCTGGTTATCTTTTAGTAATAATTAAAACTTTATTATACCTCCGTCGTTTACAGGGAGACGTCGAGGAGGATATAGACGTCGTTTAGAGAAAGTTCTATGACTTCTTTTGTTTATCAAAGAAATCTCGAAAAATAGAGCTAACAATTTTTTTTTTTTTTTTTAAATATTAATAATCTGGTGTGAATGGAATCGCGCCTATTCCTGAAGCTGTTTTCACCGCATGTCATCCGATTTTTAACAGTACAGCCCGCCTTTGGTGTTCCTCTAAAACGTTACATTATTTGGAAAAAGTATTAGGTGTATTTATGTTTAAACACTTAAATTTTATCCTCAACAATCGATGCGTTAGATGCCACTGGCACACACGTGCACCAGAGGAAATTAAAGATTTAAACGCAAAAGCACAAAATCCTTTTATTAAATAATGTGGTGCTATTTAGGAACCCCAAAATGGGCTCTACATTTCATATTGAATCACGTGGTTGTCATCAGACGTGAAAGTGTTAAAATATTTATCAATTTTATTTTACTACTTTCAAAAAATATAATTTTAAATTTTAAGTAATAAAATATGAATGCCACCGAATATAATTTTAAATCTAAATGTAGTTAACAGCTGAATCTACGGTGGCATCAATAATTTTCAGAAAAAAATATCTTTTGAACAAGATTTTAAGCTGTTATCTTCTATAGAAATAGGAGAATACTCATTTTTAAAAGGACTTCAACTCTAATAATACATTTCTAATCATCAACAGCTGATTATTTTTCAATAAAATTAGATGAAAATATTTTTATTTTATTCAGTTTATATAGCCTTAGTGCTTACATTTCATAATCACTATTTCTGAAAAGTAATATTTTAAAATAATTTTCTATCATTAAATATAATGAAGGTGCATATTGGCTATTTTGTCTGTGCGAGTTACATGCTATTTTTATTATTATATCCTTTTATTTTTGCTATTTTGTATTGAAAAAAGTCCCTCTTACTATTTGAAACCTTTAGGTAAAAATGTTCCTTCTTTATTCTTACTATTTTTGCGTGTTATTTACTGAGGTTTTTCTTCATATCTGTGTTACTTGTTTTTCTTCTAACAGGGGTGGGCATATGACGCATCTTTGACACCACTATTTTCATATACTAAATTTTATAATACACTCATGTCCATAAATTAAGGATAATTCAGATTCACACTGAAATCGAACTTTAATGCAAAAATTTCACCTGTAGAAATACCACGCACATCTTTAAGAATAATATGCAAATTATAGGAAGCCCTCAGATGGCGCCGATATGATGTTACAATGACGAAAGTGTAAGAAGGGGGTAGATAAGGAATTGGAGCAAAGAAGGAAAATTGTTCACAAGCATTCTGTGTGCCCTCAGTGCCACAACCGAATGGTTATGACACCTTGGACGCATGCAGATGTTTTTTTACGTGGTAGAATTATCGGCCGACTAGAATGTGGGCGTACCCAGATAGAAGTATCGGGGGAACTTAGAATCGCCCAAAGTGTCATCTCTAGGCTTTGGCAACGATTCCAAAATGATGGAAATGCCAGTCGACGTTACAGTACTAGTCGGCCCCGAGTTACAATGCCGAAGGACCACCGGTATTTGGCAGTAACTTCCAAAATAAGCAGATAAAGCACAGCATCAGACCTGTCTCGTCAGCTGTCTGCTGCCACGAGTGCCACAGTCTCAAGACAAACCGTGTATAGACGTTTGGGAGATAATGGTCTATATGCTCGCAGGACTGTTACATGTGTTTCACTCCCGGCAATGCACTGTGCCAGCGGTTAACTTGGAGTAGAGAACATGCAATGTGGACAGTGGCACAGTGAGTTTGTGTGATGTTTTCCGACGAGTCCAGGTTTAGCTCATAGTGTGATTCACACCAAACTTTCATATGTAGAACGTCAGGTACCCGTTACCACCAAAACAACATCATTGAACGACACCGTTACAGTGGGGCAGGAGTGCTCGTTTGGGGGTGGGGGGACATATTGGGCACCAGAACAGATCTGCATGTTCAAATCGGAAAAATGATAGGTCAAATTTATCGGGACACATTCTTGAACAACATGTACGTTTGTTTAGGAGTACCATGAGCCCAGAATTTGTGTTTATGGATGACAATGCGAGTCCTCACCGTGAAAACGTTGTACACGGATGCCTACAATCTGAAGCTGTTACCCACATGGAATGGCCAGCATTCTCACTTGACTAGAATCCGATAGAGCATGTGTAGGACATGCTTTTCTAACGAGTTGTAGTCAGTCAACCACCTCCTACATGTGTACCGGAACTTCGGAAAGCATTGCTTACTGAGTAGAGTAATCTTCCCCAAGATCAGATCAATAATTTAATACTCAGCATTCCTAGGCGTTGTAAGGACTGTATTCCATCATCTGAGAGACATACAATGTATTAACCATCATACCAAGACCAACCATGTAATGTTAAGTTTTTGTAAGGGAGATATTTTTTGTAATTGCTTCAGGGAGCGAAAATCGTAGATTTTATAAATGGTATCCTACATAAACCGCCTTTTTTTGTTCTTGATCTTTTGTTTAATAAATGTACTTTATGAATAAGTCATGTTTGTTTTGCTTCTGAACCTTTATTTGCCTCAGCTAGCATTATCCTTAATTTATGGACATAAGTGCACTTTTCTTCAGTTTAAAATAATGAAAAAGTATTATTCATAAATTGTGGTGTCAAAGCTGCGCAATGTTTCTCTACCAATTCTACTATTATTTAGTACCAGTGTGTCTATCTCACATTATATTATTACCGCTGAAAAATGAAAGTATACTATTTAGACAACTAATCAACTATTTCTAAAATTATAATAAGATATAATCATTATTTTCTAGGAATTAATAAGGTGTAATTAATAATAATTTTTTCAAAGTTTATGTTACCTATTTAAGTACCATAAAGTATTTAATAGGTAAAGATTTTGGGAAAAAAAGAGAGGGAGGGGAATAGTAATAGAAAACAAAAATTATTTTACTTTCAATTAAAAAAAAATATATATATATAAACTAAACTAGTATGCTTTTGTTGTGGTCACCACAAAACTTTTTCTAGAATATTTCTTTATACCAGTTCACGCAGCACAAATTATTCCTTAAATTTCCTTTTCCATAATGAATGCAGACGATTTTTATCTCAAAGAAATATTACACTAAATGTCGAAAATTAATTTTGTGTTTTATAGGCGACATCAAAGAAAATAATTTTTATTTTTTAATGAAAATAAATATTTTACTTTGAAAAAAAAAAAAAAAAAAAAAAACTAAAACATTTTAGAGAAACTGTTTTATTCTTAGCGTTACATATATACATTTGTATGATACAGCATATATTCTTCATTATTTCGATATATTTTTGAATAAGAATTTGCTAGCGTTTAAAAGCATTGTAAATAATTTATTGTTTTCTAATAAATCATGTTGCTATATAATAGATAAATACACAAATAAATAATTATAAATGAATGACTTATTTCAAAAACAGTGACAGTTTTTTTCCCCTTCTTTAAGCTTACACGTATTTAAAGAGAAAGAAAGGTCACGCATAATTCATATTGATTGGTTACACTTGAGGTGAAGGATATATTTATTCAATTATACTTTTGAAATGAAAAAACAAAAAAATATTAACACAGAAATGCTAATTTTGTTAGACATTTTCTTTTCTGTTTGCGATTATTTAAAATAAATACTACAAGAAAGACATATGTCGATGAAGAGTTATTATCGATGATGAGTTGTTATTTTGATTATCGAAATCAATGAAATTGTTTCCAAGATGTAAATAATGGAAAAATCGGGACAAAAGTCTTTGTAATTATACGTCTCAAAGGTGTCAAATAATATATATATATATATATATATATATATATATATATACTGTACTAAAAATCCCCACCAACATTTTTATTTATTTTTAGAATAATTATTTGCATAAAAAAAAATTCACCCATCGTTAAAAATTACTTAAAAAAAATTGCCACGAAATAATAATATTAAAAAAAGAAAATAGATGCTGCTGCTCTGGAAAAAATTGAAAAAGTTAAATGCTGTTAATGGTCACTAAAATTTGTTCCATTCGTCGTAAGTTTATTTCTTGTTTCTCTGCAGTGAACAGAAAAAAAGAGTGGAAAAAAAATTAAGTTTATTTTCCTTTCCTGTTGAAATTTAGCATTCCACAGTGCACTCCTTCTCATATTTATAAGGACACTTTATGTTTTGAAATAACTAATGTAAAAATAATTGTGAACAAGATTATACTAAGTGCACTTAATATATCTATTATTCTAAAAACCAAAACTGCTATTTTTTTTTTTAATATGAAACAAAATTAATAAAAAAATAATGCAAAATATTTTTTTCTCCACGTTTTTAGGTGTTCATAATTACAGGGACAATCAAGATTTTTTCGTTTTATTTAACTTACTAGTGGATAAATTACAGTTGACATGCGAATTTGTTAACTACTGGGCTAGATTAATTCGTATATAAGCTTTCAATTTTTCTTGGACGGACATTACTGATAATTCCTCCAAAAAAAAAAAAAAAAAAGAAAGTGTATGTAGTGAACTATGATGAATGTGTTTTTTAAGTGGAGGGATAATTTCAATCCGCCGAATTTCTAATGAAATTCGAAGATCTAAAATTGCTGAAGGAAATGTGATCAAACGTTGAACTGTTGGTTCGATAGGAAAGAGACCTGATGCGAAATCAGAGTTGCTTTACAGAGATCGAAGACTCATAATTCCTCTTACTGTTCTACTCATAATGACTGCTGCTGAATTTGCTCATATTTTTAACGAAAAGTTGGGTCCACATTTATGCATGTTTAAAATAATTAATAATTTGTTAAAATGAATAAAAAACCTGTAATAATCAATAAGCATTTAATGGGGGAAAGAACGTCTGTGTTAAAGTTGAATAAAGACAATATGAAATGGTAAAATGTTGCATTTTCGGATGAAAAACATTTTATTCTTGATTAACCAAATGGTTTTAACAGTTACTGGCATGATCTGAAGATAGCGAAAGACGGAGCAGATTTTTTAAAGGCAGATAGGAATCGGGCATTTTAAAGGTGGATATATGGTGCTCTGGGGAACTGTTTTTACTGAAGGCAGAATTAATTTAGTAATTTTTTCTATTATTATGAACATTAAGAGAATATCCGCAAATTTTAAACGTGGAATTATCAGATTTTTGTTAGATTTTGGGGGTAATAATATTTTTTTCAACAAGACTTACATTTTTGCTCTACTTCTAGAGCAATAGGAAATAGTTTGAAGAAAGAAACTTCTGTATTATTGCCTTTCCGTGGCCTAAAAGTTGAAAAAACATTAACTTATCATATTAGAGAAGTGCATGCAAGTGGAAAGCAATTTTAAACAGTTTAAATGTATTCAGAATATCATCTATGCTGTATGAAATGGTATTGAAACTGAATATGAAAAAAAAATGTATATATATACCAGAGAGAATGTCTGACTGTTTCACCCTAAAAAGGGACCGCATAAAATATTAATTTAAAGAATAACTGAAAAAAATTATTAAGATTAGAGCTGTCCTTATAATTGTGAACACATGAAAAATTATCTTTTTGACCGTATTTAAAGTTTTTTAAGATAGAAACGATAAAACTTTTAAATATAGTCTGTTAATGAAATCCAAATTAATAAAAAAATATATTTGTTTAAATGATAGTGTTCAGTGTTTAGTTAATATAGAAAAACGGGTGTCCTTATAATTATGAGAACCAGTGTACATAATGTAAGGTAAGGAAACATTTCCTATTGTCAGAAAACAACTTAGAAGAAAATACATAATGAATGTTATATTTTTAATAAATTGTTGTTTTCTTTTATTTCTAATTATATGTTTCTGCTTCAAGATACTCTATCTCTTACTTCTCCATATTCTTGTGGCAAAAAATTCAGCCCCCCTTTACCTTTTCCCTTGAATTCAGACTAATAAAACACTTCAGCATTAATTTCGACAACGAAATTTCAGATTAACCAATAGGAAAATTTCAGAACAGGATAAATAATATCTTTTAAAATTTGATTTTTCAAATTGCACCAAAGTATTACACTTTTATTAATCATACTCCGAAGTTTTAATCTTTTTTTTAGGAAGACAACAAAATCTTTCTTATATATATATATATATATATATATATTACTTTTATTTACTTTATTTATTACTTTTTAATTACTATCGAAAATTTAGAAAGGTACTATTTAAAAACATTATTGCTCAATACTAAAATAAAATTTCTTAAACTGTAACTTAGCTTTCAAAAACAAGTTAGATTATGAGTATCTAAGTTGCTTATTATAGTATATCGGAATTGATATCTATAATGCCTATTTAAATCGTCATTCCATGATCTTCAGGTCTGTATTTTACACAAAGCGGTTTATTAGAACTGGAAGCAAATGTTTTTAGATAGCATGAAGTAATTTAATACAATTTTGTATGTTTAAGATGTAGTTTTTTTACGCTAGAAAAATTGAATGATACGAGTGAACATTTTACTAGATATTTGTGTGGGTACAACTAAAACCAGCCATACATGTACACGATATACGACTAAAACCTGTCACACACGTTTAAAACCAGATTTTTAATTTTTTTTTTCAAACATATATTCACGTCTCAAACTGATTAGACCAAATGCTCTTGTTTCTTATATTATTTTGTCGCGCTATAGCCTGATTATATACAGAGTAAATGTCTGCTAGATATGTTTTTGATAAGGACATTATTTCCCACGCACACTTACACATGCAAAATAAAAACAGTTTTCTGTATGCAATATAAGATTTTGTATATTTAAAGTTTAAAAAATACTTTTAGTACTTTTAACAAAAGTATAAATCCCATACTTTATCGAAAAGTTGTTAGATTCAAGTAATTAATCAAAATAATAAGTAATACTTTCTAAATTATATGATATGCATTAAAAAAAAAACATTTTCCATTTAAAACCTGTTTAGACCTCTGTACGTTGAATTCAAACAGTTCTATTTGTTGTTTTTGATATCCAAAAATGATCAAAACAAGTAGCATTCAATTATTCGTTGAATGCTGCTTTTCAAATGATTATTTTTTTCACGTCTAAAAATGTTTTTGAATTTAAATTGCAACTGATAAATATTTCGCAAGATAGCATCCTATCACCGATGCATATTTCAAAATTATTTATTTCATCAGTGTAAGTGATGCTGTGAAACATTACGAAACCATTTTGCAGATTGATTAGAAAAGATAACAAAGAAATTTAACACATTTCGAAAAAATTACTAAAAAGCTAAGAACTTTTATAACGTATATACATTAGATTAAAAATATTCTTGAAAAAAAAAAAAGACACGCTTTTTAAAAACTATTTGTAATTTAAAATAAACTTTTATTTTAATCTATTAATTCACTGAACTGAGAATAGGATGTTTAAAAGTAGGAGAAAAATAAATTGGAAATGTTTACTTTTTGGTTCCAACTTGGCTTTTATACTTAAAATAAAATTAAGAAGTTGGTGTAAAGTTTTTAAGGGAGATTGTCTACTCAAAGGACCGAGGTCTGGGTAGGAGGCCCTCCATGGGGAGTCTTTCTAGCGGATCCTAACACGCATTCACGCGAATTTTGGTGAAAATCATGAAAATTCCGAATTTCTGGACCGACGAGTGTCACCTGGGTTCAAATCCAGCTACTTCTATAAGGACCCAGATAAGTCAATTAGTTTGGATGGAAGACCTTTCAGATACTAATGAAAAAAAAAATCTTATTTTAGATAAAAATTTCACGCATATATCCATAACTTAATAGCTATAATCAACCATATAATACATTTTTTCCCGCATAATTACGATTTAATTCTGTGTTGTGTTTACATTTAAAATTATTCTTTATCATCATTCAACTTGTAACATATTTCTATGAAATCTGACAGCTCTTTCTGATTGGTTCCATTGTAGTTTCAATGTCGTTTTAAAGTAGGATTCATAATATCCTACATAATAATGAGCTTTATTTATTTATTTATTTTTTACTTTTATCTCCCCCCTTCCTTTTTACATAAATGAAAGAAAAACAAGAACAAAAAAGCATGCGGTTCACATTGGTTTTTAACACTTTCCAAATATACGTTCTTGATGCACCGTTTAACCATCAAAGTTTTTTGTCTACATTATCACACAGGCAGACAGATAGACTAAATGAATTCATAATTACTATAAAATATTATTGGAAAATGTTAAAAATGCTCAACACAAACGGAAATGCAATTTCAGCAATTTCGAAATGTAGTCCTTAACATATTTGGATATTTTCAGTATAGCTCTGTAAATTGGGACGTTAAACGTATTATATTATATAAAATATATTTTTAAACGTATTTACAATCGATGTCAATTTAATTATGATTTTTATTTAAATATTGCTTGTAATAATCCTCTCACAAAACGCAATGCGTTGGCACTTTTTTTTTTTTTTTGGTGTCCCTGTACAGAAACCGGTCGTGCTATTAATGTCATTTTAAATAAGGAACATTCCATAGAAAAATTGAATAACATACATCACTTTCAAGAAATTCTGAAAAATATTGACGATTACTATATTCGGACAGACAGATAAAAATAAAAACATATAGACTAATTCAAATTATAATCACACTTAAAAATATTGTTATAAAGTGTTAATAATGCATACTAAAAATAAAAATGGAACTCTAACAATATCCAATTACAGCCCTTAATGTATCTGAATATTTTGTTTGGCCCTGTAAATCTTAATGCTAATTATATTATATACTATAGAAAGCATTTTTTTTTTCCTTTGTGCATATAAATAATTAGTCAATTGAATGAGGTAAGTCAATGTTATTAAAATTTGCGCAAAATAAAGGTGTTAAAATATGTTTTATAGAAATGCTCCTCATAAAACGAAATGCTTTGGAATACTTTCGGGTGTCCCTGTGCACAAACCAGTGGTGGTATTTATTCCATTTTCAATAGCGTACATCCGATAGTGAACTTGAATAATATACATCAGTTTCAAGGAATTCCATTAATATTTACGGGAGTTAGAGCACGGAAGACAGGCAGATGGACAGATCCACAGACAGATGGACGAAAAGATAGACAGGCAGACAAGCCGAAATCATAATCATTTTTCAACTTAGTTGGAAAGTGCTCATAAAAAAAAAATGAATCTTATTAAGTCGATTTCAAATTACAGTTAATTTCATTTCTACAATTACATAATTTACATTTTTATAGATCCACATTCCAAACAATTTTCAAGGTGAGAAAGTGTCTCATACCATAAGGTCATGTACAAAATTTCAGCATTGCATCATAAAAAGTCTTTGAGGTGTGAAAGACAAAAAGAGCTGACGGAAACTAATTTTCAATGTCTGTCCTTTGTATATTGTCAGAGAAAAAAAAAAGTCGTCAAACGGGTTATATACAAATTATGTGTGAAAACAATAAAAACATAAATATATAAACACATTTAGATTTAAATTTGTGACTAATTCGTCAACAACTTTATTTAAACATAACTGTTAGACTTATTACGATGCAATGATGAAATTTCATAGATGATCTTCTTAGATATTTTCTTACTCGAAATTTTTTTGTTTGAGATTAAATAAATATTTCTATACCTTTCGGCTACCTTTAATATACATTTTACTTTTGTTTATACAATAGGTTGAATTTTTTTCTATCTTATAGAAATGAAAAATGTAGAGGATATTTTAAAATTGAAATTTTGCTCTTAAATTGAATTAAACGAAATAGGCATTTAAAATGGTATCACCTTCTGTCAATATAACAAAGACCAGTAGTTCTACATATAAATACTGTAATGAACCAAACCATTCATTTTAATGCTACTGGAATGAATATAAATGAATTTTAAATACTGTTCTAACTTTTGAATACTGTTCTTTTTTTTTAATAGAATATTTAAATGAGGATAATAATAATAATAATAATAATAAATTTATGTTTTCTAACTTTTTTTTTTTTTTTTTTTTTTTTTTTTTTTTACATTGTATTTTGTAAAAGTTGGCAGCTAATTATTTTACAAATTAAATTTTTCTCCCAAATCTTTTCATTATGCTGATTAAAAAGCCATGAGAAGTTTTTAAATGAGCATGAGGGGGAAAAAACTAAGAGGAAAATTTAATTTTATAAAATATATAGCTTCCAATTATTAGGCTTTTTAACACCACTTTAACTGAGTATTTTATTTAATCAGTGAAAACAGTTACATAAGCTTATAAAATATTTCTATTAAAATTTAGTAGCAGACAAAAAGGGTAAGTATTAAGATGTCACCTTTGAAAAATAATTCAAAAATTTTATTCTTTGGAAAAGACAGTCAATGCAGATTTTCCGACAGTCAATGCAAATTTTAGTAGCTAAATCAACCACTATTAAGAAAAAACAAATCATTAATAAAAAATACAATTTAAATTTAGTAATTTGTTTTTTCTTGGTAGAGACATTATTGTTTTGACGCACAGATATAAAATTAACCAATGACATGCAATATAAATTAAAAGAAAACGCCTAAAATTCTGATTTTGAAGCTTTAATTGTTTGTGTAGTACAATAATTACGTTCTATATAACTCAGTACATATTGATTTCCTTATTTAAGCCAGATCCGAATATGTAAGAATATATGTTGCATTATACTAATTTACTTATTCGGATTATTTTTATAGTTCGCAAATCTTAAGCTAAACTACAATCCTCTTCATTCAGACAAAAGCATAAGACTTCAGTATCTAAAAAGAAGAAGAAAAAAAAATCCTGTCGAAACGTTTAGCTGAAAAAAAAAAAAAAAAGTAAATAAAGTAAAAATAAATAAAGAAATAAAATAAAAGAAATAATCACAGCCTTGAACTTGCCCTACAAGTTACTAAACGTTTCACTGCCGCTGAAAGAAGTTCTTAAGGAATGCTGACCTTTCAGCTTAGCTTTTACTCTAATTGAAACATTCTCTAAGAAAATCGAGCTATAAAAAATAAATAAGTAATAAAATTGCTCTTTTGTAAATTATGAAAACTGACTGCTTTATTGCAATTTCTCAAATTTTAATACTTTCTTTAAATGTAATGATTATGTTAAATACTTTGGTAAATGACACAAATTGGCACGGAGGAAAATAGACACTCACTGGAGAAGTTCAAGACGCGTTTATTGAATTTTTTTCTTCAACAGAACTTTTTACTTTCTTCTATATTCAATAGAAGATAATAATGGATTCATAAAATGTTTTGATTTCAGTTTCGACGGATTTTCATGTTTTCAGAGATCCGAGCAATTTTGATGATGTTTAGAAAGTATCTGTGTGTCTGACCATTTGTATGTTTGTGTCTGCGACAAAAATTTTGCATTTACTCTAGCTTAAAAATTAATGCATGTAATTTCACATAACTTTATAAGAAGTTGCACCGTGGAATAAATTAGTGCGAATCAAATTTTGGTACAAATCGCCTAACAAGCGGCATTGCCATGACATATTTCATAATTTTTAAAATGGCAGTGTAGGACAAAATTTCATAAAATTGTACACGATGAAAATTATTTTTAAACAAACATTGTGAAATAGAAAAAAAAAAAAAAAAAAATAGTAATAATCAACCAGGAGAAAAGTTTTGTATGAGTAGGAGAACCTTTCCCTTTTGGGCTCGTAAGTTTTAAATATGATATTTTTCTAAAGAACTTGTAAAGAACTCTTTAAAATGAATCGTTGAACTATGTATCTTTGTTAGCTTGAAACAAAGTTATTGAATTTCCATTTAAGAAAAAATTCAAGATGTCGTCTGTAGAGCACAAATCTGATTTTCTTCCGACCTTTAGTGTTACACTTCCCTGAGACGAAAATCCTCTGCATTCATCACGGAAAACAATTTTAATAACTAATTCCTATTTCGAGAATTTAAGAATTTAGGGAAAAAAACCGTTTATGATGCATACAGTTTATTTCATAGCTGGTAACTTTTACGATTTTTGGCTACTAGTAAATTGAAATTGAAGTTTTTCATATATTCTTATAACATTTTTCACTAATAAAATAAAATAAGAATTTCTATTAACATTTTCCAGTAACCCAAAATCGTAAAGTTTGCATCTATGGTATTTTAGGTGATAACATTATTGTAAAAAATTGTCTGCAGGAAAATGATCGAATTTAAGACTTTAAAAATTTCAAGGCAATAATATTTAAAAAGCCAAAAATATATTTATTTTATTAAAAAAAAAAAAAAAAAAGGAAAAGATAACAAGGATTTTTATAAAAGTCAATTATGGTACCATTTCACTTCTGCGATGCAGAAATTCATGCTATCATCACATTGCTGATTTTATCCGAAACCTTATGCAAACTATATCAAGAAAAGGCTATTTAAATAAAGATACGATAACTTGCCAAACTATGATCCCGAAGGTATCCAATTTCAAATGCGCAGACATAAAATAACTTCTTTTTCTTTTCTTGCAATGTTTACATTTTTCCCGTTAAGCTTTTTCTTTCTTTTTTTTTTCTTTTTCTAGTAATACCTTAATTTCAATTGTCCATGCAATGTTAAACTGAAAGAACTATGCTCGTCGACAAAAAAAAAGAAAAAAAAAAAAAAAAAATGCTATAATTACCAACCGATGCTAACAGACATTTCATTATATTTTTAAAGATCTGTTGAATTTTGAGAGTTTTAGTGTACATTTACATGATGATACAACGAAAATGTAAAATGCAAATTGAATTTAAAATTTGATGATTAGACAAGCTTTAAAATAATGACGAACAAGAGTAAGAGAAGTAGAAGAATAATTTTAATTTCAATTTAATCTTTATTAATCCCTTCCTTCTCGCTTTCGCCAAAATCACGAATTAAGATTTCGTTTTCTCTTTCTTGTAACCGTGATATTTCCAGGCGGAAAATAATGGAAAATAAAAACGTTTTAATGCCATAGATAAATTAATCAATTAAATAACTAATTAAAACAAAATAAAATTAACTAAAAAGCAAAATAATATACATGTGAATTTATAAAAGCTGAATTCTTACAACTAATTTTACAATGCTACTCCTATTTCATATATTTTTAAAATTTTATCTTGAATCGGATTTTGTTCAATGCAATTAGTTTCTGAGGAAAAACAATAAACAATAATTTTACATCAATAAGTAGAAAAAACTGTACCTAATTATGCACATGATTTTATTTAAAAAAGTATTTTAAATAACACAAATCCGGTCCTTAAACCAAGATCCTTATCTATCCTAACCTCATCCGATCTTTAATCTAAACATATAATGCTGAAAATTTTGTCATTGTATCTGTCCGAATTTTTAGTTCGTTAAACAAAGCTACATCATTCAATCAATCGCTATGAAAATCGGTACATTTATTAATCAGGACAAAATTTAATTAACGACGTATATATATATATATATATATTTAATCGGATAATTGATTTAAAAGTTGTTAAATAAAAACCCCATTTTAACTTTAAAATTAAAAAAATAAAATAAAATAATAAATAATTAATCTCAGATTCAGTTTTTTCCAGACTTAAAAGAAAATATATTTCTTTATTACACTTAAAAAAAAGAAAAAAAAGTTTTTATCAAATTTATTATTTACGTTTAAGTAAATATATCTGTTTTTATAAAGCAAATTAAATGAACTCGCAAACATTACTTTTTTTATTTATTTATTTAAATTAATTGTTAATTTGTGATTTTATTCGTTTAAGCTCTTACAACGAGTTCAAATTGTTATATTTAGGATTTTATTGAGATAGTACATGCTATTCATTTTATTGCCTTCTTTTTATTCTATCAAATTTTTCTCTGAATTTTAACGTTTAAATTATTTTGAAACTAATACTCAACGGTCATATAAATAACTCACTTCTGTTCATTCTTATGTTTAGTATCTATACATAAAAATTTTAAAGCCTTCAAAAATGCGTCTTTCTTACGCAAAGTCTTACTGTCCTCTAAGCGTTTGAACCGTATTTTTGTAACTCAAATAAACACCTTTCAAACTGTTTGAGACTGATTTTTGTAAAGCAAGAAATCTCTTTCCAAATCGTGGGAGACGTAAAATTGTAACCGGAAATCATGAAGCTAGAGTAGTCAATAAGATTATTTTTTTAGACAATAATATTATTTTTTAAGTAGAAATGTCATCTGAGGCTACACGCTGAGAGGGTTTTAAAAGAAGTTCTATAGGTGTGTCAACATGTTTTATCGATCTTCTGAGTTGGGTTTGGAATCCATTTATTCAAAACATTCAGACGCAATATCATAGAACTGGAAAATTTTAATTTTAATTTCATCTTATACTTTCCTTACTTTGTTTGGTTTTTAATTCAAAAATTTTATAAGTACTATTTAACCTGAGTAGCGTCGAGTACAGCTGCTAGTCTATGTAGTATAATATTAAAATATATATTCAAGAAAAAATATATTCAGTATTAATAAAAAATATATTGAAGAATTTTCAAGCATATTTAACAAAGCTGAAGTACTTTGAGAACATTAAAACATTCTGAGATAAATGTGTTTAATGATTTGATTTAAAGAGAAAATAGAAGACAGATATTTCTAAAACAGCTACAGCAAGCGTTTTAATTAGAATATGTTTATGAAAATTTGAAGACACACCAGCATTTTAATTTATTCCGAAGCACTTTAGTTAGTATAGTGTAACCACGTTTCCTACGCCTAGCAGTGAGGACGAGTCGAAAATCTTGGAGGGTATCCAAGTTGACCAACAGGTTTGAATTTAGTAAACATCCAGTCATTCGGTATTCCCTTATCGCTTATTTTCTCTCAACGAAAAGCTTGTCTCCCCTATTTTACTAGTGGACTCGTTGAATCCGCACTTGCGCAGAGGCTTCCATGATCGCAAGAAATGTAGTTAAAGAGTACCAGTGTTGCGAGATCTGGCGTATTTTTTATTCAGCAATCACCAATAATTTTTAATTGTAACGTTTGCCTAATAACTTCGAAGTTTAACATTCTATTATCTATATAAGATATCACTTTCAAAATTATTGGTGATAATTGAATAAAAAATCCGCCAGATCTGGCAACACTGGTTCGTACTCGTCCTGTTTTAACACCACTTTATTTTCATTAATATTTTCTCCAATATGTTATTACGATTAAATAATAAGAAAAAACTCTGCAAGAAAAGTAGTGTGAGAAAAGGGCAGGTACTAACAATGTTCCGCAATAAATTAAAAGTTGGCAAATCTGAATTTGCTATAATGGTACTTACGATATGAGAATGGTTTTAGTTTAAAAATATCAAAATCAATGTTGTAGATAAATTTCGAAATTTTAGAGGTATTGACTCCTTTTAAGAGCGGACAATACCAAATCTCACCGGCAGCCTTCGTCCATGTTATTCTATGGGAAAATTTGTTTACATAATTACTCATTACCTAATGAATATTTTTCAATTCTGTTTTCACATTTAGAAAATTCATAAACGTTAAATTAGTACTTGTTTTCCGAAAATTGATTTTTTAAAATTTTAGTATTTCATTTTGCGATTAGAAAATGAGAAAAATGCATTTTGTGAAAAATCGCATTTTTGAACTCAAAATAAAAATGTAAAAATTAAAAAAAATGAATTTTTCAAAAATGAGTACTCATTTAACGGTTATGAATTTTCTGACTGCGAAAACAGAATTTAAAAATATTCATTAGGTAATGTGTAATTGTAGCAACAAATTTTCCCATAGAATAACATGGGCGAAGGCTGCCGGCGAGATTAGGTATTGTCCCCTCTTAAGAACACAAAATAATTTACCTTCCAGAGTTGCCAACGTTTATAATTTATTCCGCAGCATTGTTAGCCTCGCCTTTTTTTATACCACTTTTTTCAAAGAGTAATTTTTCTTATTTTATCGTAGTTTTACATTGACGAAAATTATTCTATAAATAAAGTGGTGTGAAATAATAGCTGGGCTAAAAATGCTTCGTAATAAATTATAAAAGTTGACAACACTAAACTTCAATAATATTATGTTTTAAATATGGTTTTCATTAAAAACGAGAAATTCATCAATGAGATGAACTATAAGCTCATAACCATGGATGTAAAAGCAACTTATACCTTATTATACTTTAAACGTGTCCTTATCAAAGTTAAAAAAAAAAAAAGTTTACGAAATTTTAATTTGATATACTGTCATAAAAATATAATTTGAAATTGTAATGAAAAATTCATTGCTTGTACAAGATATTTTCGTAACTATTTCCTTTTCAACTGACGTCAATTAAAGTATTTCAAAATAGAATGACTAATAATTATTCATTTATTCTGTTCATGATTATGATAATTAATATCAGTCGGTTTGCTTAGTCGCCAATTTTTACTATTTTTAAACAACACTGGTTTTGTCTAGTAAAGTTCGTATGTATATAATATTTCCTAACTAGTGTAGATCTAGATGTAGTGAAATTCCAAACATTAGCAGGTCGGAGCAGTCACTTTGAATACCGCATTTTTTAATAGTAATTTTCAGTGAGATTTTTTACTATATTTCTTTGATTGAATAATTGTTTTTAAAAAGTTTTGGCTTTCAAATAGACTATTTCGACCCTTCAATTAATAAAAACGTCAAATATATTTTTAGAATTCCAACCGCTCCATTACCTCTGATTTGCATTTGTTTAATATATGCTATCCCATAGCTTCAAAAATCTCTAATTTTTAAATAAGATTTATCACTAGTATTTTTAAAAAGAAATTTGTCACATATATTTTAGACAAATCAATGAAGTTAAATAAACTGAAAACATTTATAACGACTTTCCGGTAAGAAGTCACCGTTGAAAATAACGGAGAATAGGCACCTGTGCTATCATAAATAGAAAAATATGTTCAACATTTTAAAAATATTAATAATCAACCATTTTTATTTGACATATATATAAAATCTCGGACGAAAAATCTATCATAATTTGAAAATGCACTGCATTTTCATATTCATTTTTATTGTTCTTTATTTATTATGGTAACAAAATATACTAGATGGCAGAGACTCCAACATCCTAATTAATATTCCGTAGTGTTGTTAGTCACGCCCTTTTTTACACACCAGAAAATTTTTAGAGTAATAGTCTCCAAATTCAATTACGATTAAATATGAAGAAAAATACTCTAAAATGGTACTGGTGTGAAAAAAAAGGCGGAGCTAACAATACTACGGAATATTAATTAGTATGTTGGAGTCTCTGCTAGATGGTATATTAATGGAAGATTTGGCGTGGGATTATAAACAACGCAAATAACAACGTCTAGAACGCCAAAAGTAAATAACAGGAAAGCAGACAGATGTTTCGGTATCTTTTAGCGTATCGTCTTCAGTGCAATTTCAATTTGAATAATAAATTTTATTTTTTAGAATAACATATGATTTGTATATGCGTTTAATAAAAACGATAAAATAAGACATTGGTATGGCGGGGTGTGTGCGATTATTTACATGAGGAACTTTAGGCCTGAGCAGAATATCCCCCATGGAGGTCTTCCTAAAGTGTCCACTTCTATTCTTCTAGCTTGTATTTACGTGAATATCGGAGAATATCCGCCACTGAAGTCTTTCTAAGTTGTTGTAGCTTATATTCACGTGGATTTTGGAACAAACTACAAAAAACTCCAAAGGGACAGGCTGACGGTCTCGATCAAAGGCTCGAATGCGGCAACTTAGTCTACCAACTTTGAGAACAGAGCTTTTCAGTCATTGGTTGGACAGGGAAAAAACATAATAATCTTGTATTGTATGCATAAATAAATACTTTTTCTGCGAAGTTCAAGTGTATTTTATTAAAAATTACCAAAAAACGTGTACTTATTTTTAAATCAGTATGCTGGGGTAATCATATAACTTTCTTCTATATCATTCTATGAAACAGTGTCACCTACAGGTTAATTTAATATACACAATAATTTAATTAACAAAGATTTCTATAACAGAGGTTTTATAGATTGCGGTTTGATGCAATTTTTTTTTCAGTAGATGCTAAGATGTAGTTATACGGAAAATCACAGGATGTAAGTAAAAGCAGCGCCCCTTTTCGACGATAAACACCCAAATTAAACCGGCATACCTTTTTTTAATGTCCACCTCAAATATCAAGTTTGGTACAATTATGCGTTGTCGAATATGAAATACAGTTTTCTTATATGTGGGAAAAATTACAGCATAGAAGCGCCACCCGCCGTTCGATATGCCTCAAACTTGAATCATCATAATTTATCATTATTATCACGTGGCATAGAACAGAACTGATATATAGCATATACACAACAGAAACTGATATATAGCATATACACAACAGAAACTGATATATAGCATACCCATAAATGGATTATATTGCAGCATAGCAATACCTCCAACGCAGCGATGTATACCAAAATCTAATTAGCATAAATTTATATGAAGATCCAGCCGAATTTAAATTAAGTTCACTGTGTTTTGAGATACACAGCCCAAAATAATTTTGGTAACACACAGACCGACATATATATATATATATATATATATTAACAGTCAAATTGGGACATTACAAAACGTCTAAATCAGTCGGAAACCTAAATAAAAAATTATCACGATTTCGATGCTTTTTTCTTGTATCGAGAAGAAAATAAAAAGCTTTATTATACCAAAAGTGAGTCAAAAATAAATAAATAAATAAAATTAAATAAATAAATAAAAAGTAAAAAATAAATACTGACATGTGGTTAAAAAATGAAAGAACTGTTCACATAATAAGATCAGTTATTAAAATTCACCTTTGATGTTTTGCTCTGTCTCACAATTAATGTTATTTCTTATTAGCATACCGGACTATATTAGTTGGTAACATCCAGTCAATGAAGACGCTTTATAAATACTAAAGCGATTTTTATGGCCTTGAAATTTGGATACACGTGCCTTATGATACCAGCAGACATAAATTGAACATAAACACAAAATCACTTATTATCGTCTGATATCATTAGATGTTCTATATCTAAATTCATAGAAGAAGCTTTTATATGCTTTGATGGGAAAATATCTGGATATCTAAAAGTGAGCAAAGTTAAATTTTATTTTTTAATTCTTTTGTGGTAACAATGATAAAAAGAAAATGAACCAAAGCTGGTAAAAAATGCCATGAAAGAGATCTTATGGCATTTTGTGTAAAATAAAAATAAGGAAAAATTATTGTATGTATGACTACGGAGCGTTAGAAAATCACAATTACTTTTATAAAAGCATGTGTTATGTTAATTCAAAATTAGATGTTTTACTGATTTTTATCATCTTTTAGTACCTCCCTCCCCTCTGTTTTTTTTTTTTTTTTTTTTCTAGCAGGCTACACCCGCTTTGCTGGTCATTATTTTTTAATGTATCACTAGAATTAATGAATTCTCAAAATTGCATTAATTTTTATCATGTGAAAAAAAAAAAATATATATATATTTTTTTTTTTATTGAGAAAAATGTTGCATTGGGTCCCCACTGCCCTTGGCAGCGCAGGTCATTATGCACTACGTGCGCGCATTAATGTTCGACTCTCTTAAGGGATCACTATATTATCGTAAAAAAAAAACATAAATATAAAATACAAAAAAAAAATCTTCGCTAATCGGTGTAATAATCGGTCCGGGTCCCCACTGCGTGCGGCAGCGTATACACGCGCATGTTCCTTCGCCCACCGTTCCCGCCTCTCCTAATTATTTTACACTTTTAAAAATATCCGCAATCGTTTTCTCGGGCTTTTAAACCTAATAATACTAATTTCTAATGTTCTATCTGATTTTTTTTATTTTTGCTCTGGCACCCGCCCCCTTCCCGCCCCTCGTAATAATTATACACTTTCAAAAATATCCGCAATCGATTTATCGGGCCTTAAAACCTAATAATACTAATTTTCAATGCTCTAACTCTTATTTCTATATTTTTGCCCCTTCGCCCCCCCCCTTCCCGTCTATCCTAATAATTTTTCTCTTTTGAAAATATCTGAAATCGATTTGTAGGTCCCAGAAACCAATACGTGCCAATTTTGTGCAGTCTTGTTTTGCCCCTTGTCCCCTCTCCTTCCCGGCTTTCCCAAAAATTTTACAAATTCGAAAACATCCGCAATCGATTTATAGGTATTAAAGACCCCTATGCACCAATTTTGAAAGACCTAACCCTATTTTTATTTTTTTGGCTCTTTGCCCCCCCCCTCCTTCCCGTCCTTCCTAATAACTTTACACTTTCGAAAATATCCTCATTCGACTTGCAGGCCTCTAAAACCTATCTGTATCAATTTTGAACGGTCCAACTGCATTTCTATTATTTTTTTTTTTTTTTGGCCCCATAGCCCTCCCCACTTTCCCGTCCCACCTGGGACGAATTTCTAAAATTCCAGAAATTTGTTTATAGATATTTGTGTGAGCTATATTTTAGAGCAAAAATCTCACATAACTCTTTTTTTCTTTTTCTTTTTTATCTTTCGATATAAGGGAATACGTTTGAAATCACGTTTTGCCAAAAGTAATTTCTGGAATTTTTGAAATTCCAGAAATTGCTTTTTAGCTATGTGCATTAGCTGTATTTTAGAGCAAAAATTTCACGTAGGGGAGACCCTTGTACCTAGGGCTATCATGTACCTAGGGCCACCCCACTTTATTTGAATAATATTTAAATTTAAGTTTTAATACTCAATTGGGTAAGTAACAACACCAATTGCTACTTTTACAACTACTTTGGAACTTTTGAGGAGAGAGTTTTGACAAGTTACATGTAGAAAACGAATTTACATGGTTTGAAGTAAAATTCTACAGCTCATCTCTTTTGCTATTTTACAAAGGCAAGTCAAATATTTTTCTTTCATTTCTAGTGTATAATTTTGCTTGTTATATTGAGTAATAAATGAGATATTTACTTAGTCCTCTCTGCATGTGGATGTTTTAGTGGAAGGCACTTTGAATGAAGTTACCAAAACTTGTACCTAGGGCCACATCGCTGCCTTGTACCTAGGGCCAGTGTGTTTGGACCTTTTAACACTTTCGCGACCGCAATTTTTTGTCTTTTTGACAGTAAAGCCCGCCTGTGGGCGGGACAGTTTGCAAAACTGTCTCATAAGTTACAGTTTTGCAAAACAAAATTTTCTGTATTCGCATTTATATTACAAAGGGATATGCATTATAATCATACTCTCTCTCTAATCAAAGTATTTGCATCCATAGTTTACTGATTGTACAAATATGAATATTGTGTATATTTCTTCGAAACAAATAACATACAAATTGCAAAAGAAACACCCATTGGTGGAGTTTCATATTTTCAAATGACGTGTATCTACGTCAGCGGTCGAGAAAATGTTAAGAAACACAGTACAGCCTGTAATAATTGGATGCTGGCAAACTCTGGTAAACAAATCACTATATATGACGTTGCTGAAAGTGTTGGCAAGTCCTATCCGTCGGCCTTTACTACTGTAAACATTCTATCAGGCTTTCGTGTATCCGGCATATAGCCAATAAATCAAAACACATTCACTGAGGATGAATATTTAAGTTCAAATGTGACTGAAAGACAGGGCCTCTCCATAAATTAAAAAAAAAAAAAAAATCCACGAAGAAAGGGAACCAACAATGATAGAATTGGATGTCTCTGTTTCGTGTCCTGTTTAAATTTTGAAACCTTCAACGTCTAACATCTTTTCGTGTGTTATGCTTTAACAGGTAGGAACCTAAGCAAAACCTTTACCTAAAGCAAGACCTCCCACATCAAAGAAAAGATGTGACCGAAAACCAGAGAGATCTAGAAATCCAAGAGACACTCACTCCAGAGAAAAAAAAAAAAAAACATTCTGTTAGAATATCCCAAAGAAGAAGAAAAAAAAAAAGTGAAAAATTTCGGGTTTTAAATTAAGGCAACAACATGATAATAATTATATGATAAATAAATATATTACTTGATATTTCTTTTATAAAATACATGTTTATATGCTTATTTTCTATTCATTACAAAGTGAAATCTAAATTTGAGAGAATGGCCCTAGGTAGAATGAGGTCTGGCCCCAGGTACAATGAGGATGTTGTACCTAGGGCCACGAGTGAATTTTTTTTAAACTTTCTATTTGTCGGAATTTATTAATTTAGGTATTTATATTAATCCCAATTGGAAGTAATTAGTCTTAAAGATATGTACATACCAGTTTGATAATTTTAAACAGATTAAAAGCTCTGTTTTGGGGCATTGAAAAAAAGCGGCCCTAGGTACACGGGTCTCCCCTATATCCGTTTTTTTTTTTTTTTTTAGATATATAGGATTATGTGAAATCCCATTTTGCGCATGTGAAATCACGTTTTGCCCCCTCCCCCCCCCCCTTTGGCACCGACTTTCTAAAATTCTAGAATTTCATTTTTAGATATTTGTGTTATTTATGTTTTAAAACAAAATTTTTACGAATATCTGTTTTTATTTTATTTGATATATGAAGGATTTTGTGAAATCACGTTTTGCCCTCCCTCCTCCCCTTGGGGGGGGACGAATTTTGTAAAATCTCTTCTCAGTGGATGTCTACGCAACAGAAGGAACATTGTCACAAAATTTCATGCTTCTAGGTACAAGGGTTTGGGCTGAGCGATGATGAATCAGTCTTTCACTCACTCACTCACTCACTCACTCACTAAGGACAAACGATTTTACATATATAGATAGCCGCCACGTGTTTCAATTATTGAATATCAATTCTTTCTTCTTTTTTTTTCCCTTCCTTTTTTCTTTCTTTTCCTTTTCTTTTTCTTTTTTTATTAAGCCCTTGTGGTAGCTTTTTATAATTATATAAAGCGAAAATTTATATTAAAAAAAAATTCTGGCATACAAAATTCGTATCACTTAGCAGCTATGATTATGTTACTGCTTTACTTTTTAAAATACATTAAAATGTATATATATATATATATATATATATAACGGGTAATTCCATAGTAAATGTTACGTTAGTCACATGATTTTTACGGTAGTTTTTTCCTGCCACTATTTCCCTGTAGAACATTTTTTTTTGTGTGTGTGTGTGTGTGTGATTAAATAGAATATCAATTATTATTAGAAAATAGAGGAAGGAAAAAAAAACTCATCTTTCTGTACAATAACAACAACAACAAAAAAGCATGTACCATGAAATTACTCGCCTGCAAGTAGTTTTATTTATCACTTTTATGCAAATAAAATTAATAATATTATTTATTATTTAATTTGTGCATATTTATTTATTGACATTTATTTATTTATTTATTTATTTTTTTAGATCACAGAACACGATAATTTTATAAATTTTTATTTATAACTAAATTATTAGTTTATTATACCATTTATAAATGTACTGCTTTCTCACGTAAAATTGAAGCATACCTGCAGTGCGGTGCAAAAGCTTAAGCACAAGCCAAAATTTTAATAAAATAAAAAATAAACGCCTGAATTCTACGAAATCTTTACTGTATCTAAAGAATTGGATTATGCTTCGAATTCGAAAACAATTGACTGAAAAGAAAATAATAAATTATAAAAAGATCAAAATTGTGATGTCCCAAAAGTTTATGCACAAAACCGAAATATTTATATTTCACATGGCACAAAAGATCATTACAGAATTTGGTGTTTCTATTGCACCTGATGAGATCAAATACGAGATTTTTCATTGATAACACGAGATTATGGAAGGTTTCGGGCTTGAGTTTGTACTAGGTTTCCTCGATTGATGATTTGAGCTCTTGCACTGAGTAATATTACTTCCCATTCTTGTAGACGTCACGTGAGAAGATTCCCCAAATGTTCTCTATCAAATTGAGATCTGGGTGAGTGCTGGCCTATTCATCACACTGATATTCTGAGATCTAAGTCATTTTTTTGCATAACGGGAAGTGTGTATCGATGCGCTGTCCTGCTGAAAGGTCCTGTTGGGACCATCTAGGAGTTCACCAAACGGTAATAAATGTTCATCCAGAATTTCCTAACACTTCTTTGAATTTTGACTGCAAAGAGACGTTTGTCCATTGGGGCCAAAAGTGCTACCATACCAATGTAGCCAAAAGTGAGCCACCATCTTCTTGCCTGCTGAATATGCTCTTTGGACCTTTCCTAAAGTTATGCCAATAGAATGAGAACCCATTTGGATCATCCAATTTCCACTTTTTTACCTCAGGTAAAATAACAATAATCCATTCGTCAGGGTAACACATGTGCTGTTTTGCCCACTGAACTCTTTTTTGTTTGTGACACTTTTCCAAAGAAAAACTTACGAGCTAATTTTTGTTTTATGATGAATCCTGATTCGGTTATTCGTCTGCGTATGGTGTCACGTGATATTTTTGATCCAAGTCGATTATTTTATCTGGTTAAGAGACAAATTCTCAGTTAAAGCCTTTCTTTTAATTTTTCTATCCTCCCGAAATGTGGTTTTTCTCAAAGTTTCAAAGCGTTACACAATTCTGAATTGCTCTCCCCGTTGCAAAACACTATAAATACCAAGTTTGGCCCGATTTAAAATAAGTGATATTTGCAAAATGGATTTAATTTCAGCTTTCAGCTTCCCCATTTTCGCCACTTCTTCAGGCAAAGATTGCAGCGATTTCAGCAATTTGATAACTCGTACAGCGATCACTGTACTTTATAATCTAGGAGATAAATGTCACCGATCCTTCATTAGACCCGTTTAGAGATATTTGGAAGCGATATTTGTGTAAAACCTCATTTGTGCTTAAACTTTTGCGACATCCCAATTTTGATTTGTTTTATTATTTATTATTTTCCTTTCAATTAATTATTTCAGAATTCGAAATATGAATTTGTAAGCCAATTGCTCGGATACAGTAAAAATTTCGG
The DNA here is from genome assembly GCA_963930645.1 of Salticus scenicus. Lineage (NCBI taxonomy): Eukaryota > Metazoa > Arthropoda > Arachnida > Araneae > Salticidae > Salticus > Salticus scenicus. The sequence goes on along the minus strand of OZ005657.1, from coordinate 38,741,708 downwards.
AGCATTCCGGTACATATATTTCATTTTATTAAAAAATTTAGCTTGTGCATAAACTTTTGCGCCGCACTGTAAATATTGATGCCGTTACAAAATTTTGCTATCGTTTAAAGTATAAATAAGTTTTAAAAAATTAAAAAGTCAGAAATGTGAACTTTTTTAAATGTAAAATATATATTAAACATAAAATTATCGGTATGAGATTAATTCTATTTATTCTTCGTAATAGAATAGTCAAAATAATTACTAAAACATGAAAATTATTTATAAAATGAAATTTTATATTATTATAGTTTCAATGATTCAGTATCATATAAAAATATATAATAGAGAATAAATAGATTAGATTTAATGCTTTATCATCTTCAATATTATACACAGAGAAAAAAAATATACCACCTTCATCTAGAGTGTATAAGTATGGCATTTTCTAAATCTCTAAACTAGAAATATAGATTTCCGAGCTATGCGTATAAGGCACGCCAGTAAGCTGAATTGGCGAAATGATCGAGAATTTCTAGTCTATAGATTTCTAGATAGTGAAACAATATTTTGAATTTTTTGAATATTCTGAATTCTTTGCATTGCGAGAAACTCTTGCTTGGTTTTCCAGAATTGGATCATAAACCAGACGATAGTTGCTAAAACTCGCCTCTTGTATTCACATTTATTTGCAGAGATTTTTAAATAAATTTGATCTCGATAATATAGGCAGGGCCCGAAATTTCAACTTAGATTACACTCGCTGAAAAAAAAAAGTTACTCGCCACAAAATATGATTAACTTACTCTATTTTTACCACGTATAAGGTGACCAGAATTTTTTATTGGAAAAAGAGGAGAAACTACACAGTGTCTTTTATTTTATAAGAAAATAGAAGACATTCCATTTTGAAAAAGAAGTCATTTTAGAGGACACAAAATTGAAGGAATATGATTATAAAAGTCGTTTCAAAAGCTACTTTACACAAGTGGTTGAAACATTTTTGTCCCAAATGATGAATTTGGATGAGTATACCATAGTTTAAATTAATAATATACGGATACGACAGGAAAAATCCCTAATTTTTATAAATGTCACTGGACAATATAGATTTTTTTTTTTTTTTTTTTTTTAAGTTAGTGTTCACCGGTTGATACAGCCGACAGCCGATCGAGCTTCCCAGTTTTGCGAAATTTTTTTAATTAAGGATTAAATCCTTTTCATTTGAAAAGGAGGACAGAGGACGAAAAACAAAAAAAGAGGACTTTTTAGTCCTGCAATTTTTTTTCGTTTAAGAAGGCAGAGCGTTGAAAAAGTACTCTTAAAAAGAGAATATCTGGTCACCTTACCTAAGATCAGCATGATTATACGTTTTTAAATCGATATATATATATTATAGCACCGTGTACTGTAAGAATTCTATCTATATTTAGACTGAAATTTTACTCGTCACAGTAAAATTTTCACTCGCCAATGGCGAGCTGGCGAGCGGAAATTTCGCGCTCTGATATAGGTAAATGCTCTAGAATTCTAAAGAGGGTTTCTAGAACTCTTTTTCATAGGGAACTAGAATTTATAAGGATGACATGGAACTATTTTTACTAGCCCCACAATTTAGATTCTAGATATCAATTACAAAATTTTTTATCAGTGTAGAAAGTTTCAAACCTTGGAAAAACACAAGCACATTATTTTGAGGGGTAATGATACGATACGAACTATGACTATAATAAGAGAGCTCCATCAGTGACTGAGAGGTACTTTTATACAGAATTTTTGCGCATTTAAAAAAAAAAAAAAATCTTATGCAAGAAAAAAATGACACAAATGTTATAAATTTTTAAATACACTGAAAAACGTAAGAATTCGTTACATTTGCTTTTATTTTAAGTACTGGATGTATGAAATATAAAGCTCTAAATGTTTAAAATACTAATTAATGCTTTGAGAATGTAATGTTTTTAAATATTTATATCTAGGAATTGTCTAAAAATTCATCGTACTATTTAGAAGTTTGACATTTTCATTACAGTACGTGTATTTTTCTGTCATAAATTTCTCCTTCAAATAACATGTAGATATTTTTATTCTTATGAAACATTATGAATAGATTATAATAGGATAATTTTTCTAGAAACATTTTCATAAATTGTTACGATAAAGTTTTATGCACAGCCATATTGAAAATAACCTTTTAAACAATGGTTGTACAATTCCCTTTTATTGATTTCATTGTATTCAAATGAAATGTCATGGCTGTAAAAAAAATTCTACAGCTAAATGTAAAATTGGGACATTATTTAACATCGTGAATAATAATAATAATAAAAAAAGTTAAAAGAACAATGTGATAACTTTTAAAAATATAATAATTTAAAACAGCATTCTTTTTTAAAATATTTGTTTTCTTTTAAACAGTTTCCTTATTTAAAATATATTTCGTAAGAAGACTTAATATTTGTATCATGATTTATTCAAATGAACTGAATAAATAGTAAACATAAAGAGACACAGCTCTAATTAACATGTCACTTTGTTGAAAAGTTGTCCATTTTCTAATACCTCTTAAAACTTAATTGGTGTTAAACAGTGACTTACTTGATTTTGTAAACATTAGGCTTGTTAAAATTTCCTACTTTGAATATGATTATTTATAAAAAGAAATTTCCCTATTACTCAATGGAAGATAACTGCTACAAACGATAATTAATGTTTACTATTTAAAGAAAGTCATTAAAATTTAGACCTACCAAAAACCCTGAAATAATTTATTTAATATTTGCAAAGCAACACAACAGTAAAATATTGTCTCAGTTTAACAAATACTATAAATAAGATTTATTATGTAACATTTATGAATGTGTGCTAAAAATGGTAAAAAATGAAGTTTAAATTACGGACTTTTTTCTATTAGTCTAAGGAGAACATGCTAAGAGAGAGGGAGAAAAAGGGAAAGGGGGATTCACTGATTTTGTCGCGAACATTTATTTTATAACACCAATATATATATATATATATATATATATATATTAAGTTTAATACTTAATGAAAAAATACTTAATGAAGGTCTCACACTAGGAAAAATAATATGTGTTACAAAACTTCAATAAAACGTCCTGGAGTTAAAACTAACTCTACAATTATACAATCAGTAAAATTAAGTTTAACACCGCGACATTCTTTTTTTTTTTTTTTTTTTTTGCAACCTACTTTTTTTTTCTCTACAGCATGGGATTCTTCTCTAAAATTAAAAAAAAAAAAAAAAAAAAAAAAAAAAAAAAAAAAAAAAAAACTAATTATTTAAAAATAAATCTTTTAGATTATTGTCCTATATTCAGAAATAATAGGAAATACATCAATCTATGATAACTATCAGAACCTGTAGAAATACCCTGTGGAATACCCAGTGTTAAAACTTTGTTTATTTAAAACAAACAATTAGTAATTTTTCCAATAAGAATAGTGCATAAGAAATAAAACGAAAGATTATTCTTATGATTATTATTTATTTTTTGGTTTAGACAATACGGAGTTTAAAACACGAACAATATAAACAATTTAAGCCGCGAATTTTCAGTGATTTTTGGTTATTAAACAAATTTTTCTAATAGACTTTCTAAACGTTGCTAAAATTTCTGCCGAACTCCTGCAGAGATGGCTTTCAATGTAACTCACCCTGTCAGTAAATGCTGTTTCACGATAACAAAAGTATCAGTTGTCATGTCATATTTTTACAAAGAAAAAAAAAAAAAAAAAGAGGGAAAGTCTTACATTTTTTTATTTTCTTTCGGGTTTTAAGATGACATGATTTAGTTTTTTTTTTTTTTTTTTTTTCTTTTAATGTAATATTTTACTTATGTGTAGTGTTACTTCAAAGAAATAAATGAACTATTGTTAATCTTTTGATTTAATGAAAGATACATTGCATATCTAATACTTCTTTAGATCAAACTTATTTATAGAAAAATGGATATAATAGTTAATAAAAGATAAATAAGTAAATAAATAGATATAGATATAATATATTTGGAATTTTGACAAGTTAAAGAATAATAGTCTAAAAGCGATAATAATAATAGTAAAGTTGGTTACCTTAAACATGTTATACACATATATTTATTGACAAACCATATATGCAACATGAGACAGCTGGTCCTTAAAATATATGATACAGTGTACGAAAAATAATTTTTTTTCGTACAGAACTGAGTTATATTTATCTGAGTAAGAATAATTAGTATACTGTGTCTATTACAAAACTTTTTTCTATATCATTCCACATAACAGCTCAACTTACCGGTTAACATGCATAAAAATTTAATCAGCTTAACTTCTGATTAAATAATGTATATACAGTAGAACTTGGATAATTCGAAGTTGAAGGGACCAGAGAAAAATTCGAAATATCCAAAAATTCGAATTACATATACTATTTTGTCAAAAAAAGAGATATATTAAAAAATTTAAACTCTACGATCAAAGATTTAACACATAAACTTTATATCTAAGAATACTCCTCCCCCCCCCCATTAAATCAATATTTTTTACAAGCTTAATTACTCAACACTTTTAAAAAAATAGTCAGATATTTTTTATTTCTTCTTTAAGTACAATCTTTGTGTCATAGCATATGACTTGATACAAAAATAGAATCTACTAATCTACTACATTAGACATGACTTTCAATTAAAAAACCCCTCGAAGCTCATGTATATTCACCACGTCTTCAGATGCACTAGCTAGGGGCTTCTCTTGCGTTTCCTTATCCTTCTTTTGAAAGACTATTAAGATATATAATGCACTTTAGCTGAGAAAAATCTCGGGAACAAATTTTACTGTAATATTTGAAAGGTAGTCGTATGGAGAATTCGAATTATCCAAAATAAAATTCGAATTATCCACGACTTTTTAACATTATTTTAATATAAAATTCAAGGGACCGAGTAAAATATTCGAATTATCCAGAATTTCGAGTTAAACAAGTTCGAATTATTCAAGTTTCACTGTATAAGCAATTTGGTGCAATTTTCACGAATAAATGCTGAGAAATAACCACTTGAAAAGTCGCAGCGCCATCTGTCGTCCGATATACACCAAAACTAAACCAGCATAATATTTCACAATATATATCTCACATATTAAGTTTAGGGAATTTATGTAACCTGAAATATATAATCGGTTCTTATAATCGAAAAATATTGACAAAAGCAGCGTCACTTTTTGCCCGATATGCACTGAAATTGAATCAGCATAACTTAAAGTATATCCATATCACATACCTAGTATGGGCATTTATGTATCATAGAAGCATTCCGGTAAAATAGACGAAACTGCAGCATACCAACGCCATCTGTCGACCAATATATACTTAAACTGAATCAGCATACACAGAAAAAAAAAAATTTGTTGAACAACATAAATTTTGTTATATCAACCAAATTCCTCTGTTAACGTAGTCCCATCAAAAATTTGTTAACAAAACCCTAATTAATTTTTTGTTTTAACCAAACAGTTTTGTTCAATTAAGCAATATTTATTTAAATCAATAAAATTATTTTGCTGATTTAAATGACCAATTTTGCTGATTCAGCACATAGCTCATACATTGTCTGCGTACATAGAGATTTATAACATAACTTATCATATTATCTAATGACAATTATTTTCTTTAAATCATATGCATTTAGTTAATCAAAGAATGATGATTTGGATAACTGAACGAAATTATTGTAAACCCTTTGAAGGGCGGTGGGACATATCATATTCCACTTAATTTTAATTCCCAACTGCAAAAACTGAAATTTTTAACAAAATTTTCGTTTATAACTTAAAGGAGAAATTTCATTTATTTCTTTTTTTCTAACCTTGTTCGTAAATTCTAGTGGCTGCTCATTTTAAACGAGCGATCAAAGGGTTAAAATGGCAAAGTAAATCAAAGAAACAGTCAACAAAACGTATTTGTTTTTCCAATAATGCATGTTTTATCAATGTAGTTCTTTATAATATCTAACTCACTTACCAGTTTGGTGCACATATACACTTAAGTTGAAATGTAGCCTTCCCTTAACTGAATAAATCGCAGCATAGAAGCGCCAACAGTTTGGCGATATATCTTAAAAAGTTATCAGTGCCAATTAAAATCAAGATTAAACAAATATTAAGTATTGTCAAATTCGATATATTAGTGAGATACAGTATACATACAGAGCACACACACATTGATAGACACACATACACTGTCTACCAATAAGTATTTGGACACTTTCGAGTTTAGACGTTTTGGCAAATATCTAGAAACATTCTTGACAAATTGTCTTGAAACTTCAGGCATATTAAGAACATGTTACACCTCATATATTTCAGCAAAAGTTTTGCCCGGAAGAGCAAAAGGGGCCCAGTAAAAAATTAAACAAATGTCAAGATCTTTTGGATCACCCTGTAAAAAGTAATGCTTGGAATGCGTTTTGGTTATGGCTGCAGCATGTGATTTTGAGGATTTTTCTCATTATCTGTATAAATTTTTATAAGGCTACCACATATATTCATGTAGATATAAAGTTTCTTTAAAATGTTGCAAAAAAAGTTATTATTTTTTTTTTTTTTGTTATAACACGCAAGCTATTAGACTCAGTACACTGTAAATTTTTTTTTGTAAAATTACAACGAATATTACTCATCTTGTGATGTGATAAAATCAAGTAGTCGTGCTGTAAAATTTTTTCAAGCAAAACGTGCTGTTTTTTCACATTCACTATGACGTCTCACGGTCATGTGACACCTATACGCGAATGAGCTTCAAACATAAACTAAAACTTTTAACTGTTTATTACGTTACGCCTTCCGCTATGATGATAAACGGGAAACCCAAAAAATGGAGGAGCGAAGCCACGATTAGGATTCATATATTATAACCAACGAAAATTTCAAGTAACAAGTAAGTTATAATTGTTTTAATTTTGATTTTATTTCTTCTCTTTTTTAATTCTGTCAATAAAAGTATGATAAAGGTCTGCGTTTTATTAATAAAACCGAATCTTAATTAAAATCTCTCTCTCATGAAACTGCATTTTGAATTATGAGTATTAAAATTGCCAACGCAGTAATTATTACCTCTCGAAATAAAACTGTTAAACCCCAACGTTTTCAGACTAATTTATTTTAAAAATGATTTAAATTACTATTAGTTAATTGAGGAAAAATGATGTATTAGTTTTTAATTCTGAAAAATATTATGGCATTCAAAATAAGAACATTATTTAATAAATACTTAATATGAAATTTTTGTGCGTTTTTTAGCATTTCGTTACTTTTTTGTCTTGTTTTGTTTCTTTAAAGTTTCTTAAATACAACAATAAATACAACACAGCGTGTTGTAAAATTAAAACAGCCTCTTTGAAAATTCAAGCACGCATTTATTTACACCACACTTGAAATTTACCGCACATGGTGCTGGCGATTTTCTGTCCCGCACATTGTGGTGTAATCTAGCATGTTCATTTTTTACAGTGATACAAAGCCAGTCTGTGGCGCCCAGTACAAGCCATAGAAAAATTGTCATACTACATTAGACATACTGCAATCAGAATGCTAAAATATTGAATATCTTACGAAATATGAGCAGTTTTACTAAATAATTTTTAACTCCGTATGCGCAAGCTTTTGTGAAATTTCATTTGCGTAAACTAATAGCCAAATGTATTAAGATATTCATATGAAAGCCCCAAACAAGTATCGCGTAAATTCAGAAAGTTATGAGAGATAGAATGAACAGAATTTGTGTTCCTCTCAAAATAAAAGCTAAACTATAAGTGGTTTTACTCACATTTTTATTTTGATTCAATCAAAGTCCAATGGTAACACTGCTCTGGGGAAAAAAAAAAAAAAAAAAAAAAGATACCATTTTTACTGATTCTTATGCAAAATGACCTCCTGAATCCGAATATGATTCCCATTTTGCCCAGTCATCCACCGTTTTCTAGAAACACCACCCCCTCCCTCAATTTCTTTCCCTGTTCGATAATTTTATGACCATGAATTTGATTTGAAGAATGAAAAATAATTAATTTAACACCTAAAAACAAAAATATATACAGTGGTGGACATAATTATGAGACACCTATCTAATTTGACAAATAGTGAAAGAAATGATTCAGAGCTTTAAAACGTTTTATCAAATATGTCAAAAACATAAATTTATTCTGTTATCACACGTAATTGCTTTACAGAAATGATATTTTTATAGAGTTTAATAAAAAAATTAAAAATACCATGGACAAAATTATAAGACACCCTAACATTTTAATTAAAACACCTGTTTTTTTTCGAGAATAATGTGCAATATGCAAATTTTCTGCACGCTGTAATGACGTCAGCAGTTAACTAAAGCAGACGATAACCGACTTCACGCATTTACAAACATGCCACGAGGTACGGAATTAAAAGAAAGTGAAATTCGCGAAATTTGGAGATTAAATGGAACTGGTGCTTCAATTAATACTATTTCAAATGTTATTAAACGCTCTAGATGTGCAATTAGAAATGTTTTGAAAAGAGGAATTAATGGATCGGTGATTAAAAGATCTGGACGTACTCCTTGCTTGTCCTCGAGAGACAGACATCATGTGCTTTCGCTCGCTACACAGAATAAGATGACCACTACAAGCATTAAAAATGCTTTGAAACTGAATTGTTTAAGGAAAACCATTTGCAGGGTGTTGCATAATGCTTCCTATGTGAAATATAAAGAAATGAAGAAAAAACCACCGCTCCTAAGCCGGCACAAAATGGATCGTCTAAATTTCGCTAAACAAACTATGGCCTGGACCTCCAAATGGTACTCTGTGTTATTTTCTGATGAAAAAAAGTTTAACCTGGATGGTCCTGACGGGTTTCAATATTATTGGCATGATTTACGGAATCTCCTCATGTACTAATGAGCCGCCAAATGGGTGGAGGCTCAGTAATGGTTTGGGCTGGTTTTTCGGCTCAAGGGAAAACGGATATTGTTTTTGTGCATTCAAGAATGAATTCTGAAAAGTATAAGAATTTTCTTAAAGATCAACTAGCGAACGGTGAACTTCTTTATGGCGAAAACTACACTTTCCAGCACGATAATGCGCCGATTCATGCATCACACGAAACAAAAAAGTGGCTTTCAGAGCAAAGTATCAATGTTCTCCTGTGGCCTTCTCGCTCCCCAGACTTAAATCCCATCGAAAACTTGTGGGGATCTTAGCTCGTGCGGTTTACCGAAATGGGAGGCAATTTATATGTGTCGAAGACCTAAAGAATGCTATAAAATATGCTTGGGAAGAACTGTGTTGCGATATTTTGTTAGAATTGATAGATTCGATGCCGAATTGCATCTTTCATGTTAGAAAAAACAATGGCGGCTCCACCAAATATTGAATAACCATGTTAGAGGATTTTCTTTTAGACCATTAGTGTCTGCTAATTATGTTGACCACTGTATTTGGAAAAAACGGTTGGTGTCTTATAATTTTGTCAATTATGTTTTTAAGTTTTTTCATTAAATTGTATGAAAATATCATTATTATAAAATAATTATATATGATAACAAAATAAATTTATGTTTTTGACGTATTTGATAAAACATTTTTAAGCTCTGAATCTTTTCTTTCACTATTTGTCAAATTAGATAGGTGTCTTATAATTATGTCCACCACTGTAAAGTTTAAAAAGTAACATTAATAACAGTCTAACAGATTAAAAAATATAAGATATGTAATGCATAATTTCAGTGGCAAATCTCCCAAAACTTTTCCCTTGTCTCAAATGTTCATGCTTAAAATTTTCCAACTCTGTAGCCCCTCAAAAGATATTTAACGGTTAAAATAATTTTCCCCTCCTAAAAATAGAATTTATAGCCATAAAATCACCGAAAAATAATAAAAATAGGGGGCCATTCCTAAAAAACGGTGGGTAATAGGGCAAAATGGGCGTCCTATTCGGAATCAGGAGGTCATTTTACATAAGAATATGCTGAAATGGTGTCAGAGGCAATTTTCATGCCGAGCAGTGTAATACAGTGTTCGTTAATTATAAATAAATATTAATAAAACGCCCTATCACTTTCCTTATTTTGAGAGAGAATTGAAATTCTGTTTATTCTTTAACTCATAATTTTTGAATTTATACGATATTTGTTCCGGGTTTTCATATAAGTAGCTCAACACTTTTGGCTATTGAATTATGGAAATGAAATTTTTTAAAAGCTTGCGCATGGGGAGTTAAAAATTATTTAGTAAAACTTTTCATATTTCGTAAGATATTTAACATTTTTGCATTCTGATTGCAGTAGTCTGTGTCTAATGTAGTATGCCAAGTTTCTTAAAAATGGCTTTGCACTGTGTATAATGCCCTACGTGTTATAATAATAAATTTATGCTTAAAAAAAAATAAAGAACACGCTTTTATTGAATGGGATCTAAAAATTAGCAGTTGGACTGTATGTATGTCTGTTATTAACATAACTTAAAAATAAATAACTGCAGGAATCTATCTTTATAGTATTGAAATGCAGAGTAAGAGAAAGTCGTGTGAGTGACACACTAGATTATTTACATACTTTTAAATCTTGAAAAAAAAATTAATTTTTGCCACTCGACGTTACAAAAATATGGCTAAATCCTATGAAGCATACGATAGCGTTTTATATACCGGGTGCGCCAAAAGTTCGTGAAAACTTTAAAAATTCATTAAAAAAGAACAAATAATGATAAAAAAGTGCGGTTTGCATGAATGGCATCAGAAAGAGGGCGGATTTTTTTTTAAGAACAAAAAAATTTTTTTTTCAAGAAATGACCGATAGGTGGTGCTGATGTTGAATACGTTAAGCACATTAATACAGATGAGTCATACATTAGAATATAATGAGCAGAAACACAATACCAATACAATTCTACATTTTCAAAGATTTATTTAAGCTGAAGTTGTTCAAAATGACCTCCAGCACATTGTATGAAGCAAGTAAGGCGAGTCACAACACATGTGACAGCTGAGTACAGCATGTCTGGGTGAATCCCAGAAGAGCCCATGTACATTCAGGTGTTTTATTGGCAACCTAATTTGCATAAATAAGCTTCGTGTATGCACCGCAGCGTCACCTATCGGTCATTTTTTGAACCATTTTTTTTTTCTTAAAAAAATCCGCCCTCTTTCTCATGCCATTCGTGCAAACCGCACTTTTTTATCATCATTTGTTCTTTTTTAATGAATTTTTAAAGTTTTCCCGAACTTTTGGCGCACCCGGTATATAGATTTTTTATTTAACCCTGGAACCTGCCCCTTGTGATAAAGGCGTCCCAAAATGCTTGTATATAATATTGTCATCGATACTGAAGTCATGTGCAAAATTTCAAGTCGATCGGACGAACAGATGTGTCCGGAAGTTGATTTGCAAGATTCTGTTAGATGCATTATTAGTAACATCATGCCAATTTAATAAAAGCGTGTTAAAAAAAGTGCATGGCAATTTGTTTTTGCAATTTTTTAAAGAAACCGTTATATCTCCTTGTATATATTTGGCATCCTCATAAAACTTTATACAGATAATTAAAACAATTCTCAAAATAACATGCTACAGCAAAACGCATTTTATGCATTACTTTTTACAGGGTGATCCAAAACATTTTGGCTTTTTTTTTAAATTTTTTACTGGTTCCCTTTTCCTCTTCTGAGCAAAACTTTTGCGGAAATATGTGAGGTATAACATGTTCTTTATACGCCCAAATTTTCAAGAAAATTCCTTAAGAATTTTTGTAGGTGTATGACAAAACATCTAAATTCGAAAATATCCAAATACTTATTGGTAGATAGTGTATACCCAGACACACAGACGGGTAGACATTTTTTTAAATTTGTCGAGTCGTGTACAGAACATCTCAACATGTGTAAATTCATCAAAAGTCAGAAGTCTAAAAAACCATCAAGAATCCAATATTTTCTTCTAAATGTATATAAAAGAAAATAAAATCAATTTATAACAATATTTTATTCTCCTAAAGGGCCATTTATGAATTTTTAATGCGGCCAAATTCAAATTTGTCAATTTCATTAATATATTCTATTTAAAATGTTTTGTGCCTGTTTCTTTACCAAAAACTCCATATATTATAATGTTAAATATATCAAAACCATACGTATATGACGATATATATTTTCAATATAACTATATAATCAACGGTATAGAAAATATATAAGTGGAGGAGGTATGAATGAAAACATGTTAGGCAAATCTCAGAATAATTTAAATGCCCCTCTCAGCTCTCACACTGAAATATATATCATTTAACACTGTTTTTAAAACTATATTCAATCTTTGCTGATTGTACACTAGAAATATTTAAGGGCGGTACGTCATAGCTTCTATCTTAAAATGTAATCAGTATTAATGTAGAGTAAGAAAAAGTATTGTGAATACCATACTAGATTAATTCATGGTTACCAACTTTTACGCTTTTTGGTTACCGGAAAATTTTAATGGAAATTTTTTTATGGATTTCTATGTCAGTTTTTCACTTATGAAATAGAATGAGAAATTCTGTTAAAAATTTTCTGCTAGACAAAAAACGTAAAAGTTGGCAAACGTGTTATTTAGATATGGTAAAAACATTGAAAAAGAAACCATATTTAATTTTGTGTGTCTAGCCCTAGCGTATAATTGAGTTAACTGAATATTTTTGAAAAAATAATGTAAAAGTATCACAGGTGAACGCAAAATCAGAATATATATATATATATATATATATAATGTGAGCAATCATGTGTTATATCTTTCTGTCTGGGTTGTGTGAGAGATAAAAATAAATGAATCCTACGTAAAAGAGAAAAAGAGAGTATTTGAGTGTAGAAAACATCTACGTTCTTGAGATAGCAGTTATCGGAATTACTTTATTTTTGCTTCTATTTCTGAAGGATAATGACCTGATTTTTGTTTCATAGGCTCAAGTTGTTGTTAATTAAACCATTCGGATTATGTTTTAACTATAATATTTTAAAAATACTTAACTCTTATCCATAGTCATGTGAAAAAAAAATATTGCATTCTTTAAAATATTCAACTTCAGGTTTTCGACAGATTTACACGTTTTGAGATATCCAGGACATGATTCGACAATTTTTATTAAAAGTCTCTCTTTGTGTGTGTGAGACAAAATATTAGGGTAGCTCTAGTTTTAAAACAATGCATAAATTTTCATGCAAATTTATACGTAGTTGCACCTTGACATAAATTAGTGCCTACCAATTTTTGGTGCAAATCACCCAGCATGTAGTGTTGTCACTGAAATTTTTCATAAATTTCAATGTGGAAATATTGGAAAAAATTCGTATAAATGTACACAATGAGAATTATTTTTAACCATTGATTATGGAATTAATATGTAGAGGATGGGCGGCGTTGTTTGGCTTGATTGGGCAGGTAGGTTGCTGAAACTATATTTAAAAAAAAGTGTAGAAGAAAAATGGAATTGCTGTGTGTATCATTAATATTTTTTTCACTCTGTTATCATGTTACTTGGCTGCGGATGATCCTATAGTTATTTCAAATATCTTTTAGTAATTAATGATTATGATCTGTCATCATTAAGTGTAGATGTACAGAATGGATAATATTTTAAAACATAATATAAATGTTTGATTTAATTTAAATAAAGTTGAATTATATCAATATTTATTTTAAATCCTATTAGTTCATATAAAGATGGTTTATAAATATCACCTAGTAATAATATAAATATTTTCATTTTAACTTTTTCTTTCTCATCATATGGTCTTGCAGAGGTTTTGGGGAAAGTTGGGCTCCCGTTAAACTTCCGTAATCCGTTCCACCCGTCTTAAGCCTTCGTGGCTTCTGTTTTTACTTTCGTCTATATCCAATAGAAGAAAGTATTGGATTCGTAAAAATTTTCGACCTCGGGTTTTTAAAAGATTTACACGTTTAGATATATGTAGAACCCGATTTGACCATTTTTAGAAAATGTCTGTATGTCTGTGTGTGTGTGTGTGTGTGTGTGACAAAATTTTGTGGCAACTGTATCTCAGGTACTACTGCACAGAATTTCATACAAATTGGTAGGTAGTTACACATTGACATAAATTGGTGGCTATCAACTTCTGGTAAAAACTGTCCAACAGCTTGCATTGCCATCCCGCTTTTTCTAAAATTTTAACATGGTGTTATAGGACAAAATTTTGTATAAATGTGCATAAAGAGAATTATTTTATAATAATCATTATCAAATTTAAAAGAATTATTTGTAATAGAGATAGTCAACTGGGAAAAAAAATGTGTATGTAGGAGCGCCGCCTCAATTTTCATGATGGGTATCTTTCAAAAAAGCTGCTCGCCAATACCTTTAAAACGGATGGTCGAACCATCGATCTGCGATAATTTAAAATAAAGTTATGGATTTTTTTCATTTTTAACAAAAAAAAAAAAAAAAAAAATGTAATATTGAGAATAAAATTGACTTTTTTTTTGGATATTCAGTGTTATACTACTTCTCTAATATGGAAATCGTCTTCATTATCATGGAAGATAATTTTTTTTAAATAATAATTTTAATAAATTATTTTTACTAAGTGAATTTGTATAGGAAAATATAGAAGAAAGTCATGTGCTGGCCACAACATACTAGTTTCCCATTATTATTTCAATTTCCTTTGTTTGGATATTGCCCTTAATTTTACATAGTTTTCAGTTCTTTCATTAAAAATATGCATTCATTTCACATGTTACACAAACACACACACACTTACACACTCATGTTTGGGAAAATTATTGCAACTCCATGAAGGAATTGACAGAAATCAATGAAATTTAATACACAAACGACTGATATTGGTGCAAAAAAATGATCAAATTTACAAAGCAAAAAAATAATATTAAGAGTCTGAAATCTGTATTTTGTGTAGCCACTACGCGCTGAAATAAGCACTGCTATACTACGTGGCATACAGTCAAACGAATTTTGAATGCGTGCCTAGCGAAGAGCATTTCATATTCCTTGTATGCGTATCCAAAGTTCGTCTGTAGAAGCTATTGGACAAGGATCGCGAGCGAGACTCCGACCAACGAAATCCCACACATGTACCATAGGCGGCATATCCGGCGAATAAACAGGCCAAGAAAGAAGCTGTAAGTTTTCTGCTGAAAAGGAAGTCTTGAACATTCCTTACAGCATGTGGGTGGGCATTATACTGTTGAAAGGTACCTCCAGGAATGTCTTGAAGGAAAGGTACAACTTCGGGCTTCAGCACGACACTGATGTACCTGTCGTTGTTAAGTTTACCCCAATTCGTAGTAGCTGAGATCGTTCATGATACTCACTCGCATCCCAGACATTTGTTCATCCCAGACGTTTGTTTCATTCGATAATGCCCTCCGGAAGGTAGTGTTCAACGGCATAGCGTCTTGCATGTACACAGTCATCATGGTATCACAAATTGATGTGAGATTCGTCAGAAAGAACTACTTGTTGCCAACCTGCATGCAAGTTTCTTTGTCCATAAGCCCACTATAACCGCAGGTGTCGATGGTTTTGCCAAAGGGGTATCCTATATAAAGGTTTTCTTGCACGCAGTCCATAGTGCAGCAGACGTTGACGAATTGATGAAGCAGATATTGATACACCTGTAGCAGTGGACAAAGTACTGCCAGCTGTCTAGAGGAAGCTGTACGGTCCGTCAGCGTCATGCGAACCAGGTGCATATCCTCGTGCGTTAAAGTCATCTTTCGGGGTCTACACCCGGATTACCGAGTTGTCTGATTCTTGTCCGACCAGTACTTCCAAACTCGCATAACTGTGCTGCTGTTACGTTGCACGCGAGCTGCTATTGCACGATAAGAAAATCATCCTTCACGAAGGCCAATGATTCTCTCCATAAGTTTTTGTAATGTCTCCCTTCTATAATATATATATATATATATATATATCCTTTATATTTTTTGTAAGATTGGTGGTAGATTGATGAAGTGGTAGAAAAATGAATTACAACCCTCGTGAATATCGCGAAAAACGCCAATATGAAACAGCAAAAGCAATGTATAAAATCATTTCTTGTACAAAAATGACTACGTGTAACGTCTTGTTCCATATGGAGTGAGATTAAAGAAAATAAGTTCTATCCTTATGATTACCTTTGTTATTACTACTATAAATTCGATTTTATATGCTTTTTAATCTAACGGGAATTTAAAGTACCGTCAACAGATCAGGTTGAGAGCTAAAATTAGTATTTTATACGAGGAAACTTTAGTAGAAATTTATATATTAATAGATACTTATTTTCCTCATTAGAAGTAATTTGAAGCTGAAAAATTTGTTCCAGTATGTAAAACAAATTCTCGAAACAAAATTATTGCTAAAAAGCTTTCAAAATTAAAATAATTAATATCAATAACTATACAGATCTACAAAAATAATGCTGGCAAAATTTGATTTGATAATTTTAGCTGATACATATGCCTTTTGGTGTTCTGAATCCGAAAATGTAGCTAGTTTTTCTCTGTCACATATAAATTTTTGTCAATACGTCTACCGACACAATTTCTTCATTTTCGACATTTTCTAGTCTGTTTGTATGATTAATTATAATAAATCATTAAAAAATACTATAAAAGTTACCATACAATTATATGAAGAGTCGCGGAAGAAATTGGGCTCGGTAGGTACCCTGAATTGGCAAAAATCTATAAATGATAGAGAAAAAATGGCTTCACTTTCGGTTTCAGTACATGAAAAAACATAAACACCGCCAAAAATTATCAAATCAATTTTTAGATGTAGACCTGCGTTATTATAATGCTGTACAGACAAATAATAAATTTGAAGGTTTAAAAACCTTTTTATCTACCCATTTTTATTATAAACAAAAAACTTCAAAAGAAAAAAGAAAAAAAATTAGTAATTTAAAAAAATAAATTATGTGTCTAAATAATGCATTTCCTACAAAAAAGCATACAACTATTGTGCACAGTAAGTGAAATCGTATTTTAAATTTACATGCCATACGTGACTTTTTATGATACAGGCTATCGTAAAAAAAAAAAAAAAAAAAAAAAAGAATTAAAACATCAAAGTAAAAGATCAGAGCTTAATTCAGAGTATCATCCAAAGTATTTGTGCTTTTCTTCAATTTGTGGTTGGTTCCCTAATTCCACTAATGGCTAAATTGCTACTGGAAGGTGCGAATTTGAAAATGTTTTTTGCATGTCTGAAGTTCAAAGAAATCTTGTCCAGTATTTTTTTAAAAAATAGAAAAAAAATCTAATAATTTGGTCACTCATTGCATATAAACAGAATTTTCAAAAAAAAAATTAAACTTTTTAATTATTTTTTTATTTTAAAAGATTTCGAGAAATTTTAGTACATTTAATATTAAAACATTTCAAGGCACATGTATGCAAAAATTCATAACTCTAAGAAAGTAATTTTGAAGACCGATTTTCAATGTCCACAATCTCCTTAAAGAACGTTCAGAATAAAACTGACATTCTTTGGATATTTATGGATGAAAATCATCTGCATTCATCATGGGAGATAATTTTGTAACTTTTTTTTTAACAAGTAATAATGTTAATAAATAGTAATTTTAATAAATTATTTATACTGAATGAATTTGTTTAGGAAAATATAGAAAAATCCTGTGGTGACCACAACATACTAGTTTTTCTTTGTTTTACTGCAGAATAAAAAAAAAAAAAAACCCTGCCATAAAATAACCGAAGTACTGAATTCTGTACCCAGTTCTATCTCTGCAATTTAAAGTGCAGTATACGGCTTTAAAAAAGTACTTCATCTACATTCTTTTGAAATTCGCTTGAAATAATTATTAATAAAATTTACAAATCCAAATATAATTATAAAGAAGATATCTTTGACTTTACATAGCTACCAACTGTTTCGAAACTTTATAGGAATTATCACCAATATTTTTCAAAAGTAATAATTTTCTATTATTATTTTTCAATGGTTAAATAAATTCAATATTATTTTTAACACTTTCCAACAAGTTTGAAAAGTGTTAATGACTTTGGCTTGTCTGCCTGTCTGTCCGTCTGTCCGCGCTCCTGTAAATATTCAAGAAATTTCTTTAAACTGATATGTGTTATTCAAGTTCACTATCGGGTGTTCCCTGTTTAAAATGGAGTGAATACCTCAACTGATTTGTATTCCGAAGCATTGTATTCTATGAGAGGTATTTTTATAAACCATATTTTAATACCTTTACTTTACACAAATCATAATAAAATTGAAATATGTTTTTTAAGTTCACTATCGGATGTCTTTCATAAAAAATGGAGTAAATACCAACACTGGTTTGTGTACAGGGACACCCGAAAGTTTTCTAAAGCACTACGTTCTATGCATGGTATTTTAATGAACCAAATCTTAATAAGTGTACTTTGCACAAATTTTATTGAAATTGAAATATGTTATTCATATGCACACACACACACACACACACACACACACACACAAAAAAAAAAATGGTTTCTATAGAATATAGTATGATTAGCATTATATATGCAGGGATACACAAAAATATTCAGATACATTAGGGTTATTATTGGAAATTTTCTGGAATTTATTTTCATTTACATTAGGCATTTTTAACACTTTTTAATACTGACTTTAACACTTTTTAAGAGTGAATATGCGTTCAATTTGTGTATCTGTGTCCATCTGCTTGTCTGTTCATCTGCCCACCCCCAGCGTTCCGTAAATATTTTCAGAATATGTTATTCAAGTTCACTATGGAATGTTACTTATATAAAATGGTATTAATAGGTCCCTGGTTTGTGCACAGGGATATCCCCCCAAAAAATGTCAATTGATTGCATTTTAGAACAGACATTTTTAGAAATCACATTAAAATAATTTTCCACTGAAAAAATCATAAAGAAATTGGCTTTTAATGTTAATATGCTGAAATAATGTTTTGTATAGAATGATATGGTTAACCTGCAGATTTACAGAGCTTCACTAAAATATTCAGATATATTAAAGGCTGCAATTAGAAACTAACGGCTGCCTTTTCTTTTGCATTAAAGATATTTTACATTTTCCAATAATATTTAAGATTGATTATGAATTCATTTAATCTATCTGTATGATGAAAATCTGTCTTCTCACTCTGTCTGTCGTATGTTAACGTAGGGAAAGAACATTGAAAGTTATACTATACAACAAGTACGTACAGTTGGAAA
Organism: Salticus scenicus; assembly: GCA_963930645.1. NCBI lineage: Eukaryota > Metazoa > Arthropoda > Arachnida > Araneae > Salticidae > Salticus > Salticus scenicus. The sequence goes on along the minus strand of OZ005657.1, from coordinate 38,722,495 downwards.
GTGTTAATAATCAATGCGTATCGCATGATTTTTCGTTCTTGTTGACAAAATAGTGGCGATAGTATTTCTGAAATAATCTGTTGTGGAATTCACACAACTTTTTTCCTGCATTTGAAAGCTACAAAGACATATTACAGATAAAGGTATTAGATAAGAAATACATAAGAGTAAAGTTTTAGACACAGTTTTATTTGACATATATTTCTGTGTGAGAGGGCATGCCCTCCCCCCCCCCTTCCCCTATTTCGAATGTAGTGCCGACATTTATAAAAAATCAAGCCAGTTCTTTTATTTAGAAATTTGTTTCAAACTATTCAGGCAACTTTTACGCACACCACTCCTTGAAACGTACCAATTTTGGTCCAGTTTTTCAAGTGGTACTCCCATTTGATCTTCAAAATATCAAATTTAAATTTCTTGCAAATATTTGTTTTTATGTTATACTTAAACAGACATGCACACATATCAATTGCTAAAAAAATATTTTTCGTATTTAGGACACCTCAAAACGCGTAATTATGCTCAAAAAATCAGAGTTGAAAGTTTGGTTTCAACCAATACCCTGTGTACGGTATAGGAATTAGGAAATAATTATCATTTTGTAAGCAGTTTTCCTGGATCGTAAAATTTTAATTAGTATTACTAAAAAATAATCGAGATTGAATCAGTTTTTAATTTTCATTAGTACGACACAGTCACCTTTGAGAGTTTTACATTTCTGTCAGTCTTTCTCAACTTTTTGAGGATTGTTATTGTTAAGAAGGCCGGATGTGGGTTAATTCAATCTACGGCTTCTTAAGACCAATTATGTCAACATTAATAACTATAATTTACAACATCATGTACATAATTATAATTTAATATAAAGAATACATTTTATTCAGACACGGTAGTTATTTATTAGTAGTAATTATAGCTTTACGATATCTTTATAATAGCGAAAAAACATAAAAGGAGATATTTTCTAAAATAACTTTTTAATATAATGTTTGCTTCATCTGTACTTTGATTCAAACATCTGACGCACATTATAAACTAATGCATCTAGTTTAGAAAATATGTAACAGTGGCGATCACCTTTAATCCTTAGCGAACGGTTCCTATTTTCAACTTTAAGTCCCGCCTTTTTGCGTTCCTCTAAAAGGTTACTGTATTTGACGAAATAACTTTAAATATTCGAGTTCATTTAAATCATATTGAATGACATTTAAATCGTATCCGCAGAAATCCGCGAGTTAAATGTCACTGACATATGTATACGCCGACGGCATTAATGGTTTAATACGCAAAATCACTAAAAAAAAAAATATATATATATATATATATATATAATGTATTATTTTAAAAGAGCGCCGGAATGTCACTTGAAAAAAGACTACGACTACGACTTGTCCAACCCTTTGCGGACGAGAATATTTTGAAAAGAAAGTAATATTTTGAAAAGAATATAGTCCGCAATATTTTGAAAAGAAAATCTTCACATTCATTAATATGTTTATTTATTTATTTTTCTTTCCAAGAACAGAATTGTTTTATTTTAGAAATAAAAGTATCTTATAAAGCTTATTAATTTTAGATTAATAAGTTTTGAAAAAAAAAAATCTTATGTATCAGCATGTTTGCAGAGTTCGGACAGACTAATATATCTTAAAACCCGAATAGACTACTACGTCAGAAACGCCAAAAGAAAAATATTTGAAGAACAAATATTTTTCTTTTGGCGTTTCTGACGTTTTAGTTTATTCGGGTTTTAATATTCCAACGCCATGTCTCCTGTTATTACTAATATATCTTGTTAGAGTTATTTTTTCGTGTGTTTATCTCTGACTCTTCACATACTGAATTTTGATAATTAAGTGATTTATACAATACCGCATACCAGTCAATGATAATTTTAAATTCAGTAAATTTATCGAAAGTGGTTTGTGTTATCATTATGGTCTTCGGTTTCAATTAACGTAAAACAAAGTTTCCTTGAAATTGCATCACACAATTTTTGGATTTTCGAATACAGAATAATTTTGATCATCTGACATTTAACATTTCATGGAAAAAAAAATAGTTGTCAAATTTATGCTTTTCTAACACCACTATTTTTAAATAGCAATCTTTTATAATGATTTTCAAAGATGAAATAAGGCAAAAATTACTACTTGGAAATATTGTTTTTTTACAAAAGCATAAAATATTTCTATATGATGCGAAACCTTTTGTAAAAAACTATGTTAGTAGTAAAAAAACAAAACAAAACATTAATAGCAGTTTGTATGTTTAAGATAAATTTACATTCAATTAGAGTGCAAATTAATCTAAATAAAATTATTATTGATTTCTCGTTAACAATAATTAATTTTACAGATTAAAAAAAAAAAAAAAAGACCTTGAAAACTCAAAAACGCATAGGAGGTATTTTAAAATTTGCCACTAGTTCGGCGAGACAGTTAATTTTTTTAAAAATTAACTTTGATACGAAATAACTATCATTAAATTTGTTTTACGAAATTTATTTTTTACTTTAGCGGTTCGACATCAAGGTTGTCACAGTAATGTCTATTTTCCAAATATTACAGATAGCTTGTTATTATCAGACGGCACGTGCTGTGAAAACCAAAAGAAACTATGTCTTTCAGCAGAATTGAGAAAAGTTCCGCCTCAAAAGCAATAATTCATGTTTTATCACATTAATCGATAACAGAAAGTCCGTAATTACGCTTTTTGTTGATATTTTTCAGTTTGTTTATACTTATTTTCGAGGTAATTCTTGAGCAGTCGGCGCCGCGGAAGCATTTATAATGGAAAAAAGGTGGCCGAAATCAATAATAACTATCCATATCAATCAATGGCAATGTATGCTATCCTTAACTTTAATATTAATTGATCCGTAAATTATACCATTAAGTTCTGAATCTCAGGTGTTATGTTTAGTAGGGCTTGATAGTCAACATGTAATTATTTATTGAACTGTAGCTGTCTTACTCACTGTTTCCATGATATTATTTAATTATGTTGTTTTCATATTTGGTTTAAGTATATCGAATTTTAGAAAATTTTAATCCCCCCCCCCTTTTTTTTTTCTTTTCTTTTTCGTGGGGATTCTGGGTGGAGGTACATATATGATAACTTTGTTTTTATGCATATTTTACGAATCGACAAAAAAAAAAAAAAAAAAAAAAAAAAAAAAAAAAGTGTTTTAAAACTTAAAATGCATACATAAACAAATAACAATTCAATTAATTTAAAAAAAACAATTTTATTATATGTTTTAAAGTATATACTAAAATTATTTTATTATACTCAATTACGGACTTTCTCTCCGCAATTTTAAACTTATGGACGTATGATACATTCGTATTTCGAAGCTATCGCACGAGAAAAATCTAAATTTGCAGTTTTTGTTTCTTTGTGCATCCGTCCTGAAGCATTTTATATATTCTTCTTTTACTTACTTACACAATTTTTTCTTCTAAAAATATATATTTATAAACTTTTAAATGTTAAAATTCCTTGTGAAATTTTCTATAAACTTCTCCGTCATTTTATACATAAATATATACCGGGTGTCCCGTAAGTCTGTAGACATTTTAAAAATTCATAAAAATTGAAAGAATTGATAGAATTGAATACGGTTTGCGAAAACTCATTCTCGTGAAGGGGGATCTCTATCGTAAAGAAAAAATATAGTTAAATTTTTCGTCGACGATAGTTAGACGAATAGTTAAATTTTTCGCACGGATGTATAAGGAGAAATATGCAAATAAAAGTCCTATAAATTGCGCAATTTTGCGATTAGAACAGCTTATTTCTTATTTTGCCTTCTTGCGCATACGTGAAGTTTTATTGCGATGCTGACTTGGTGCATAAAGCGTTATTGGTGAAGTTGATTTTCCTCAGGTAAGAACCCCCGACTGAAGCTACAGCTAGAAGTGTTATAAAACTGTATTGCAAACTGTAACTTGGGGTGACGATGGACACATAGAACAGGATTTATATATCTGTAAACATTTGCATGCGAATAAGTATAGTTTTTCATGAAAATGTTTGATTTGGTCACGTACAGCGCCCTCTATCGACGAATAATTTAATTATTATTTTTTTCATTAGAAAAAAAAAAAAAAAAAATCCTTCCTTTACGAGAATATTTTTTTCGCCAACCGCGTTCAATTCTCCCAATTATTTCAAATTTATGAATTTTTAAAATGTCTACAGACTTATGGAACATACGGTATTTTAGGAAGAAATTATTAAAGTAGGTAAAAAAGTCAAGAATTAAAAAGAGACAAATATTGAATGTATTATTTTTTATTTTCTCTTCATATATATGGTAGAGAAAGTATTGTTTTTGGGTCAAGTTTTCAAAATTGAGGTTTTATTATATTTACACGTTTTGAGGCCCCCCGAAACCAAAAATCATATTTTTAGTGGTTGATATGTGTGTCTGTCTGTTATCAACATACCTCAAAAACAAATAACAGCAGAATGTTGAAAGTTGGTATTCTAAATGTATATTAAATAGGAATCCTACACTAAACTTTACGTTGAGATCAAGCAAATGGTTCGTGTACTGGGACATCCAAGAGAATTCAAATACATTATGTCTATGGGAAGTTTCTGTTGAGTACCCTGTTGTGTAACGTCTATAGGCTGACTTAAACGAAGCGGAATGAACAAAATTTATTTATATTCCTAAAAGTATGTTTTGTGTTGATTTTAGTATGGAAATCATTCACCATTCGTTTACACGGCTACCCAAAGTATTTGGATATATTTGGAAATTCCAGGAATCATAATTCCTTTTGGATTAGATTTATTTCAAGTAAGACTGATTTTAAATACACGGTATTGGTTATACCGCTATATTTATGTTTGAATAGCCATGTATATTATAGACAATATACATGGCCACCCAAAATTAAGTAAAACGTTCTTTTCTATTTAATGTAATTGACAGAAGTGCTTTGTACATTTAATTATATCAACGGACATTGCAAAATTAATTTTTCATAAACACACTGTAAACAAACTATTTTTTGAAGCTCTATTTTCAACTTTTTTTTTTTTTTTTGTATAATATCGCGTTTTGATGTGTCCTGATTTCAAAACTTCATTTTTTAGCAATTGATCTTTATGTATGTATGCTATCAGTATAACTTAAAAACAAATAACTGCAGGAAATTCAAATTTGGCATTTTGAAATTTGTATTTAATTGCCACTTAAAAATTTGATCAAGTTGACATATTTGAATACAAATTAATAACAGTCTCGATTTTTTTTTCTTTTTAGTAATTGTATGCAGTGAACACTTGAATGGAGGGTTGAGGGAGGCGGTAGCCCCTGTCACACAGAATTTTATGTCCGGTAAAGCTGTTCTTAAACCTATTTTAGATTACTTTAAAAGTACATTGAATTTCATTATCTTACGTTGTTAATCTTAAGACTTAATATGAATTCTATCATTATAGTATTGAGATGTAGGGTAAAAGAAAATCCTGTGAGTGACACACCAGATTATTTAAATGTGTAATTTACCTTATTTTTATTTATTTATATTTTTTACAAATTATTTTTTGCTTAAAAAATGAAATTTCGATTATTAAAAATAAGAAAAATAAATAAAATCTTTGGAAAAGTGAATATTGTGACGGCATATGTGATAGAATGTATGATGTCACATTACGAAGGAAAATAAATTTTTCTTGATGCAAATAAAAAAATAAATAAATAAAAGAAGCAGATGATATAACATACATGAAATATTTTTATTAAAAAAGCCTCTGATAATGCAATACTTATTATCCAAGGAATAAAAGTAAATCAAGTTGTAGAAGATAGTCCAATGACAGGGGAAGTAAGGCCTTTCATTCAAAATGAAATTCTGTTTAAAACAGAGCTTTAACTTATGAATTGCGAAAGAGAAGAAATTTCGAAAAAGTTTTTTCTTTAGATAGCATATTTCCTCCGCTCTTGTTTTCGACTGAAACTTTGTTTTTATATTTTTCTATAGAATATTTTGTAAAGCCCCAAAAATCATGCGCTTGAATATCGCAAAGCTATTAATTATTAATTAAGGTTGAAATTAAAAAATCATAAATAGATTTTTTTTTCATCATTAGAATATCGAATCAGCACGCACATAAATTGTTAAAAATCCCCCCGCTCCCTCCGTCCTTGCATTGGTTGTAATATTTATAAAGGCGCCATTTCAATGCATCAGTATTTTAGATTCAAATTAAAATTCTATTTTCGTCATTTTGGTGTATCAGGAATGATAGTTTTTTAACTAACAATATTATGTATTAATTTATAAGTAATTAGCTCTTTTTCACATAAGCATTACCTTTACAAAATTTTGTTTAATAAAGCAAAGCAATCTTTTGTGCTTAGTCTCTGCAACCATTTATTTTGCACATATTTATTAGACATTTTACCTTTATTTGGAGCCCACTAGCGGCCGAGCGGTTCTGCGCTCAAAACTGGTAGACTTGAGGTGCCAGGTCGAGCTGATCGACCCAGCCGTTCAGAATTTTCCGTGGTTTTCTCCGAAACTTGCATAAATACGGGCTAGGACTTCTTAGAAAGACCCGCACGGTGGGCATTCCCCCTCTGGCCTGGGACCCGAGAGCAGTCAATTTGCTTTAACCCCCACAACCAATTAACCAACTTTTATTTGGTGCCATAAGTTCATATAAAGCAACAAACCGGGGTAAAGTATTTCACTGTCTAACGATTCTAGCTGAATTTATTTCAATGGAAAACACATTCACCAATATTGAAATTTGATTCGGTGTTGTGAAAAAAATTCTAAGAGTTTCGTAGCAATATTTTTATTTTAAAACTCATAAAAACATTTATTTTTCATAATAATGACACACTTCGTTCATAATATGGACACATCCCTAGCAGCACTGATCCATCGTATTTTGCACGGCCTCTCATCGAATCCTCGAAATTTGCTCGAGTAATAACAAGGATATATCATTTCGAGCAGTATTTAAGATCGGTTTTCGATGAGGAAAAATTCATCGGAAATATATTTCGAACTGATAACAAATCACGGGGAAAAATCGATGAAAATCACGTCTTCCTTGGAAGTCTAATCTAAATGGTTGACAAGCCAGATTCCTTTTCCACGTTCTCATCGATCTCGAAAAGCTGCCATCCGCCATTTTCAGTTGTATGCAGCTACTACGACTGTGCTTCGAGATGAGCGCAATATTCCTTAGAGTTTGTAAGTATTTAATTTATTTATTTAAATTAATCGGATTTCGATGATCGGATTCAGCTATTCCCGATGAATTCTCGATGAGATTCATCATTTTCTGATGAGTTACCGATGATCGCCCGCTCATCAACCTATCAGATTTCGATGAGAGACCATTCAATGGCCGATTACGTTTTGCTACTAGGGATTATATTCATAATACGGGCATACTATATTCATAATACGGATACATTTCGATCATATTTTCCTAAATAAATTAAATAATTAGTAATTTTTCAATTAGAAAACTACATTTAAATTAGTAGCTATAAATAGTAAGTATAGTAGCTATAAATAGTAGTAATTGTAAATAGAACGTCCCTGTTTAAAAAATTGCGTTACATTCCACTAAATTTCAGCACTTTATTGACGTTAACCGAAAGCCACCGCCCGTAATTTTCAACACTACTGATTTTGTATAACAAAATTTATTTCATTCTATCGTATAAAAATATAAAAGGTTGGCGTATAAAAATAAGCGTGAAGAAAATTGTAGGCAACAGCAAATCTACAAAGGCAGCATACATTACCTTTCCATAATTGAATGAACACTTTCAGACTTTCATCAAATTTTGATTTCAGGCATTTTTCAGGTAATTAGAATTATCCTGAAACTTTGGGCGTATAAAGAACATGTGATATCTCATATATTTCAGCAAAAGTTTTGCTCCTAAATAAAAAAGGGAACTAGAAAAAAATTAAAGAAAAAACAAAATGTTTAAGACCTCATTTTAAAAAGTAATACTTAAATTGTGTTCTGGCTGTAAAATGGGATTATCAGGCTTCTTCTAATTATTATATTCATTTATATGAGACATTGACATATATTATGGAGATATAAAGGTTTCTTTAAAAAATTGCAATAGAAAATACCACTTTTTTATTTTAATATGCAGGGTATTAAACCCAATGCAGTGTCCTTTTTCATGAAGTATGGCATACTATATTAGGCGTAATATACTGCGTAATATACTATATGCGGCATACTATACATATATGGCATATATAGTATGCCGTATAGTATAACATACTATATTAGACCTAATATACTAAATCAGAATATTAAAATACTTCTACGCCGTGAAATATTAGCATCTTTATTAAATATATTTTGATTACGCGGGCGCAATCTTTAATGAAACTTCATAATTTATTAGCCAAATGTATTGAGCTACTTATAAAAAACCCCAAACAAATATCATGAAAATAAAAAAAGTTATCGTTGTTAAAATGAAATGAATTTTAGTTCCTCTTAAAAAATGGAAAAAAAAAAAAAAAAAAGACAGGATTTTTATCAATATTTATTCGCAATCAATGAACACCGTGTTACCATTGATTGAATCAATATAAAAAATACACGTAAAACATTTTTGCTTTTTTTTTTTTTTTTTTAATACATTTTTTCAACGATAACTTTCTGCATTTTTTGACGATAGTTGATTGGAGTTTTCATAAAACTAACTGATAAATTATGCAAATGAAATTCTATTAAAGCTTACATAAGCGTAGTTAAAAATTATTTCATTACGTAAAAAATTTCATATTTCATTATGTATTTAATATTTTTATATTCAGATCGCGGTAGGCTGAGTCTCATGTAGTATACCAAGTTCCCTAAAAATGATATTGCATTGGGCTTAATATTCTACATGTTACAATAACAAAAAATCTTTTTTTTTTTTTTCTTCTCCCACAGTTTTTTAGAAAAACCTTTATATCTCCATGAATATATGTGTCAGTTTCATATAAATGACTATACATAATTAGAAGAAGCCTCATAATCACATTCTACAGATAAAATTTACCTTTTACAGGGTGATCCCAAATATTTTGATTTTTTCTTTAATTTTAACTGGTCTCTTTTTGTTCTTGGAGCAAAACTTTTACTGATATGAGGTATAATATGTTCTTTGCATGCTTAAAATTTGAAGATAATTTGTCGAAAATATTTTATGTTTAATAAAACGTATAAAATTGAAAATCTCCGGTCATTTTTTGAAAGATTGCGGTAGCTACAACAAAAAATTTCGTTCTACCACATAAAAGTTTCTGGTTATTGACGAACTGTGTGAAACAGAATTTAATTTATGAATGAGAAATTCAAAGTTCGCACAAAAATGTATTCATGTTAGGCAAATTACTTCTCAAGAAAACACCTGTTGTAATTACAGAACAGCGCGCGCGCACACACACAAAAACCACATTAGTGTAAATAGCTTTTTATTTTCGGCATTTAAAAAATGAAGGTAACACTTACATCATTTATTCATTTTTTTTTTGAGTGTGTGTGTGTGGTGGTGGCGGGGGGGGGGGGGGGGGGTTACTATATATATAAAAATATGAAAAGCATGTCTCATGAGTGAATGACTAATTAAAGTAAATTAAGGTAATGGAAGCGCATACAGGAACCGTAATTTCAAAATATGAAAATCAGGGTTTTGCAATCTCCACAACTTGAAAAATATATGACAAGAAATAGGAAATACATTTATAAAAAATTGTTTTCTTTTTTCTTTCTTCGATAAGGACAGCATCTTAAAAAGTGAGGCCTCTTGACAAGAAAATAGTTCAATATCAATCTGAATTGTGAAATGACGCTGATTTACAGTTATTATAAACAGAATAAGGAAAAATTGCTAATCAGCGTGTCGGCTTTTCATTTTATTTTTATGTGCTCATAAAATTTTATGTTTTGTAACCTGCGCACATCATAAAATGAATCCATACAAATAAAATGATGATGATTCCTTTAAAAAGGTTTCAGTTTTTAGTTAACTGATGAAAGTATATTTAAGATTCTATAAAGTTATTTCTATATACGCGTACACATACATATAAAAAGAAAAAAAAAAAAAAAAAAAAGAAAGAAAGAAAGAAAAAACAGGGAAATAACAGATATGATATATGTTCAGTAAGTAGTTAGCATATTTTCATGATATTTACAAATTAGATTAACTTTATTATAGGTATGTTATTAAAGACAATGAAATCTCCATGCAATATAATGCCAATGAAACTTTATTATTCTTATATGGTGTCAAAAATAGACATAGGTATTATTTACGGTGAATATAAAAGTATTAATGTAGGTGCATCTTTGGGAATGTTATTTTTCTGTTTGTTGTATCTGAATAGAAAATGCTTATTTGAAAATCGATAATTAAAAATCTAAAATTCAGGTTAAAGTTTAATGTAAATGATGTTGCAGAAGAAAAATTCATATATTTTGTTCGTTAAATTGAAAAAGTTTATTTTAAATATCTAATTAGTACATTGTTGTAAATAATCTTGCTTATTATTATTATTATTATTATTATTATTGTAGCTGCCGCTGCTACGAATTTTTATTAATTGTGAATATGTAGAAATTTTTAAATTTCATTAATAGTTTTCTATAATTAATAAAGGGGAAAATTTTCTTTAGACAAAATAATACGAAAAACTCGTAACAGTTGATAGCGAATGTTCTCCAAATTAACAAAAGAAGATAATTGGATTAAAAAACACGAAGGTTTTAATTTTTCGGAGCCATATACAGTTTTTTTTCTGCACAATATGGAAATTTAGAATGCATAAGTATACATAACAAGAACATTGACGACCAGTTTGTCCAAAAAAAAAAAAAAAAAAAAAAAAAAAAAGAGGAAGCTATTTTATATTTTGAAAACTTTTGTGAAATTTAATTGTTACAAATTATGGGGAAAATATTACAAAATATTTCTATGCGACTAAATAGTATAAAACTCGGAAATTGAGTATACATGTATAATTAGCTTGGAAGATAATTAAGTCAAAACGTTTGAGCTATTTTTTAGCAGAAATGAAAAACACTCTCTCTTTCTTATAGTGGGACTAAATAGTATAAAACTGGGAAATTTGACATACATATTCAATAATCATGCAGGATAACTAAGTAAAAAATATTTGAGCTTTTTTTATGGGAAATGAAAAACGCTCTCTCTTCGAGTGTCGAGATTTTAACTATGTATGTATTAGAGGTCCTTCCAGAAAAGTTTCAAATTTAACAGTTTGGATTGAATTTCAAAAGAAATTAACAAAACTACCAAATAAAAAACTTTAAGAGGTTTATGAAAAACTGAACTTTTTCTTGATTGTGTTAACAATAAATCTTATTCGTTATCGCAGAAACTTATATTTTGAGTAGGTACACTATTTTTTAATAATAAACTTTGATTTAATTAATTCTGGATAGACAAATAGTAATTCTCAAAATATTGTGACTCCTTATTATAGTGTATGATGATTCGATTACAGCTGAAATTAAGTGAGATAGAAAAAAGTACTTGCAACTGTATTAGTCAATCATCTAGACGAAAAAAAAAACAAAAAACAAAAAAAAAAAACATACACAATGGAAGAATTTATTCAAATTCTTTCCAAGCTGTGTATAGGCCCCACAACAGGCCGAGGGATTCAGCTCCCTATGCTGGTAGAAGGTAGGTGCAGGAAAGTAGGGCCGATGAGTAAAACTGGTAATCAATACCACTTTTAAGCTGCCTTCAAACTCTGCCTTCAAACTCTGCCTTCAAATTTTAGAATATTTTTCGAAAATTCTCGTTTAGGATAATATGACGGGAAACAACTATATAATAATGCAGGATTTTTTTTTCTTTTTTACACTGAAATAATTAAATTTTTATTGAGGCTCATCATCAACAACAACAACAAAAAAAAAAAAAGATGATTTAAGAAATTGTTCTGTTTCAATAAAATGTTTAATTGAAACAACAAAGATTTTGTTAAATCAACCATTTTTTGTGATATAGCCTCAACAGAATTTTGTTTTTCCAATAAATCATTTTTTTTCTGTATAGGTTATATAAATAAACCAAAATCTAAGAATTTTAGCAATAGTTTATTTACATTTTTCTCGTACTTCTTTTGAATCAGGCAAATTTTTCGAGCAGCACAGCTAAAAAGAGATTAGTTTTCATATAGCTGATTCTACTAAACTCCACATCATATATTTATTCTCATAAGTTTCTAACACAGGCCATACTATACTGATGACCACAGCAATAAACTTGACAAATACCAGGCCTCAAATGCCATGACACTGAAATGCCCTACCAATTAGGCTACTCTCCTCCTCTTCAATTATTTTAACTTATCCTTATTTGGTGGTTAATTTTATTAGAATCAGTTTCGTAATTTAGTTTTAAAGCCGTTTCATACTTTTTCCAAAGCAGTTATCCCCATAATGCATGTTTATGTGAAATATTGCCCTTTTCTTCTATGTTATGAAAATATTTAATTTCGAGTAACTTAGAAGTTTTGAAAGGAGAATATTTTTATTAAATAATTTTCAAGCTATTATTATAAATTATTCTTTAAAACTGATCCGTCATCTTTACGATAAAAAAAATTCTCACGATGCATATTTATGCGAAATTTTGTTCTATTTTGCCATATAAGAAAATCTTTAATGACGAATAATTTATACACAGTTAACTTATCAATATCATAAATGATATTTTACAACTGATCAAACCTCATTATGATCATTTTTTCTTGAGATCACACCAACGCAGATTAACACACACACAAACTAACTAACATACTAACAGTTTAATAAACTGACTAACTGAACGTACAAACGCACTCAACATCAATTTTGTAATTTTCTGATTCTGTATACCTAGAAATGTGTAATAAAGTCTAAAGTTGGAGATAAAAATTTTCATTAATACCTAAGTTCCCCATATTTGTTGGGTGGGGAACTAAAAGAAGAAAAAAGGGAAGGGGGGGGGGGGAAATGAAAAATAAAAAAGTGTTTCGTCTGCTGCCGTCCTTCAGAACCAGTCTCTGATGTGTTCCGTTTATGTGTCAATATAATTGATGATAGCTAATTTGGAATTTATCACACTTGAAGTTCATTATGTGTTATTAATTTTAGAAAGGCTATTTTTCTTTCTTTTTTTTTTTTTTCAAATTCTAAAACGACTTATTATAATTATTTTTCATCTCCTTTTAAACACAGATGTCAATACACTTAAGGTAATACTAGTTAATAAATGCACCGTTAACAGTAAACTTTTTGCTGTTCCAACATCATAGTTTATATATCGTTGATAAGATTTAGCATTATTTATTATAGAAAAAGATTTTACTTATTACATAATTTTTTTTATTTTAAGCATCAAAAATTTTAAAAACATATATCTAAAGCTGTTAATTTATAAACTGAAATAAATGTTGCACGTTTAGGGGAATCCTATATTTTTCGAAACTCGTCGTCCTAGAATAGAGTGACCATATTTTTTTCATTGAATTTGAGGACAAATATGGCGGTGTGTCCTCGAATTTCGAGGACAAAAAATAAATAAATATTTAAATCACTTTAAACTGTAACATTTTTGTAATTTTTATGCATACATAATCCAAAAGAATTTATTTAAACTTATTTATTATATATATATATATATAATAAATTATTTTAATAAAACATTAATAATTTTTAACCAGCGTCCCCAAATATGTTGTAATTTTTTGGGGACGAAGGTAGTTTTCGAGGACATATGTGTTCAGCCTACCCTAGACTTTAAATATGTCTGTGGTTTTCTCCAAGAGAGAGGTGAATATCGACTAGGATCATCGAGTAGATATATTAGTAGTGGGAGAATTTTCTATACATTAGTTATTAGTACGGAAGAAAATACGTCTAACATTTTCACATAGCATAGCACGTTCGCTATTTATCGGTTTCTTGGAGACAGTACAAATTTCTTTGGAACACGTTTAGATTTCTTCAACTGTCATTTTTTAAATTGATATGTATTGAACTCTCGCATACCTCATCATATTCATTCATACTCTATCTCTTTGAAATTTGCTTTTGCAATTCAATTACCGATTTAAAAGGTCTATACATTTTTGTATTTTGTTTTATATAAGCATTTATTTTAAGAATTCTCATTTTCAGTCTTGCCAGATTATCTCCCTCCTCCTTTTAGTTACCTCTTTTAAGCTCGATATATTTTTTTAAATTATTATTGTAAGTTATGGTCCATTTTAGTGTTATATCTTTTTTACTTATATTGATATATTTTTATTTATAAATTTTGAATTTCTTGGTTCTGAAAAATTTCATACGAATTAAAGCGGTACCTTTTATTAAAGCTATTTCTGATCAATCGAAATTGGGTTTGAGATAAATAGTCTGTAATTCTCTTTGCGAAATTTTTTAATTATTTTTATTGAAAACAATTTTTTCTTTTACATTTGAACAGCCCTTTATTTCCATCTGTGTACATAATTTTGTACTTTTGTATGTATGTATATATAATAATGATAACTTTTATTTTACTTATGCATATGCTTTTAATGTATATTTAATAATAAAACCTTATTAAAAAGTTTGAAATTTTTGGGTTTAGTTTAATTATAGCAAACTTAAAAGGAATATATATATCAATGTGAAATAATATATGTATTGTCTTTGTATTTTTTTCACCAAATTACAGTATTTTAAAAATAAATCTATTAAAGGGATTTTTTTTTTTTAATTAAATAATCCTATCAAAAAGTGTATCGCTTCCGTGGAGGATCAAACTTATGATGGCATGTCTCCGGACCACCTCTAGGGGTGTGTCCCAGACCGTCGCCAATTGCCCATCTGCGCAGCACTAGTGCGACGTAAAACCCAACCATCCAACCTATCAAAGAGTGTTCATTACCTATAATGAAATTATAAAAAAAAAAATCATTAAATTCATAGTCAAAGTTATCCATGATTCCGCTCAGATGTTCTAAAGACATATAACTAAAAAAAAAAAAGTTATTTTTTAGTAAATATTTGTCAAACAGAGCCATAAAGTTTTCAACAATTACTAATTTCTTATTGGCGTTTAATAAATGAGAATTTCTCAAATTCAGTATTAAATTTATCCAATTTACAAAATTTGGCACATAGAAAAAAAAAATATATATATATATTTTATAAATTTTTAAAAAAATGAATATACTTTATGTTTAACGTTAGGAGGGAAAAGACCTATCAGGTAACGTAAACTTTATTATATTCCTTTCCATCTTCCTTAAAAAATACGCTTTACAGTCTATTAAATATTCAAAAAATTAAAACTTAAGTTTCACAAATGAAAATAATAAATGATGATAGTGATAAAACACATATTCACCAGAAATAATGTCAAATAAGTACACTCGCATGCATTGGCCAATAGGAAGCTGTAATATGACAATTTTTGTCACGTGACAAAAATTGGCCGCACAGAAATGTCCTCATTTCACGCTCTAGCTAATTAGAACGGATGGTTAGGATACATGAGAAAGATCCCCCACGGAGGGCATTCTCTTCAGGTCTACGTCTCACGTGTAAATAACTGACCTTAACGCCTACACCTACAGTTACACCTAATACTTTTATATCTGTAATCATAGATGTTATATAGCTTTTATTAAACTCTACGCAGATATCAAATAAAGCAAATTATGATGAAACACATATAAAAATAAAACCTATCAGTATCAGAATTATAAATAGGGTAGAGATGGCGTTTATTTCTAATGATAAAACTGTAATTTCATTATAAGGTGATTTGTAAGATAATATTAAAGAAATATTTCCAAATCTTAACTTCTGAGAACACAGTAAATTTAGAATCTGGTCTTTTTAAATCAACTTATTTCTAATACGCATCAGCTTATTGCTTAAAATTAATATCTGGATAAAATTCGGAATTTTACGTCAGCAGTGTCGAATATTTAGTGTAATATATATTAAACTAAATATATATTACACGGAGATTTCATCTCCGTAAATAAGTTTTAATCATTAATTTGTACAATTAGATGTATAATCGGGGGTCACATTCTGGTGCAACTTTCGCGCTACTACTCACTAATAATAAATTTTCTTTTGTTCAGTTGAATAAAATTATAATAAAGGATTACTACTTGAAAATATTCGTGCAAACGTTTAATAATTAATCAAAGCATATGCCACACATAATATATATATATATATATATATATATATATATATATATATATAACTAGATTAATAACTAATTTAACAACAATTTAACGATAAAAATAAGAACTGCGATAAATCATAATTATAAGATTTCAATATCAGCTTTTCTCTAAATAGAATCTAATGCTTTTTGTATATATATGTATATATATTGGGTGAGTGCGGTTTTTGGATATGCAAATTTGCAATGCAATTCACGTCACACATGACATTGTAATGACGCAAATCGTCGGTTAATCAAACGTGTGGATGCCTCAAATATAAAAGAATTTGTCTCACAAAGTTAATCATCTCAAAAAAAAAAAAAAAAAAAAAAACAGGGGGTGTAACGTGGAAAGCGAGAAGGAGCATATAAGACATTATTTGCTATACGAGTTCGATAAAAAGAGTACGGCAGCCGCAGCATGTCGGCAATGTTTGTCAAATTTATGGGCAGCATGCAATAGACGAAGCACATGTTGTCGATGGTTTCGTAAATTTAGGGAAGGAGACAGAATCTGCCAAGATCAGGCTAGAAATGTATGACAATCACACGTTGGAGACGATGATATTGACCAAGCCATAAGGAACAACCCGAACCCAACCATACAAGAATTAACGGAGACCTTCAACGTACAACGAACAATGGTCGAGAGACGGCTGGTTAAGTTGATTTTTACGAGAAAGTTGGATCATTGGGTTCCACATAACCTGACAGCAAATCAACGGGATGACCGAATCGCCACCTGTGTTTCCTTGCTTTCGCGGTACAAAAATGGCCCATTCTTGACACGAATTGTGGCAGGAGATGAGAAGTGGGTTATGTACCATAACGTAAAGCGTCGTAGGACTGTGTGTCGTCCTTCTGATACGCCTGCATGGACTTCGGAAACTGAACTTCATCCCAAGAAGGTGTTATTGAGTGTGTGGTGGGATGTGCAGGGAATAATTCACTGGTTGGTCCTGCCACTCAACCAAACCATCAATGCTGCCTTTTTCTGTCTACAGTTAGACAGGCTGCATTCAAATTTGGTAGTAAAGCGGACAGGTCTCATCAATCGTCGCGGTGTTATCCTTCATCACGATAGCGCCAGGCCATATGCTGCTGTCATCACTCGCCAAAAGTTACTGGGGTTTGGTTGGGAGGTTTTACCCCACCCTCACTATTCTCCTCACTTGGCACCAACTCACTATCACATATTTCGTGCGTTGATCAATTCCTTCAGTCAGAAAACCATAGATAGCAATGGGGACTATGCACAATAATAGGTACTGTTCATTTTACGTTTATTTACTTTAAGGGTAGTAAAAACGGGTAGAACTTTTGCACTCACCCAATATATATTGTTACGAAAAACTCATCAACTTTCGCGTGTGAGTAAGTAGTTTGTAAAAAAACATGCAGATTCTAGTCGATGAATGCTCTTTATTCAACGTAACTTATCGAATCCGTACACCAAAACTGTGATTACGATGAATATTCTCGAAACAGTCCAATAGTACTGTTATTTTATCGAATATTCTGGTAGCAGTCTAATGAAGCTGTCACTTGTACAGTAAAAGTCACCATTCGACGAATATTCTGGAACAATTAAAAAAAAAAAAAAAAATCACTTGTTCCACAGTGTTAAAGCAAATAATGTCTAATACAACCAGAGCAGAAATCTTCGCTAGCTCACGAACAAAGAACAGTCTCTTGGAGCACGATCTCCAAAGTTTAATCGATCAAAATCACTATTGAACAACAATGATTTGCAGTGACTCTCTCCGCAGAAGTCAGCTCACTCCCATTTATACTTTTTGGCAATGGAGTTTCCAGAAAGTTGTAGTACTCGGCCCCCATAAATAATACAGATTCGAAAATACGGGAACCCTAAACTATTATTTTTAGCCAATTTTTGTCGCCAAGTCGCCAAGTTTGTCGACAAGGCTGCCCTGAATGAAAGTGAATGAACTGCTTCTTTATTTTCACTTTGCCTGCAAAACTACTTTCACTGCAACAGGACAATTGAGGCAGGGGAAAAACGTAATCCGTTGTAACAATACATACACACACATATATATATAATGTTATATTTCAAGATTATAATGATCAAAAAACAGAAAGCAGAAAATTAAATAAACAATAATAATAATAATAATAATAATAATAATAATAAACAACATAACAACTAAATATTACACATTGTAAAAAGCATATTTTAATACATAATAAGTTGAATAACTGTAAAGGAAACAATATCGATACACACACACTCACACACACACATTTAGAGAGAGAGATAGATAGATAGATACAGTTTTTTCAAAAACATTAGGAACTTTTTATTTTATTTTATTTTATTTATTTATTTATTTTATTTTTGACATTTTTACTATTTAAAAAAAAAAAAGAAAAAAAAATCTAAACGAAATGACCTGGAATTTTAGGTATGCAACGAACATTTACAAATTCATATTTTCCGTTAGTGTCGGACATATTCAAAACTCATATTTTCCGTTAACTCCACTTCTACAAACTCATATTTTCCGTTAGTGTCGAGTACAATTAGAGGACCAACCACATATTGAAGAAAAACACGATTACTTTGGATTACCCTGTATCATAAAATGCTACAAAAGACTTATAACTTTAACACACAATTTCTCATGCTACACTGTAAAAAAATAACTATTACCAGCTGCAAGAAACTCTCTGTGATTGGAGAAAATAATTATTTTCTCCAATCACAGAGAGTTTCTTGCTGCTGGTAATAGTTATTTTTTTACAGTGTATGTGCAGTATTTGTACGTTTTTTTTTTTTGTTTTTTTTGTTGTTGTGGGAATTGCATAATTATTTTGGCAAACATACCCTAACAGCACATCTTCTCCAAATGATATTCTCAGGATGTCCTATGGATGAAAATGACGTCTATGGAGATCTTATGAACGTCTTAAGGATGTATTGTGGACAAGTGTGTTGTTAGGGTATATATATATATATTTTCAATTATTATTATTATTATTATTATTAATTTCAAAATTTATTAATTTTTTGTTAAGTTTCTGCTAATAAGAAGAATGGATTTCAACAAAATTTTACAAAACTTTCAGAAAACTTGACAAAACATTAGAGAATCATTATTTTGAAATATAAAATGCACACATGGAATTTTCGCTGAGATATGAGTATTTGTAGTAAATATTTTTTTACTTCACGTGTGCGAAAGATTTCTTTATAATATAGGTTGAAAGCTTAATACATTGGGCAACTCTGTTAAAAGTTCACTTGAATACAGTACAAATTAAGCAAATTACCAGCAAATGAATGAGCATGGTTCTAGATATTTTTCAGCGTAGAAATTTTATAAAGAGTTTTTCACATGTCCCGTATTTAATTTGAATATCCAATTAATTCACCCAAGTTGCAAAATTTTTATTCACGAAAAACCCCTTTTGGACTCACAAACCTTAGTAAATAAATAAAATCACGTTTGGGTTAGAAGCAAATAAGGAGTTTTTCACAAAAGAAAAAAATATATATACTGTGTGAAACAACCACCCGACTTCCATTACCCACTATTACACGTATTATATGCACTTTTTGGAGCTAACGTGATCAGAAGACATAAAATTGACCTAACAAAGTAGACATCTAAAAAATTTTTGGTAAGAGAAAGCTGATACACGCGTAAAGATGTATAAAACAGCGTTTAAATAGCGAGTTTAAAAGATAAGGGGGAAAATTCGGTAGGGCCATTTTTTGAAAAACCAATTTCTGAGATCTAAAAATGACTTACCTAATCATAATGACTGTTTATTTTCCTCTAATAACCAAGCAATACATGAGAAAGGGTATCTAAAATGGGTTTATGTTACAATTTTCAAGAAAATCGTTAGAGCCGTTTTTGAGATACCGATTTTGACCAATTCTTGGCCTATTCAGTTGTTGATTGGGAAACAACAATTATATACAAAAGGATATTTAAAAGTTGGTTAATATGGCTAGTTTGAAAAAAAATCATACAACCGTTTTTAAAGGAACGCACCTGCGGGACCTGAAATTGAACTATTTATATAGGATGTCTATCAATTTTTCTAACTAATCAACTAATCCATAGGAAAGGACTTTAAATAGAGTGTTTATATAGCAATTTTGAAGAAAATCATTAGAACCATTTTCGAGATACGAATGTAGGCCCCACTTTCGGTTTCCGATGTCCCACTTTCGGTTTTCAAATTTTCACCAATAGATGGAAGAATCATCTGTACACCAGACCTGTCTCAATTTTGAAGTTTCATAGATCTATCTTTATTAGTTTCGGAGATATTATAGTTAGAAGATATCCCCCCCCCCCCCAACACACATTCTCACCAATTGCCAAAAACTGCTTTCTTTGACTCAGAAGACCTTAAAATATGTAAATCAGGTGAAAACCCGATATCGAATTTTTAGACCGAATACTATTCTTCTATTACCTATGGTAGTAGGGTAATGGAAGTAGAAAAGCTTTTAAACGGTAAAATTGAAACACTAACTAATTATAAAGCCAAAATATAAATATGGATGTAAAATATTAAGCCAATATTAATTATTATTTTTTGTAGAGGGGGGGGGGATATGTTGCAAAACTGTGCTTTAAGCTATAACTGAACTTACCCGTGCACAAAAAGTCTATCCCTGATAAAAAATATATTTCTGATTAACTATATTTGATAGAAAAGTAGGTATAGCGACAGACAACATCAAGGTTTCCACGATTTTTATTTTTCTCTACCATGAAATTTGAAATAACAATTTTTTTTAATAAAAATATATTGAGAATTTTACCATAACGTATATTTGAAAAGAAATTTATTATTCGAGAATAGTGGTAAATGAGTCTTTAGTAAAAGGCGAGTCCTTGGGAATCCTCAATATCTCTTTTCGGGAAATGCTGGAAATTGTGGTCTTTAATCCATTCTTCTAGATCACTTAAGTTTCAATCAGGGCAGTAGCATTTCACCTTGTTAAAAAAAAAAAAAAAAAAAAAAAACTTAATATCCTCCGTTAAATCTTAATTATTGTGATTGTCATGTTTAATTTACTATAATATCTATCAAGTACTACTAAATCTTTAATAATAATAATAATAATAATAATAAAATACTTATACGTTGGCAACACCAATTTTAGCTGAAATATAATAAATTTTTTACTTAGATGTCAAAACTGATGTATTATTATACATATAAGAATTTATGTGGAGAAATTTTAATTACATTAAAAAAAAATAATAACAATTTAATTTTAATTGCGTAATATCCAGGATCCAAATTTCCTTCCAGAAGACATTTTTGCACCTTTTAAACGATAATACGGTGATAATTTACGTTGTTGTTATTTGATTGAAGGCCGATAGTTTCTCTAAGCTAATAATTTACGATTTGGTTTAGTTTATCTCTTCACGGCTATTTTGCGTACGCTGGAGGCTAATTAGACAGTGCCCTACGGCTTAAAATATCAATATTTTACGGACAATGCAGGTTGGTTTGATTATATAGCAAGACTAATGCAATTTATATGAGCAATCTGTTTCCAGTTATTTCCAAGTATATGGACGTGTATGTAATAACAGTAGCAACTTAAATGGTTACTGACTAATATTAATATTTATAGATATATGCACAAATTGTAAATAACAATTTTAAACATTTTTTTAAAAAGGTGTTGTTAAGAGATTAAACTTATTAACGAAATTACTTTTTGAAGATTCCAATTAGATATTTTCTAATTTGTTTTACTTAGTTTATTTTCTTTTGAAAAAAAAAAAAAAAAAATCAGTTTCTTTTTTTGTATTTCCCGTATGTTTCATTGTACGTTTTTATGTTGTCTGTAGTGCTTAAGCAAATGTCCTAAACATATCAAAATCGGAGTTAAAAGACTTGATTTTCCAGCCTAATGACCTCATAGGATTTTATGCTTACGTAAAAGTGTTGAATTTCAAGAAGTAGCTTTTCATCACTCTTAAATATAAACTACAACTGGAAGGATAAGCAGTGAAAGAAATTTTACACTCTATGCAAAATTCAACATCAACACGTTTAGAGATCTTGAACTTCTTGAAGAACAAAGGTTAAATATTAAGAGTTTGAAGTCCTTTTGTTGATAGTTGGAACTTATATCTGAATTTTATTTTTGTCTAGATATATTTATTTGTAAACAATCTACTTTACTTACTCTTGTCGATTTGTTCCCAGATATGAGTCTAGATTTCATTATATGATATTACTTTTCCTTTTCTTATATTCTTACTTTTCAATCATGCATTACTTATCTTCATAGTTCATTATTTATTAACTAAAAATAAATCTCAGCAAAGAGTCAGCAAAATTTCCTTTGAAAATATTTTTATACAAAAATTTAAAAAACGAAACCTTTATATTTTAAAATTTTCTGTCAGCAAATCTCAGAAAAGACCTTGAATTTTCAAACACTTGAAAGTCATCCGTTATCACGAGTTTTCCTTTGTAATATTATGGAAGTGAGCATACCTAAGTCATTTACTGAAAATAAATTCTCTTTTTGGTAAGTATTTTTACAGACTTGAGATGAGTTTTTAAAGAAAAATGTAAAAATTGTATGAAAAATTAAAAATTATTCATATGCATTTCTTGTCACATTACACGGATTAGAAACTCTTTGCATACGTGAGTGAAATGCTTTCTAGACCGAGATTCAAACCCCGAATAACTTTCTTACATAAGAAGTAATCTAACTCTTATATCATCTAAAAGATTATCCGAAAGCTTATTTTTTGTAGTTTTGTAGTTTTACTCTTTCTACCTTATTAATTTTTTCGGTCTAAGTAAGAAGAAAAAAAAAAAAAAAACATCAAACGCATGGGTTCTATTTCAAAATAATTTTTTTTCCCCGAAAATTTTTATCTACATGAAGTGGTTTTTGGTCTTTTCAAATTAAATGAACTCATTTCTTTGAATTTCTTTCTTTTTAATTTTTCTTTTTAGTTGAAAAGTGTTTATGAGTACGGCTTGTCTGTCTGACCGTCTGCCTCTCTGTCAACATCTACCGTAAATATTGATGGAAATTCTTGAAACTGATACATGTTATTCACGTTCACTATGGAATGGTTCCTATTGGAAATGAGGCAAATACCACCACCAGTTTGTGAACAGGGACACACGAAATAATTCCGAAGCAATGAGAGGTTTTCTATAAACCGTAATTTAATATCTTTGTTTTGCACCAAACATAACGAAATAGACATTTGTTATTTATATGCACAAAAAATACTTTTAACAGAATATAGCATTAGCATGATTAGCATTAATAGTTACTGGAATATACAAAAATATTCAGTTACATTAAAGGCTATAATTGGAAATTGCTAGAATTGCATTTTTGCTTGCATCAAGAGTTTTTATCAATTTATAACAATGTGTAAGAGTGATTATGATTTGATTTAGTCTACGAGTATCTGTCTGTCTTTTTGTCCGCCTGGGTACCCTTCAGTCTACATACCAGTCTGTCCACCGTTAGAGTCCGCACATATTTCTGGAATTTATTCAAAGTAATAAATATGGCATATTCTCTATTTAAAATAGTATATCATATGACTATGGCATATTCTCTATTTAAATTAATATAAATAGCACTAATGGTAACAAATAAATTAAAATGTTGGCATGTATTTATCTTGAATTAATTTCCCAAGATTAAACGTGTAGAAGTTACTATGCAATAGAAAAAATAATGATATTATCTTTCTGGAAGAAAAGAAAAAACTGGCAACTATGCAAGGTGTTAGAAGCATAAATTATTGTAATTAACTTACGTAAACGTTATCAATAATTGGAATCGATTATGTATGTGTCTTAATAAATAATACGTTTAGCCAAATTGGCATTTTTGATTTATATATATATATATGTATTAATTTAATCTCCGTGACTTTTTAAAATTAAATTTTCTGAGATTTTACAATCAAGCAGTAATTTTTGTGAGAAAATCATGAAATGAAAAATGTATAAGCAAAACTAATATGTAATTTAAAAATGCATGAACTTGCATATTTTCTTTAAACGATTACATCTTTTACAAGATGGTTGTCCACTTTACACGAAAATCTAGAATCACATTCTCTATATTTCTTTTCAAATTTATTCAAACTTAGACAATTTCAGCACATAAAATGTCAAGTAAATTTCAAGTTTATTAGCATCATAGTACATTTTTCTTTAAATTTTATTTCTTACTATCAGGCTTTGCTTGCTTCACAAGTAAATACATTTAACCTTATCACTATAATCCGGGGTCCACGCGGACTCCAGGCACTCTTTACGTCTTGGCAAAAAATACATATCGTTAGAGGAGAGGTCACAAGCAGTGACATCCAATTTCAATATGTTTTTAACTCGGAGTAAAAATTTGATTCCAGAAATATCAGGTAATATTAGGATTTATTTCCTCTGATATATAGATATCACATTTTTGTACCTTGGGGTCCGAGCGGACCTCAGAATCCTGAATATTAAACTTTTTACAGAAGGATAAAAAGGATATTTAAACCGTAAGGTAACTCGTAGATAGATATTTAAACCATTTTTAAGATAGCCAAAAGAAGACCATTTAACATTTTAAAGATATTTAAACCATATTAAATATGTGCTTTATAATGAGGGGTCCGTGAGAACCCCAGGTCTTAACAGAGTATATTGCAATAGAATATAGTGATAGGG
Organism: Salticus scenicus; assembly: GCA_963930645.1. Lineage (NCBI taxonomy): Eukaryota > Metazoa > Arthropoda > Arachnida > Araneae > Salticidae > Salticus > Salticus scenicus. The sequence goes on along the minus strand of OZ005657.1, from coordinate 38,697,522 downwards.
TTTAATAATAGTAGAGTTTAATTTGTTATTTGTATTTTTATTTTACAACCCTCTTTTTTTTTTTTTTTTTTCATCTTATGTTCTTTTAAGAAGACTATTTTTTAACATTTTTAAGATATTTAAACCATATTAAATATGTACTTTATAGTATGAGATCCGTGTGAACACGGGTCATAACAGGGTATATTTCAATAGGTCACAGTGAGAGAGATAGGGTTAAAGGAATTTGTCGATGTAAAGGAACCTATCGTAATTAATAGTTCATAACTTAAACTACTGATTCCAACTGCTTGTACGTACAGGGTTGCTAAAGTCTATATTGTCTCCTTGACTCCTCCACCAGAATATTTTTTATGGTAATGTTCAGTAATAAAGAAGCATCAATAAACTGGCGTTGTAAAAATATTACTTACAAACTTTGAATAAACACCATAAAATGCAATAAACTCGCAACAATTGTTTCGGGTCGAAAAAACACACGACCCTTCATCAGGCGAATAAAGTAAGCACGAGTGCTGCAGTCAAAGCGGCAACGCACAAAATCGTTTAAAATGAAAAGAAAAACTTTATAAAGTAGAAAATAAATATAGCTACTGGTGTGAATAGAATTGTACAAGAAAACAAGAAAATAAATAAATGAGTGAGATTAAACATAAAACAATCTAAGGATAACAAAAATTAAACGAAAATCTAAGTTACGTGAGTAATTTCCAAGCATCAGAGAAGAAAGGAGTGGAAGAAATATCATTAACATGATTTTTCGAATTTTTAAATATGTAAAATGCTTCATGAATATCCAAATGGGAGGAACAGACAGGAGATGAGATTATGTTAGTTTTGGAAAAATCAAAACGATGACCTTGAGACCAGCAGTGGGAAGCAACAGAAGATTTGGTAATCTCTTCATTACGAACATTCCGACGGTGCTCATTAATTCTGTATTTCAAACGTCTCCTAGTTTGACCAATATAACCTAAGTTGCAGGACGAACACGGAATTAAATAAATTCCAGAACGGTTTTCGGTGGGAATGGGATCCTTAAGAGAAGATAATTTAATTTTATTGACGGGTTTGTAAATAACTTTGAAACCAAACGGTGAAAGAATTTTAGAGATTTTAAAAGAGAGTGAAGAATGAAAATGAAAGATGAATGAAAATGAAATAGAAGAATAATGAAATTCACGTAGTCTTCTCTCTAAACAAACCAGAGCACCTTTAACCGGAACATTTGTAAAAAGTGATTTTACATCTAAAGAAATCATAGTATAGTTAGACGGAGAGATGCGTTTAATTTTGTCCACAAAATCATACGAGTTTTTAACAGTATAAAGATTAGTAGTAGTTAGATGAGAAAGAGAGTTTGAAAGAAATCGAGCAAGATTATAAGATTCTTATAATCTTGCTCGATTGCAAGATTCTTATAATCTTGCTCGATTTCTTTCAAACTCTCTTTCTCATCTAACTACTACTAATCTTTATACTGTTAAAAACTCGTATGATTTTGTGGACAAAATTAAACGCATCTCTCCGTCTAACTATACTATGATTTCTTTAGATGTAAAATCACTTTTTACAAATGTTCCGGTTAAAGGTGCTCTGGTTTGTTTAGAGAGAAGACTACGTGAATTTCATTATTCTTCTATTGAAATTGAAGAACTTGTAAATTTAGTTCATTTGTGTATCAGGCAAACTGCCTTCATTTTTAATGGTACTTATTATTCCCAAAATGATGGTATGGCCATGGGTAGTCCTCTCTCTCCTTTACTTTGCGACATTTATATGCACTACTTTGAAGAAAAACTCTTCGGTGTATATAAATTTCCTCACTGGTTTAGGTATGTGGATGACACTTTCGTTCTTGTCTCCCCTGATGTCGATTTGTCCAATTTACTTTCTTTGGTCAATTCGATTGACCCATGCATTCAATTCACTTTTGAGGTTGAACAGGATTGCTCTTTGCCTTTCCTTGAGGTTCTTGTGAATAAAGAGAAGGATTGTTTCTCAACTACTGTTTTTAGAAAACCATTCTCAGTCTCTTTGCCGCCGCATGCTCTCTCTAACCACGCCCCTCAACAAAAAATGTCTGCTTTTTACACTTATGTTTATCGTGCCTTACACATTTGTTCTGATCCGTCTAATCTTTCGAAAGAAATTAATTATTTAAAATCTCTTGCTCTCTTTCGTGGCTATAACCCATCTATCATCGATAAAGCTCTACATAAATTTAAGAATCCTAAACGTTCTGCTCCCAAATTAAACGATCACAGTCTCATCCCAGTTGTTTTACCTTTTCATTCTTCACTCTCTTTTAAAATCTCTAAAATTCTTTCACCGTTTGGTTTCAAAGTTATTTACAAACCCGTCAATAAAATTAAATTATCTTCTCTTAAGGATCCCATTCCCACCGAAAACCGTTCTGGAATTTATTTAATTCCGTGTTCGTCCTGCAACTTAGGTTATATTGGTCAAACTAGGAGACGTTTGAAATACAGAATTAATGAGCACCGTCGGAATGTTCTTAATGAAGAGATTACCAAATCTTCTGTTGCTTCCCACTGCTGGTCTCAAGGTCATCGTTTTGATTTTTCTAAAACTAACATAATCTCATCTCCTGTCTGTTCCTCCCATTTGGATATTCATGAAGCATTTTACATATTTAAAAATTCGAAAAATCTTGTTAATGATATTTCTTCCACTCCTTTCTTCTCTGATGCTTGGAAATTACTCGCGTAACTTAGATTTTCGTTTAATTTTTGTTATCCTTAGATTGTTTTATGTTTAATCTCACTCATTTATTTATTTTCTTGTTTTCTTGTACAATTCTATTCACACCAGTAGCTATATTTATTTTCTACTTTATAAAGTTTTTCTTTTCATTTTAAACGATTTTGTGTGTTGCCGCTTTGACTGCAGCACTCGTGCTTACTTTATTCGCCTGATGAAGGGTCGTGTGTTTTTTCGACCCGAAACAATTGTTGCGAGTTTATTGCATTTTATGGTGTTTATTCAAAGTTTGTAAGTAATAATGTTCAGTAAGGCGTTTCTGAGATCAATTAAGCTAGAAATTACTGATGAATATTCTGGTGGAAGAGTCATGGAAAAAGGCGGCTCCATGGCAAACATGACATAGTTTATTTGCAGAAATGAAATGCAATATTTGTATTAGTAATTATAAATAGTTAAAAGATTGATTAGAGACGACTCTGTTTTGAGAGACATTTTAATAAAAATCATACGAAAATTGCTATTGAAGATTTTTGAAATTTGAGTCCCTGAGCCAAATTTAGATTAACCACCAAAATCTTTTAATAATAAATATATTTAAAAAAATTAGAACTGCTTGTGTATGTGTGTTCTTAATCAAACATAAAAAGACAAAAGAAAAATAGTGTTTAACTAATATGTTTCATATTTTAGAGAAAGGGATGCAAACTCAATAAAACTTTAAAAAATAAATTTTGCGTCAGAGATTGTGTTCAAAGTTCCTTGTTGCAAAAGAAAAAAAAAAAAAAAAGAAAAGAAAAGGAAAAGGCAGAAAGGAAGGAAACCCTGAAAAGAAAAACAAAAATAATCAGTCAACAATGAAATCCATACTTACAATGAGTGTTTGTCTTTAACACTCACGGAAAGAAATAAAAGTGACAGATGTGCAGACTGGCATACATTTTGTCAGTAAGTATTGTGATTTCTGGCGTATTATCCGCAAATCAGATATCAGATGTTTTATTTGGCAGACAAAATTATATGTGTGTGTAATTCCATAGAAAATGTAAGTGTAAGTCTCACACAGCTTAATTCGCTTCCACTACTATTTTCTGACAATAATCACTATCCTATTTAATAACAAAAACTGTTGTAAAATACGATAATGATTTATGTATGGTAAAAATGGTGGCAAAAGAACGGAAATCTCATATTTATGTGTGACTGACACCACTATCAGTGTCCCCAACTTGTAGGGGCTTTTTTGTTTAATAATTTTGAAAAATTGCCGTATTTTAGTGAAGATAAGCCGCGGGCTACCTTTAAAAAAAACATTGATTTTTGGGGATTGCGCTTTATCTACCAGCGCGGGTTATCTAATGATAATGCCAAATTCTGTCGTCCATAAATCTTGGAACAGTCGATCTCCCCCGAAAACGGAAGTTTAGTATTCAAGTTTTTCGAGCACTGATTCACGCTTATAATCTCTTATTTTCACGCTTATAATCTCTTATTTATTAACTAATAACCTCTTATTTTGGTTAATTTGCATATACGTCTGGATTTCGCCATCTTGTTCCCTTGTTTTTGATTTTTTTCATCGTATTTGTATACTAGCTTTGTTTAAATTTTGTCTTTATACATTGCCTTTTAAAATAATTCATTACTTTTACTTATAATTAATTATTTTTATGACTTTGTATATATGCCGGGATTCCACCATCTTATTCCCTTGTTTCTGATATTTGTAGCATTACATCTGCATACTGGTACAGTTTGATTTTATTTTCTTTACACCAAATTATTTTTTTAAATAATTTATTATTTTCATTTATAATTAATAATTTATTATTTCTGTCAGAAGACTGATATCTTTTTTCCTTATTTATCTGTCACATCATCGTAACAATGCTTGCATGAGCATTTTTTTTTTTTTTCCCGCAACATTTTAATAAGCTGCGGCTTATCTACCAGTGCGGCTTATATACACTAAATTACGGTATGTTTAATATATATGATATGATATACGATAGCTAATCAAACGAACATGCAATTAGACAAGCATTACAATAAAAATATCTGTGATAGGTATTTAAAATAAAAGCACTACAAGCTGGCAACACTGACTACCACGTGTCAAGGAATTATCCATGTATCAAGAATGAAAGCACTACATTTTATTAAATAAAATTTCTAGTGTAAAATGGACGTATTTAACCTGCAGAATATATGCCGGAAATTATAACTGCATAGTTGCCAAGTCCTCCGATTTCGGTGGGAGATTTCATACCAGAAATTTTAATCATAAAAACATAATAAGATATATTTCTTTTAAAAAATAGTGGTGGTAATTCTGATTTAAAAAATAAAAATGTTGACAAGTATGTAATTGCCTAGTCTTCTAACTGATTTCGAAAAGACCAAACGTGTTACGTTATTTTCACTTTTCACTTTTTACTATGTATTAAAATAATGCCAAATTCATTTTGTGATTGAAAGTGTAACTATGCATCTGAAGATAACACTTATGAATGTTATTTATGAGAGTAATACTTCAAAAACAAAGTAAAAATCCATAAATCCACAATTTTGAATTGTAAGTGTATTATAGAGAAAACAAAAGCTCTGCGAATGGATATATCAGGTCAGCGGCGCGCAGTCATGGGTTCTCTCTATAGAATAGAGAGTGAGAAGATATTGCATTTTACAACAAATTAAACGTAGGAAATTTTAAAATAACTTTCTGTCAAGAGGAAATAAAATTGGCAAATCATTAAAGATGGCAAAGATAAGTTTTTAGAAAGAGGATTAACAAATTCAAGGTTTTTTTTTTTTTTTTTTTTTTTTTTTTGGGGGGGGGGGGGGTGTCAAGAAGCTCTGAGCATTATTTTGAAAATATGGGATAAAAATATAAAATAATAAAATGCGATCATTTAGGAAAGCTAAATGAAATGAAAATGACTAAAAAAATCAAGTTAATAGTAGCTCTGAAACAGTTCATTCCTCAATAACATAAAAGGTATTTTAGCATATAGTTGCCCACTTTTATACTGTTTGGCTACCGCAAGATTTTATTAGATTTTTTTTTATGTATTTCTGTTACAGTTTTCAGCAATTAAATACCAAATTTTTCCAGTAGACAAAAAGCGTAAAAGTAGGAAATTACTGATCTTTATCACTGACCTTTTTTGCTGATCTAAATTATGATGAAGAGTTACAAAAACTAGGGTTTTTAATGTAATTTAAAAAATAAAATTCTTTCCTACACAAAATTTAATTTAGCAACCGAGTTCTATTTCGACATAGGATTTTCCTCTTTACGTATTTATAAACTCTTAGATTATGTAATAGACTCTTTTCTGTTATTTTTTAAATTTAGATTTATTATTTTTAATTTTTTTAAATTTTAGCTGCCAACCCTGGAGATTTTCTAACACCACTATTCCAATAAAAACATTTTTTGCTTTATTTAATAACAAAAAATCTGCAGTTAGGTTAAACGAAGGTAACTAATCTGCGAAAAAGGCGTTAGGAAATCGGGAGACTTAGCAACTAAGCAAAATGGTCTATTGCAAAAGGTGATTTTTTTTTTTTTTTTTTTTATTTAATATTTGAATGAAACAGAATTATAGTCCTAAAAACAGGATAAAATTTTAGAAAAGAATCGTTGAAAAAATGACTTAAGGTCAATGAATTAAATTTCGATTACTTTCTAAAAGTTACAAGCTCATAAGGGGTTCTTCCACATGCCTGCATTTAATTTGGAGATCATTTATGAGCTGACAAATCGCAGAAAATAAATGAAATTATGTTTGAGTTACAAGTCCATAAGGGGTTATCCACTTATCACATATTTAATTTGGAGATCCAATTATTAAATCTATACTTTTAAATCCCATGCACATTAAATCCCATATGAGCTCGCAAGTCATAGGAAATAAAAAATCAACTCATTCTTTTGACAATAACTTTCTTCATTTTTATTCTATTCAAATGAACTTTTGACATATGTTGTCCAATGTATATCTAACTTTCAACCTATGTAATAAAAAAAGGGTATCTTTTAGTGCGCGCACACACACAAAAAAAGAAAGGAAAAGAAAGAATGAAATTAATGCATATATTCCTATCTCAATAAAAATTAAATGTATGGATTTTATAATAACGTTATTATTTTTATAATAACGAATTTTCAAAATAACGTTTCTCTAATGTTTTGTCAATTTTTCTGAAAGTTTTCTAAAATTTGGTTGAAAATTTGCCTTATTATGAGCAAAAAATTTGCAAAAAATTTATATTTATATGCATTAGAAAAACCTTTTCTGGCATTGCACAGAATAGGAAAAGAAAAATATCGCACGAAGAAGTAAAAATAATTATAATAATAATAATAAAATGAAGAAGAAGAAGAAGAAGAAGAAAAATTCAAAAATCGCGAAAACTTACAATAAGGTAATTCCGGGACAGATGCCCTACTTAAGGAAAGGGAGTTATAAAATAAATTGGGTATTAACAATGACAACGAAAATTTGTGGTAAATATATAATTGATATTGTTTATTAATACTAAGTAGTTTTTTTGCACCATATTGTAAATTTTCTAAAGAAAAAAATAAAATTGTGGCATTACTACACTTGGCCATCTCTCCCGAAGTTACGGGTGAGATGCCTCACTCACGTGGGAGAGATGCCCCACCTGTAAAAAAACATAATACAAAGTTTTAACAATGGTCAATAGTTTATAACAAATTTTCAGTATTTTATAACATATGAAACGTAAGCTATTTAAAAGAAATAAGACCTTAGCATTAAGTTATAAAATATTAAAATATTTAGCTACCATAGACAAGGTGTAAAATTTAGAATAAAATACATAAACTATTGAAAAATATTTCAAATATTTTTTTAATATATGTGAAAATTTCATATTTGCAGTTCAGAAGGTATAATGAAAAAATATTACGAAATATGTCGAATTTATTCAGATAATTTTTTTTTTCTCTTTCTTCTCTAATTTTCACTTTCCCGCAAACATTGCAGAGATCCTCGTACATTGTGCATAGTTCATGTAACCATTCATGACACTTTATGCAATTTATATAATCTACTGTTTCTTTTGTAAAATAATAGTTCTTCTCACCTTCGAGGCAATTATTTGTAGGATCACTTTCGTCCTTTTCAATGGGCATGTCCATCACCAGCTGTTTTGATGCTTTGCTAAATTTAACAGCGGATTTTAGCTTTTATTCTCGAATGTGCTCTTGGGACGTAATAACCTTAGCCGACTGTATCTTTCTTTTTCGGCATCTTTCCTCTAACCTAGGTACAGGGGAAATCTGGTGCAATATTTTTGTCGGGGAGGATGTATGTTCAGTTGATTCAGAAATTTAGAACTGTTCACCCGTCTGTTTCAATTCTTCACTTATGGAAAAGAAATGGTTTGGAATCGCTACTTGGTTTAGAGGAAAAATTTCCGTCTCCCGAAAACCATTAATAACAGTGTAAACAGAAGCTGCCTTTTTCCATGCTCTACCAATCAGTTCTGCAGCTTGTATTCTCCCATGGTCCTTCCTGGATGACCATTTATCCATTTCCTTGCTTCTTCTTTAAAGTAGTGTTTTAGCGGCTTAAAAAAAGACCGGTCAAGAGGCTGAAGATCTTGTGTCGTATGGCTGGGCAGGCATACAATTATAGTGTTATTCTTGTCTGCAAATTCCAACAAGTCATAATAGTTTAAGTGCGATGCGTGACCGTCCAAAACTAATAACGTCTTTCCATGGGGTTTTCTTGGAACAAAGAAATCTTTAAGCCATCTGAAAACAATATCTGTACTGACGTACGATGATTTTTCGTTTATGAACACCATAGATCCAGGTGGAAGATCATCAGAAAATTCTTCTTTTTTCCCGAACGCCTTTAAAAGTAACTGAAGGGGGGAGATATTGTCCTTCTGCGTTGCAACAGGCAATGACTGTAATATTTTCTACTCTCTCGGTAGACGTCAAAACATAAACATCTTCTGCCCCTTTGGTAGCCACGACCTTTCCTGTAACGTTATTTAACTGACAGCCGGTTTCGTCCATATTATAAATACTCCCTTGTCTGGTAAAGAATTCATTTTCTTCAAACACTCTTGAGAGAATTAAAAAAAAAAAAAAAAAAAAAGAAAAAGGATCAAAACCTTCTCTGTTCATGCCTTCCCGCCTTGCTAAAGAGAGCCCCTGGGCTTGTCTAATTTTTAGTTCTGGGTTTCTCATAAGAAATGATGACAGCCAGGAGTCATTTTTACTTCTAAATTAAATCGATGCTTGAGACCTAGTTTTTCAGCAAACTGAAATGCAAGTGTCCTAATTGTCTCTCTTCTAGGTGCAGATCCACATTTTTCTAAACGTTGGATGTGCTTGACGAGACGTTTTCGTTTTCAACTCCAAACACTCCTTGTGGCCCCAAAGAAATTGTTTTGGTATTATTATCTGTTTTTCTTCGACGACTAAGTGTCCGAGGAGGAATCCCATAGTACATAGCAGCTTCCTTAAAACCGGTTTCCCCTGCTTCTAGTCTTCTGAGAGCCTCTTTTAAATGGTCTTCTGTCCAGGTCCCATGAGCTGCTCCAGTATTTTTTCTTTCTACACTGTACGCATCTTTCCTGAAAAAAAAAAAAAACAAAAAAAAAACAAGAAGCATTGAACAACTGCATGAACAAATACAATGATATACACTCACCGGCACAATTAACCGTCCACCTACAGTTTCGTTAGCGCCCAAGTTTGTTTACGTTATGGTTTAAAAGTCAAAGGTCAGTTTAAATGTCAAAGGTCAGTCTGACATACCTGAGCGTTTTTTGCTTTCTTATCTGTGTTCAATCTGCATTTTTGTGATTTCGTTTTAAGTTGCCACTTCTAACGGTCACGTGAATTTCAATTTTATTTGATGAATTTTAATCTAAATTTATAGTTTCAAAAAATATTTTTAAGTTGAAAAATTTAACGATTTACAAATATTACGCATTTTATAAAAACAATATGATTTTAAAAGTATTAGTTTAAAATTAAAAAAAATTAAAAGACTTTTTTTCCCTGAAAATGTATGTGGGGCATCTCACCCGAATATAATCTGGGGCGTCTATCCTTTTGGTATGGGAGAGATGCCTTGGCAACTGTCCAAAGTACAAGACAGCAAAAATGGCGGCACGATGCCCGAAGTTGATAATCAACTTCTTACTACAAGTTTTTTAGCTTATGTAAAAAAACCCCATTTTTATTAACAAGTGCCAGCCTTAGAATGCACCATCACTCTTATAACAGAGTAGAAAAAAACATGGTACTTACTTGAAATATTGTTGTGACAGCAGAAAACAAAGAAATGAGTTCACGTAACTTCCTCAGCACACCATTCAACATCTATCTGAAATAATAATCGAACTCGCAGAGCTATCTAGCGTTGCATTTCGAAATAACATCAAGTGGGACATCTCTACCAGTGGGGAAACTCACCCGGAATTACCTTATCAATGCTTTTTCAGGGGTATTGGTTGAATATTGTACGCAAAATAGGTGTAATTCTGTAGTTCTGTTCGCATATAGCCAAAACTCTCAGAGTTTAATGCCCAATAACACTTATACAGGACTTTACAAATAAAAGTATGAAGCAATATATTTAATACAAAAATTTATAGGAAAATGAAGTAAAACGAAAAGATAAAATAAGTTACAATCATGAAAATAGAAATAACTTATCAGCATAAATAATAAAGCTATGATCCGTTGGCTATGCAGTTTTAAGAAAATTACTCAGTCAAAGTAGAAGTTAAAGAATTTTAAATCGTACCATAATTTAATTATATATATACATACCTCCTAATAATCTAATTAATATTCCGTAAAACTGTTCGTACCTGCTTTTTTTCTCCCACCAGTCTTTTTTAGAATATTTTTCATCTTTTTTATTCGTAATCACATTTGGAGATACGTACTTTAAAAATAAAGTGGTGTGGAAAACGGGGAGGGTACTAACAATTTTACGGAATATAAATTAGGATGTTGGCAGGTAAATATATGTATAGATGTGTGTGTGCGTGTGTACCGGGTGTCGCATATGTCTGTAGACGTTTTAAAAATTCATAAAAATTGAAGGAATTGGTAGAATTATACACGGTATGCGAAAAAACTACTCTCGTGAAGGGGACCCCCCCTTTTTTTTTTGTAAAGAAAAAGTAATAGTTAAAATTTTCGGCGTTAAGAGGCGCTGTACGTGAGCCAATCTCATTTTTCTGTGAAAAACTATTTCTTTTCATGCAAATGTTTACAGGAATATAAATCCTATTCAATATGTTTGCCATCACCACAAATTCAAGTTTGAAAAAGTTATGACAGCGCTAACTGTAGCTTTAGTCGACGGTTCTTACCTGAGGGAAAACATCTTCACCAATAACGATTTATCCAAGAATTCAGCATCGCAATTAAAACTTCATGGATGCACAAGTAGTTGACAAAATGAGAAATAAGCTATATTAATCATTAAACCATCCAATTTATAAGACTCTGATTTGGAGAAATCTCGTTACGTATACGTGTAGCGCTCTCTACCGACGAAAAATTTAAATACATATTTTTTTTTCTTTACCAAAAAAATTCCCCTTCACGAGAATAACTTTGCAAACAGCAAATCGTGTTCAATTCCACCGATCCCTTCAATTTTTATGGATTTTTACACTACTGACCCTCAAAATTGCAACACGAAGAAGGAATGTGAATATCAGAATATTTATTGAGCACATAGATTATAGTACGAAGAAAGATTTATTAAAATTTCAGGAAATTTGGAGTAATATGTACTGAGAAAACAGTACATAAAGCAACGACCTATGTGAGCGATAACAGCACTTATCTGCCTAGGCATTGAATCAAAACAGCGATTGGATGACATGTACGGGTAGAGCACTACATGAAGCATCAACACGATGCCACAATTCATCGATCGTAGTTACTGGTGAGTGGTGGTTGGGGGGCAGTCGCTTTTCAACGATTAAACAGTCATTTTCATTGGTGCGAGATCAGGAGAACGCGCTGACCAGAGCAATAGTCGAACACATTCTGCAACAAGGAAGGTCGGACAATACGGAAAACTTGCGGTCGTGCATTGTCTTCCTTAAATGTTGCGCTTCGGAGGCTTTGAATATAGGGCAGAGTATCGGGCCTTAACCAACACATCCTACAAGAAAGCCTCCGCACAGGGTGTATGACGTCAAGGTAATGGACCTCCGTTCTTAAGTGAAAAGGAAATTCGTTGCGATGGTTAATTCCAGTGTTATAAAACATGGACAGCTGTCATTTTTAAGAAGAAAGAAGGAGAATTTTAATAAATATTGATTATGTAATTGTAGGATTTAAACCTTTAACTCCGAGCATTGAGCATTTTTATATTCTTTTCTCATTGTGAAACATATAAAAATCTGATAGAGAGAAATTATATTAGTGAATAAAATAAAATAAATACGTAAAGTCAATTTCTTCTCAAAAATTTAAAATATTCATTTATTATTTAATATTGCCAATAAAAAATTCTTTTATATTTCTAATTATTCAGTATTAACGTATCCCCCCCCCCCCTCCTTTTTTTTTTTTTTTTTTTTTTTTTTTAAGTTTTGGTGTTTAAACGTTGAAGAAAAATTCAATAAATTTATTTGAATTTAAAGCAGAACTGATTATGAAACAATATTCGAAGCAAAAATTTTATCCATATGTTTATAAAATATTTTCTTTATAGTTAAATTATCAATATAATTTAAATGGGGTTTTAGAAATTATTACTATTATTTAATTATAATGAAGAATTTTGTGTAAGATGATATATTTTTTTTCTGTTGCTTTCAGTGTAAATATGGGTGTACATATTCAATATATGTGAATACACACACATATATAAACATATATCGGTAATTTGTGGACTTCTCGTGTTCATTTGCACGTGGATTATTATTATATTGTAACGTACATTTCGTAAATAAAAAAGATAGCTTGCTTTATGATTTTATGATATATACATATAAGAAAACGTCTTAAAAATGCCACATAAATGTGGGGTATCACATGTCGAGGCAATTATAAAAATGGGCCTCGAGTAAAAGTTTTTAGCTTTCCATGGGATCAAGAACTCAAAAAAAAAAAAAAAAAAAAAAAAAAAAAAAAAGGAAGATATGGAGCATTAAACGGAAAAATTTCCAGACAACAAAACATTCTAAGGTAAGCCAGATTCTTCAATTATTTCTTTAAGAATTTAATGTAAAAAATTACTGTATGTATTTTACACAAATTTATAATGTCTTTATTTTATGATGTAAATTTTATAACGAAATATTATACTAAAAATTAACGTAATATTAATGTAATAATAACGCTGTATGATAATAATTAATTATCTTAATGTATAAAGTGATATAAATTAGTAAAAATATTGAATTATAACTTCAAAAACTTTTTTGCAATAGCAGTCTTAAAGAAAATTTTGTTCAGAACATTTATTAATAATTTTGTAAAATAAGATAAATTTTATCTAAAGTTATGAAAAGTATAGTGAAAAGGCAAATTGTTTAGAAATTTACCTATAATAATAAGTAATCGAAGCTTAGAAAATAATAATGATAAATAGGTATAATAATAGCAAAAAATACTTTGGAATATTTATCGGTAAAAATGTTATGATAAATTATAATAAAATAATCTTTTTAAAATTAAAAAAAAATGTATATGTACATGTATATTATTATTATTACAATACAAAGTATTTCTATTTCTCATAATATTTATAGATTTTTTCTTTCATATAAATTATTTATTTCTGTGAGAATACCCTTTTAAAATTAAAAAAAAAAAAAAAAAAAAAAAAAAAATGTATTTAGCTTATATTCTAAATTGGGCAAATATATTTTTTTAATTATATACTTTCCTTGAATTATTGCATATTATTTTGAAATTCTGATACATAAGAAAGTTAATTTGCATCGAAATATTCCGTATATTATATATTCCATATATTATATATGTCCCGTACATTTAAATATTTCTAAATTATCTAGATCTAGAATTTTCACTCAAATACAATTATTCTAGTGTAATTATTCTTTTAACTCAATTTATGATTATCATGAACTTTTTTTCATAGTGAATAATAATAATGATAATAATTACACACTTCCAATGATTTTAAATATTATTTTGAAATTTTTAAAATGTCTCTTACAAATATTCATGTAAATATTTCTAACCGTATACCTGTAATTTGTCTAGATTTTAAATTTTCACTCAAAATATTTATTTTTTACGTCTGTTATAATTTCCCTTTTTTTTTTTTTTTCCTTATAAATAATTGTTATTTTCACATACTTTTTTTTTTTTTTTTTTTAATCTCACAAGGCTGATTGTAGCCCTACATTAAAAATAATGAAATTGAAGGAAATAAAAAATTATCTGGATGTTAGTAGCACATATATATATATATATATATATATATATATATATATATATTGTGTGTGTGTGTGCAACTAATAAAAAAAGTAATTTTTATTTTTTACCTTTATTTTATTTTTATTTTATTTTATTTTTATTATTATTATTGCTTTTTTTAATCTAAAAAATTACCAGTCAGTTACAAAAGTTATGCATAAACTTTCATTATACAATAGAATTAAAAAGAAAAAAAAAATCAGGAAATTGGGAAATATGGTAAGTTAACATTCCTGAAATAAGGAATTATAATAACTAAACAAATTTTTATATGAGAAAATATATTAAGCGAATAATTATTATTATATTAAAAAAAACTAACAAACAATCACCTTTAAATGATTAGAAAAAAAACTCTCTTATGTATGACGGGAAATATTCATGGCAATATTTTGTACTTATTTGTATATGTGTAAATTATCTACATTTGAAATTTTCACTGATGTTGATTATTTTACCTTAATTACTGATTTCTCTCCTTCAAAAATGCATAAACAAACTTAATTACATACTTTTCTTGAATTTAAGTATATTATTTTTAAAGATATAAAAAATGTATGTGACAGAATATGAATGCAAATATTCTATATTTATGTATCTATAAATTACCTAAATATGGAATTTTCACTAAGGGTATTTAATTTTTAGCGCAATTTCTAATTTTCCTCGAAATTTTTATAAACAAATTTCACTCAGATTTTTTTTTTTTTTTCTAATTCAGTTTATCGCACCACTTAATTATTAATGGACTAATTTAAATTTCTTTGAATTAACTTTCAATAAATAAACAAAATAATTAAAATTTTTAATTTATGCTTTTCTTTATGATATCTTATTTTAAATTTTAAAAACCTTTATTTTATATCATTGAAGTATGTTAAATAATTCTTGAGTAACAAGTATTATTTTGCAATTAAAATAAACAAGTATCATTATGCATTTTCAATTCCTTTTGAAGATTTTAAAAGTAAGAGATGAATATGAAATTGTTAAAATGTAAACAGAGTTTTATATAATTTAATTTTAATTTATTAAGATATGTGAATATTTGATTATTATCTTTGTAATATATATTTTAAAACTTTATAAAAGAAACAGAGTTATTATATATATATAAAGAAAGAAAAAGAAAAAAGAAAAAAAGAAAAAGGAAGAAATCATTATTTATTTATCAAAGCATATTTTTAAAAGGATCAATTAATAGAAATAAAATAGTAGAACTGCACGGTTTCGTTATACATATATATATATATATATATATATATATATATATATTACACATAGAATGTACTTTAAATAAATAAATATGTATATTAATGTAAAATATATTTTAAATATTTTTCGTCATAAAATTGTAAAAAATGCACCACAGAAATGGCGATAATAAATGATAAGTAAAAAACTTTATATAAAGACCATAAAATGCAAAAATTCGCATCAGTTGTTTCAGGTTTAAAAAAAAAAAAAGAAAAGAAAGAAAAGAAAAGAAAAAAGAAAGAAAGAAAAGAAATTATGACCCTTCATCATGAGAACAAAGTAGGCCCGAGTTCTTCAAAGTTTTTTTTTATTTATTAATGATAAAATTAATTATAAATTCTCAATGTAACTAATGAGTTACATTACCATGATTATCATCAGTAATTTAAAACTGGTGAGATTCTTGCAATTTCAAATATTAGTTTAATGATTTTACTATTTTACATAACTAATAATTTAAATCACATGGATTTTTATTTATTTATTCATTTATTTCCATTTCATTTTATTGTTATTATTATTATTTGTTACTGTTGTCATATTTTCTATTTTACCGATTATTTCCATTAAAATTATATTCAAATCATTTAGAAAAAATCTGTTTATTCAGATTTTTATTAAACAACGTGCGTAATATATAAATACCTCAAGTAGATTATTCCTTAAACATTCAAATGTAATACATTATAATTATATTTCAATTCATACTTTGCATTATTAGAATAATAATTTGAAACAGTAATTATTTTTAAATGAAACTGTTAAGTGAGGAAATTCAAAAAAATATTTGCCTAATTTAAATTATTATATTAGCTAAATACATTTTTTTTTCTTTTTTGAAATTAAATTTAAAAGTATATTCTCTCAGAAATAAATAATTTATATGAAAGAAAAAAATCTATAAACATTATAAGGAATGGAAATACTTTGTATCGTAATAATAATAATAATATACATGTACTTCTACAAAGACATATACATTTTTTTTTTTTTTAACATTATTTTATCATAATTTAGCATAACATTTTTACTGATAAATATTCAAAAGTATTTATTGCTGTTATTATACCTATAAATTATTATTATTTTCTAAGCTTCGACTACTTATTATTATAGGCAAATTTCTAAACAACTTGTATTTTCACTATATTTTTTATCACCTAGATAAAATTTATCTCATTTTACAAAATAATTAATAAATGTTCTGAACAAAATTTTCTTTAAGACTGCTATTATAAAGAAGTTTTTGAAGTTATAATTCAATACTGTTACTAATTTATATCACTTTATACATTAAGATAATTAATTATTATCATACAGTGTTATTATTACATTACTATTACGTTAATTATTTAGTATAATATTACGTTATAAAATTTACATCATAAAGTAAAGACATTATAAATTTGTGCAAAATATATAGAGTGATTTTACACTAAATTCTTAAAGAAATAATTAAAGAATCTGGCTTACCTTAGAATGAGCTCGAAATTTTTTCGTTTAATGTTCTATATCCATTTTCTTTTGAGTTCTTCATCCCGTGGAAAGCTAAAAACTTTTACTCTCGAGCCTTTTTTATAATTACCGTGACATGTCGGCACCACACATTTATGTGGCATTTTTAAGACGTTTAATTATAAGTATATAATACCATAAAATTAAAAATAAAACAAGCTATTCTTTTTTCTTTTTCTTAACCACGTGCAAACGAACGCGAGAAGGCCACAGATTATCGACGACTGACGGTGGAATTTTAGTTCATAGTACGTACAAGTACAATACTTGTGGGACTGGTTTGGTAATGAAGAAGGACGATAGAGCGTGACGTCAGTGTCTCAATTTCAGTCTGTGCGTTGGCTTTCTTGTAGGATGTATTGCCTTAACTCGTCAGAAATGTAATGGCCGGTATTCAGAGTGGCGAGAATGAAAACAAGAGGTGATCGAGACGTGTATCCAATGGTACCGCATACTATCACTCCAGGTGGTGACCCAGTATGCGGCTACCAAAATTTTGATTACCCTCAAAACTGCATCACTGATATGGGCGCATTTAATGTGCGATCAACGACAAACCCAGACGGTGAAATGGCGTGAAGTCGACTTTCAGACAAATCACAATCCTGTTTACAGCATCAAGATTATCTTATCCGTATTTAATGGCATTGTGTATAATGCACATTGCCAGCTGGGATTCGACATCGTCACACTGCCCATCACCTGCAGTGATGGTATGGGGTCCCACTAAATACACGTCTCGATTACTTCTTCTTCGCACTCTGAATAGCGGCCATTAAATTTCTGGTGAGTTAAGGCCCGCCCCTCTGCTTTATATTCGATGCTTCCGTAGCGCAGCATTTACGCAGGATAATGCACGATCGCATGTTGTCTGTATTGTCCGGACCTTCCTTGATACAGAATGTGTTTAACCGTTGCTCCGGCCAGCACGTTCTCCTGATCTCGCATCAATGAAAATGACTGTTTAATCGTTAAAAAGCGACTGGCCCGCTTACCAATAACTGCGGTCTATAAACTGTGGCATCCTGTTGAAGCTTCATGAAGTACTGTACGCGAATATGTCATCCAATCGCTGTTTGATTCAATGCCTAGGCTGATAAGTGTAGTTGCTGCTCCCAGGGGTCGCGGCTTTATGTACTTTTTTCTCGGGATATATTACTCAAAACGTCCTGAAAATTTAATCACTTGTTATTCCTAATATAACGTATGTGTCCAATAAATATCATTATTATATTCGTATTCCTTCTTGGTGATGCGATTTTAATGACCAGCTGTGTAAAATGTCTACAGACTTATGGGTATATATATATGTCTGTGTATATATATCAGTACAAAAACCCTTAACGGGTTAAAAGTTTGTGACGCAGCTACTTCATCGCTATAAGAATTTGAAATATGGGTCTTAAAAATAATGATATCAAATTTTAAGTGACGCTTTACTATTAGTTAAAATATACATAGATTTTCTTATTTGATCATTTGCTTTTTTCTTTTATTTATATTTACAATGCAAACATAATATTTTTAACTTCAAGATAAGACAAATATATAAAATATACTCACTGATGATTTTCATTTGCACTTCAATTTCAAAATAACAGTTTCAAAAGGAATGATATAAAAATTCCAGTGACACCTCGGTGTCATTTTAAACGATTTATCTTTAGATTCCATTAAAATTACCTTTGCTTTGTCTAATAAAGTACATTTACAGATTGAAACAGTGCTTTTAATTTTCAAATATACTGTCAAATAATCACACTTTCACTGAGTTTGCATTATAAATTGAAATTATTTATTTCAATAAATTGATTTATCTTTTGCGTCACGCTATCCAAAACTGCAAGTGAAATTTGTACAAATGTTTTCTTTGCATCACACTATCTCTTTGCCCAAATTTTCACTTAGTTGGATACTATGATACAAACTACAAAGTAACATTTACATAAATTTTACTTGCAGTTTTGGATAGCGTGACGCAAAAGACAAATCAATTTATTGAAATAAATAATTTCAATTTATAATGCAAACTCAGTGAAAGTGTGATTATTTGACAGTATATTTGAAAATTAAAAGCACTGTTTCAATCTGTAAATGTACTTTATTAGACAAAGCAAAGGTAATTTTAATGGAATCTAAAGATAAATCGTTTAAAATGACACCGAGGTGTCACTGGAATTTTTATATCATTCCTTTTGAAACTGTTATTTTGATATTGAAGTGCAAATGAAAATCATCAGTGAGTATATTTTATATATTTGTCTTATCTTGAAGTTAAAAATATTATGTTTGCATTGTAAATATAAATAAAAGAAAAAAGCAAATGATCAAATAAGAAAATCTATGTATATTTTAACTAATAGTAAAGCGTCACTTAAAATTTGATATCATTATTTTTAAGACCCATATTTCAAATTCTTATAGCGATGAAGTAGCTGCGTCACAAACTACCCGTTAAGGGTTTTTGTACTGATATCATTACTTTTTAGAGGTTATTGATCAAAAAATTAAAACAAGTCCTTCCGGCTCATAGGAAGGTTAGGTTGATTTATCTTTTCTTATGAAGTCGCCACCATTTTTTTCAAAATGGCAGCTACATTTTATTAATGAATTTCGTGGATTTATTGAGGGCTATGTATATATGGAGTTTTAAGCAAATAGCTTCAAAAGTTATTGTGATAATTTTCAAGTGGTCACCATTTAGAAACAAAAGGACAGAGTGACTGAAATGCCCAGTGAACTTATCAAAGATACTTGAATGATATGTCAACTGTGCAAATATGATTCGAACTGATTCAGTATTAGAAAAGTTATTGTAATAAAAAAAGTTTAAGTGGCCGCCACTTAGAAACAAAATGGTGGAGCAAGTTGCCTAGCAAACTTATCCAAGATATTTGAATTGTAAGTTCACTTTCCAACTTTGATTTGAACCAGTTTAGTATTCTAAAAGTTATTGTGGTGGCACATTTTCCTATACCAGCCTGATTTCAAGTGGCTGCAACTTGGAAACAATGTTGAAACAAAATTCATCCAAGATATTTGTGTGATAAGTTCAATGTCCAACTTGAACTGATTCAGTATTTCAAAAGTTATTCTTATGATAAATTTACAAGTGGTATCCTGATTTGAAATGGCCGTACTTAAGATATTGGTCATTTTGTTAAAAATGGCAGATAAAATTCATTAATAAATACTTGATTGAGACTTTTATGTGGTCAATGTAAGCATCAAAATTCAAGCAAATTATAGTCTTAACTAATCTTTTTCAATGTGGATTTGAAATTTTCATGTAGCTGCCACTTGAAAACAAACAGCAGAGCAACTTAGTTAACGAACTCATCAAAGATATTTGTAAGATAAGTTAGCTGTATAACTTTGGTTCAATTCAATTTTGAGTATTATGTCAAGAGTTATCGTAATCACAAAATTTCCATTATATACACAAAAAAATCCAATTTATACATCTTTTACATTTATACGTGCTTTTAGTGAAGTCCTGATTCATTCCTATTCATAAAAATATCTTTGTTTATAAGTTACACAATATTAGTTATGTCTTTTCACTTTTCTAATACTTACAAAATTTCTTGACCGGTCATTATTATAACCATTCTAAATATACATTTTGATGAGTATGTGAACTTTGATATCATTATCATGACTTCGGAGCTATTCACAATCTATTAACTAATTAAAAACAAATTGTTTAATGCTAATTTAAGTGATAATGATGTGGGATGTGAAGAAGTTATTCTTAAGAGAGGCCAATACCTAATCTTGGCAACAGCTATGGCCTATGTTATGGGAAGATTTATTTTCATAATTACTCAGTACCAAATTTATTTTTTAAATTCCGTTTTCATTTTCAGAAAATTCACAACCATTAAATTGGTACTCATTTTCGAAGATATTGGTTTTTTAAAAATTGTATATATATTTTTAGTTCAAAAATGCGAATTTTCACACAAATTGCTTTTTTTAACCACAAAATGAAATACTAAAAATTTAAAAAATCAATTTTTGTGAAATGGGTACTAATTTAACGATTTTGAATTTTCTGAATATGAAAATGATTTTTAAAAAATGCACTTGCTAACGATAATCTGTTTCAAAATTTATTTTCAATTTCATTTTGAGCACTGAAAGAGTGCTTGACAGAAGTGCAGTAACTGGAATAAACTAAATTTAATAAATAATATCAGGGTTGGCAGGTTTTTGACGGTTTAAACCACAGTTTAAACTGCCACGTCAAAAACCTTAAATTTTACACTTTTTGGTATATTTTAACAATGAAGTAGTCATATTTAGGGAGATAAAAAACTAATAAAAAAGTGCTTAGTTTATATTCCTCCCATGGTTAAAAATAATTCTTAGAAGTGTATTATCTGTTTCTTATGAGAGCTAATGATTTCTATTTAAGTATAAAAAACAGATATTTATTATCTTTACAAAACACAAAAATTCAAATATAGGAATGTGTATATTCTAAGGTGAACCACTTATTGCCTTTTAAGTTATAAAAATTTTATAAAGTCTTATTAATAATAAAAAAAAAAAGTTCTATTAAATTATATACTGATTGATTGATAATTAAAAGATACCGTAAGTATTTTACCTCAATGAATGAAATTACTGTGCTATTAAATAATGCATTATGTTCTTTCATTTTGGGTTATAGTCAATAGCATGTTTTAATGTTGTACGATTAAAAATTAGAGGTATTGCATGACTTGTTGAACTAAATTTTAATATGAATTACATAATGCAATTCTATTTTTAATTATGGACAGTATGATGGACAGTATATATCTCTTTTAAATTACTACCATAAAGGTATGAAAATTTGCATTTATATGCATTGAAATTTAATATTATATTAAATTTTCAAGTGGAGTCACTCCAGTTTTTTTTTTTTTTTCTTTTAATATTGCTAAAAATTTTCATTTAAATTTAAGCATTTAACATAATTTTAAAAATAATTATAAGATAAAAAAAAAAAAAAAAACTTTTTTATATGTAGTGATGTGGGTTGCAAAATTTTCTTTTTTGGAAAATTTTCTACCATGTTTTTCCAGAAAATTTTCCAACCAAAAAAACAATTTTTTTAGTAAATCTTTTGCATGATATATTTAAATTTTCTTTTATTAGTCATAGTAATGCTATATACAGTGTGAAAAACAAAAGTTTCTGATTAAAGTCATCATTTTGAAAGTTACCAGATATATGTTTTGAGCAACTTGAATGAGAAATAGGTTATTTATTATAATGCAGGAGATCTATGGTTGCTAATCAGAATTTTAAATGTCTATTCAATAAGTTTGTAAGAACATAATTATAAAGCATTTGGCAACATAACAAAAAAAGAATATATTGATAAATTAATGCACTACTATACTGCTGAGCATGTGTATCTATTTTTCAAAATATTCATTTGGTAAATGATGATACGATGATGTTTTTCAAACTCAGGCAGCAATTCTCTTAAGTCACCTTATTTATGGTCTCTGATTCTGAGAGTGACTCAGAAAGTTACGACATTGTCATAATCTTCGTCAAAAATTCAATAGTAATATAATAATAAAAAAAATGGCTTTAATTACAAAATTGGCATTGTTGAAAATTTTAGAGAAAAATCTTATATAAAAACATATTTTTTAAAATAACTTTTTAAAACTAATTTCTAATGTGGAAAAAAAAAAATGTTTTTTTATGCAAGCAACAGGAAATACAATTAATTGCCTAAATATAAACAGCAATATTTTGATTAAAATTTAAGGAAATCAAATAGATAAAATGAATCACATCATATCTTGTAATTGGAGGTTTAGTTGAAATAACTCAATATTTCTTTATTTGCTTAAAATATCCAAAATTGAATTGTACTTGAAAAATCTCATAAAGGTGTTACATTTAAAGTTAAATAATAACAACAATAATAATAATAATAAAATCTCAAACTTCCAGATTAATTTTTTTGAATAGAGGATTACATCCTTTATCCAATACCACCAACTATTAAAAAATATGATTTTATGTTCGCAAACTGTGCTTAAAAATAGAAGAAATCGAAAAAAGTAAAAATCAAAAGAATTTTGATGAAATGAACCCTTTCATGGTCTGAGCCATCATACCTTATTAATTACCTTGTACAGTCGGCAGCAAAATTATTGATGCACTAGCAATAATTTCTATTTAAAAGATGTACACCTAATACAATTTTGTTAAGTAAATATTTATCGAGTCATGATCTTAGTCTTATACTGTTTATAAAAAAATTAAGTTCACGATAAAAATTAGCGATCAAACTAAAGAAAAAGAAAAATATGAATGTGTGTTTCAATAATTTTGCTGCTACTAGCAGCCAAACCTCACATTATTCTAAAAAGAAATTCGTTATGATAATTACCTCTTTTTTTTTTTTTAATTCTGTTTAGTTTTAGAATATTCACAATTAGTGCTGCACCGAGTAGCACTTTGGCCGAGTACTCGGCCTTTTACTACTCGACTGAGTACCGAAGAAAGAATAATTGATGTATATATGAAGAATTTTTCACATGTTGAATTTGAAAAAAGGCCTTTTGAACACAAAATTAAGTTAAATGGCAAACAGCATGTTTTCATGAAATGTTTCAGAACTTTTGTAGTGTATAGTATACACAATTAGGTTCATTGTTATATTTGATACGTCCAGCTTAGTGGATTATTAAAACCATAATAATTGATAATTTCATTCTTTATTATATAGTCTTTCTCAGATGTGAATCATTCTTAGATAATTCTTAGAGAATATAAGTTCCTATATACTCAGGCTTATTTAAGATGTATGAAATGAGAATATTAAAATAAATATTTTATCTTTTCAAACATGATAGACTTCATTAATCTTCAAATTCTAGAAGAATAAAAAAAATAGGTGTTTTGGGCCATAATTTGCAAAACAACAAATTTGATTATTCGAATATATTTTTAATAATATTTCAGGGTATTTACTTTTTTCATAATTATTTTTTAAATTAAAAATCAATCTTTTCTTACAGTTTTAAAAGCGTCTTACTTTTATTTGCACAAATATGTAACAAATGTTTTATCTACTATTTTAGTATTTATTATATAAGGGTTCTTTCTTCTAAAATATTTTATTTTTGTCTATTTTATAAATACAATTTTATGCATTTATACTTAAAATAATAATAATAATAAATTAATCAAAAAATAAAAACTTACTTAAAACAGAACAAACAGTAGAAAAAAGTTTTTAATTATCTGCTGGCAAACTGATTTTTGAAATAAGTCAAATACCATGTAACTAACAATGTAAGATTTTTTTTAAGATGATAAAAACTAGCATTTTGTAAATCATAAAGAAAATGTTTATTATGACAAAATAGATTTTTTAAAATCTGATCAAAAGTTAGGAATAAAAAATTATGCCTGAAGGTGATTTCATGCTATTTTAGGAAGCTTACGGTTTCCATTTTCATATAACCAGTGTCCGATTTTATATAATACAAGTCAATGTTTATATAGGTATACAAAGGTGAATAAATAATGCTAAACTATCACTTATTCGGATACAGCCTATCGCTGTTTATCTGGTATTTTAAGAACAAACAAAATGTGAAAAGCAGAAAGGAGGGGGGGGGGGGAATTAAATAGAGTAAAGGCACTTTTACGATATTTATATATATATATACAGTGAAACCCCAATCTATCATTCCCGCATCCATCGTTTTCCGCATTGATTGTTTTATTAATTCCTTTTCTTAAGAATGAAAGTTTATGAGAAATAACATGGAATTTTGAGAAATCATAAGGGTGGTGAAGGAATACACGAGCGCAGCGCTCATATATATGCATTCGTTTGCGCGCATTGTGCACGGCTCCTCGCTGCCGAAGGCAGTGGGGACCCGATATGACAATTTTCTTGATCAGAATTTTTTTTTCTCTTTTTTTATCACATGATAAAAATTAATGCAATTTTGAGAATTCATTAATTATAGTGATTCATTTAAAAATAGTGACCAGCGAAGCGGGCGTAGCCTGCTAGTGTATAATAAAATATTTTTAAAAAGCAACATACATGAAGATGCACATTCAATTTGGCAGATATGTGATCAATTTACTGCTTTTGTAAGAGTGACAAATAATTAATACTGATAATAATAAAACAAAAATTCAATATTTGGTAAATTTTATCATGCAGATTTTCACAAAATTTTAAATGCAATTTTACAAGAGAGAATTTTTTTTACTTATTTATTTAATAATCTATGAATATTTACAAATATTACACATTCTACTTATAAAACTAAATGTGATGTTATAAAGTATTTTTGGAAAGCTAATAAATTAAGAGGCACACTAAATTTGGCAGATATTTGATCAGTTCAATCTTTCAATGCTTAATATAACAGTGACAAATAATCAATACAGATATTTACAAAACAAAAATAATATTTAATATCTGGAAATTTTTCTCATATAATTTTTCACAAGATTTTCTATGCAATTGCATAAGTGAGAATAATTTGCTTTTGAAATAGAAAACAGAAAGAGATATCATAACTGAAGAGAGATTTCACTGCTTTTTTGTAACAATTGACTGCTTTTTTATAACAATTGTATATAATAAATACATATTTTATTCAAAATACTAAATAACAATTTAATCAATGTAATCTTTTGAAAATCAGTGTATATGAAGATGCATGTATTGAACTTTGACAGATTCTCTTTGACAGATCAGTTTATTACTTTTATAACTGTGACGAGTAATAATAAATAAATATTTACAAGCAAAAACTAGAAATGTAGAAACCTTTCTTCCACAATTTTTCACATAGATTTCAATGTAAATTTCATATGAAGGATTTTTCTCTTAATATTATAAATCAACATAAAAAGTTGCACATTATCTTGAATTGATATTTGATGAAGTCATTTTTAATTAAAAAAAAAAAAAAAAAAAATTAATGCAGTACACTCCCAGAATGAATATCTGTAAATAAATATATTTTATTTTTTTAAGGCAAATTAAGAGTAGGTAATAAATGCAGTAAAAATATAAAGTTTATATCTGCAAATTAAAATTTACCCCACAAATCCAAATTATAAACTGAAGTATAAAAATATTTAATGCCATATATAGACTTTTATTATAAATTTACAGTTTTATTATAATTGAGAAATATAACTGACATTTTTTATGCTTTGAATTTTTTCTTGATTTTTATAGTCATTTTTTTTTTTTTTTGTTCAAAAAATATTGTTGCTTAAAAAAAAAAAAAAATACTTAGGGTAAGGTGGGGTAGTGGGACCCTTTATCGGCATAATTTGACTTTAGCTGAACATAGCACTGGTTGTAATAGGCCTAACAAGTTTTTTTTTTTTTTTTTTGGTAGTTCATTCATAGACCTATTATAAGAATGGACAGAGCATTCTATTATTAAAGGAATATAAGAAAAGGTGAAAAGATGAAACCACGTTACTGTTGAAAAAGGTTACCTTTTTTGGCATTTATCGCGTTATTGGCGATTTTTTGTTCTGAACATAAATATTATTATTATTATTAAAAGAAACAGCAAGAAAAACTTGTGTAAAACGAAACAGCTGCTGAAATTTATTTTTACCTTGTTATTAACACTCTCCAAAAAGTTCAAAAGCGTTTATAACTTCGTTTTGTCTATACTCGCTTTAACTCTCATAAACAGTGTCCGAAATTAGCAGTCATTAGTTGTCAAATATGACTAAATTATTGCATTTGACGACTATAAAATTATTTCCAGTCGTCAAATTTGACGCCTAGCTTTTTTTTTAAGACTTATTTTTGTTTAACTTTGAGAGGTCGAAGTCCATATCATATTTTCCCCCCTACCGCACAGGGACTATGTCGTTTAGACACCTGAGCATTTGCAGCATATTTCACCCCCAACCCCCTTACAGAGATAAAAAAGAAAAAGTTTCTTTAATCCCTTTTAATCTTATCTTTTTTTAAAACTGCAATTTGCAACCCTCTCTCCACACATGCATACAAATAACCTATGGAACCAACACATTTATCTGTGTGCACATACTGATGTAATGTGTAAGAAAAATACTAGTGCTGCACCAAGTAGCACTTTGGCCGAGTAGCCGAATACCGAGTACTCAGCCTTTTACTACTCGGCCAAGTACCGAGTAGTTGTAAGAAAGAATAATTAATGCATATATGAAGAAATTTGCACATCTTAAAATTAAAGAAAAAGGCTTTTGAACATAAAATTTAGTTAAATGGTAAACAGCATGCTTTCATGCAGAACTTTTGTAGTGTACATACATAATTAGGTTCATTGCTATATTTTGATACTTTCAGCATAGTGGATTACTAAAACCATAACTGATAACTTTACTCTTAACATCTTTTTTAGATGCGGAATTATCATACTCAGATAATTCTTAGAGAATATAAAAGTTACTAGTCACTAAGGCTTAATTTAAGATACATGAAATTCACATATGAAAGGGTAACATTAAAATATTTTATAATTTCAAACATGATAGGCTTCATTAATCTTCAGATCGTAGAAATGTAGAATGACAGGTGGTTTTGGGAACAACAGATTTGTTATTGAAAATAAGTTTTAAATAACGTTTTAGTGTATTTACCTTTTTTTATATATAACGTAAAATGCCATAAAAGCCTTTATTTGGTTAAATGCCCCCTCCCTACTCTTTTTTATTATTATTATTTTGTTGTTCTTAAAATACTAAATAAACGCAACTTTTGCTCAACAGTAGACTGTATCCGAATAGGTGATAGTTTTTTTATGCTATTTTATAGTATAAAATTCAAAATCAATCTTTTCTTACCAATTTGAAAGTGTGTTACTTTTATTTGCACAAATGTATAACGAAAATTTTGTGTTAATATTACAAAGAGGTTCTTTTTTTTCTAAATTATTTTATTTTTGTCTGATTTATAGATACAATTTCATGTACTAAGCTTTTATAAAATAATGCATATTGATATTACATGATAGTTATAATTAAAAGCTCAGATCATGAATCATCTCTATACTAAGTTTGGTAACAGCCCATTTTAACTGCAGAAAGCTGTTATAGCAAAGATTTTAATTATAATGACTCTGTATTTATATTTTCATATTTTTTTAGTTTAGTTATAAAATAAATATCTCTCATTAACACATTTCTTTCAATAATGCATAAAAATAGTGAAATTTCCACAACTACTCGGTATTGGCCGAATACATAGCCTAAATTTGGCCGAGTAAGCCGAGTGCCGAGTATATACCAAGTACTCGGTACAGCTCTAAAAAATACATATAATATATTAAACTGTGTTCCAGAAATTTTGACGTGTAGTTCAGAAAATATTGTTTAACTCATAATCACTCTATTAGTCATGTTAAAAGCAAATTTCAGAAATTGCAACTAGAAATTTCAATTTGACGCCTAAAATATTTACAGCAAGCATCATATGACGCCTTCCCTTTCCTTCCCAATTTCTATCACTGCTCATAAATAATCATGGACATTTTTGAAATGATATAAAGTATAATATATTCAAACTAATTCAATTTAGAGAATTAAGTATAGCAATTATAAACATTTTATAAAAATAATTACTTAAAAAGAATCTTACCTGTGAAAATCCTTGTTTTACATAATTTCTAGGGCTTTTAATATCTAATTACTATTTCTTGGTATAAAATTCTTTTTACATTCAAAACAATATAACTTTTAAAGAGAAATAAAAATTTTAAAAATAATTTTCAAAGAAAACGGAAAAAAATCGCCTGCTTAATAAAAAGTAGAGTTTAGAGCATGGCGAGTAAATTTCAATATTGGCCAGTTTGGCGTCCTGTAGATCAAAAGTCACATGACCTTTTTTATGAGTTATCTTTGTCACTAAAAAAGGCTGCCATTGTCCCGTCCACTCTTATAATAGGTCTATGGGTTCATTCTCTCATATGTTGTTACTGTACCCATGGCAACCTTAAAACAAATTGGCAAATGATGAATTAAAAAAGAAATGTGGAACAGCTTTACTATTAGGCACATACTGCTGTTGCCGATGTACAGCTCACTGGATGAATCGATACTCTGAATCATTACAAAACTTAAAAAATACATTTTAAGAAAATAAATTATTTTTTCACTCAGGTGCTTGTTTTGAAATTCACTGAAATAAATTAAGCATATTTTTAAGATTAATAAAACAAACATATAAAACAGTAATAGAAATTTGAGTTACTTCACCACAAAAAAAATTTCGAACGGCTTTCAATCTTTAGCACATAAAATTCACTGATGATCCCAGTGGCAGAAAGTTTTGTAGCTGTCTGCAGCAGGCTTTTAAAATTTCATAATCTGTCTGCAAAATTTGTGTGTAATCAGGGGAGAAAATGGCTTACACTCAAAAAGCCTGAAAGCTGATTGAAGGGGGAGGGGGGGGGGCTTAACATCAGTAGGGATCTCGTGCAACAATACACGAATACAATTTTACTGCAGAACAATATAGTATAAACAATTATGTGTATTCATTCAATTCATCTCATTCAATTATATATTTTATAGCAATGTTTGACACAACATAATATAAATAATTATAAATAATAAAAGTATTAGTTTTAGTTTTGATACAGAATTTTTTTTTTAAGTGAATTGTTATTCGAAAGTTGCAGACAAATTTTTTTATCAGTGCGGACAAAAACTGTCCACAAGCCGTTTTTCTGTGTCCGCGACTATGTCGCCGTGTTTCTGCCACTGGGCTGTTGATAATGATAAGCACATAATATTCAGTGGAAATAATGATGTTAAATATATAACTCGAATATTTTCTACAATTTTTTAAAATTACAGGCTTGCATGAAATTTTGTGCTGCAGTGGTCAGTATCCCGATATTAAAACCAAAAAAACATCACTGGATACCCCTAATTTGTAGCGCATGAATCAGAAAATGTATAAAAATCTGTACTGCAGCAGTCAGGATCCCGATATAAAAAATAAAAAAAAATCACTTGATACCCTTAATTTGTAGCGCATGAATCAGAAAATGCATGAAAATCTGTACTGCATCAATTACTAACACGCACTATTTTTTCCCTAAATACTAATTCCATTTATTTAAAAATAATAATAAAATACACTTGAAAAACTAATTTTTAAATCTTAAAAACACGTTAAAAAAAATCATTCAGCTGAGACGCATTACGATAAACACACATGAGCTTTCGGCACAAAAAGAAAAACAAAGTTCCGATACAAAAAGGTTACTATTAAAAAGTGTCGATCTCGATATACTAAATCGGGATTAAATTACGTGATTTTGGTCAAAGCTGAGAAAAATGTACCTTTCTTTATCATTGGGGTTAAGTTTTCCAACTCCAGACAAAACATAGCGACATTCGTTTCATGCCGGGTATCGGTCTAAAAGACCACATTTTCCCATGGAAAATTGTTGAAATCCCTCTAATTAGAAAACAAAGCAAACTAGCTGACTAGTACTTTTTTCTTCACTGTTTGTTTTAAAACAAAAGAAACTATCTGATTTTGCATCACATATCAAATTTTGCTTGATTGCCATCTCATCTATTAAAGATGACGAGAATGTTTCGAAGCTATTTAGATTGTTAGATTCTTCCATCAGTCTTTCTTTTATTAAATTAGTAACACCAAGTTCACCACTAAAGGGACCCAGGTATCTCTGCAATGTTGTTTTTGCTGGCTAAGTTAATTGCTTTTCACGAGCAAAATAATATCCTTTTGGTGAGCAGGAATTCCATTTTTTCAAGTGAGTAATGATGCTTGTTAGTCTCATAATAAGTGAGTTTTGTCTTTAATTTTTTTAATTCTGCACTCGATTTTTCTATTTGTGCATTTTGTTCCACAGTCTGCTTTTCAAAATTCTCACTGCATCTTTTTCTCTACTTAAAACATTTCCAATGAAGCTTTTATTTCTTGCTGAACAGACTGAGGCATATTATCATAATCACAAAATGAGTCCGAAAAAATTTGGCTAGAACTGTCTGCAGACGAATCTTCACGCTTCCTTTCAATACATGGCTTTTGAAGGCACATATTTTCTACTTTCTCCCGCACTAAACTTCCTCTATTTTTATTATCTGCCGGTATTTCATATTTTGGGTAATTTTCAAACATACTTGGTCTTGCATTTTTATCCAATAGTCGACGATTTAATCCTTTTTTTAAAAAAAGCAGCTTTTCAAAAGTCTCATTTCATCTTCTTTTCTACTTAAAACATTTTCAATGAAGCTTTTATTTCTTGCATTGCTTTCTTGCTGAACAGACAGAGGCATATTATTAAAATCACAAAATGAGTCTTAAGAAATTTGGCTAGAACTGTCTGCAGACGAGTCTTCACGCTTCCTTTCAATACATGGCTTTTGAAGACGCACATTTATCCAATAGTCGACGATTTAATCCTTTTTTTAAAAAAGCAATTCCTGATATAAGTATATCTATTGCTTATGATAGCAATCGCGATAACATAAACAACACACTGCGGATGAATACAGTGTAAACAATTAGCGACAATAGCGTAGTGTCTACAGCAAGCGCGAATGATCTACGCATCCGGATGTAGTACGCATGCGCTTCAAAAACCATGGACCATGGTATAAATTCGTATTCATGAGTACTTTAAATTTTTTCGCTTTAAATTTTTTTTATTTAGTATGAATGACGATGAAATAGAATATCTATAACTAAAAAATATTTCTTTTATTTTAAATATTATCTAAATACTTTTTTGATGAAATGGGAAATTTTAAAATTAAAAATATTTTCTTCATAGCAAAAATTTATTGACTGCATTGACGTTGGTCAGCCAACCAACGTGAGCAACTGAAGCCTTGCAAGCAAGAAGTAATAACCGCATCACGGCCTTTTTAGCCGAAGAAACACATGTAATTGGCGTAGTAATATAGTTCCATATTTAAAGCTATTTATATAAAAAACAAGAGTTTTCCTGGAAAAAACGGAAACGTTACTAGATTCAGAAAGATTTTTATTAACAATATATATTAATTATATGAAAATCCTTCGAGCCGTTTTAGAGATATTTTTCAGAATTTCAGTCCATTACTCCAATCGTTTTCCCATTTTGGCTTTAAATTGAGATTCAGATCTCAAAACATATTGCATGTAGAAATGTAAAATTTTCAAGATAGATTAAGACCGAAGATAAAAGACTATTTTGAAAAGATCAGAACAAAATACGGCATATTTGCTGAGATATTAAGTGTCGGCTTTTACAGATCTCTTTGATGTCGAACTAGCCGTATATATGAGTTCGCAGCGTTCAGTTTGGGCTTCCGCTTGCGTCACTCGAAAAACTGTCGTTTTTCATGATATGTATGTATGTAATTATTATATAGGCATACATAGACATATATAGTGCTTTTCCTACGAAAAAGCATACAAATATTATAAAAAGAAAGGGAAATCAGATGTTAAAATTACAAGTCAGTTGTAGCTTTTCATGACACAAGTTAATGCAAAATAATTTTATTTTTCTTCAATGTCTCGTTCGTCCCCTAACAGCACTCATAACTAAATCGTTACTGGAAAATGTGAGTCCGATAATGTAATTTACGTGTCTGAAATTCAAGGACAAATCGCCGATTATCGAAAAATAGGAAAAAATGTCCCCTCCCTCCTCCCCCCCTCCCCCCAAAAAGGACTTATAATTACATATCGATTGTAAATTATCATCATCCACTGTAAATTAAAATACTGCACCATTTCCATTAAAATACTGCACCATTTCCACGTTTCACTTCCAATTTTTCAATTTCCATCAAAAGTTGATAAATTTCTCCGTATAGCAGCTACATGCATGCACTGATAATTTTCCAAAAATCTTTTTTGTTTTTATTTTATTTTATTAATTAATTTAATTTAATTTAATTTAATTAATTAATTATTTTTTTTTGACACAGGAGAACTTAAAACAGGAAAAAAAAAAAATAGTGAAAATTCGATATTGAAAATTTTAACCGAATGCAATATTTCTATTACCTAGCTATTGTAGTCGGGTACTGGGAGTAATTACTGGTAGCTAAAAACTTGTTGTTGTTGGTAGCCATGCGGACTACGTGTATATTAAATTATATAAAAAAATTTGAAATTTACACATTTGTTGAATTAATCTTTGTGAACTAGAAAAGACTTTTTTCAGTGTATTAGCTAAAAACGATTTTAGCTGAATGTTCCAGATTTAATTTATTCAAACAATTACACTGCTAATAACTTTTACGCTTTTTTCATTTCATGTAGCAGAAATTTTTATTGTATTTAATCTGTCAAAACTGTTTCAAAAATTTTTGAACGATTTGTATTCAAAATTACTGGTAGCCGAAAAGCGTGAAAGTTGGCTGCTATGCAATTAATCGATCAACACCGACCGCCCGCGCCACTGAAGATTTCACTCTACTTTTAATTTCCCATTTTACCTCCCTTCCATGGAGGATCAAAATTGTGATGGCATGTCTCCGAACCACCTCTAGGGGTGAGTCCCAGACCGTCGCCAATTGCCCACTGCGCAGCACTAGTGCGACGTAAAACACAACCAACCAACCAACCCCATTTTACCATCGAAAAAGTAAAATGAATATTATTTAGCATGAAAAAATGAGGAATCTGTTTTTAATGATCCTTTAATGTTTAATTCTCTCTCTCTCTCTTTTTTTTTTCAATCTTCTAACGCCTCATTCCACTCAACCACCCACACCCCTTTCAGTTTGACTGGTTCCAAAGTGTCATTTTAGCGGCCGCGTGACCAGCACGCTCCAGACCCTTTATAAGAGTTAAATGTTCAAGGTTTGAAAACAGCCGACGACCTTCAGACTGGAAGACGCTAAGATAAAGACTTGCTCTCCCTTCTGAAACCCCTAAGCTTGTTATAAACAAAATTTTAGATTTTTATCAAGCTCTGAATTCTGTGATGAAGAAAAAGTTGTTCTTTCACAGGCTAATTCACTAATAATCCTTATGTATACGCCAACCACAGGAGGATGGGCATGATTTTTGCATAAATATATTTATAAATATAGATTAGATGCATCATTGTGACCAATTATACTTCTTTATCAAAATAAATGAACGTGTTAAGAAATCAAATATAGAAATTTCAGGTTTATTTTTTGGTTTATGCATACGGTATTCGTCAGTGATTAGTAAAGTTATTAAATAAATATTATCTCTGGGAAATTTTTGTAATCGACCCGATATTTTTATACTTCAAGCAGAACTTTCTGCATTTAGCATTCATTAAAAATAGATGAAAATAAATACATAATTTCAGCAATAATTTTCTGCAAAATAAAGGTCTCTATATAAGGTAACGAGGAACATCTACAAAATAACTCGTCTTATGAATAAGCTAATAAATAATCTGACACGAATTATGGAAACAGGTAATTTAGTAACTTGTTTAAAATACAAGTTCTGAGAATAGCTATGTAGAGGGATTCAAAACAAAAAAATAACCAGAAAAGAAATTTTAGTTCAATAGATTTCAAATTTATAAGGATAAAAATAAGTCAGTTATAGAGAAAACGTGAAAATGAAGATGATTATTTTAATAGAAATATGTATTAGATTCATCGGGTTACCCATCAAATATTTAGCACCATGAAAATAGAGAAAATTACCAGAAAGTGCCGTTTTAGTTTGAAAAATATAGATTTAGTGTAAGCAGTATAAAAGAATATGTGTATATTTTTGTCATATTTATTTTTTATAACATCCTTCACTATCTACCCATAGGTATTTGGACACTTTCGAATTTAGACGTTATGTCAAATATCCAGAAAAATTCTTTAGGAATCATCTTGAAACGTTGGAAGTATAAAAAACATGTTACACCTGATATGTTTTTGCAAGAGTTTTTTTCTGGAAAGGAAAAGGGGACCAGTAAAATATTAAAGAAAATCAAAATCTTTTGCATCATCCTGTAAAAAGTAATACTTCAAATGCGTTTTAGCTGTAGCATTTGATTATAAGAATTCAAATTATTTGTATAAATTTTTATAAGGTTACCTCATATATTCAGGAAGCTATAACGGTTTCTTTAAAAAATTGAAAAAAAAAATTGCCAATTTTTAAATTTATAACATGTAGGATATTAGATCCGATGCAAAGCCATTTTTAGGAAACTTGACATACTACGTTAGACACAGCGTAATGCAACCAGAATGCTAAAATAATAAATATCTTACGAAATATGAGCATTTTTACTAAATAATTAACTACGCATACGCAAGCTTTATAAAAATATCATTTACATAATTTAATAGCCAAAAGTATTGAGCTTCTTATATAAAACCCCAAATAAATATTGTGTAAATTCAAACAATTATGAGTTATAGAACGAACAAAATTTCAGTTCCTCTCTCTCTCTCTCTCAAAAAAAAAAAAAAAAAGAGATGATAAGGGGTTTCATCATTATTTATTTTCAATCAGCAAAAATACTGTATTGCCATTGCGCATGGATTGAATCAAAATAAAAATGGGAGTGAAACCCCTTACAGTATAGCTTTTATTTTGAGAGAAATTGAAATTCTGTTAATTCTGTAACTCATAACTGCTTTAATTTGCAGTCGGTAACAAAAGTGTCTGAACACTAGCAAAAATTCCTATGTAAAAGAAGTACGCTTAATATAGTTTTGCTAAATAAATCCTTGTCGAATCCTGTTCTTAGACTGACTAAGACACAGGATTCGACAAGGATTTATTTAACAAAACAGTATTAACTCTACTTTTTTTATATGGGAATTTTTGCTAGTGTTCGGACACTTTTGCTACCGACTGTACATGGTATTTGTTTGAGGTCCTCATATAAATAGCTCAATACATTTAGCTATTAAATTATACAAATACAATTTTTATAAATCTTCACATGCTTAGTTAAAAATGTTCTTAGTAAAAATGCTCACATTTTGTAAGATATTTAATATTTTTGCATTCTGAGGGCATTATGCTGTGTCTCATGTAGTATGCCAAGTTTCCTAAAAATGGCTTTGAACTGGGTTGAATGCTCTACGTGTTATAATAAAAAATTGTTTTTTTTTTTCCCAATTTTTTAAAGAAACCATTATATCTCCATGAATATATGTAGTAGCCTCACAAAAATTTATACAGATAATTAAAAGAATCCTTATAAT
This sequence comes from Salticus scenicus, assembly GCA_963930645.1. Classification (NCBI taxonomy): domain Eukaryota; kingdom Metazoa; phylum Arthropoda; class Arachnida; order Araneae; family Salticidae; genus Salticus; species Salticus scenicus. The sequence goes on along the minus strand of OZ005657.1, from coordinate 38,661,359 downwards.
TACATGCTACAGTCAAAACGCATTTTAAGCATTACTTTTTACAGGGTGATGCAAAACATTTTGATTTTTCTTTAATTTTTTACTGGTTCCCGTTTCCATTTCAGGAAAAAAAAATTGCTGAAATATATGAGGTGTAAAATGTTCTTTGCTCTCCCAAAGTTTCAAGACCATTCCTAAAGAATTTTTCTAGATATTTGACAAAACATCTAAATTCGAAAGTGTCCAAATATTTACTGGTAGGTAGTGTACACTAAGGGGACCCCCCCCCCCCCCAAAAAAAAAAAAAAAAAAAAAAAAAAGCACTAATTCGTAATAACTTCAAAAACTAATGGTTTAAACAAATAAAACTGTCATGTTTTATAATACCAAAGAGGTGAAATGATACCTGTGTACATCTTTGATTTAGTAATTCGCGTTATTACATTCTACGAAGTATTTAATAAAAATCTACATAAAACTTCCTTTTTAAATGTAATATGATAAACATATACTTCATATTCCACTATAATTTATTATAAGAAATAAACAAGTTATATTTTAATCTATACATATAAAAGAGTACTTCCACTCACTTACTGACTCATCAACGCACAGCAAAATCTACTGGAGCCACTGACTCGAAACTGGGTCCGATTATAGAACATATAGTGTAAGCACCCCCTAAGAAGCGATTTTGCGAAATTCGCCCCCCAAAGGGGAGTAGGGGGCAAGTGATTTTACAAAAACCTTCATATCTCAAAGAAAAAAACAGATATCCGTAAAATTTTTACTCTAAAATATAGCTAACACAAATATCTAAAAACTAATTTCTGGAATTTTAGAAATTCGCTCTTCAAGGGGGAAAAGGGGGCAAAACGTGATTTCACATGCGCAAAACGTGGTTTCACATACTCCTGTATATCTCAAACGAAAAAAGAGATATACGTGAAATTTTTACTCTAATATATAGCTAATACAAATACCTAAAAACTAATTTCTGGAATTTTAGAAATTCAGCCCCCAAGAGAGGGGGGGGAGAGGGGGCAAAACGTGATTTAAAATAATCCTTTTTATCGCAAACAGAAACAAAAGATATATGTGAGATTTTTGCTCTAAAATATAGCTTCCACGAATACATAAAAACTAATTTCTTTAATTTTAGAAATTTTTCCCGGGTGGGGCGGAAAAGTGGGGGCAAAAAAAGGGCAAAAAAAAAAAAATAATAAATAAATAAAAATAGAAATACAGTTAGACTATTCAAAATTGCTACAGAGAGGTTTTAGAGGCCTGCAAGTTGAATGAGGCTATTTTCAAAAGTGTAAAGTTATTAGGAGGGTCAGAAAGGGGGGGAGGGCGGAGGGGCAAGAAAATTAAAATAGACTTAGACCGTTCAAAATTGGTACACACGGTTTTTGATACCTACAAATTGGTTGCGTATATTTTCGAATTTGTAAAGTTATTAGAAGGGGCGGGAAGGGCGGGCGGAGGGGGCAAAAAATAAAAATAGTGTTAGGTCGTTCAAAAATGGTACATAGAGGTTTTTTATACTTACAAATCGATTGCGGATATTTTCGAATTTATAAAACTATTAAGAGGGGTGGGAAGAGGGGGGGGCGGAGGGGCAAAAAAATAAATGTAGAGTTAGGTCGCTCAGAATTGGTACATGGAGGTTTTTGATACCTACAAATCGATTGCGAATATTTTCGAATTTGTAAAATTATTAGAATTGCCGGGAAGGGTGTGAAGGGGCAAAAATATATAAATAAGAGTTAGAGCGCTGAAAATTAGTATTGTTAGGTTTTGAGGCAAGATAAATGGATTGTGGATATTTCCGAAAGTACAAAATTATTACGAGGGGCGGGAAGGGGGGCGTGCGCTGGGGTAAAAGTAAAGAAATTCAGATAGAATGCTGGAAATTAGTATTATTAGGTTTAAAAGCCCGAGAGAACGATAGCGAGTATTTTTTAAAGTCTAAAATAATTAGGATGGGCGGGAAGCGTATCTCCGAAATGTTGGCGCGTACAGAACAAATTGACAAATTTTCGCCAAACCGTGCGATTTTCGCCAAATGTGGACGTTCAAAGAGAAAAAACTACACAGCACTTAATTTGTGTAAATAAACATTGCCGCTTTTGTTTTTTATTGTTGAATCATGTTATATTTAAAGCTTTAAATCGCAAAATGGAAGCTGACACTATTATTTCAAAATTAAAAGGCAGTTTTCCGCATATAATAATACATTCTAATAATGACAATGTATTAACTTTAAGATCAAATTTAACATATGAGAAGGAAGCAGAAGAATTTGTCAAAGTGTTTGGTCGAATAACCAATACTCATTGGATTGTATACAGAGTTCTCCACCGTCCAAATCGGTAAGTTAAAAATGTTATATTATTTTTTAACTAGGGTAGGTGCTCCAGTGATTGGCATGCTCCAGTAGCAGTAATTGACATCTATCCGGAAATAATTAAAAAATTATAAAATCATATAGTATTTTACATATAAGAATTTTAACATTTTATGTCTAACACTGGAGCATAGGTAAAATAAAACTGGTAAAATAAAAAAACTGGCAGTGTCAATTACTGGAACACTGAGTGGGTGTCAAATAATATTTATAAAAAAATTTAATTGTTATCAAATGTATGTATTTTAACATATATGTGGTTCTGAATGTCTTTCATGCCATATGTACTAACTTAAGATTTCTAAACATATTTTCTGATGACTAGAACATTAAAAACATCAGAGATTGCTCTAAAAGTGTCAATCACTGGTGCACTTACCCTATTTCTGTTTAACTATTATTTTGTATTATTATTATTATTTTAAATGTATGACTTAACTTTATAAAATATTTATCTTATGATGCAGAGCTTGAATTTTCACTATATATTTAACTATTATGTATTTTTCTAAGAATATCTTAATCATAATAAATATCGATATTTTGTTTTAAATTCCACAGTCAGAGTTCATAAAACCTTCTACATATTTTCTTCTTAGACATCTCAATCTTTACACCTTCCAACGTACATAGTTAAAAAGTGAAACGTTCAAGATTTTGTTAGTGCTATTCTATTTGTTCCTTCTCAGTAGTCATAAAAAATCTAATCGTAAAGTGTTATAAAAGCAAGGTAATAAGGATATTCATAATCTATCTACAACCTTTTCCTAAAAGAAACATGTCGGTATAGATGGATTCTGCTCAATTTCTCATCATATATTTGTTCTGATGAAATGCTATTAAGAGCGAATATAATAACATTCTGTTAAGGTTCATGTTAAAAAGTAATGAATATGATAGGAAACTAACATTGTCGCAGACTGAAATGCCCCTCTAACTAGGCTAATCTCAATCCGATCCAATACATTTAACTTATTCTAATTTGCTGATTAATTTTATTAGGCGTGCTTTCGTTCTTTAATTTCAAATGCGATATGATAACACTATTTCCAATGCACTAAGACAAAAACATAAGTTTACGTAAAATGTTTTCCTATTTTGTCATAATAAAGAATTTTTAAATTTTAAATTACTTGCGAAATTTTCAAATTAAAATGTTTATACTTTATGAGGTGTAACATAAATGATACTTTTAAAGTGATGTGATATCCTAAAGATAAAATATTTCTCTTAATGGATTTTTAAAGGAAATTTTGCCCTATTTTGCCATATTGAAAAAAAAAAAAAAAAAAAAAAAAAAAGATTTTTTTTTTCTAAGTTTTTTTTCGTTAAAAGTAAAAAAAATCTATAACTTTGTTTTAAATTATCACAGATTTATAGTTCAACCATTCGAGCTCTTTTGAATGATACCCATCATGAAAATTTACTCCCCTCGAGGGGAGACTTCCCCCCAGGGGGGGAGGCGAGGCTCCTATATACACAAATATTTTTTTCCCAGTTAACTATCTCTATTACAAAAAATATATATTCGTTTCATTTGGTTTAGTGCAGTATATAGACGTTAAACTCTGCTTACCTCCAATTTCCCCCATAGACGTAATGTATTAGAATTCTCTTGATTGTCCCTGTACGCGAACTATTTGCTTGATCTTAACGAAACTCTTACTGTAGCATCCCTATATGATACACATTTAGAATACCAAGTTTGAACTTTCTGCCATAATTTGTTTTTGAATTTGAGATATGCTGATAACAGGCAGACACACTCACAGACACACACACACACAGACCATTTGCTGAAAACATGATTTTCGTATTCAGGGGACCTCAAAACGTGTAAATATAACAAAATCTCGCGCTCGGAAATTTGACCCAAAAACAATAATTTCTTTACCTAACGGGTAAGAGAAAGTAAAAATAGTAAAAGTAATTTTTTTTTTACTTTTTTTTTGGATTAAGAAAAAAGTAAAAATTAAATAATTGGACAAAAAATAGTTTTTTTTTTTTTTTTTTTTTTTTCTAAAATTTGACCTAAGAACAATATTTTCTCTACTCTTTTTATGGATCAGAAAAAGTAAAAATTAAATAAATAATTAGAAAAAAAAAAAAAAGTGAAGGTTTCCAACTAAATTTAGACATTAAGTATATTATTTAAAAATAACGACGCTAAAACTCATTAACACACAGTTTCAGCAGTTTATTATTCTGAGAGGGAGAAAAAAAAAAAAGATTGAAGTTTTCACGAATGCGGAATGAAGTAGAATCAAGGGTTGCTTTGCGGTAGAGAGATTTTGGCGTTAGCTACGAAAATGTGCCAATCTGTTCTGTACGCGCCAACATTTCGGAGATACGCGGGCGGGAACGGTAGATGAAAGAATATACTGTATATGCGGCCGCAGGCAGTGGGGGCACGGACCAATTATTCCACCGATGGGAGAAGATTTTTTTTGTACTTTATATTTATGTTTTTCCCTTACAATAATGTAGTGATTCATTAAGAGTATCGAACATAAATGTGCGCTCGCAGCGTACAATGACCTGCGCTGCCGTAGGCAGTGGGGACCCCGTGCGACATTTTTTTCCAATCAGAATTTCTCTCTCTCTCTTTCTCTCTCTTTTCTTTTTTTCATGATAAAAATTAATGCAATCTTCAGAATTCATTAACTATAGTGATTCATTTAAAAATAGTGACCAGCGAAGCGGGCGTAGCCTGCTAGTATACGAAATAAAACTATTTGTTTGTTAGATCTGAGCAATTACTTAATAAAAATATGTATTCTGCATTGGGTTAATTCCACCTTTATATAGAATCATTGCTTTAATGTGCAATGGCATAGTATTGGGTGAGTGCGAAAGTTCTACACGTTTTTGGATATGCAAATTTGTAATGGCATTGGTGTCACACATGGCATTGTAATGACGCAAATAGTCGGCCAATCAAACGTGTGGATGTCTCACATATAAATGTATCTTGTTTCACAAATTTAATCATCTCTAAATATATATATATATATATATATATATATATATATATCAGAGGGTGTAACATGGAAAGCGAGAAGGAGCATATAAGACATTTTTTGTTATGCGAGTTCGATAAAAAAAGTGCCGCAGCCGCAACATGTCTCAACGTTTGTCAAGTTTATGGGGAGGATGCAATAGACGAAAGCACATGTCATCGATGGTTTCGTAAATTTAGGAAAGGAGACAGAAGCTGCCACGATCAGGCTAGGAGAGGACGACCATCACACGTTGGTAGCGACGATATTGACCAAGCCACAAGGGACAAACCGAACCCAACCGTGCAAGAATTGGCGGAGACCTTCTACGTACACCGGACAACGGTCGAGAGACGGCTGGTTAAGTAAAACGAGAAGTGAGTTATGTATCGTAACGTAAAGCGTCGTAGGACTGTGTGTCGCCCTTCTGATTCGCCTGCATCGACTTTGAAATCTGAACTTCATCCCAAGGTGTTATTGAGTGTGTGGGTGGATGTGCAGGGAATAATTCACTGGGAGGTTCTGCCACTCAACCAAACCATCAATGCTGCCTTCTATTGCCTACAGTTAGACAGGCTGAATTCAAATTTTGTAGCAAAGCTGCCAGGTCTCATGAATCGCCACGACGTTATCCTTTATCACGATAACGCCAGGCCACATGCTGCTGTCATCACTCGCCAATAGTTACTCGGCTTTGGTTGGGAAGTTTTACCCCACCCTCTCTATTCTCACGGCTTGGCACCAACTGACAATCACCTATTTCTTGCTTTGAACATTTCCTTCAGTCAGAAAAACTTTGATGATTTTGATGCTCTGAAAACTGCAGTCCAAGACTTTTATTGACTCGAAACCGCCGGAATTTTACCGCCGCGCCGTGGGATTCATCTTCTACCAGAAAGGTGGCAAAAGGTCATAGATCGCAATGGGGACTAAGCACAATAATAGGTACTGTTCATTTTGCGTTTATTTGCTCTTCTTTATGGGTTTAAAAAATGGGTAGAACTTTTGCACTCACCCAATATTATACAGTGTTTTAGTATAAATCTGAGAAATTTCACTGTGCCAAATATCCTAAATGATTTTTTCTAGTTATTGCAGAATTGCAGGCTGCAAATTTCGAATCCCCCTCCCTCTCTTACCGCCTTTTTATAGACTAAACATTTTCGAGCGTATTGAGATTAGGACTATTTCCAGGTCTTGTAAAGAAGAAATTCTATGATATTCTTTGTGGGATTTAACTTAAAGTGAAATAAGAAATAATTACTTACAGAATTATAGGTGCTTATGGGAATGGATAGTAATTTTATCGACTTGAATCAAATAAAGTAACACAGATGCCCTTTAGCAAGGTACATTATTATCTTGAAATGCTATTTGCGGAAAAGTCTGAGATACCTTCAAAATTGTCGATCAGGTGTCAATATTATAATGGTTGAGCTTTATTTCGAGTTAAGTGATCCCTTGAGCATGAAAATTTGACCGACTCCTTAAAAGGTTATTCACCTCCGTACCATAATGTATGGAGAATGCGTAACTGTTTTAAAAGTGTAATTTTCATTAAGTCGGCCACCTTTCCGTCGTCCTACCAGTTTTTTTCCATAAGCACGAAATAAATTAAACTTTACTCATCAGAGCAAATCAGTTCAGCTCAATAATTAACTGATATATATTTTTTAATTTTTGATCAACTGAAGTGTTGTTTTTTTAAACTCGTTTCCTTAGTAATGCTTTTTTGTTTGAGGGTCTTCTGGTTTTTAATATGCTTTGTTTAATTGTTGCTGCACTGTTTTTGAAGAAAGTATTTTGCTATACACTTTTTGAAAATCTTTTTTAAGTTCTGAACATGATAGAAATCAATTTTTGAAACATTTTCTTTTTAACTTGCAGTCATTTCGCCTGGATTAACAACGTGGCCGCCTAAATCCAAATTTCCAGTTTAAACAGCCAAAACTTTTTACATCTTGCATCTTGCTTTTTACATCTCACAATATTTCGCTAACATTTGATTATTTTTCCCTCTGCCGTATAAAAATATTTTTTGATTTTCATTCTAAAATTAGTACTTTTTGTGGCATCGTTAATTGCCTTATCTTTGCCATTTTTGAAATACTTTTTAAAATTTTAATTTTCTTGACAATCGCATTTTGTTTTTAACACTGGCCTCAATTCTAAAGTGAACATGGAGGACGACGTAATAAAATCTGATCGAAAATTTACTTTTAAAACGATAAAATTGATGGTTGCAGAAAGAGAAAAGGAAAATATCCAAGTGCGGCTTTTTTTTTTTTTCTCTCTCCTTAGTGTATATCTAACTTATAATCCGCCAATGCTATCCAGTATAATCCATCAGTATGAAAGAAGAATAACTTTTGAATTAGATTTTCTTTTCTCTTTTCAGAATAACCCTAGCTTCATTTCTGTTCTTTTTGATTAAACAACAATTTATCTTCTTTGACCCCTTAACTGTCCCGGGCGTATATATACGTTTTTCCGAAGTACGATCTTTTTTTATTATACTGCTATCAGTGAAACTACTGACACAGCTTGACAATGTAATCAAATAATATTGAAAGTGATCTTGACAGCTTTTCCGAAATATTTACTTTTTCCAGAGTTGAAAGAGAATGGTGGCACTTTGTAGCAAATGTCGTATATTTTCCTCGGCAGGTAAGGAATTATTTGAATTCGAGTTTCAAACTTTTCAGGACTTTTAAATCACCCTGTATATAAATGATTCCTCTCATCGATTTTATTTTAAATAATTTTGTAATCAGAATTTAAAATTATGTTTCTTAATTTGATGGAATATTTATTTATCTTTTAATGATCTAGAATTGAACATTTTAATTAGTTTTTTTCTCTACATTTTGCAAACTTAATTTGGGAATTTTGATAAAAATATGGTATAAAAAAAATATATATATATATAAATATTTCTCAAAACTTTTAAAGTTTTCTGAATAGACTCAAAATCTATCTTTCTAGGTTTGCTAGGGACCGTATTTTTCATAATCAGTATTTTTTAAAAGCAAACTTCTATATCTTGTTTCCGCGATCATTTAAGGGGAAAATGAATATATTTGTGGAAAAGTCAGGAAAAAAAGTAGGTCAATAGCAACCCCGATTTTTTTTTTTAAATTAATTAATTAATTAATTTTTGTGGAACTAAAAACTCTGATTGGAATGTTCACTGTGGGTGGCCTTTCTAAGGGATCTTTTACCGTATTCACGACAAACGCAACTGGGATTTAAACCGACATCTCCCATCTACCAGCCTTTTGAGCAGTAACACTCGGTAATTATTATCCCCCCACCCCGTGAATTGAAAACAACGAAGAAAATGGCAGCTATAGAAAACTTACAATTAATTCTTAAAAAAGAAGAAAAGAGAAAATTTTGTCATAGAAATTAACTATTTTACGAGATTTTTATAAATCATAATAACGAAAGTAAACATTAAATATTAAATGCATGTCGACCTCGCTCGTCATGTGACCTGTTCCTGTTAATTGGCATTTCTCTTTTTTCTCTTTCGAAATCTCCTTTTTATGATTTTTTATCAGCATTTTGCATTACTTGTATAAACATATACTCGATGATTGAGTTGAAATACATATCGCTCTCATCAAAAATTCCTGTTTAGTATTTTTCTCTTACTGTAATTTTTTATTACATTGATAACACCGTCATTCAGACAGAATTAGGAATTAATTGCTACTATTACACAAGAATAACAGAAATGATAAAATTTCTCTTTATTAAACATGCATTTTTTCGCTAAACCTTTTAATCTACATATTATTGCATTACATAAGTGGTTACTTTAATGATTTAACAATTATGACTATAATATAAATATTTAAGTAAAAAAACTTTTTTAAAATTAGAAGCTTTTTATTGTGAAGCCCTAAAATGCATAAAATAAAAATTTATTGTGGCAAAAACATTCTATGAAGAAATGAAAGTTTAAACACTAAGGAAGTTTTAGAGAAAAATATAGATAATTCACTTTTGCAAGAGATGAAAGTTTTTAAAAAGTCAAAATATTTTTAAAAACATTCGAGACTAATATTCTTGGTTGTTAGTTTTTTGTACAATTATTCATTAAGCTATAAATTTCAAAAGTCTCGAAAGCTTTTTAAAATATTTTGAATATTTATAAATATTAATCTCTTGAAAAAGTGAGTTATCTATATTTTTCTTTAAAATTTCCTTAGTGTTAAAACTTCATTTCTTTATAGAATGTTTTTGACACAATACATTTTTATTTTATGCACTTTAGGGCTTCACAATAAATACTTCTAATTTAAAAAAAAATAATAATAATAATAAAAAAAATAACTTAAATATTTATTTTGCGCATTTTAGTTATAAAAATACCTTCTTAAAAACGAATCAAAATTTCTTAGGATAATGTGTAGACAACTAAAGATTTTCTTTCATCAACTGACATCTTTTCTTTAAATTATCTGCGAAAAAAATAGCACATCGGTCTTCGAGGATCGAACCCACGACCATCCCCTTATCAGCATGACGCTCTAATCAAAAATCAATGAACAGTGAAGAAAAGCCATAGAACACGCTAGAAAAATCTAACAAATGCAAAAAAATATTGTTCTTGAATGCTTTTTAAAATATTTTGAATATTTAGAAATTTTCAGCACTTAAAAGTGTGAAATATACATATATATATACGTTTTAAATTTTCTTATTGTTGAAACTTTTATGTTTTTATATCATGTCTGAGTAAGAACAAAATTTTATTTAATGCTGTTTAGAACTCCACAATAAAAAGCTTCCAGCAATTTTTCCCCTTTTTTTTCTTTTCTTTACATTTATTTTTTGTTCTTTTTAGTAACTAAAAAAAGCTTCTTTAAAAAACTAATCAAAATTTCTAAGGATAATGTGCAGACCATGAAAGCTTTCCTTTTAACAAATTACATCTTTTCGTTCGTTACCTCGGCGTTCAAGGACAGAACCCACCACCATCGTGCTATCGATATGACGTTCTAATCAACTGGGCCAACAAGCGACACAAAGTTATGCTTACATTTACTTTAAAATGTAAGCGCCTTGTTTTTTAGCGTGACACGAAGACGCGATGGCAAAATCCAATTTCAATGAAAAGCTTCTAATAAAAATCGCCTAAAAAATGTATTTATTTATTTATTTTTACTTAAATATTTATTTTGTACTTTTTAGTAACAAGATAAAAAGCTGTTTAAAAAACCCTTTAAAAAGTCTTAGGATACTGTGTAGTCAACAGAAAATTTTCTTTTATCAATTGGCACCTTTTCTACTAATTCTCTGCAAAAATTAACGCGCCGAACCTTCGGAGATCGAACTGTCAACCATCGCGTTAATAACGTGACGCTCTAATCATCTAAGCCAACAAGCGACAAACAGAGACGCTTACATTGCAGCCACATATTCTAAAACTAGCAGTGAGGACGCGTCCAAAATGTTGGAGGAATGCCAGCTTGACCGACATTTTGAAATAAAAAAAAATAAACAATAATTCCGCGCTCTGTTATTGCTCATTTTCTCGGAGTCAGATGACTGTCACCCCTATTTTAGTATTGGACTCGTTCAGTTAGCACTTGCGCAGATGCTTCCATGGTTTCATGAAATGTGGTCGACGAATATATTTACTTTAAAATAGAGGAGCTTTATTTATTAGCGTGACATGAAGACGCGATAACAAAATCGAATTTCATATAAAAAGCTTCTAAAAAAATCATTTATTTATTTATTTTTACTTAAATTTTTATTTTGTGCTTTTTAGTAACTAGATAAAAAGCTGTTTAAAAAAGTCTTGAAAAATTATTATGATACTGTGTACACAACGAAATATTTTCTTTTATCAATTGACCTTTTCTATTAATTACATTATTTGCAAAAATTAACTCCTTAGCCCGGCGAGGATCAAACACACGACTCTTACGTTGTCAACATGACGCTTTAACTATTCATCTTTCTTCCCTTTTTTTTTTTTTTTGAGTGGAAGCGTCTTGTTTTTTAATGTGACAGAAAACGCGATGACAAATCTAATTTTATATAATATATATATATATATATATATATATATATATATATAACTTTCTTTTATCAATTGTCACCTTTTCTACTAATTATCTGCAAAAATCAACACGCCGGGCCTTTGGGGATCGAATTCGCGACCACCGCGTTATTAACGTGACGCTCTAACCACCTAAGCCATGAAGCGACAAATTGAATAGCTTATATTTACTTTAAAATGGTGGCGCCTTGTTTATTAGCGTGACACGAAGACACGATGACAAAGTCAATTTCATATAAAAAGCTTCTAATAATAAAAATTACAAATTTAATTTTTGATGGCATTTAGTCATTTTAAAATAAAATTTTAAGTAATAAATTCAAATTCATATATTTAAATGGTATTTATATTATGTATTACGTCATTTTATGAAGTGAAAAGCAAAAAAAATTAATATATATATATATATGTGTGTGTGTGTGTGTGTATTGTTTATCGAACGAAAAAATATTAACATAAATCCTATTTCCCATAATTTCCATTAGTTCAAAGCAAAAACCTTTCTGTTTCTGGTGTACAATTCATGTGATTGAAAAAATGTTTGTCTAAATGAAATTTACATGTCCAATCAATGGAAGTCAGTGGTAAGATTTATAAAAAGTGCATCTAAAATTAAAAAAAGAAGAATGTATTTCATAAAAATGCCTTAAATGAAATTCAGATTAATAGGTACATATTCGGCAATTCTCGACAGTGTGGGATTAACGCCCCAGTAGCGGTCCGAAGACAAGCTATCACAATTTTATCTTCTGTGGAAGGAATGGCTCCCCCTCTTCTGTAACCCACAGAGGTATAATTTTGATAGGAACATGGAGGACATTGCGGCCACGACAGATTTTGCTTGCACCAGTCACCATTAGTGTACACGGCGGTCTTTGGCCGGCTCGAGTACCGAACCCGCAATCTTCCAATTATGAGCACGGCACTCTACCGACTGGGCTACCACGGACCCTATATCTATGGTGATGATGCAGTGTAATGTAAAAGTAAATCTGAAATCTAATTCAGATTATTTTAAACTAGCAGGCTTTGCCCGCTTCGCTGGCCACTAAATTTAAAGGAAACTCTTTTCTATATAGCTTTATAAAAATAAAATAAAATAAATTACTGAAATTGTTCAAAAGCTTACTCCAGGTCCCTGCTGCATTCGGCAGCGATTTTGTCATCCACTGCAACTCGGGCGCTTGTCCCTATTACCTGCGACAATAGTTTACCAATGAGCTTCCATTTAGGTGCTTATTATATAACAGTTTCGAAACAGATAGTATCGAAAAAATTGAAGTTTCCCTTTTATATTTGAATCCCAGTTACATGTGAACAACACGTATAGTGTTGTTCACATGTAACTCGGACTGGACTCAAATGTAACTGGATTTAGACAACATAATATTTGCTTTTACGTTATTTCATATGTTTATTTTGTTTATCCAATCAACCATTAAATGACAGCAATTTCACGCCAAATATTACAATATGCTGTGACCTGCTACGTCTGTTGCATGAGACAATTAATTTTTTGTGTTTATATATAATTCATGGGTTGTAAACCTGATAGTACAGCCTTAATATAGTTCTCTTTGGCGGCTTTTGAATTTTTGTCACCATTTTAGACTTAATCCATTGTAACAATAAGACTTAATCCCTTGTAACAATATGCTATGAGCGCTATTTCTGCCGTATTTTAGACAACTAATCTTTTTATGTTTATATATATTTCCCATTAAACATATTTTTATTTATTTATTTAAATATTAATTTGAATTTTTCAAATATTTCTGTTCGATAGCGTGCAAGTGCAGTAACACACAGAGGCTCATTTGTTTGTATGATAAATTAGCATAGTGATTATTATATAAAAAAATAAATAAATAGGTAAACATTATCGTGTTACACAACTTTATTATGTCGCTCCATTGGCGGCTTTTGAATTTTTGTCGCCATACTAGCGATGGATTTTTTTTGTATGAAAAGGGGAAGACTATTTTGCTAATAATTTATCAGACTCTTTTTTGTTTATACATAAGAATCCTTTATATTCTGCTTATATTTTTAATGGTTTTTAGGTTTAAAATAGTGCTTGTTGAAATAAATTTCCTATATTTAAAACTGCATTTGTTCTGTAAATTTTGTGTAAAAATAAATCATTTATGTTTTTATATAATTGATGCGCTACTTAGATTAAAATGGCTGTTGCTATATTAAACTTCTTGTCGAAAAACGTTCGGTGTACTTCAACACCAAAATTTAAAAAATCGCCCAGCAGGATCTGTTAATGAAACTGATAAAATGAAAATATGGTTCATGGAGTTTAAACAATCTATTTAAAAAAACTTTTAAAACCCAAATTATTAATGTATCGTATCACATATATAGATATAGTAATAATATAGAGATTGATCATTGGGGAGAAAAAAGTGATTCCTTTTCACTCGGGAAAAGACGGCGATTTTACAAAAATATGGCAGTCTTTCCCCGAGTGAATACACACGGGAATACACACGAATGTTTTAGCAAATAAAATTCATGAATAATTTATTTACTAAAGGTGAATGAAAAGCTCCAGATATAGTTTCAAATTCATTCTTCTTTTTTTCCTTTTTTCCTTCAATACCACTTAATGGCTGATTCCAAAGCTTTTTTTTCGGCATCAAAAATCTTTGCACGATAATATGGGGATGATAGATCTATATATATTATTATATCTATGATCACATAAATCTTTTCGAAGATAGAATAAAACTTAATTTGAAAAAAAAAAAAAATAATAATAATAACTTTTGTTTATTAACCAAAATAATTGATGAAATTTGAAATGCAAGTTGGTCTTGTGGGGTACAGGCTGTATATTATATTTTTGTGTTAGTGAGAGAAAATTTAAAAGAATTTGAAAACTGCAATTTTTAATCCCACTTAAAAATCATGTGACTTAATGTGAAGCAGATTTTTCATTTTTTTTCCTCCTAACGGTTTCCATACAATCTTCTGCTGTTGCCACCTAAAATTCATACTTTAGTTAATTTTAAAAAATCTAATTATCCGATTGATAAGCTGTTTAATGCATCGGATTTACAAAAATTTTCCCTTTCATTTGCTATCTTATTTGTAACGATGCGATTGATATTTCTATTTTATTTTCTAATCTTTCTCATTTATTTTCCTCATTTTAAATAAATGTACGGTTTTTTTTTTTTTTTTTTTTTTAATTATTATTATTTTGTCGAAAAAAAAATTGGCAACAATTAAATTATGGATAAAATTTTAAAATTTAAATGGCTTATTTATCAGAAATTAGAAGGTTATTATTTTCACATTTTAATTAATTAAGAAAAAACTAATCATCCGATTGATAAGCTGTTTAATGCATCGGATTTACAAAAATTTTCCCTTTTATTTGGTATCTTATTTGTAACGATGCGACTGATATTTCTTATTTATTTTCTAATCTTTCTGATTTATTTTCCTCATTTTAAATAAATGTACTTTTTTTTATAATTATTATTATTTTGTTGAAAAAAAAATTGGCAACAATTAAATTATGGATAAAATGTTAAAATTTAAATGGTTTATTTATCAGAAATTAGAAGGTTATTATTTTCACATTTTAATTAATTAAGAAAAAACTAATCAAAAATTCGAAAATCTGACTTCGATGTGCATAATGACCCTTCGGGGGGCACCTTTGTGTTAAATCTCGTGACTGTCCGAGCTACCGTTTTCGAGAACAGTGAAATATACAAATATTGCTCACTTAATAGTATAAGATATATACAATATTAAAAAAATTCATAAAATAAATAAAAATATTAGATATAATATAAATACATGATGTCACTTTTGCTGAATGAAAACTGCTAGATTGCTATATTTGAGTTCCGTGGTATCAATGAATGAAGGTTAATGTACAGTCGGTAACAAAAGTGTCCGAACGCTAGCGAAAATTCCTATGTAAAAAAGGTACACTTCATACGGTTTTGTTAAAGAAATCCTTGTCGAATCCTGATCTTAGTCAGCGTAAGAACATGATTCGGCAAGGATTTATTTAGCAAAACTGTATTAAGCGTACCTTTTTTACATAGGAATTTTCGCTAGTGTTCGGACACTTTTGTTACCGACTGTAATTTAGCTATGGAATTTTCATATTTGGCATTCAAAACGTAAAATTTAGCAGTTATTTTACAGTTTATCAGCTGTGATTCAGCAGCTAAAAAATTTTCCGTACATTAAGTACTCCGAACACTAGCAAAAATTCCTATGTAAAAAAAGTACATTTCATACGGTTTTGTTAAATAAATCCTTGTCGTATCCTGTTCTTAGTCAGTCTAAGAACAGGATTCGATAAGGATTTATTTAACAAAACCATATGAAATGTACATTTTTTACATAGGAATTTTTGCTAGTGTTTGGACACTTTTGTTACCGACTGTACACTGTAACTAATTTCTGTAATTTTTTCAAGGAAATCGATGATTAGCACTTGAAAGAATTTCCGTGTAAGTCATAAATATTTTGCTAATAAATGCAGCGCACCCAAATTACACATGCAATTAAAATAAAATTATAACATTATGTAATTCATTCTTATATGTTCTTTACTTTATGCAAAGATTTTTTTCTGATTACCATACTTTAAAATCTTGTATCTCCAACCACTTTGTTGACTTCATTTATAACAAATGGGCGGTGGTCTTAATTAAGGCTAATTTTTGTCAGTGAGAAATAACCTTGAACAGACAATTTAAAGTGTAATTGGAAAACACAAAGGAAAAAAAAAAATCATGAGATTCCACAGCATGTAAATATTTAGTTTTTTTGTTTTTCTTTAAGAAACTCCTTTTTTTTTTTTTTTTTTTTTTTTTAATTCACTTCCAATTCAGTTTATTTAAGCAAATGCATACTGATAATATGTAACTTTTATTATTCTGATTCTGATTTAATTTTTAATTCGAATTTGTAATATAATTGTCAAAAGATACAGTCGGTAACAAAAGTATCCGAACACTAGCAAAAATTCCTATGTAAAAAAAAGTAGAGTTAATACTGTTTTGTTAAATAAATCCTTGTCGAATAATGTTTTTAGTCAGTCTATGAACATGATTCGACAAGGATTTATTTAACAAAAGAGTATTAACTCTTAGTAACAAAAGTATCCGAACACTAGCAAAAATTCCTATATAAAAAAAAAGTAGAGTTAATACTGTTTTGTTAAATAAATCCTTGTCAATTCATGGTCATAGTCAGTCTAAGAACAGGATTCGACAAGGATTTATTTAACAAAACCGTATGAAGTGCACTTTTCTTACATAAGAATTTTTGCTAGTGTTCGGATACTTTTGTTACCGACTGTATGTTTAAAAATCATGTCTTCATAAGTAAAAGTTTTTTTTCTCCCTTAAATACTAATTTTTAATAAAAAAAATAATAATGAATGAAAAAAATATTACTTTTCTGCTATTATCCTGAAAAGCGTGTCATATTAAAGTCGTTATTTTTAAATCAGTGTTCAGTGGCCATCAAAAAACTTTCTTCTGCATTTTTTTCTTTTCTATTTCTTTCTTTCTTTCTATTTTTTTCTTTTTTTTTTTTTTTTTTTTTTTTTTTTTTACAAATTCACTCAGTGTAAATTATTTATTAAAATTATTATTTATCAAAATTACTTTTCATGGTGATTGTAGATGAATTTCATCGCAGAGAAGTAGAACTATTAAACTCTAAATATCGAAAGAAAATAAATTTTTTGCCCTATAGATGACATCTTAAAGAAAGCATTATTTCTTTCTTTTTTTTTTTCTTTTTTTTTCTTTTCCTTTTTTCTCCTCCTTTCTTTTCCTTCTTCTTTTTTTTTTTTTTTTTGGTTAAAAAAGAAAAAAAAAATCGATAAATTTGTTTGAAATTATCACAGATGTATGATTCAATTATTCGTTTAACAAGTATTGACGATTTCTTGTGAAAATATTCATATAATTCATATTGAAAATTTACGTCTCCATTGAGGGGGGGGGATGCTCCTACACATACTGAAATTTTTATATTGATTGACAATTAAGTAGATATTTATATATTAACAAGGATTAGTTAAAAATAATCCTCACTGTGTGTATTTATACAAAATTTTGCAGACCATAACAACAATTGTGATAAAATGGGACGGCAGTGCTACTTATGAGCGATATGCACCAAAAATTAATAGTTACCAATTTATGTTAAGGTGTAACTAAATATAACTTTTATGAAATTCTGTGTATAAGTTCTCGAGTTAGAATCGGTAAAAAAGTTTTGCCTACACACACACAAACAGTTAGGGACAGATAGACGGACATTTTATAAAATTGTCACATCAAAACATCTCAAAACATGTCTATCCATTGAAATCCGGAAGTTGAAAAATTTTATGAATCCAATACTTTTTCTATTGAATGTAGAAGAAGTAAAAATACGTGTATATAAATACATTCTTTTACTTAAAATATATTATAAATTTTCAGATATACATTTCTCAATGTTTTTCTGCTAATAAAAGTTTAATTAATTTAAAACAAATTTAAAATGGTGTAGCCTAAATGGACTTACATTTTATTTTTTAGTTTGTTTATACGAACTTTTGAATAATTATGGACAGAAAGTAATATTAGGGTTGATTCTTGGGCCATGATAGAGAAACAAATGAGTAAATAAATAAATAAAAATAATATCATAATTACATTTAAAAAAAAGTATAAACAAATAATTAGACGATATGCAAAATTACTTTCAATTATTAGAGAATTTTTTCAACCATTTGCTTTTGTAGCAAGCTCTTGAAGCAGTATTATTATTTCAAATTCGAGAGTAGTTAATTATATTTGAAGAACCAAAGCTAACTTTTATTCTATGATTTCACCGTAAGTGATTTAATAACATAATAAGATTAGTTAAAAATATTGAAATTTAAAATATCTACAATGTACAGACGGTAACAAAAGTGTCCGAACACTAGCGAAAATTCCTATGTAAAAAATGTACGCTTAATACAGTTTTGCTAAATAAATCCTTGTCGAATCCTGTTCTTAGACTGACTAAGAACAGGATTCGACAAGGATTTATTTAACAAAACTGTATTAAGTGTACTTTTTTTATACAAGAATTTTTGCTAGTGTTCGGACACTTTTGTTACCGACTGTAGACTTACACGATTTTATACTTTAACTTCTAAAAGTGAAAGTAGGACTTGAAAAGTACAAATAAGTTTCTAAAATTATCTGTATAATCGTGAAGGATTTATGTTATTACCGAGATATGTTTCAATGTTCCTAAAATGACAGGAAATTAGAGATAGCTAACAAAAATAAACTGCAGTATAAACAGATAAAAATATTGATGCTTTATATAATGTTTCATCTTCCACATGAAAATGTTTACAAGTGTGAAAATAATTTTAATTAGCTTGAATTGAATTGAAATGTTAAAAATAGATATATTTAATCTGTCACTTGAAAGTTCTTGTAAGATTTTTCTCAACATATTGTTTCGATGTTGAATTAAAAGGTTCATTATTAATGCGCCCAGAAGTGCTAATTCAAACACACACACAAAATGTTTTGTTGGAAAAACAAAAATTTTGTTAAAACAAACATTTATATATATGTATATATAGGGGAGACCGGGGCACAGTGGCCCACTTTTACACTCTTAATTTTTTTTCTCAAAAAACAGAAAAACAATGTACTTGAAAAAAAAGAAAAAAAAATAGGAAACAATCTCTAAGCCTTTCTTAACATGTCTTAATTTTTTTTATAACAATATTTCTAATACATTATGAATTAAAAAATAAATTGTGAGCACCCCATCACCGGGGTACAGTGGACCACAGATAGGACACTCCCGTATATACTTCGGTAACCAAAATTTAACTGCAACGACCCTTTTGTCAACGGCTGTAAGTTTCTCGAGCTCTCCAGCTTACGAAATCGCTCGTCTTATTTTTTATTGTATCTATGTTCATATCGTAACATCACTGCAACGTTAAACCCAACATCCAACCAACTAACCATTACATTGATGTTTACGTTTGGCAACTTTGTTATTGTTTACGAACTTGATTGTCGAAAGCAATTTATTTTAAGAAGCAAGTACAAAATATTTAGCAAATAAATTTCGAAAATATACATAAATCTATAATATTTTTTCGTTTTAAAGCATTTTGCATTAGTTAAACCATAGACTAAGGAAACACTTAGACCCGGCCAGGCGGTTCTAAAAGTGAAGTCTCAACTGTAACCGAGCCGCCATATTGGTACAAGCAAAACCACAGACCACTGAGCTGAACACAGACTAAGGAATCACTAAACTAGGCAAGACGGTTCTTAAAGTGAAGCCTCAACTGTAACCGAGCAGCCATATTAGGAAGAGCAAAAACAAGAATAAACTAGACCCGCAAGAGGACTATCTCGTATGGAGAGAAAAAGAAGTACAGTAGGTAGCAAAATTATTCGAACGCTAGGAATAATTCCTCTATGAAAAAAGTACACTTAATACTGTTTTGTTAAATAAATCCTCGTCGAATCATGTTCTTAGACTAAGAATTATCTGATTCAAAAGGGGGGCTGGCCCCTCTCACACAAAAATATATGTCAAATAAAACTGCTTCTGAAACTATTTTGAACTGCCGAGCTCGTAATTGGAAGATTGCGGGTTCGATACTCAAGCCAGCAAAAGACCGCCGTGTACACTAATGGTGACTCTTGCACGTAAAATCCGTCCTGGCCACAATGTCCTCCATGTTCCCATCAAAATTATACCTCTGGGTGTCACCGAAGTGGGGGAGCCATCCCCTCCGTGGAGGATCAAAATTGTGATGGCAAGTCTCTGGACCATTCCTAGCGGTGCGTCCCAGACCATCGTCAATTACCCATAACGCAGTACTAGTGCGACATTAAACCCAACCTACCTACCTACCTAAGTTTAAAAAAATCGTAGAAAGTAAATTATTAATCAATAATAATTTATTTTTAGTCCTTATTTATTAAGAATGAAAAATGTATCCGTAATTGGATAATTGTAGCATTTTTTAACGCTTCTCTATTATGATCTGGTCAGCCTAAACTAGACCCGGCAAGACGGTTCTAAAAAGGAAGTCTCAACTGTAACTGAGCAGCCATATTAGTACAAGCACCTCAGTTACTTCACTTTTCCCCCATACCAGATAGTCGTCTTGCCAGGTCTAGGTAATTCCTTAGTCTGTGAGTTAAACCAAGCAATGTTAAATATTTAAGATTTCACACTGCTATTTCAGAGTTACAGTTTGTTATTTTGATCTGTACTTGAATAAGAATATGTTTGGCAGAATATATTTTAAAACATAATAAAATTAATTTTATTTCTTAGAAGAATAGCTGTGAATGTTTTTATTATGATTTTGTGAATTCAAAAATAATAAAAAATGAAGAAAAAGAAAACTTCACATACTAACCTGCTACTAACTAATCGCGAAAGAGAAAAACAATGTTCGATCAAAGATGCTAATCACGTAGACTTCCTTTTGTTGACACTAGTGGTGCCACTATATTTCCCGTTCGCGTTTTAGCTTCACTGTCCTATCTGTATAGTAATCTGTGCAGTGGACCAGCCTCTTTTGTTTATATTAAATTAATATAAATTATTTTTTTTCTCTAAAATTAGTTTCTTATACTATTCTAGTCTAAATAACATAATTCTAACATTTTCATGAAATAAAATAACCAAAATTAAATTAAAATAAACAAATAAGAAATCAAATCTCAGTAAGAAAATTTATTAAGTTTTAAATAGATATTGTTTTTTATTCTTTTATTAATATTAGATAAATCAAATATTTTTTTAATTCAGATATTAATAAATGTTATACTACTATTCAAATATTTAATATTTTTGTAATTATTTTGAGATATAATTAATTTACATTGTATTTGTAGGATAAACTTAAATAAAATATATTAAGCTACTTCTTTTGCTTTTCACACGTGATCTCTAAAAACAACAAAAATAATAAACAATTCCTACTATTTATTAAATTAGATATTTTTTTTATTAATACTATATAATTCAAATAATTAATAAATTTAGATATTAACAATAATTATACTACTGTTCAAATACTTACTCTTTCAGAAATTTATTATTATTTTTATTTTATTATAACATTAACATAGTTATTACTTTGAGATATACTTTACATTATATTTGTATCTATAAATTTAACTAAAACAAATATATTAAATATAATTTGTACTTTTAGGCACACTGGAAGGTGATCCACTGTGTCCCGTGTCAGAGTAAAACAAATAATAATAATAAAATAATATATAGACTATAAATATGCTAATAATTTTTAAGAATTTAAAAACAGCAATATTTTGCCTTCCTTTAACAGCTATATAGTATTTATAGTCACTAGTTCAATCTTTATAAAATTTTAAAAACTTCAATGTGAAAAAATTACTTTGAGCCCCTCAAAACATAAAATCTTCTCAAAATAGTTATCTTACTATTTCCCATGTGATTTTTTTTTTGGCTCCATACAACTAATACTATGCTGCCATACATATGTATCCATATGAACTGAAAGAGTTGATTATTAATAGATTGAAATAGGGGTGGTCCACTGTGCCCCGTCCTCCCCTTCAAGGTTTGTGTTACAAATAATTCCAGTTTTAAATTAGTTGCAAATTAGGAAAGTGGTTTTATTTTAAAACGTCAAAAACTGCCAAACCAGTGCGAATTTTTCACGCTTTCTTTTCTTATTTACCTTTAAAATTTGAAACTCATAAATCTTAAACTAATTTCTCCACACAATTTTTATTTTTAATTCATCAGAACCCAAGTTATTGTGAAAACCAAATTAATATTGTGCGATAAAACGCTATGATGTTAAACCAAAATCATCCACAGAAAGGTTTCAAAATAAAATTTCTGTTTGACAACCCAGTTTTTATATTTTGCCAGGCAGTACAGCTTTAATATAAGATCCCCATGGCGACTTTTAAATTTTTGTTTTGTCGCCATGTTGGCAATGCATTTTCTTTAATTTATTTATTTTGGCATAATTTTTTTGTTAAAAAAGAAAAAAGAAAAAAAAAAGTAATTTATCTATTTCATTTATTATTATTATTATTATTATTATTGCGTTTTTTTAGTCAATTTATGACAATAGTTCATATTCTCTTTATATATTTAAAATATTGCTATGTTTAAAATGATGCTTTCAAAAATTGTAAATTTACAACTTTTAATAATACATTTTTCTATAAAATGATTAAATAATGAATGAACTGAGTTCTCGTGCTGAAATATTACTCATTATTATTATTATTATTATTATTAATATTAATATTATTATTATTATTACTATTGTTATTTTTCTTCATGTCACGTATTTTAATTTAATCATAACTGGTCCACGTTAGAGAAATATTTATATAGATATTTCGATTGGCGACTATTTTCAGCCCTGCTTTAGTATGAGACTCTCTTTGCGATTTGATAGACCTATTGTTACAGTGGACGGACCATTCCTTTATTTCGGGAATATACAGTCGGTAGTAAAATTATTGAAGCTCGCATCTACACTTTTTTTTTTTTTTTTTTAAGTTTGATCGCTATTTTTTATCATTAACTTACTTTTTAAAAACAGCATAAAGACTAAGATTATGATTCGACAAATATTTACTTAACAAAACAGTATTAGGTGTACACCTTTTAAATACGAATTATTGCTAGTGCGTTAATAATTTTGCTGCCGAATGTAAGAAATTGTGGCAAAGATGAAGCAGCAGAATTTAGGCAAAAGGTAAAATTTTTTGGACTTATACGCGTTATTGGCGATTATTTGTTTTGAATATATATATATAATTAAAAGATACATCAAGCAAAACTTGTGTAAAACATTATCTTTTCAGCTTTTAAATAATAAATAATAGCTTTTAAAAATTAAATACGAAATAATAAAATACGGAAATCCCAGTGAAATGTTATGAAATGTTATAGCTCCTCCTTTTATAAAACATTCTTCACAGCATTTTACAAAACATCTAACATTTTTTTTTTTTTTTTTTTTTTTTTTTTTTTTTTTAAATTCAAAACAGTCTAGCTTTTAAAGGGAAATAGAAATTCTTAAATGAACTTTCAAAAATAAGAAAAGGTGTCTACCTAAGAGAAAACAGATTTTAGAGCTTAGCGAAAAAATTTCAATGTTGGCCAGTTTGGCTTACTGTGGTCACTTTTGTGCCTTGTGTCACGTGACTTTTTTATGATTGATCTTTGCCGCACAAAAAGGTTGCCATTGTCTCATCTACTTTAATAATAGGTCTATGGGCGATTTCAAATGTTTTTCACCATTTTTACGAGGAATTGAAATGGTTATCGCAAATGCGTGAATAAAGACCTTGGCAAGAAACCTCCGAGCTACTAAATTTTCAAATTTCGCCAAGGGAGTCCCTTACTATCAGCGAATGAAAGTCGTGGCCAAATACTGTCATATACAGCCGTTAAGAAAATATAAATGATGTTTAATTATTTGAGATTCATTAAGTTGATTAGAAACACGGTTAATTTCAAATAAATTAAATATGCATTCATATTAACAAACAGTTTTAGTATAGGGCCCCCTTGGCGAAATTTGAAAATTGGCTCCGAAGTAGCTCGGGCGATTTTCGCAAGTCTTTTCTTACGCAATTGCGATAGCAATTTTAATTCATCTCCAAACTGGCAAAAAATAATAAAAGTCGCCAAAGGGGTTTCATACTAAAACTGTGCCCGCTTTACTTTGCGGATGATAAAATAAGGCGAAAAAACCTATAAGACTATTTGATTAATTTAAATTAATATTTTAAAAATAAATAAATCTAAATAAAAATTTAAAGCTATTGTGGTGTTAGTTTTATCAGATATTTTTGTTTATAGAGGTATAATTTTTAAATTTAACTTTCATGTATAAAGAAATATTTCTTTTTATGTAAAAAAATCAATAAATAAATGAAATGAAAATTAGTAAGCTTTTTATATTGTTGGCATCAGCTTGAAATTACAACTCAAAGAAAATTGTCGGGAGAAAACGCAAAAAATCGCATTTTTAAAAATCTAATAGAAATATCGAAAATTTAAAAGTATATTGAGAATCTGCACACATTCCTTTATCTAGAAAAAAATAATAAATAAAACTGCACGTGCCATAGGTTTTTTTTTATTTTTTTTTTTTTTTTTAATCTACGTTGCCTACAGGCAAAACGACAAATACATTCGGCAGCAAAAGTATCCGAGCACTAGCAAAAATTCCTATATAGAAAAAGTACACTTAATACAGTTTTGTTAAATAAATCCTTGTGGAATGTTGTTCTTGGTCCCTAAGAACATGATTCGACAAGGATTTATTTAATAAAACAGTATTAAGTGTACTTTTTTTACATAGGAATTTTTACTAGTGCTCGGATACTTTTGCTGCCGACTGTACTTTCTTTTATTGGTATAAAAGCAGGCTTTTCCCGCCTCGGCGGCAAAAAGAAAAAATATATATAAGCCCATTCGATTATTAAAATTAATGGTTTTAAAATAAATAAATAAATAAGAGGAAAATAAAGCTATTATGACGTCAGTTTAAACATTTTTTTCTTTCAATTTACTAATTCAAACGTTAAATAAATATATTTGTATTGTTGACTATTTCCAGCACATCTTTAATATGGGATTACCTTGGTGATTTCGGGCCGCGGTAGCCGAGTCGGTAGAGCGTCGGCCTCGTAATTGGAAGATTGCGGGTTCAGTACTCGAGTCGGCCAAAGACCGTCGTGTACACTAATGGTGGCTGGTGCACGTAAAATCTGTCGTGGCCGCAATGTCATCCATGTTCCCATCAAAAATTATACCTCTGGGGGTCACCGAAGTGGGAGAGCCATCCCTTCCGTGGAGGATAAAAATTGTGATGGCATGTCTCCGGACCGACCACCTTTAGGGGTGTGTCCCAGACCGTCGCCCATTGCCCATCTGCGCAGCACTAGTGCGACGTAAAATCCATCCATCCCATCCCTTGGTGATTTCAATATTTTTTCTTTTTTTTTTGCCATTTTAGCTACCAATTACGTAAGTAAAAATCTTGGCCAAAATGGTAAAAAATAATATATGTCGCTAAGGGGTTCTTATGTTAAAGCTGCGTCCACGTTACTTTTGTGGACCACAATAAAAAAAAATATTATTTGATTAATTAAAATTAATATTAAGAAAATAATAATAATAAAAATAAATAAATAAATAAATAAAATGAAGCTCTTATAACGTCAGTTTTATCAAAAAAAAAAAAAAAAAAGTTTAATACAGTTTTACATAAAAATAAATTTATTTCCTTTTAAATCGTAAGAAAATATGGAACACTTTTTTTTTTTTTTTGCCAACTTTTTTTTTTTTTTTTTTTTAAGTTAAAATGGGTTTTTTATTAATTATCTTTTGAAATAATTATCCTGTTGAACTAAAAATTACGGCGTAAGATAGATTTTTGTCTGATTAATAAGTGCACCAACTTTTGTAGTGATCAAAGGAACGGTATACTTTGTATAACGAATTAAAACTTGATATAACACTACATCCATTTTATCAAAATAAAATCGCGGTCCAAAGCATGTTTTTGGAGTGGTCGTACAGTCGTACCTAGGGTGCCTAGAATGGAGAGTGACGACAATTTGTCACAGCATCCGATTGGTCAAGCGGGGAAGACATCCGCCGGAGGCAATTTTGGATTTCTTTCCCATAGAGATTACATTGGGATTTTTGCGCTCTTTAATTAAAGTGTTACGTGTAATTGGATAAAAGATAAATTTAATTTTACGTTTTCATAAATATATTAAGGAAGGTTAACTGTAAAACCTGAAAGCATATTTAGCTGAATAATGCTAATTATTAATCTGTTATATTAAAATTAATCGTGATCTTTACATGTAGATTCAGGGTCGAACTTGTTTTTTAGCTTTAAATTTAATATAGAGATTATATATGAATCGTATTTTTTGTTATAACTAAACTGTATAGACTCTACACAGTTAAAAATTTCGCTTTTGACTTAAACTTGTGTGATTTTTCAGTAAAAAAACAAAGTTTTTATCATCAAATGTAATTAGAAGCTTTTGGCGATATTCTACGTAGTATTTGGCATGAATTTCTTCGTCAATGTTTTCTCCGTATTTCGTGGTTATTTTAAAGGGAAATTATAAACTTTGAAATGAATATCTGTGTGTAAAGACTCTTTTGTGCTCTCCTTTACCTATCTGTTAACTGCAATATTTATTGCACATATAAAAATTTTAATACATTTTGAACTATGAATCGAATACGTAAATTATGGATATTTAATGCTCTAAATCAAAATTGTAACAATTTATTATAAAATTTTTATATTCTTATGCATACTTTCTAATTTACATTTAACCTTCTAAAAATTATTTTGATATTTTTATTTTTCCTTATCTAATAATTTTATAATTATCAGTTATAATTTTATATTTTGAATGAAAGAAATAAATTTTTGATTTAAAATAAGTTGATTATTTGTAAAATATTATGTTAAAAAAGGAATTTCTTAAAAACGTACCTGTGTTATGCAAATAAATGTTGTAATATTATTAATTAACAAACTTACTTTGACACTTTCATACTATTTTAGATTTAGAATAAAATGATGCAAGAAAATTTCACAGAATAATTTACTACTTTTTTCTATATACATGGAAGAAGTAATTCTTTCCGATTATAAATAATTATATAAAAGTTTAGAATTAGTTGGACTATGGCATAAACGGGCGCATATCAGCTTATGGTGCATATTGCCCAACAAGTGGCGCTTTTCGGAAATTAATAGACGGATATATTTTTTTTCTTTTCTTTTATTTTTTATGTAGTCTTTTTTCCTAATAAGTACAAAACTTTGAATAAACACAATAAAAAGTAAGCGTTGTTGTTTTGTTTGCAGCACTCGTGCCTGTGCCTACTTTTTTCGCCTGACGAAGGGTCGTGTCTTCATTCGATCCGAAACAATTGTTGCGAATTCTTGCCTTTTATGGTGTTTATTCAAAGTTTCGTACTTATTATTTTCAAACGCAGCATTACAATCTTTTTAGGATATGCAATACATTTTTGAAGCCTTTCTGTTTTTAGCCAATACACAGGCTGCTAAAAAAGCAATCTTGCATGGTTTTTCTTTAATAGAGAGACTTTTTTGTTAACGCATAAATCATTGTTTTAATTATTTGTTATGTAGTATATATAAATAAATGTATATATAATATTAATGAATTTCAAAAATGTTGTATCCATGTTCTATTTATATATTTATTATATCGCTTAATTGCACTTAATGAAGTGTTTTTAAATTAGAAAAATTTGCATGCCTATTTTTTCTTCTGATTATAATTGTAGTCTCCAGAAGTTTAGATTTTTTTCTTTAGTGTAAAACCAAATATTATAATCAAAAACTCACAAATTTAAATGTATTAATAAGATAATACATTTAATTCCTTCAATTATTATATTTTATTTATTTTCATATTAGCTATCGCTCCATCAGTAGCCGAGAGGTTCTGCTTTCTCAGCTAGAAGATGGAAGGTGCTGGGTTCGAGCCTTGTCGCACTAGTCGACATAGACATTCAGAGTTTTCCGTAGTTTTCTTTGAAACTAACATAGATACGGTTTAGAACTCCTTACAAAGACCCCCAAGAAGGGTAATTTGCTATAGACCTAGGGCCCTAGTTAGTCATTTGGCTTTAACCCACACAACCAAACATCATAACAGGTATTACCGATAACATTTCTTGCAATTATACGTTATAGTTGTTGAAATATAACAAGAAAAAATTAAAACTTAACGAGAAGGCCAAGAACGATTTAATTAACAAAGTATTTATATAACTATACTGTAGAGAAATTGTTATTTGGTTTAAAATAAAAATTAATAATATATAATAATTTCTTACTCTATTTTTAAATCAACTTCCATTTAAATCAGATCTTTCTTTGATATGTATTTTTTTTTTCCTCTTTTTATTTATTTATTTTATTTTATTTTATTTTATTTTTTTTTTTTTTGGGTGGGAGGGAATATTAAGTGTGTATTTTTCTTTTTTCCATATTTTTATTAAAACTATATTACTGCTCATTTTTTTTTCTTTAATTAATTAATTTTTTTATTTTGGGTTTATGCCGGTTCATCGTTTGTTTACTTGGATTTTACAATCATTGTTATGATATATATAATAATAATTTGTCATTACAATGATTAAACACCGGAAAGAAAGACTTGAATTAATCAATAAACAATTATACACAGAAATGAAGCTTTGAACAAAGCAAAAGATATTGACAAACTAAAAATGTAGAAAAATAATTTTGATAATCCTCCCCCAAAATAACTTATATCTTTATTAGGTGAATGTGGAGTAAAGTGCCTAGAATGGTATACCGAGTATTACTGCAAGTAAATACATTATTAATTGAAATCATATTTTTAAAATGATGCTTGTCAAAACTATATAATAGTATTTTGGGTATTCGACTACATTAAATTATTTGTTTTTATACTACATATTAGGTGAAAATATTTTATAATTATTGAAATTTATAAACCAAATTTATAAAAACTAAATCAAACATATGTATTATATTTTTGGTTTTTGATGGATTATAGGGGGAAGTCATCAATGAATTATTGTTATATAATGTATGCTTTCATTAAAAAATGTCTTTAATTAATATTCCATTTCTTCTTTTTTTTTTCATTCCGTGAAATGTTTGAAAAGGTTTATATAATATGTATATATATATATGAAGAAATTTTGTTACGCTGAAAAACAGTCTGAATATCTCTAAAAACTACGATAATTGGAGGTTTATATGTATATATAATGAATGTGATCAGTAATTATCAAAGCAATTTTAAACAAAATAATAATAATGATAACACAATTTTCACTAACGTAGGTAAATAATAATAATAATAATAATAATAATAAAATGTGCATTGAGTATATTGTGAATATGAAACGCCGTTCCCCATGCGCTTAATTATTTTTAAATTCTCCATTATTATTCCATTCTTTTCTTTATTATTCGTCATATTTCTTTTATCATTATTTGTATTTTGGCCTATGATGTATTTAAACTTAGCCTATTTCTCTTACTTTTACTTTTAAGAGAGTAATCTATAGAAAATTTGTGATTTTTTTTTTTTTTTTTTTTTTTTTTCTGTCTGAAAAAAATCAGTCCTCTTTAAAATATATATTTTTTTTTCCCTTTAATTAAATAATGCTAAATTAATTTGAAAAATAATCAATCTATTTATATATTAAAATATTAAAACTTCATATTGGATTTGATAATGTTTATAGAAATTGTTTTACATCTGAATGTGATTTTATAGTAAGGATAAATAATTTAGCCTGTTTCAATGAATGGGAGAATCTCGACGAAAAATGAATATTTGTAAAATGTCAAACGAGCAATTTTTCGCCAAAGTGGATTACGTCGCCCTAAGAGATCCTCTCTAAGCAACCCTGGATGGGTTCGCAGACATCCACAGAGCATGCGCAGTAGGTATTGTCGCCACTCTAATAATCCAGACACTCTAGTCGTACCTAGGGTGTCTAGAATGAAGAGTGACGACAATTTGTCACAGCATCCGATTGGTCAAGCGGGGAAGACATCCGCCGGAGGCAATTTTGGATTTCTTTCCCATAGAGATTACATACATTGGGATTTTCGCGCTCTTTAATTAAAGTATTACATGTAATTGGATAAAAGATAAATTTAATTTTACGTTTTCATAAATATATTAAGGAAGGTTAACTGTAAAACCTGAAAGCATATTTAGCTGAATAATGCTAATTATTAATCTGTTATATTAAAATTAATCGTGATCTTTACATGTAGATTCAGGGTTGAACTTGTTTTTTAGCTTTAAATTTAATATAGAGATTATATATGAATCGTATTTTTTGTTATAACTAAACTGTATAGACTCTACACAGTTAAAAATTTCGCTTTTCACTTAAACTTGTGTGATTTTTCAGTAAAAAAAAAAAGTTTTTATCATCAAATGTACAGTCGGTAACAAAAGTGTCCGAACACTAGCGAAAATTCCTATGTAAAAAAGGCACGCTTAATACAGTTTTGCTAAATAAATCCTTGTCGAATCCTGTTCTTAGACTGACTAAGAACAGGATTCGACAAGGATTTATTTAACAAAACTGTATTAAGTGTACTTTTTTTATACAAGAATTTTTGCTAGTGTTCGGACACTTTTGTTACCGACTGTAATTAGAAGCTTTTGGCGCTATTCTACGTAGTATTTGGCATGAATTTCTTCTCCAGTGTTTTCTCCGTATTTCGTGGTTATTTTAAAGGGAAATTATAAACTTTGAAATGAATATCTGTGTGTAAAGACTCTTTTGTGTTCTGCTTTACCTATCTGTTAACTGCAATATTTATTGCACATATAAAAATTATAATACATTTTGAACTATGAATCGAATACGTAAATTATGGATATTTAATGCTCTAAATCGAAATCGTAACAATTTATTATAAAATTTTTATATTCTTATGTATACTTTCTAATTTACATTTAACCTTCTAAAAATTATTTTGTTATTTTTATTTTTCCTTATCTAATAAAAATTTTATAATTATCAATTATAATTTTATATTTTGAATGAAAGAAATAAATTTTTGATTTAAAATAAATTGATTATTTGTAAAATATTATGTTAAAAAGGGAATTTCTTAAAAACGTACCTGTGTTATGCAAATAAATGTTGTAATATTATTAATTAACAAACTTACTTTGAAACTTTCATACTATTTTAGATTTAGAATAAAATGATGTAAGAAAATTTCACAGAATAATTTACTACTTTTTTCTATATACATGGAAGAAGTAATTCTTTATGATTATAGGTAATTATATAAAAGTTTAGAATTAGTTGGACTATGGCATAAACGGGCGCATATCAGTTTATGGTGCATATTGCCCAACAAGTGGCGCTTTTCGAAAATTAATAGACGGATATATTTTTTCTTTTTATTTATTTTATTTATTTTTTTTATGTAGTCTTTTTTCCTAATAAGTACAAAACTTTGAATAAACACAATGAAAAGTAAGCGTTGTTGTTTCGTTTGCAGCACTCGTGCCTGTGCTTACTTTTTCCGCCTGACGAAGGGTCGTGTCTTCATTCGATCCGAAACAATTGTTGAGAATTCTTGCCTTTTATGGTGTTTATTCAAAGTTTCGTACTTATTATTTTTAAACGCCGCATTACAATCTTTTTAGGATATGCAGTACATTTTAGAAGCCTTTCTGTTTTTAGCCGATATACATGCTACTGAAAAAGCAATCTTGCATGGTTTTTCTTTAATAGAGAGACTTTTTTGTTAACGCATAAATCATTATTTTAATTATTTGTTATGTAGTATATATAAATAAATGTATATATAAAATTAATGAATTTCAGAAATGTTGTAGCCATGTTCTATTTATTTATTTATTATATCGCTTAATTGCACTTAATAAAGTGTTTTTAAATTAGAAAAATTTGCATGCATATTTTTTCTTCTGATTATAATTGTAGTCTCCAGAAGTTTAGATTTTTTTCTTTAGTGTAAAACCAAATATTATAATCAAAAACTCACAAATTTAAATGTATTAATAAGATAATACATTTAATTCCTTCAATTGTTATATTTTATTTATTTTCATATTAGCTATCGCTCCATCAGTAGCCGAGAGGTTCTGCTTTCTCAGCTTGAAGATGGAAGGTGCTGGGTTCGAGCCTTGTCGCACTAGTCGACATAGACATTCAGAGTTTTCCATAGTTTTCTTTGAAACTAACATAGATACGGTTTAGAACTCCTTAGAAAGACCCCCAAGAAGGGTATTTTACTGTAGACCTAGGTCCCTAGTTAGTCATTCGGCTTTAACCCACACAACCAAACATCATAACAGCTATCACAGATAACATTTCGTGCACTTATACGTTATAGTTGTTGAAATATAACAAGAAAAAAGTAAAACTTAACGAGAAGGCCAAGAACGATTTAATTAATTAACAAAGTATTTATATAACTATACTGTAGAGAAGTTGTTATTTGGTTTAAAATAAAAATTAATAATCTATAATAATTTCTCACTCTATTTTTTAAATCAACTTCCATTTAAATCAGATATTTCTTTGATATGGTTTTTTTTTCTTTCTCTTTTCTTTCTCTCTTTTTAATTAATTATTTATTTTTATTTATTTATTTATTTTATTTTATTTTTATTTATTTATTTATTTATTTATTTTATTTTTATTTTTATTTTTTTTATTTTTTTTTGTGGGGGGAGTATTTAAGTGTGTATTTTTTTTTTTTTTTTTCATATTTTTATTAAAACTATATTACTGCTCATTTTTTTTCTTTAATTAATTAATCATCGGTTCATCGTTTGTTTACTTGAATTTTACAATCATTGTTATGATATATATAATAATAATTTGTCATTACAATGATTAAACTCCGGGAAGGAAGACTTGAATTAATCAATAAACAATCATACACAGAAATGAAGCTTTGAACAAAGCAAAAGATATTGACAAACTAAAAATGTAGAAAATTAATTTTGATAATCCTCTCCAAAATAACTTATATCTTTATTAGGTGCATGTGCAGTAAGGTGCCTAGAATGGTATACCGAGTATTACTGCAAGTAAATACATTATTAATTGAAATCATATTTTTAAAATAATGCTTGTCAAAACTATATAATATTATTTAGGGTATTCGACTACATTAAATTAGTTGTTTTTATACTACACATTAGGTGAAAATATTTTATAATTATTGAAATTGTTAAACCAAATTTATAAAAAATAAATCAAACATATGTATTATATTTTTGGTTTTTGATGGATTATAGGGGGAATTCATCAATGAATTATTGTTATATAATGTATGCTTTCATTAAGAAATGTCTTTAATTAATATTCCATTTCTTCTGTTTTTCATTCCGTGAAATGTTTGAAAAGGTTTATAATATATATATATATATATAAAAGAAATTTTGTTACAGTGAAAAACAGTCTGAATATCTCTAAAAACTACAATTGGAGGTTTATATGTATATATATATACTATATATATATAATCAATGTTATCACTAATTATCAAAGCAATTTTAAACAAAATAATAATAATGATAACACAATTTTCACTAACGTAGGTAAATAATAATAATAATAATAATAATAATAAATGTGCATTCAGTATATTGTGAACATAAAATGCCGTTCCCCATGCGCTTAATTAATTTTAAATTCTCTATTATTATTCCATTCTTTTCTTTATTATTCGTCATATTTCTTTTATTATTATTTGTATTTTGTCCTATGATGTATTTAAATTTAGCCTATTTCTCTTACTTTTACTTTTAAGAGAGTAATCAATAGAAAAATGGTGATTTTTTTTTTTTTTTTTTTCTGTCTGAAAAAATCAGTCCTCTTTAAAATATTTTTTTTTCAGTTAATTAAATAATGCTAAATTAATTTGAAAAATAATCAATCTATTTATATATTAAAATATTAAAACTTCATATTGCATTTGATAATGTTTATAGAAATTGTTTTACATCTGAATGTGATTTTATAGTAAGGATAAATAATTTAGCCTGTTTCAATGAATGGAAGAATCTCGACGAAAAATGAATATTTGTAAAATGTCAAACGGGCAATTTTTCGCCAAAGTGGATTACGTCGCCCTCTCTAAGCAACACTGGATGGGTTCGGAGACATCCACAGAGCATGCGCAGTAGGTATTTTCGTCACTCTAATAATCCAGACACTCTAGTCGTACCTGACATCGTTCTTGGGGCCTCGTGCTCATTATCATACTTAATATTATGCACAGATAAATAATTTTGCTTCGATTCGTGATGTCAATGAATTGCATTCATTTGTCGACGTATAAATTACGATTCTTTGACAATAAATTTTTTTGGTATGCATGATGCATGATTATCGTTGATATTCATTTATTTGTAGGTTCAGTATCAAGTTTTCAAATAAAATCTGTCAATTTACTTTTTGTGAATACGATTTTCTGTAGTAAAACCTTTTCTATTTATACTTTTTCACGATATTTGTTTTTAAATTTTTGCAATAATAAATTCATTATTTTATATTTTATTTACTCGATGTAAAATGAAAACTCATCTGCCTCATTCTTTTACGGGAAAAGTATGGGTTTTAGCAGTGTTGAATGCATATCAGAGATTTCGGAAAAAAGAAAAAAAAAAAAAAAAAACTTTTATACTTAGCATGATACTTAACTCTGCTGCTTCTTGTCTAATGGACCAAATTGAGAAGATATAAACCAAATGTTTTTTATTTCAATAATTAACCGTACTTTTATTTTATATTTTTGAACTAAATTAATGCAACATTTACTTTATTTATTTATTTATTTCTATTTTTAAGATAGTATTTGATGTAAAATAAAAATTTTCATGCGTAGCAATTTTGGTCAAAACGAGCCCGACAACAGCACTTATACTATATTTTTGGTGGAAAAAAAAAAAAAAAAGATTAGTTTAATTGCGATCACTTTTTGGAAATAATTTTTTTTTAAATTCATATTTACATTCTACATTACATAAACTCAATTACTTTCTCTTGAAAAGACTAAGCGCCTTATTATTATTATTATTATTATTATTATTATTATTATTATGACTTTTTTTTTTTTGTTTAATTGAATCCTTTTATTTTATTCAAACTAATGATTTTTATTGCAGAAATTTTTACAGGATCTATAGGGTCTGAACTGTGTCACATTAACTGAAATCACCCTGTATATTTTTAGTGTTTCATTACCATGAGTTCGCCGTTTTAAAATAATAATAATAATAAAATTAATTAATCTCTTAATAAAAGTTTACCCATGTCTTTTATTAAAATATTTATTTAGATTTCAAGTTTCTCTTTTTTTTCTCTTTCTCAAATCAGTTGAAAAAAAAAAAAGAAGAAGAAGAAGAAGAAGAAAAATGCAGCGAATGATAAATGTTTCGTGTTTATTACAGGCATGATTAAAGAATATTATCCAGCTGATTTATATATAATCACTATCTTATTGTTCACTAAATTATTTTTCTTTATATACAGCTGTAGATAGATTGAATAAGACATTATGTATATATTTTGACTTAATTATCATACGAAAAATACACACTGTTAAAGGAAGACTCCGTTCGAAAGATAAATTTTTCCGTCTTTCTATGGATAATAAATTATCTTCACCATGCATTTTTTTCATTAAATATTGAACAATTCTAGACAATACATCATTCAAATCCCAAAATTGAAAACTCAAATATCTTCACGAACGATAATATATTTTCTTTTCATATTCAGAAAACAAAAGATGAAAATTGACAATCAAAACTTATAGCGTGACGTTCAGTCTTTTAGATCTTTTGCAAGGCCACTTCGACAACCATTTAGTAACTGTTATATCGTTTGATTTATTTAGCACATTTTCTCCGGGATGTTCTGGGATACAGACACAATTCTCGCCCAATAAAAGAATCGCCACTGTCGCACGGACACTAAAAGGAATGACTGTCAGCGTTATTGGCCGAAGGGCATGCTGATAAACGATATGTTATTTCGGGAATGTGCCGCAGATAACAGGGTCCCGGACAAGTCTGGAGACATCACATATCACGCGCGAAGAAAAACATTTCATGTGAGATTGCGCAAGATTGTCCATTATGTCCTCTATATCTGCTTAAATCCTAGGTCAGTAGGGTGATTTATTGAGACCGATCAGAACATTATGAGAGTCGTTTCAGAGCTGTTGTCGTCTTGTCAAGATTTGGCAGCTAATTTATTTATGTTACGAAAATTTCTAGGTGTTAAATGAGTTGTATCAATACAAATGATTCTAGTTTAGCGTACAAAGTGGACTAATAAATCATCATTTCTAAATATGTGTTTATCGAATACTTTTTAATTGGTTTTGTTTGGCAATGAATGTTTTCAATTAATATTCTAATTTTTAATTGTCAAGAAAGTTTTAACTTAATTTGAATAAGAATATAATATTAATATATAGTAGTCCATTTAATAATTTAAAAATATTTTCTTAATTTTAAATTAGCTTATATATATATATATAATATGATAAAATAAAATAATGCATCTCCTTAAGGTCAATAAAAATAAAAGACCTTGAATATTAGTTATAATGAAACATACGGATGCATTTTTAAAATATATTTATATACTTTTTCATATGCTTATTATTTCCTAGTTTATTTAAAAGGAGTCGATAATTCTAAAGGTCATGTTTTAATATAATAGAATACTAAAATCATTTTCTAAGTAAAACAATTTTCACAAGAGGTTAAAAAAAAAAAAAAAAATCACATTGCAGGCTCGTGATGGCCATCTTAGAGGGCAGTGGACAGAGAGACTTAGGACTATTTCATATTCCCTTGTGTACAGTATATTTGTGCCTTCAGAGATACCATAGGTAAAATAATCAAATATATTCATCTGAATGTTTAAATACGCATGTATTTTAAACTCGTGTCTTGTGAATAAAGGTTATTTTCTGTGTAGAGTGATTAAATTTCTTTAGTCGATTGAAGGAACTAAGAAAGCCTCTGTCAGAGGGCGTAGAGGAATAAATCCCCCTGTCCTCTGGGTTGTATCCTAAATTCATAGTGATAGATGTCAAAAAATAAAATTCCTCATTACTGACGATTTAAAAAAAGCGTGTAATATTCCTATTCGAAATTTGCTATCATGCTTTCAAATCCAGTATTTTAAGGATGATATTACTATTAAAGTGATTACTATTATTAAGAATATTAAGCATTATAACGATTTTAATAATAATAATAATAATAGGTTGTAGTCGATACTTGGGATTTAAATTGCTCTTTACATAACATATTTTATAAAAATATGTATTAAGTTTTTGCAAAAATTAACCCAGTTTTCTCGCTATGTGAATTTTTATCACTGAATGTACATATTGTATGCGGGATTTGACTTGTCACAATTCATTATAGCCGCCCATTTTCCGGCTGACTCATAGATACGCGTATAGAACTCATATGTACGTCTCGTACAGAAGTCAGGTGTCTGTCTTCTATAGAATTCAAACTGACTTCCTTAAATTCAAATAATATTTCGGGACGTGGAATGCTAAAGTCGAAACAACAGGACCATTTTCATGCTGTTCTATCTGCATCTGCAATATCCCTGTGCATGTTATAAATTTTAAGAGCTATTTAACTGTTTTTATTTACATCAAAAAGTGGATACAATTAAACATGTTTGCTTTCTCCATTCTTAACTGAGTAGTCTTCAGCTCAAAATCACCACAACATCTTTTTAAAAAGTGGATAGAACTGGACATGCTCGCTTCCTTCATGCTTAACTCTATCATTTTCAGCTGAAAATTAACGCAACATCTTTTCAAAAATGAATGGAATCGAAAATGCTCACTTTCTTCATTCTTAATCCGTCATCTTCAGTTCAAAATCAATACAAAGTCGTCTTTTTCAAAAAAAGCGATATTTAAGCTGTATTTATACGCATAGCAATTTGCATAGCGAATAACGAACATCAAACGATAAACAAATTTGAAACACTGCACAGATTTTGCATCAAAAGAAAATGTTTTAATTGAATGAAAAATCTAATAAAATGATTTGTTATAAATTCTTTTTTGAACTGCCCAGTTCCTTTATTTATTTATTTATTTATTAATATTTTTCAAATTAAAGTAATAGTTCATCGATAATGTTAACTGATTTATAAGAGGATAATATTTTGTTATTTAGTAAAGGAACTTTTAAAGGAATAAACATTTATTTTTAGTCTATTTATTATTTATTCTGTTGAATCTTTTCTAACTATTAATCTTCTCCCCTTTTAACATAAATAAAATGGCTCGTAAAGTCAAAAACAGTGCATTCTAGCCAACAACCTGCAAAACATAAAAAAAGAAAAAAAAAAAAAAGTTTAATAAGGAATAAAAAATGAAGAATTATTATTATTTTTATTATTTTGCATAAAAAAATCAGATTATTTTACATTAAAAACAAGACTAAACAAAGATAACAAGCTATGCGAAGGATAATTTTTAATACTTTTCAACAAGGTTGAAAAGTGTTAATGACTTCGGCTTGTCTGTCTGTCTCTACGCGCTCTAACTACCGTAAACATTCAAATTTCTTGAAACTGATAGATGTTATTCAAGTCATATTCATCGGATGTTCCCTACTGAAAATGGAGTTAATACCTCTATTGGTTTGTGTACAGGGACATCCGAAAATATTCCAAAGCATTGTGTTCTATGAGAGGTATTTCTATAAACCATATTTTAATAACATACACAAATCTTAATGAAATTGAAATATGTTATTCAAATTCACTTTCTGAAGTTCCCCATTGAAAATGGAATAAATACCATCAATAGTTTGTGTGCAAGGACACCCGAAAGTATTTCAAAGCATTGCGTTCTATGAGATATATATACATATATAAAACAAATTTTAATAACTTTACTTTCCACAAACCTTAATGAAATTGAAATATGTTATTCATATGAACAAAACAATGCTTTTTATAGAATATAGTATGATTAGCATTATATTTACAGGTTCGCATAAAAATATTCAGTCACATAAAGGGCTATTATTAAAAATTTGCTGGAGTTGCATTTTCGTTTATATGTAACATTTTTTTACACTTTCTAACTATTTTAAACTGTGAATAACATTTCAATTTGTGTATCTGTCTGTTCGCCTGTTCATCTTTCTGTCTGTCCGATCCCACCGTTCTTAAATACTTTGAGATTTTTTTTAAAAATCAATATATGTTATTCAAGTTCACTATAGAATATTTTCTATTTAAAATGACATTAATAGGTCCTGTAGAACTGGTTTGTGTACAGGGACACCCAAAGAATTCCAATCCTTGCGTTGTTATAAATCACATTTAAATAACTTTTTACTGTAAAAATTAGAAAGGAATTGATATTTATTGTTAATATGCTAAAATAATATTTTATATAGAATGTGATATGGCTCATCTTCAGAGTTACAGGGTTACACTAAAATATTCAGGAATATTAAGGGCTACAATTAGAATTTCAGGCCTGCATTTTTTTTTTTTTTTTTTTTTTCCGTTGAGCATTTTTAACACTTTCTAAGAATGTTTGAATTATGAATACAATTAGTCTGTTTGTTTGCATTCAGTCCTTCTGTCTGTCTATTGTGTGATAACGTAGGCAAAGAACACTGTAAGTCATACGATACAACAGTTACGTACAGTTGGAAAGTGTTAATAATGTATGCGTACCGCATGATTTTTTGTTCTTGCTTTTATTTTATTTTCCCCCCCCCCTCTTATGTCAATTGATAAATATTGCTATTGTTTCCAATTGCGAAGTATAAGCCTTACCTGTAGTTAAAAAAAGAAAGTTGAAAATTTATTAGGCATTTATCGTTCGGTGATAACAAAATGCGTGCATGCGTTTATGAAACATGTACATGTAATGTGCTTTACACTACTCTCTGCTATCAACACTTGACAATGACAATAAAAAAGATAAGGTTCACAAAATCATAATGTAGACCTTATTTTGTTAAGTTATTTCTCGTTTAATGATAGACTTATATCTTCAAAATGTTATCTATTCATGTCTCCTTTATTAGACATCCTATATTTTGTGAATGTGCCCCTGTTCGGTTAATAGGACATTTTGATAAAGATTGGAGAATTTGACAAAAATTAATAACAATGAACTAAATTTCTGAATATACTTGTTGTTGGCGTAATGATGTTATTTGTGAATCTTTAATACTTATAAATTTCGAATGACGGAATTTTAATAAAATACATGCAATTATTAA
Organism: Salticus scenicus; assembly: GCA_963930645.1. Taxonomy (NCBI): domain Eukaryota; kingdom Metazoa; phylum Arthropoda; class Arachnida; order Araneae; family Salticidae; genus Salticus; species Salticus scenicus. Next base: position 38,620,949 of record OZ005657.1, on the reverse strand, counting down.
TATTGTTCTATATAAAAACAATCAATTTATATCAAAACCAATAATTAATTAATTATTCCAGAACCACTTTTTTATTTTCTGTATTAAATAGCGAAAATAAATTTTCTTAACAATAATGTGTAAAATTTGATATTTTAAAAACACATATAGTTACGTACATGTGTGGTGGACACTCTATTAGCAGTGGCAACTTATGACCTAGTTAAAAGTTCACTCAATATTTTCTTTTGAAAATTGCTAAACTAATAATAATAATAATAATAAAGCTGTTAGACACATAGTTGATCATAAATATATATATATATTTAAAGACATGTTCTTTTTCCAAAAATTTTGCTTTGAAATATCTATTTGTTAACCTCATTAAATTCAAATAGTATTTCATTTAATGAATGAATAACTTTTTAAGTAAGTACTATAAATAATAATAATAATAATAATAATATAGTAATTTCAAGTCAAAATAATAGCATGGCCCTTCATCGGGTGAAAAAACGAGACCTGAGTGCATCACTGAAGCAGTAATTACGCACTCCTGCCTACTAAGAAATTCAAAGATAATTCTACATTTAGCTTAGTAGGAAATATTGTTTGTTAAATTTCGAAGTAGTGCTGCTACTTACCAAGCAGAGGAATGCTAGAAGTTTAAAAAATCGATTAAAACAAGAAATATATATATATATATATATTCATACATTTTTGCTTAAAAATTGTTAAATGGTTGGTTTTAGTACGAAACCAATGAACGATAAAGGATCAAATTTAAACTAAAAAAACAAGCCACACAAGCCTCTTCTATTAATACGTTTTGAAGTATGAAGATCTTATGCCACCAGTTTAACAATGAGGTCAGTTTTACTGAAACAAGACGAACTTTTTAACATGTCATTATTTCTTTTTGCTTTGAATACACTTAGAGAAAATACTTGTTGAGTTAACAGAAATTTTGTTGTCAAAATAAATAAGTAAATAAGTAAAATACTGTTTTAATGTATTTCAGTAGAAATTTTGTTTAGATTCGCAAAAAAATTTTAAATGATTTATTTATTTATTTATTTATTTATAACAAAAAATTTTCTTTTTCTTACAAAGAGTTGGATTTTTATTTACATAAATGCAAAAAATTATAGCAAAGTTAAACAGAAAAAAAAAAAAAAAAAAAAAAAAAAAATGTTGATATAAGCAAATACAAAGAAATTTTGTAATATTGTGAACAATATTTTTTGTGTTGTCCTAAGGAAGCAAATAATTTGCTTCTAACAAAAATTTTGTTTAAAACAAAAAAATAACGTCAACAAAACACATTTTGTAGTTTTAAACAAATTCTTTCTCCTGGTAAGGTAAGCTAAATTTTGTTTTCTTTGCATCTCCTTAATTCAAGCTAATATCTTGTGCACTACTTTTGTGTTAAAACAATTAAGCAAAAATTAGTTTAATCTGTTAAAATGTTTTTCTTTCTTTTTTAAATAAAATAAAATGCTTTAATAGGTGTCCACACACTACTAGTATGTCAGCATTGCTTCTGTCCACTACTGGATCATTGGAGTCAGAGAGGGAAAACCAGTAGTGGAAAGAGGGTCGTATGCGGATTCGGAATGTGGAAGATTCCTTTCATTCAAAATCAGATCGGTGTACTGTAGTATATTTTAAGAAGTTTTTTCTTCAAATCGTCAGAAGACATTTCCATTGTTTAGAAATGACACGTAGAATTCCAATAAATATCTGAAAGAAAGAGTAACTATATTTAGTACTTACAATATTATCAAACAAGAACGAAAAATCATGCGATGTGCATTGATTATTAACACTTTCCAACAGTACGTACTTATTATATCGTATAACTTTCAATGTTCTTTGCCTGCGTTATCACACAACGGATAGACGGAAAAGCTGGAAGGCCTGCAGATAGACGAACTGAATTCAAAATCACCTTAAACATTGTTGGAAAATGCTAAAAATGCTTAACGCAAAAGAAAATGCAACCCTTAGGTTTTAATTGCAGCCCTTAATGCATCTGAATATTTTAGTGTATCCCTATAAACCTGAAGGTTGACTGTAGTAGAAAGTTATTTAAATGCGATTTATAAAAATGTCTGTCCTAAAACGCAATGCATTGGCAGTTTTTAGGTCTCCCTGAACACAAACCAGTAGTACAGCACCTCTTAATGCCATTTTAAATAGGTATCATTCTATAATAAATTTGAATATCATTTATCACTTTCTAAAAATTCTGAAAATATTTACAGACGGGGAGGGGGCGTGGACAGGTGGAAAGACAGACACACAAATTCAAAAGATATTAACACTTAAAAGTTATTAGAAGCTGTCAAAAACTCTTAATGTAAACGAAAATGCAAGTTCAGAAAATTACCGATAACAGCCGTTAATGTATCTGGATATTTTTATGCGGCCCTGTAAATATAATGCTAAATTCTATAGAACACATTCTTTGTGCATATGAAGAACGTATTTCGATTTCGTTAAGATTTGTGCAAAGTAAAGTTATTAAAATTTCGGTTATAGAAATACCTCTTATAGAACGTAAGGCTTTCGAATACTTTCAGGTGTCCCTGTATACAAACTAGTAGAGGTATTCCCTCCATTTTCAATAGGGAACATCTGATAGTGGACTTGAATAACATATATCAGTTTCCAGAAATTCCATGAATATTTACAGGAATTAGAGTGCGGACAGACAGACAAACAAATCGAAGTTATTAACACTTTTCAACCTTGTTGGGAAGTGTTAAAAAGGGGATGATTAAAATGTTATTTTCGAATTAGGACTCATTTAATAATGTGTGTTATTGAAACCGTTAAATTTTTCAGATGTAATTTTTTTCAACTTATGATACAAATTTACATCATTTATTTATATGTTTTTCATTCTTTAAACGCATTAATGAAGCATAAAATATCCTTTCTTAATTAAGTATGTATTTTAAATCCATTCGCGTTTCATTTCTTCATTTCTGAAAAAAAATCAAAGGTGTCCACTACTGGGCTTACAAGTGCGCACTACAGCCGCATTTAAAGCGTTCTGGAAAAAAAAAATGTATATATATATATATATATATATATATATAGCATAAAAATGTTTTAATTAGCAGTTTTCGCAGTACCATGTACAGAAGGAATTAATTGAAGTACTGAACACTGTTTATAGTTACAATTTCTAAAATTAAGTGAAATACACAGAAAATAGCCAGAAAATGTACTTCACTGAAAATATTGAAAATACACTTAATATTGAAAATATTTATAGACGCTGAAGGCGGGTAGACGGACAGGTACACAAATTCACAGTCGGACAGAGAGAAACACAAATTCAAATCATATTTACACTTAAAAATTGTTAGTAAGTGTTAAAAAGGCTTAATGTAAACGAATTGCATTTTCGTTTACATTATCAGCAAATTTCCGATAATAGCCCTTAATGCAAATGAATGTTTTTGTGTGACCCTATAAATCTTAATGCTAATTATACTATATTCTTTACAAAACATTCTTTAGTGCATAAGAATAAAATATTTCAATTTCATTAAGAGTTCTTCAAAGTAAAGTTATTTAAATATGGTTTATAGAAATACCTGTCATAAAATGCAATGCTTTGGAACACTTTCGCGTGCTTTTGTACATAAACTAGGGGTAGTACTTACTTCATTTTCTATAAGAAACGTCTGATAGGAAAAACATATATCAATTTCATTCAGATTTGTGTAAAGTAAAGAAATTAAAGTATGGTTGATAGAAATACCTCTCATAGAACACAATGCTTTGTAATACTTTCGGGTGTTCCTGTACACAAACCAGAAGAGGTATTCACTCCATTTTCAATAGGGAACATCCGACAGTGAACTTGAACAACATGTATCCGTTTCAAGAAATTCTACCATGAATATTTACGGGAGTTAGAGCACGGACAGACAGGAGGACAGACAGACAAAACCTTTTTCGAAAATATTAAAAAGGGGGGGGGGAGGAAAAGAAAAAATGAAGGAAAAAGCAGGAATAACTTTTAAACCATCTTATTTTCAAAAGAAAAATATGAAAAATATTAGGTCTACCGGAAAGTTTTGTTCTTTTGAATTAAAATACTGACATCGAAAATTTATCCTGGACAATATTTAAGATATTCTTGGATAACTTTTAAGATGATAATTGCTAAAATATTATATATATATTATTAAGCAAAATTTTTCGGCGTCATTTTATTAATTCAAAAGAACAGAACTTCCAGGTAGACCTAATGTTTTAGAACAAACAAGCAAATTAGCTAATCTCATCCTAAATCAAATTATCAAATTTTCCTTTTGGTATAGTTGTGAAAAAATTAATATGCCAATTTTCAGAAATTTTTAGTTTTTAGTTTTTCTGTTACACAAAACAAATTTCTGTAAAAATAAAATAAAATAAAAATTTCCAAAGGTTACATTTAACCTAGAAGATACACCCCCCCCCCCCCCGCAAAAAAAAAAAAAAAAAAAAAAAAAAAGTGAAAAAAATACAGCTTCTTATAGCTGGAGCAAACAAGTTTTATTAGTATTCACAGGAAGAATGAAAAATAACGCAAATTTAAATACACTTTAAAAGAACCTAATTTAAATTAACGCCATCATTCATATCTATACGGCATAAAAGTTAATTTCAATTGTTGATTGACAGTAAATGAGTTATTATCAGTCAGCTGTCAAGGCAAATAAAGGTCAACAATAAATAAAAACTAAAGGCTTTCTAACAGATCAAGGACGATTTTATTTTCAAGAACATGAACTAAGACCCCGTATTTCTATTTTTATCAAACTACCAGCAAAAATGGTGGCATTTAAGAGCGTATTAACGCTGTCGGTGCGATTACGCTATTGATTTAAGATGAAAATCAAAGATGCGTTCGTGTCGGTAGTTAAAATATGTAACAGCTCGAGATTGAATAAATATTCATTGGAATCTGTCAATGAAAAGATCAATTTATACGATAAAGAGAGCTCTCAGCTTTTTAATCTTGATTTTATATCTAATGTTTTGGTAATTAATTTATCTAATCTTCAATCTAATAATGACTGCAATAATTTTATTGTAAAATAATGCATTTGAAATGTTGATTTGTTTTCCTTTCTAATTTTGTTTAAAGGTATAAATTTTCTTAAAATTCTGTAAATTATAAAACATAATTTGGCGAGTTAGTAATTTTTTAATTAGTTAATTATTAGTTAATTATTAATTAATCAATTATTAATTATTAGTTAATTATTAATTAATCAATTATTTATTATTAATTATTAGTTAATTATTAATTAATCAATTATTTATTATTAATTATTAGTAATAATTAATAATTATTAACTATTGTAATAATTATTAATAATTATTTGTTAATTAGTTAATTTGTACAGTCGACAGGAAAAGTATCCGAGTACTAGCAAAAATTCTTATGTAAAAAAGGTACACTTAATACAGTTTTGTTAAATAAATCCTTGTAGAATCCAGTTCTTAATCAGTGTAAGAGCATGATTCAACAAGAATTTATTTCTCAAAACGTTATTAAGTGTACCTTTTTAACATAGGAATTTTCGCTAGTGCTCGAATACTTTTGCTGCCGACCGTATTTCAAGTATTAAATCCTAAAAAATATAATTCTTTTGAACTTCAGAAATTATTGCTCCCTCAAAAAATATTTATTGGTTTATTTCTAAAAAATAATAACTATGATACGAATGCGTTTTATGTGTGTTTGTTTCTTTAATAAACATAGATTATTTCACGCAATTTTGACTTCCTCAAAGTAAAATTATTATTTTTTGGCTTCTGCAGAGGACTCGCTATAAAACGATAACAATTATTATAGCACTGGTTAGTAATAAAGATAACCCCATATACCGATCTCGAAAGAAAAATTTATCTAAACTAAATTGTAAAATTTCATTAGATTACGGAATTAAAATGGCGATAGATCTGCCTTTTCACCTCATTCTTCCACCACTTTATTCATATAATAATTTCTCACTTATCTCGAAACATACGACGTAAGATTGCTATAAAATCTATGTTATTGCGTAGTCGGGGTTCGTGAATCGTCCGTGAATGAATGACAGGTCTTGGAGAGGCTTAAAATTTTATTTACAGAATATTCCAGATAAATTACAGGTCTGTTAAACAAGTATCAATTTCAATTTCACTAGAAAACACAGCTTAAGTAACAGCTGACAACTTAAAAATCACAGCATAAACTTTACACTAACACACAGCTTTCCCTGTAATCAAAAGCAGAGACCTGGTCAAGCAGTGTTCTTTATACTGCAATGACTTGACGTGAAACTAACTGACTTCGGCCGGGATGCAATCTCTTTGTATAGCCTCGTACAACGCCAGAATTTTCCAGTAGTTCGCGAAATATTCGATTTAGAGCTTACACAACCAATCTATCGATAATAAGGATTTTTCGCCAAAGTCGCCGAAGGCTGATAAACTCACCACTTTGTCGCCAAGGTCATTATCTGCCAGTGGCCCTATTCTGGCTTCTTCGGAAAAAGACGAATCGATTGTCATTTTTTCGATCGAACGATATTCAGCGGTAGAGTGATTCTGCACTTCGAACGTTATAATCAAACGACGATGGAGTGAGTTGCGTTAGAGGTTAACTCTTTCAACCAATCAGAACGAAGAATTCAGATTCACGTGATTTCTTTTATTATAACTGTTTGGCGCAGTATGTCGCATAGTGGACCTTGCGCCACTAAAAGCCAACCAACCAAAACCAATCTTTTATTATGATTACATGTGTGTATCAAGCAGACGTTAAATGAAAAGATTCTTAATTTGTCTGTCGTGTAATAAGAAAATAATAATAATAATAATAATACAAATGAACAAATCGTGTATAAAACGTTTTCCGCTTAAATTTAATTGTGCCATCTAGGTGAAAAGAAATTTAAAATAGACAAGTAAATTTTTATGTTAGAGTGGCTGTTAAAATTAATACAGCCGCTCAATATAATATTTACTCGGCACAATATTTACAAAATAATAATTACTCTTCAAAATAACGAGTAAATATTTTCACATCTGTTTTTTAAAATGCAACATGGTAATTCTTTTTATTTCATGCTTTAATCATTCATGTTCTCATGCTTTAATTATTTTCCTAAACATCATTTTTGCAATATAGTTACACTACATCTTTATTGCGGTATTTATTTGATATATATATATATATATATATATATATATATATATATATATATATATTCAATCACATGCCAATTTCTTCAAACATATCCGTATAAGATAAATTTTTATTTTAATGAGCGAATATATTTTTTAGTTAAAATTTTTAGGTTTTCAATTCCTTTCTTGTTTAAACTATATTTTTTATTTTAGTGCTATTGAAATATTTGGTAAATAGATATAGTTATGTAAAATTAAACTGTATTGACTAATGTACTAAGTAAAACATACAAATATTTTTACTTGATTAGTAGCTCCATTTGTAGCAGAGAGGTGGAGCTTTCAAAACTAATATTAAATTCATTGCATGCTAGCTAAATGCTTTCATTCTAAGATTTTTGAACTATTTGACGTTAAAAAAATTATATAGTCATTGTCTTTTGAGATGATAAAAAAATTTAGAGATTAATTTCACTGAACATGATATTATTAAATAATTTGTTTGATATTATTAAATAACATTATAGTTTTAAAAAATTAAAGAACACGCTTTTATAGAAATATGAACTAAAAAGCACAAAATATCTATCTTAGTATTAAAATACAAGATAAGAGAAAATCGTGTGAGTGACACACCATAATATTTACATAAATTTAAATCTTTAATTAAAATAATTTAGAATTAAACAAAAACCATTTTTAAAAATCTCCCCTGACTGGGCTCGAGCGCTAGACCTTTAGGTTCGAAGCGAGGAGCTTTACCTCACAGCCACGGCGTCCACGTAGAGAAAGTCTTTTTTTACAATATAGATTTTTTGTTTGCTCCCAGAGCGGTTACAAACATACTAACATACATACAAACATACATACAGGTGAAGCTAATAAAAGCGTGTTAATTAAAAGTGAATTGTTTTCAGTAACATCTTTTTAATAAAAATATTATTTTTGTTTATAGAACTTTGATTTACACTGTATTTTAAGCTAATTTATAGACAATTACTTGTATATTTATACTAAAAGCACTTTACTCAATATTTAACATAAAGGTACATGATAAAAAATATATTGCTTTCTAAAATATGTTAAACTTTAAAATTGTTTAGAAGATTTACTATATTAAAAAATGTTATGTCAAAGTAGGCAATTGTATAGAATCATTTAAAACAATTACTTTTTTTTAATTAATTAGATTCTTAATTACAGTTGAAATTTTCGTAATTTTAAAAGCATAAAGGTTTTATATTATACTTTTTCACTTTATTTAAATTTGCATCTTTGTAGGAAAATGTGCGTTAAATTTTATTTACACTCTATGTATTTTAAGGTTTGATAAAATTTCTTTTCAAATCCTCAAAAATTTATTAAGCTTCCTTATTTAAAAATTCATGATTATTTCTTAAAAAAAAAAAAAAAGTGTTGAACGTTTTTATCATACCACATAGGTGCGCCATATTGTATTGTAACGAATACAAGGGCCATTCAACTACAGCCTTATAGCTTTCGAAAAATTCCGAAGAAAAATATCGCTAGAATTTCGTTCGGAACAACCCAGAATACCAAATTATCGTTATAGGAACTAGACGAAACGAACAGGCAAGAATAGATCCACTGGTGAAGCTTTATCACGAATTTTTAAAGGAAATTGGCTATTTTGATGCAAAATTAACGCAGAAACGCAGGAAATTAACAGTTTATAATCTAACCAAGCCTCTTTAAATGGAATTACATAAAAATAACAAATCTTATTTACAAATGTGTAACATTATATATATATTTTGATTTGAGGGATATATATATATATATATACACTGATGGAAAAAAAAAATCCCAACACCAAGAAAAAATTATTGTACAGTAATGAAATTTCAGCAATACATTTGTCTAGGTAACATATTTATTTGATTAAAGTTTCAAGATCACAGGTAGAGCCATTGGCGAGAAGAGCCATTTCAAATGTGAAATGTTGGTACATTAGTAACCGATGTAACAGCCAGAATTTTGAATGCAAGCATGGAAACGTGCATGCATTGTGTCGTACAGGTGTCGGATATCAGATTGTGGGATGGAGTTCCATGCCTGTTGCACTTGGGCGGTCAATGTAGGGACGGTTAATGCTGGTTGTGGATGACGCTGGAGTTGTCGTCCAATGATGTACCATACGTGCTCGATTGGAGAAAGATCTGGTGATCTAGCAGGCCAAGGCAACATGTCGACACTCTGTAGAGCATGTTGGGTTACAACAGCGGTATGAGGGCGAGCGTTATCCTGTTGGAAAACACCCCCTTGAATACTGTTCATGAATGTCAGAAGAACAGGTTGTATCACTAGACTGACGTACAAATTTGCAGTCAGGGTGCGTGGGATAACCACGAGAGTGCTCCTGCTGTCATACGAAATTGCTCCCCAAACCATAATTCCAGGAGTAGGCCCTGTGTGTCTAGGCCGCAGACAGGTTGCTAGCAGGCGTTCACCTGGTCTCCTTCTAACCAACACACGGCTATCACTGTGACCAAGGCAGAACCGGCTTTCATCAGAAAACACAACAGATCTCCACTCCGTCCTCCAATGAGCTCTAGCTTGACACCACTCACGTCGCAAACGGCAGTGGTTTGGAGTCAGTGGAATGCACGCTACAGGGCGTCTGGCTCGGAGCTGTCCTTGAAGTAACCGATTTATAACAGTTCGTTGTGTCACTGTGGTGCTAACTACAGCTCGAATTTCAGCTGCAGACGCAGTACGATTAGCCACAGCCATACGCCGAACACGGCGGTCTTTCCTTTCAGTAGTGCCACGTGGCCGCCCGGAACCCGGTCTTCTTGCGGCAGTACCTTCCCTTGACCACTGCTGCCAACACTCATGCACAGTGGATACATTCCTGCCAAGTCTTTCTGCAATATCGCGGAAAGAAAACCCACCTTCTCGTAGCCCTACTACACGACCTCACTCAAACTCAGTGGACTGTTGATAATGGCTTCTTCGTCTTTTTGAAGGCATCCTTGACTAACATTAACCCAATACGTCAAATCTCAACTGTAAATAACGATCACGAACCTTACAGCGCTTATTAAAAGCAAACCTCATTTGTATGTGCATAGTGTCGCTAATAGCGCCACACTTATGCGCGTAGCTCGAAATTTGAATCGACGTCATCTTTCAGATGTATAAACACGCCTACCAAATTTCGTTTATCTAGCAGAGCTCCTTCCTGGTGTTGGGATTTTTTTTCCATCAGTGTATATGGATCATCGACGCCTAGGGATTTCTCCTTTTTGTCAAAATTGCGTAATGACGATCAGAAAAAAAAAATGTATAACGTAAAAACATATCACATGTGCTTCATCATCTTGTTGAAAACTTTATAAATTTTCGTATCAAATATTAGAAGAAACTTTTAATTGGTATATATTGATTTAAGATTTTTATTATATATTTGCAGGTGGTTTTGTAAAATGCCATGCCAACTTTTTAACCGACTTCAAAAAAGGAGGAAGGTTCTCAATTCAAACCATATGTTTTTTTTTTGTTTGTTTGTTTGTTTGTTAGCTCATAACTTCTGAACGTATGCTCCGATTTTGATACTTTTTATTTTGTTGAAAAGGTCTTGGTCTGAAATAGAATACAGGGTGCCCCAAAAAAATCAGTACCAACTCTTTTAACTGCTAAACGGCTGCAACTATAGTGATAAAAATGGTATGAAAGTATAGCAAAGTGGTCATGCAGTACAATGTTAAACCGCTTGCAGCGTCACCTGGTGGAAAATAGCGGAGTTAATGTTCCTATCTCGAAAACGGTTCTAGAGAAAAAAGTGAATTACAAAGTTGAAGAGTATCACCGATTTAGTACAAAAAGATAGTTTTGACATTCATGCTAGCGTTCCTATCTCGGAAACGGTTCAAGACAGGGGGAAAAAGTGAATTATAAAACTGCAGAGCATCATCGATTTAGTACGAAAATATAGTTTAGACATTGATGCTAAAAATGCAATGCTAAAAACGTGCATTTGTTTGTTCGCAATTTCTTACACTATGCACACTTGAGCTACATCGCACACATTGTAGCGTAGCTGGTGAATCGTACGCTATATAGTTCAAAATACGGTTACTTGATACTTTTTGTTTTGTTGTAAAGATCTTGGTCTGAAGTAGGTCCCATTGTAATATCTATACAATCTAAAGAAAATAAAGCGCCAACTGGTGAAAAACAGCGGAATTAGCGCTCCTATCTCAAAAATGGTTCAAGATGGAAGAAAAGTTAATTACGAAGTTGTAGAGCATCATCGATTTACTACGAAAAGACAGTTTTTAGACATTATTGCTAAAAATAGAACGCTTAGAACGTGCAGTTGTTTGTTCACAATTTCCTACACTGTGCACACTTGAACTACGTTGCACACTTTGCAGCATAGCGGATGACACGTATACTCTGTTGTTCAAAGTACTGTTACTGTTAGCGGTCACATCGATTAGCGCAAAGTCATTTTCAACCAACTTCAGAATGGAGGGTGTTCATAATTCGAGCTATGTGTTGTTGTTGGTGTTTGTAAGCTTATAACTTTGTAAAAGATGCTCTAATTAACTGACTTCAAAAAGGAGGAGGTTCTCAATTCAAAGCGTATGTTTTTTTGCTTTTGTTTTTGTTTGTTAGCTCATAACTTCCGAACGGATGATACGATTTTGATACATTTTGTTTTATTGTAAAAGTAATGGTCTGAAATAGGTCCCATTGTAATTTCTTTACGATCAAAAGAAAATACAGGGTGCCCAAAAAAGACAGTCCCGATTCTTTTAATTGCTGAACAGCTGCAGCTATAGTTATAAAAGTGGTATGTAGGTATAGTAAAGTGGACATGTACTACGCGATTCAACCCCTACAGCGCCACCTGGTAGAAAACAGTGGAGTTAGCGTTCCTATCTCGGAAACGATTCAAGACAAGTGAAAAAGTGAATTATAAAATTGCAGAGCATCATCGATTTAGTACGAAAAGATAGTTTAGACATTAATGCTAAAAGCAGAACGTTTAAAACGTGTATTTGTTTGTTCACAATTTCCTATATTGTGCACACTTGAACGACATTGCATATGTTGTAGCGTAGCGGGTGACATTCATGATATGTAAAATTCAAAGTATGGTTATTGTAAGCGGTCACATCGATTAACGCATAGACGTTTTAAACCGACTTCATAAAGGAAGAGGTTCTCAATACAAACCATGTTTCTCATTGCTGTTGTTGTTGAATTTTGTTAGCTTATAACTTCATAAGAGATAATTTAATTTTAATTCTTTTTTTGTTGTCGTAATGATCTTGGCCTGAAATAGGTTTCATTATGATTTCATTAAGATATAAACAAATTACAGGATACTCACAAAAGTCTGTTCTCACTCTAACTGCTGAACGCATGCAGCTGCACTGGTAAAAGCAGTATGTAAGTATCGATGTTGAAACTTCAGTCCGTCAGCTGCAATGCATATTTTGCTCTTTATTTGAACTTTACGCTGCGCAATTTCCAGCGCAGCGGGTGACACGTATTCACTGTAAAGTTCAATATATATATGCCTAACAGAATTTTTGGTTACGAATACAGCGTATCCGTTCTTTACATTTCTAAAGACTTTTTAATTTAACGTATGTTCATATAATAGATAGTTTTTTGCTCATATCCGATACAACTTAAAAATGTGGCATTTGAGAAAAATCAACTTAAAAATAACATGACTAGAATAAAACTGGCACAACTGCCTCTCGAATGGATAACTTTCTAGATGGAGATGTAACATGTTTGTTCACATACGGTGCATTTCATGTATTTTTCAGTGACATAAACCATTTTTTGAGTTATGTCACTTTTCTTGGAAGTTGTGATTTATGAAACTGCCGTCGAACGTCTTCCGATGTTCTGCTATATGAATAAGTTTTTACTGAAAAGAGAAAAATAGTTTTTTGTAAAAAACATGAACCGACTCCAAAAAGCAACTACTATTCAAACAACTTGGTATTAAAAAAAAAATTGGTATAAAATGAAACTGTAAATTACGCCTAAAAGTATAAAATAATTTCCTTCGCCAAACAACCTATAACCCTACAATTAATCATAACTTTTAAAGTCGGCGCAAAATTACATAAAAATTGAAACCTTTATTCAATACAAAAATCAAATCCTATTCAAAATACACATCTCATATTGTCACCGCCGAAAACTACTTTGATTCAAGAAAACAAATAAGATTTCGTAAGGAGCAAAAGTTGGCTAAGATGCTGGTATCTGACCTCCTTGGTGAAAGAAAAATCGCAAAATTATCTGGCAAACATGTTTAATTTCTTTGGCATATCACGATTATTGATAATGTATATTAAGAGAGTAATCAAGAATATGAAACAATACTTCGTACATTATATATTATAAAAATATACATCTTGCGTGTATATTTTTGCATTACGTTTTGATCGCCAAATCCAAAAGCCACCAAGGATGATAGTTATCAAAGTTATACCAAATCTACAAAGACAACTCTAACTTCGTAGAAACATAAATACCGCTTTGTAAAGAACGTTCAGTGTTCTATGTAGATGCTACTAATAGACCAATTGTATACAGTGATAAAATAATAAAGGAAACATGAATCATTCGAGACAACAGCATTTGTTGATACCGATCTCAAAACAAACCTTTAAAAACTAATTAAATTTTTTTAATTTTGCGCCGACTTCAAAATTGATGATTAATTGTAGTGTTATAGGTTGTTTGGCGAAGGAAATTATTTTATATATTTAGGCGCAATTTACAGCTTCATTTCATACCCTCTTTTTATTTATCTTTTTTATTATTTTTTATATTTTTAATTTTTTTTTTTTTTAGTTGTTTGAATAGTAGTTGCTTTTTGGAGTCGGTTGTATTTTTTTACAAAAAGATTTTATACAATTTATAATTTGATATATGCAGATACATTTATTTATTTATTATTTTATTATTTTGTAAAATACGACTTATGCAATTACGCTTTTCTCTACTTCTTTTATTGCAGATTACTACTACTGTTATGAAACAGCAATGATTTTTTCTCTTTGCGTATATTATATAGCTGCTATACATAGTTATAAAAAAAAATGCAAGTAATTATTTTTTAAATTTTTACATAATAAAGACATTTATGATTAATGTAGTAAAAAAAAAAAAAAAAAAAAAAAAACTTACTTGGAATGAGTAACAACAACACAACTTTGAACATAAACACGAAATAACTGTTTAGGGTACAAATAACTGAGTACGACACTTTTTCAAAATATTAAAGATAATAATGGTAATGATAAAAATAAATATAAAAATACTAGCTGACTCGACAAACGTTGTTTTGTCATATAAATTATTTCTATGGAGAATATTTTGCTAGAAAAAAAATAACTAACTTATTGTAAGTGTGTAAGGATGTGGTATATAAGTGAAACAGGTATGGAGCGCTGTGAACGGTGGCTGTGAATTCCGATATAACGTAAAAGACATAATTACCGAAATTTTTGCTACTTGCTTCTTGCTACTTGCTACTTGCTACTTTCTACTTGCTACTTGTTATTTAAAACCTCCGCTGAATGTCGAACAGCACAAAAATTTATTTCATACGGCAAATGTTTCAATTTATGAGAGAATCTCTGATAGCAACGAATTTCACATGAAAATTCCGTCTTTTTTGATTAAGCTGTAACAATCTGGACCGATTTGATGAAAATTTTTATCAAAAAGTTATTACAATATCTAACATCATTACAGGTACATTTATCACAATTCAATCAATCGATGCATGTGAGTATGTGTATAGTATGAGCGAAGTGAAATGTAGAGTTCGTATTAAATAAAAACTTAAACTCGTTTTAATTAAAGGTGAAAAGTTGAAACTCAATTTATTTTATAACAGGTATATTTTTTTAATCTACAAAAACTTAATTTATCGTAATGCCATTGGATGTACAATATTTTTGGTTAATCCTTGAGGAGTATACATAAACAAATTCGAACCCTGGAACACGCAACATATAAATGGCCGTGAGAAAAGCACGGATTTTCTAAATCTAAGCCACAAATTGGGACTCCCTTTGGTGACTTTAAATATTTTAAGCCATTTTTGCGATGAATTGAAATGGCTATCTCAATTGTGGAACTAAAGATCTTGGCGAGAAACGTCCGAGCTACTTCGGTGCCAAATTTCAAATTTTGCCAAAGGGATCCGATACTAAAGGTGTTCCATACAAAAAATAAATAAATAAAATATCAGTGACATACACACGCACAAAAGTATGTGTCCCCATTGGTGACTTTAAATATTTTAAGCCATTTTTGCGATGAATTGAAATGGCTCTCTCAATTGTGGAACTAAAGATCTTGGCGAGAAGCGTCCGAGCTACTTCGGTGCCAAATTTCAAATTTTGCCAAAGGGATCCGATACTAAAGGTGTTCCATTCAAAAAAAAAAAAAAAAAAAAAAAATATATATATATATATATATATAATAAATTAGCTACACAAATAAATTTGTAGGTTAGTGTGGTTGTTAATCAACGCGCGTGTAAATTTGATAGAAAGTTATATAAAATACTCACTCCAATTCCGCACTAAATTTGCAAAATGGATAGTTTTTTATGCACACTTCAAAACTCTTCAAACACTAATTACATCTTGATGTAATATTTCAATTAGGACACAATTTTTTGTATAACAATAACACGAAGTTACAAAATATTTTCCTGAATTTGATCGCAGCACCAACTGTCGGGACAAACTGGAATTAAAATAGAATATACGCAAGCGAAGTGTGACGTCACTGACCGTCAGTGGATGCAAGAAAAAGATTTCCTATGTTAATCTCCCATTGGATTTTTTATAAAAAATTATTAAAAATCGAGGAAAATTATTTCTCGATTTTAATCGCCGTATTTGGGTATAGATATGTATTAGTTATCGTATGCATGTGTTAGATTGAGTTATTTTTCTCTCAAATTGACAAAATTTTAATTTTAAATTTCAAAACTCTGTCTTCCTTGGCGTTTTTTGTATTTGGCGATCAAAAACGTAGTACGAAAATATACATACCAGATGTATATTTTCGTAATATGTATTGTACGAAATTGTTTCATAATATTCATTACTTTCTTAATATAAGTTGTTGAAATAACCATTATTTTTGAAAGAAATTAAATATGTTCGCCAGATGATATCGCGATATTTTTTTTTCCGCCAAGGATGACAGAGTTTTGAGATTAAAAATTCTAATTTTATCAATTTTAATCAATTTTATCAATTTTTTTTTGTAAATCTAAACCATTCTCGAATCCACCTGAAGACACACAAAAAATTTCATTAAACTCGGTCCAGCCGTTTAGGAGGAGTTCAGTGACATACACACGCACAAAAGAAATATATATATAAAGATATAAAAGGCATGACTGCAGTTAGCGAGTGCGTTGCTACTTTAAAGCTGAATTATTTCCTAGTTTTTTCGCCTAATAAAGGATTATGCTTAATTAAGACCCAAAAGACTTACCTGCTTCTGCATGTATGATTTTTTTTTTTTTTTTTTTTTTTTTTTTTTTGCAAAGCTTACATTCTTCATATTTTTAGTTAGTCTGTAATTTGTTTACGTTTACGATTCGCAAATCACCGAAACATTTCCCCCAATTTTTTTTGGAATATTTGAAAAAAATCGTCAGATTTCCTGAGCTACTGTTTTCAGCAATTAAAAAAAAAAAAAAAATATTTTCTTCTGAACGTCATTTAGTATATTAGAACGAATATATATATATTTTTTTTTCCAAGTGAGGGAGAAAACATCTCATTAAAATTAGCTCATTTAACATTGCTAACAAATACATTATGTAAATTTACTAAAAATAATTTTTTGGTAAAACTTTGTTTCTCATTAGCTTTAATTTAATTAAATTACTTTTGAAATTAGAAATTGGTTTTACCTCAATTATTAAAAAAAATAAATAAATAAATAAAACATAGATTTCATTATTTTCACGCATATTGTTTGCTAATATGCAATACTGGCAGGCTACGCCCGCTTCGCTGGACGCTACTTTTTAAGTGAATCACTATAATTAATGAATTCTCAAAATTGCATTAATTTTTAACATGTGAAAAAAAGGAAAAAATATATATATCTGATCAGGAAATATGTCGCACCGGGTCCCTACTGCCTTCTGTATCGCAGGCCATCTCAGGCGCGCGCGCATTTATGTTCGACACTCTTAATAAATCACTATATTATCATAAGGGAAAGACATAAATGTAAAATACAAAAAAACTCTTCTTTCATCAGTGGAATAATCGGTCCGGGCCCCCACTGACTGTGGCAGCGTATACAAGCGCGCACGGCGCGCGTGTTCCTTCTCCCATCGTTCCCACCCCATCCTAATTATTTTACACTTTCAAAAATATCTGCAATCGTTTTCTCGGGATTTAATACTAATTTCCAACGTTCCATCTGAATTTCTTAATTTTTGCCCCTGCACCCGCCCCTCCTTCTCGCCCCTCGTAATCATTCTATACTTTCGAAAATATCCGCAATCGATTTATCAGAAAAAAACCTAATAATACTCATTTTCGATGCTCTAATTCTTATTTCTATATTGTTGCCTCTTCGCCCCCTCCCCCTTCCCGTCTGTCCTAGTAATTTTACAACTTCGAAAATATCCGCAATAAATTTGTAGGTATCAAAAGACTCTATGTACCAATTTTGAATGATCTAACTCTATTTTTATTTTTCCCCCTCCACCCCCCCCCCCCCCCCGCGCTTCCTAATAACTTTACACTTTCGAAAATATCCTCATTCGACTTGTAGGCCTCTAAAATCTATCTATACCAATTTTGAACGATCTAACTGTATTTCTTATCACATAAATTAAAGATAAATACATTTATAACTAACGCTTTTAAAACATGATGTAGTGCTTCCCATATTCCTTTTGCACTTTCAAAAGAATTTGTCGGGTGTGATATTTCCCTCCGTGATACGTGATTAAATTAATTAATTGGCGAAATTTGACTAGCTTGTGATATCTTGTTAACCTGTTTCCGAAGTTATATGCATACATAACCTTACACTTTTTTTATTTTTATTTTATTTTTTATTTAATCTACGTAAGTATGTGTGAATTAAAAATGAAATATTTTACGTAGATATTTTTTTTCTTTAAAATAATACTTTCAACCCTACGCAAACTAAGCATAATTTGATTTTTTTTTAATTTTTTCTCTAATTACTGCATTTTAATAATAAATTTATTATACGTCATATTTTTAAGAAATATCATTATGCATAATGAATATATATAAAGAATTCGGCTATAGAAACAGAAAAAAATCTTTTTTAGTATTAAAAAAAGTATTTAAAACTTTTTTTTTTTTTTTTTTTTTTAACCTTAAGACAGATATTATTTTTTTTTATGTTGTAGATTTTTGTAACACAGATCTTAGAATTATCATCTAAAGTTTTTCAGAATAAATTTTAAGAAAACTAATTTGCTTATAAGGAGACGAAATATTGTATTATAATAAATAGGAAAATACAGTAACAAGTTTTCAAAATAAACTATTTTAATTTCATATAAATCCAGTTTTTCATTTTTATGCGTCACTCCAATAAATAAATAAATAAATAAAAATAGCCCAGTCTCATAATAAATAAATTTAAAGAGAGAAGGACATGATATCAGTTGAGAGACATTTTACTTTTTTAGCATTTAAAATGCAGTAAAAAAGTAAAAATTAAAACTAAAATAAGAAAAAGAAAAGAATTTAAAGATTCTAAGACACGCAGTTTAAATAATTTTCTATAGATTTTTTTTTGTTGCTGTTCTATAAAACTATATTTTAATAACCCATGTTTCTAGAAAAAATACTGTATTTTGCTTCAGATTTTAAGTAAAAAGTGGATTAAGTCAAAAGGATTCATTTAAAAAGACGTAGTTTCTATAAATAGACTTTTTACATATTTTAATTCTTCATTCTTGGATCTTCACGAATCTTCATAAGAATATTCGAGAAGGCTAATACAATTTAAGAAAAAAAAAATACATACATATATATATATATATATTGGAAAATTCTGCATCTAATAATTAAAAATGTAAATTATTATGAAAGACGTCTTCAAAAGTTTTTATTCAAACAGGGTATTGATTTTGTTTCGAAGTCAGGTTCAATAATTTTCTATAATTTTTGGCGCTGTATTTTTTCCATAAAATTCTTTCCATTTTTTACGAAATTATTTGTATTTTTTTCTTAATACTACCACATGCTAGATTGAAATGTCGCTCATAGAACTTTTTATAATTTTGATAACACATTTTTAATCTTTTTTCTAAAAGCATTTTTAATTTTACCTGCATTTAGAATTTATAAATGAGTATTTACATTAAGTTGTACTCTTGTTAATAATTATTTTATAAATTAAAATATTATACACTTTGCATAATTCATTAACAGCTGCGTTTCTAAAACTATATAAGTAATAAGGTGCAGTGAGAATTTTTTATTTTTATTTTATTTTTTTTTTTTTCAAAATGTAATAGCGTCCAAAAGTTTTGTTTTAGATTGAGTAAGAAAAATATGGAGTTTCTGAATTTTTGCAATATATCTTGAGGGGTCATTTTTTCTCCGAAATTTCAAAAAATTCTAAAAGTTGATTATTTTTATAATTTTTACAACTCATACGTAAAAAAGATCTCCAGAATTGTAATAGCAATAAAAGGTATATATGAATGTTAAGGACTGTGCAAGGACTGTGTATTTTAAGGACTCTGAAAGATTTGAATATTATCTAACAGTATCTTGAGGATCCACAGTTGCATGGAAAATGTCATAAAATAAAAAAAATTGGCTATTTTAATATTATTTTTAACACGTAATTAACTATCTCTCTTAATATAAAATAACGAAAAGTCAATAAAAATGCATATTTATAGGTACAAATTTATTGTGCAGGGTCCGTAATCTTTTTACCACTATTTTTTAATAGTATTTTTTTGTAAATTTTATCTGAAATTAAATAGGAAGAATAATATTTTTTGTAAAGGGTGGTATGAAAATATTTTACGAATTGTAGTAACGATACCGATAAATGTTACTTATGGGTTGTGCAAAATTTTGATGATATGGATGAGAAGATCTTAAAGGTCCACTATAGCAAACAAAGAAGTATAAATAGATCAAAAAATGTCTTAGATAAAAAAAATTTTAATCATCCAGTTACAACCATGTGTAGTTAAACAGAATTGTACACAGTTGACACAATACATGTAACAAAATTCAGAAATATATGTATATGTTTAAGTATATCCTAACGGCAGCTTTTTAAAAATATGTTTGTTTAATATTTTACTTGATTAAGTTCTATATTAGATTACTTTAACATGAATATTTTTTTTCTATTGAAGTAAAGGATCAATCTGATCGATTCAATCCATGCTTGAATAAAGCCATTCCTTGAATGTTCTTCGCAGACTGCTGCTACTGCTTCCGTAACTAACTTGGCACATAAATCTGTTGCTTGCGAGTGGCAAAGTAGTTTAAAATTATAAAAAGATCTTGCTTCTAATTCAATTCCTTTGAATTTCTTAAGATAAATATTTGTAACTGCAGACATAAGTGGTGGTGGAAAAATTTAACATCAGGTCTGTGCCATTCAATCAAACCAATATAATCCAGTGCAGTGAAGTTCAATTTTGGAATATTGAAATCACTTATACATTGGCTTTTTTGTTGTCTTCGGGCATTCAAAATTCGCCAAACTGCCAAATCCTGAATGTGTGTTCGCTTATCAAATACCATGGTCAAAAGAATGTTTTCAGGATGGGCAAAGAACGCGTTTTGTTGTATAACAGGATCTATCAGAGACAAAAGTTCTTTCCTAAGAAATCTAGGCAGCTTGGTGATTTTCTCTCAAACCAACTAGGGGCGTAAACCTTGACAATATAGGAAGTTGGTGTTATCAGATTTGATGTAGGATTTGGCTGAGCAACGTATGAGCGCATGATACGATTAGCAGTCGTCAACCATATTGAGTGTGACAACTTTCCGGGGTTCCTTCCAGCTAAATGTTTCAAGCATCGACCTGCAGTAACAGCCTAAGCCATTTTGAGAAGAAATTTCTAGCCCTTACATTTATTAATTTGTTTTTACCATCGTACCAGAAAAAACATTATAGCCAAACAATAGACCATCTAAACGTTCTATGTGGTGTCTGAGCGAAGCTAACTGGCGTTTAAAATCTAAGAACAACACATAAAATGACTTCTGTTGCGATCTAAGGTTAATCACCTCTTTACTAAATGAATAAACACGCTGCGCAGGCGGGCAGCAAGTTACCATCAGCGGAATCTGGAATTTTTTCCCCTTTTCTTTTTTATGCTTTCCTGTTTACTGCATTGGAACCTACAGATATTTTCTGAATGTTTTAAAATTTTGAAAGACCCTTAAATAATATTTATTGGTGTCGTTACTACAATTTGTAAAATATTTTCATACTACCACATACAAAAAATAATATATTTGTCTTATTTAATTGCAGATAACTATTACAAAATAATACTCAGGCCTCGCAGTGTTCCTAAAATTTTACCTTTATCTTATTATATTTCCACCAGTATCCTCAAAAAGAAATTTTTCTTAAATATTTTTGATTGTTTTAATGCTAAAGTATTACATTAAAAGTATTGTTTTAAAATTGTGGTGACAATATAATAAAATGAGGGTAAAATTTTAGGAACGCTGCGAGGCCTGAATACTATTAAAAAATAGTGGTAAAAAGAAATTACGGACACAACACAATAAATGTGCACCTATAAATATGCATTTTTATTGTTTCTTCGTTATTTTATATTAAGAGAGATATTTAATAATGCGTTAAAAATAATTTTAAAATATCCAATTTTTCGAATTTTATGACTTTTTTTGCGCATATGTGGACTCACAAGATACTGCGTTAGATAACATTCGAATTTTGCAGAGTCCCTAAGAAACATTTATATCAACTTCTTTTCGCTATTACATATAAGGAGAGATATTTATATATGAGTTATAAAAAATATAAATATAATAAATTTTTGGAATTTTTTAACATTTTGGAGCAAAAGTGGACCCCCAAGATATATTTCAAAAATTCTGAAACTCGGTATTTTTTTTTATTCAATCTAAAAGACAACTTTTGGCCGTTATTACATTTTGAGATAAAAAATAAATAAATAAATAAATAAAAAATAAAAATAAAAAGTTCTTTTTTTCACCGTACCCTAATAAATATGCCTTCGGTTCTTCTCCCCCTTATCTTTCATAAGTATTTTTAACTTTATTTGTTCCACTCAATTATCATTTGACCAAAGATGCACGTACTTGCACTTTGGAAGTTACATCTGATTAGAATATCTGTTGGGTGTTGACTGAAAATATCATAACGTTTCTGTATCATAAAAGGCTTTTAAAGTAAAATGCCCGGGTAAATATATTCCTTACGAATACCTAATAGTTAAACTTGATAAGTTATCAAACAAAACTGAAAGGAGCTTCGTATACGTCTGTACTTTTTTCCCAAATATTTTGTAGTGATAACATTGTAATTTATTTTTAAAAAGATAGTTTCGTAAATTACTACAGAGAAATTCGATTAAAAGGAATATCCATTACTACGACGCGACAAAAAATATTTAGAAAGTATCGTCAATTTCTCTCTTTAACAAATGAATAAGTAAAAATCTCTACTGTATAACATTGGGCATGCACTAATTAAACATGTAAAAATGCAGTCTTAGGCGAAAATAGTTTATATTGACTTTATATTAAATTATATACATATTTAAAAAAAAATGAATTTAACTGATTCCTGTAATAAATAAATGAATAAATATTTTTATTAAAGCAAAACTTCATCATAGTGAGCAGATATTTCGAGTTTCAAGAATTGGCTTTAATGGAATAAGCTATTTATATGAAAGCAACAACAACAACAACAACAACAATAATAATAATAATAAGTAAACAATTTTATGTTCACTGACAGATTTCATTTTCACTTCTAGTCAGGTATTATTATTATTATTATTTGTAAATATTTCCGGTAATTGTTTGAGTGCTTATTTATATTTTAAATATATCAAATAATTAAATATTTGTTAGTTTTTTAAGAACTAAGTTTATTTCCACGTTTTAATGGCTCGCAGAAAGAATAGGTATCTAAATAATAATTCTCATGTCATACTTCTTGTTTTATATATGTATGTAAGAAATAATTTCTATGAAACTGATTAGGTGTAATAAGACGAACGGTTATGACAGCGAAAAGAGCTTTTGTGACATAGAGAGAGGAAAAAAAAAAAAGAAAAGAAAAGAAATGCATTGTTGCCACGGAAGAAAAAAAATCAATGTTTTCCTTTTATATGGAAGAGAAAATCAGAGCTTAGAGTTAACCTCATACTGTGGTATGTTTTGCGTTTGTTTGAATTTACAGATGCTAAAAAGTAAAAACTAAATAAATTTTGAAGAGAAGGATGGAAAACATCAGCAGATATAAACAATTTAATAGCAATATAACTAAACTGAATAATTGAGGAATATTTCACGGCTTATATACCGAATAACAAGTAGGAAATTTAAGTAATCAGTTTAACTGTTGAAAACATCTTCAAAATTGAACAGCCAGGAGTAAAATTACCGCATTTTGCACATTAAATAGTAAGTTGATCATAAATACGATACCTACTCGAAATTTCAGGTTCTTTTTCCAGTAAACATCGCTGCTGGATAAAATTAAAGATAAATTTCATACATCAGGGAAAATGCATGTGAGCTTCTATAGTTTGTGCCTATAGCTATTTAATGAAGAATTTGAAAAGTAGTCCCTGCTGAAGGAAGTTAAACACTTTAATTGCGCTTTTTTTTTTTTTTTTTTTTTTTTTAATCTAATCGTGTAAAAATGTAAAAAGGAGTACGTGGATTTTTATATTCATTTATACCCATGTCAATTTATGGGCTATTTAGAAATACCATTCGCTTTATGTAAAAAAAAATTCCATTATTTTCTTTAGTGTTTAGATTAAAAAGAAAAAAAAAAGACAAAAAATTTAAGTTAAATTTTTGCTTTATAAATATTTACTTATTTATTTATTTACAGACCTTTAATCAACTGCAGTTTCTTCTGTTACCAATTTTTATAACTTCACCTCATTTTTTCTTCTCAGTTAAAAGTCAAAATGAAACAAAATCAGACTTATTCTGTTGTTAACATCAAAATTAAAGATGTGTAATCCTAAGCGAGCTGACATTTTTATGCTTAAAGAAATACGCTTTTCGGTTTCAAAGGTTACATAACACAGGGCTTTGATGGAAAGACGGATGTTACAAATCTTTTTTGTAAATTATTGCTTTGAAGTTATAAAGATTTGCATACATGCTCATTGAATTATACAATGTAAAAAAAATTCCAAAACTTTCTTGGGGAATTTTGGTCAGCAATGTGCCCAATATTTACGGATAATGCTTGAATATATCAGTAGTAATCAAATATAGCGTTAGAAATGCTACTGGATTCTTGAAATCAAGAACTTTCTTTGGACAAAAACCTGTCATTTCCCAGGAACATGCTCCAAGCTTGTAAAAACCAGGAACGCCGATCTATAAAAATAAAGTTTCTTTTTTTTCTTCTTTTTACAGTGCAATAATGTTAAGAATATTGAAATTTTTGAAAAACTATTTAAATTTAATAAACATAAACTCAGAATTTTAAATTAATACTCCCTAATAGCTATTTTTTATTTTTTCCCTCTATTTTACATTATTACAGTTTAACAATACATTCTAAAAATAACTGAGTTTTACCTTGTGTTTCATCAGTAAGTTAATAAAATATAATATAGAATATTTGGACGTTGATCTTAATGAAACTTTATAATATTCAAACATAGAAGTATTAAAAATAAAATTGTCAGTGAATTCTGAAATATACTTAGTATATACCGACAAACTATAATAATGAAAAAACAAAAACAAAATAAACTTAAAAATTAGTAATCAGGAAGCATTTTAAAACTTTAAAAATATTTTAAGGTTTTGAATGGTTTTTTCTCAATTTAATATATTTTTTCCAGATATTTTAACATACTTAATAATCTAAATTTCAATGTACATATATGCAAATTTTCATAACTTAAGCGAACGTGGCTCCTATAACGCCACCAAACAAGTGAGTTTCATATAAGGGTTTATATTTCCATTTAATATTTCTGTACTGATAAGTATAAAGGATTTAAGTCCGTATTCTTGATTTTTCAGGAGACGAAAAATAAAGTTAAACTAACTAAAAACTAATCAGAAGAATCGGTTAGGAAAAAGGGATTATGTTGATTTATACGCTTTATACCATTCAGTGATTGTCAACCTTCATTTAATAGAAGTAAAAAATTGAATTAAATATTTTATACCAAAGATGAATGCTAAATTTCTGACTTGAATCTTTTTTTACTAATGGATTTTCTCAAAGACTAAATGACATGGATTTAAATCCTTTATACTAATCGATAGAGAACTTTTTTCTGAGTCTGACTATGTACTTAACTCAAAATCGACATTTTTGGATTTAAATCCTTTATACTTACCAGTACAGATTTATAAATTGAACTATATTAGGTTTGGTCAGTAAAATAGATATTCAGGCAACAATTCTTATGGTTTTGGATATAAATTTTACGGATTTAAAATCTTTAAATTGCGTGTTCTCACTTTGCATTTTTTCATAAACTTATGAACTTCATAATGCTAAAACTTCTACAGGTATTTAACCCGTTAGTATTGCTATAGACAGCGCCACCTGGTACAAATTGCGCAATTTTTATTCAACTGTCACCAATAATTTTAAGAAGTGATATAATCGACGATTTTATTCGCCTTTTATGTATATCAAATGCCACTTCGAAAACTTTTTGTGTCTATTGAATAAAAAAATCTGGCAACACTGAAGGATGGGCGGCAAATAGCGACTACTAACGGGTTAAGAAAAGACTTGATATTTTTTTTTTTTTTTTTTTTTTTTTTTTTTTTGGATATTTAATAGAGCATACTTAAGAGAATTAGGGATGGATTTTGCAATATCTTTAAAAATAAAATAAATTAAAAAATAAAAATATAACAAAAAGCATGCATTTTTTTCCAAATTTTTACCTAGACATGTACTTTTTAACTTTTTTAATAAATTTCAAAATTCCCCCTAATTCTTTTAGGTATGCACCATTAAATATTCAAAAAAAAAAAAAAAAAAAAAAAAGTATTTTCTTATATATCTGCAGGAGTTTTAGCATCTTAAAAATAATGTATTCATGAAAAAATGCAAACTGGGAAAACCTAATTTAAAAATTTCATATCTGTAAAAAATATCAAAAACCATAATAATTGGTGCCTGAATATAGGGTAGGTGCTCCAGTGATTGGCATGCTCCAGTAATTGACATCTATCCCGAAATAATTATTAAATAAGAAAAATAACAAAATCGTATACAGTTCCCGCCGTTTATTAAAATCACATTCGTTCTGAGCCAAAGCGATTTTATTAAGCGGCTGATTTTTATATCCGGCGAACGTGCCTGCACTTAAAGAAAGGGTATTACTTCTCTGAATTTAGAAAGAAACTTCAAAAGGTAGCGAATAATGGAATTAGTAAACAATATTAATTAATTTTTGATACATAAGTAATTAATTGTTTCTTCGATATAAGTAAATTAAACGCATTCTAAGTTCCCATGCACTTTAGTTTGAGGAAAATCATCATTACTTTACCAAAAGTTCACGCTGTTCTTAAAAATTTAAAATCTTTCCGTTTAAACCTTATGAATTATAGCAATTTTAAAATAAGAACCAGAAATTGCCTTTTAATAATTAGAAATTAAAATATGTATATATATCATTTCAAATCAAATTTGTAACTTATTACTGCGCTTTGAAGACTACGTTCCTTGAAATTTTTACGGAGATTAAGTTATGGGCCGTTTAATTTGTAACTGTGCTGCAAGTGTAAAATCTTCGACAATGTGCGATAACGAAGGGTTTCGTGTGCTTTAATTCATTTTTCTATTAAAAAAAAAATCACAATGTAAATAAAAAAAAATTAGTGTGCATAAATGATATTTTTAGCTGCTGAGGAGATAGTTTTGAGTTTATTAACCGGCGATGCTGATTTTATTAAACGGCGACTTTAAAAGTAGTTTGTATTGATTTGATTCCGATCCTAGCAATTTGATCAGATTAAGCGACTGATTTTATTTACCAGTGAATTTATTAAGCGGCAGTTACTGTATTTTACATACAAGAATTTTAACATTTTATGTCAAACACTGGAGCATAGGGTGCTAATAACTGGTAAAATGAATAACTAGCAATGTCAAACACTGGAACATAGGGGGCCAATTACTGTTAAAAGTAAAAACTGGCAGTGTCAATTACTGAAACATTGAGTGGGTGTCAAATAAAAAATCATAAAAAAAATTGCTACCAAATGTATATATTTTAACATATATGTGGTTCTGAATGTCTTTCATGCTATATTTACTAACTTAAGATTTCTATAAATATTTTCTGATGATTAGAACATTAAAAACATCAGAGATTGCTCTAAAAGTGTCAATCACTGGTGCACTTACGCTATATTTTATTAAACAAATTTCCTACAGTTCAATTTACAAATATTAAATGGAAATTATTTAAGCTTTTATGTGGAACAACTTCAGTGGTGCATCAAAGGTGCCAAGTTCCTTTAAAGCAATAATATATATGTGTGTGTGTGCGTTTGTGTATAAAGACATCTGGCGTTCACTATCACCTTAAAATGTTTTATTTCCTTTTCTTCATAACATTAGGCTTGAGTTTAAAATATTAAAATCCGCAATAAGTGTGCATATGACAAGATAAGATAGACAGTATCAAAAATTTCACCTTTTGAAATTACATATTGGATACATTATCGGTCACGAAAACATCTTGATTTATGCAGTGAATAACTAATCAACAATGTATATCATTTTAATTCGCTCTCATGTTCATATCACCATTTAATGGGTGAAACATATTTTGAAGTAAATGGGATTTAAGTAAAATTCTTAATAATTTTAAACCTTTGACGATCACTTAGTTATTAAAAAAGCTGCAATAAAACCGCCTACATTTTTATTTAACGAAATGTTATGAAAATAACTCTATGAAAGACAAATAAACCAATTATCTATCGTTACAAATTAATTTGGCTGGTGCTTTCATCTGATATGGAAAATAAAAGAAAAAATCCTGTGTGTAGAATATGAATTATATATTCGTTTTAGGTTGATTTCTTTAGAAATCAACCTAAATATCTTAGATGAGTTTTTTAACCACGTTGCTTCGTCATTTTGATTTCAAGTGGAGACCACTTGAAAATTTCAAATTCAAATTGTAAAAAGCGTATTCAGAATTGGTTTGAATTTTGATGAATACATAGATTACATGAGTGTCTCAATGAACTTTATCCGCCATTTTTAATAAAGGGCGAATATCTTAAGTTAAACGGGGCCACTTGTAATCAGGCTACCACTTGAAAATTTAAAATCATAATAACTTCTGAAATAATACTCCAAATCGAACCAAATTTGGACAGTGCCTTAACTTATCTTATAAATATCTTAGATGAGTTTTTTAACCCAGTTGCTCCGCCATTTTGATTTCAAGTGGAGACCACTTGAAAATTTCAAATTCACATTGTAAAAAGCGTATTTCAAATTTTTTTTTAATTTTGATGTATACATAGTTTTTACAAGTGTCTCAAAGAACTTTATTAATGAACTTATCAGCCATTTTTAATAAAGGGGCGGATATCTTAAGTTAAGCGGGACCACTTGTAATCAGGCTACCACTTGAAAATTTAAAATCATAATAACTTTTGAAATAATACTCCAAATCGAACCAAATTTGGACAATATCCTAACTTATCTTATAAATATCTTAGATGAGTTC
This sequence comes from Salticus scenicus, assembly GCA_963930645.1. Classification (NCBI taxonomy): domain Eukaryota; kingdom Metazoa; phylum Arthropoda; class Arachnida; order Araneae; family Salticidae; genus Salticus; species Salticus scenicus. The sequence continues at coordinate 38,591,776 of OZ005657.1, read as the reverse complement.
TTAACCAAGTTGCTTCACCATTTTGATTTCAAGTGGTGACCACTTGGAAGTTTCAAATTCACATTGTAAAAGCGTATTCTGAATTTGTTTGAATTTTGATGTATACATAGACCAAAAAGGATCTCAACCAAGTTGATTAATGAACTTTAACCGCCATTTTTTAGAAAGTACCGGATATCTTATACTAAGCGTGCCACTTGAAATCAGGCTTCCACTAGAAATTTTAAAATCACGATAACTTCTGAAATAATACTCCAAATCGAACCAAATTTGGACAGGGATATTATCATATAATTGTCTTGAACGTGTTCACTGGGCAACTTGTCTCGACATCTTGTTTCTAAGTTGCAGCCTCTTGAAATTACATTGCCACTGGAAAATATTGCATCACGATAACTTTTAAAGTACTAAACTAATTCAAATAAAAATTGGATAGTGAATTTATGGTTCAAATATCTTCACTTGGTGACTTGATCCGCAATTTCATTTCCAAGTGGCGGCCACTTGAAAATTTGTCATTATGGTAACTTTAGTAATACTGAATCAATTCGCATCAAATTTGGATAGTGGATTTATCATTTAAATATTTCAGATAAGTTCGCTGGGCATTTCACTCCGCTTTTTTTACCAAGTGGTGCCACAGGAAAATTTCTTATGACGATAATTTTTGAAATACTGATTTAATTTAAACTAGAACTGGACAATGAACTTATCATACAAATATATTGGATGATTTCGCTGGGCAAGTTGTTTCGCCATTTTGTGTCCAAGTCGCAGCCAATTAGACTGCCACTTGAAAATTTGCAATAATAATAACTTTTGAAACACGGCACAGATTTGAAACACAGTTGGACAGTGAACCTATGCTTCAAATACCTTGAATGTGTTTGCTGGGCAACTTGTTCCACTGTATTGTTTCCAAGTGGCGGCCACTTGAAAATTTGTTATCACGGCAACTTTTGAAATACTTAATCAATTCAAATCAAAGTTGAAAAATGGATTTATCATTCAAAGAAGAAAAATCTAGAAATTTCACGTAACTCGAGAACCAATCACGTTATTGCGTGTCTCTCTTTGGTATATCGATAATAAGTATTTTCTCGCCAAAAGTCTATAAAAAAGTCGCCAAATTTGGCGCCAAATCCATTTCCTGCCTTATTGGATATTTTTATTGCACTTTTTAAGAGAAAATTAGGCTATTTTAATGCTAAAACAAACTAGAAATGCAGAAAACTAACATTTTATCAACTTACTAAGCCTCTTTGAAAAAATTTCTCCAAAAAAAAAAAAAAAAAAAAAAAAAAAAATTTCAAATTTGCAACGATATCTTAGATGATCAACTTTCTCACTGCCATTTTGATCCAAGTGGCAGCCACTTAATTTTTCAACACGATGACTTTTGAGATTTGGAATTTATTCGAACTATTTGTGTACAGTAGACTTATCTCACAAATGCATTAGATATGTTTGTCAACTTAACCCACCATTTTTTTTTCCAAGCGTCGGCCACTTAAAAATTTTAAATTCCCATAAATAGGTATTTATGAATCAGTTTGCTTAAAACTCGATATGTTCATAGCCAACATCAATATTTCTACCAAGTCCATTAATAATTTGTAGCCGCCATTTTGAAACAAAATGACAGCTACTTCATAAGAAAAAAAAAAAATCAACCTACCCTTCCGAATAAGCCGGAAGGACTTGTTTTATTATTATGAGGACTTTAAATAGAGCACTTAATGGAACACTGGGATGTGTTTTTGCTGTTGTGTTGTCGGGCCTATATTTTGTGTCAACCAACAGTTTTTTTTTTTTTTATTGTCATTCATATTTATTGATTGGGTAGAATTTTTTTAATTTCAGAACGAAAATTATAAAATATCGAAACACGTTTGATTTATAAACAAAAATTGAAAATACATTTAAATGATCACGTGTTAATATTCATGATATAAACATCGTTTTCAAGATTTATCGTTCACATTCCGTCATTTTTGACGGGGTCATATACTAGTATAATATATTTGATAAGTCATTTTTGAACGCTTTTGCCCGAAAATATCATGGACACAAGAATAAGAGAGCAAAATCTCATTTCATGATTTTGAAGAGTGCGAAAAATAAAGGGTTAAAGAAAAGAATGAGAAAAAATCTCTTTCTTACCTCAAATATACACTATAAAAGAAAAAAAAATCGAAATGTTCTGGGAAATTTAGAATTTCATGGAGAAAAACTTGTTATTCTCTGGAGCATGTTCCAAACTTATAGAAGCTAAGGACGTTTGCGATATATAAAAGAAGTGTTACCAAAATTTTTGACAACGTAGAAATCTTCGAGCGTGTACTTTTAAACCTAATTCGTTTATTATTTTATTGAAATGATTATACCTCGTGATTTGTATCTTATAAATGGTTCTATAGAAATAGGAAATTTAAATGGCGAAAAAACATTATACTCTCAAAAGTGAAAATGTCGAACGCAAACGTAAATTTAAAAATTTATCTCTAAATTGGGTACACTTATAAATATAATAATAATAATAAATAAATAAATACAATTAGGAACATTCTTGTTAAAGTCAAGGTGATTAGTTGCTCAATATTTAGAAGTAATGTGACTAGAAAAAAAAAAAATATATATATATATATATATATATATTCTTTTCTTAATGGCACGGCTTTCGCGACTAAGTAATTGGTCGGGGTGGGGTGTCACCGAATCGATGACCATGCCATTTGTGAAGGAGCTCCCAATACGTGGCAAGTTTTTGAATTCCACTCTTTGAACATGTCGCCTTGTAGCTCAGTGAGTATTTTTTTGGAAAATAAATAAATAAATAAATAAATGTTTCTTACAGAGATTAAAAATTAGAGTCCTAAGTTTACTTAATGAAGTAAAACATTGAAATGTTTTCTTATATAATGATCACTAAGCTAAAAGCTGTCATGTTCAAACAGTTGAATTCAAAAGACAGAGTCCGTTAATTTTTGAATGAGATACCTTAGGATACGAAGGAACAAAAATTCCATTGGATAACATATGGGAAAAAAGAAAGGGCGAATCTGACTGACTGCCTTAAACATTGTTGAAAGTGCATATTTATTTAATGATTCATAAAATTAATACTATTCACAATATATAAGTATGAAAATTTAATGTTATATACTACACGTATTATTGAGTCTTATCGCTTAAAAAAAAAAAAATAAATAAATAAATAATAATAATAAAAAGTAATACGCACTTCACAATTTACTCACAACTTTGACTAAGTATGACAAAAACAGACGGACTTAACGCTTAAAGAGTTAATATGTTAGAGTAACGTTACCAAAAATATTTACAGTCTGTATTTTTAAGAGTCTCTCAAGATAAAATCTCAGATATCTTTTAATATAAAAATATCGATAATCGTAAACATAAATTTTACATGTGTATTCCAAAACAAATTTCTATGCCTTCTGCAATATACAGGATCAACAATATCGCCAATTTATATTGAACTTCTGAAATATTTTATATGACATTTAGATTTTTAAGGGATTTTTGAAATACCAATTCATAAAAATGAATAAAGTTAAGTAGTACGATGAAACCATTTCATACCAAGTACTGGTTTATTAATGCATATTAATAATGGTGTAAAATGGCTTTTTAACTTCGCGTTAAAGATGCTCAAAATTCCTGGGTTGGTTGGTTGGTTGTAGGATTAAGGCCGATTGACTCCTTATGTGTCCTAGGCCTATAGGGGGAATGCCCACCGTGGGGGTCTTTCTAAGGGGTCCTAGCCCGTATTTACGCGAGTTTCGGAGGAAACCACGGAAAACTCCGAACGGCTAGGTCGATGAGCGCGACCTGGGATCGAACCCGGCACCTCCCATCTACCAGCTTTGAGCGCAGAACCGCTCGGCCGCTGGTGGGCCAAAATTCCTGGGAAACATGACTGTTATTCCGTGGTTTGAAAAATTACATTGGCCGGAACATTCTTGAACAATCGTTTTTAGAACTTAAAAGAACAATAAATAATTTATAGATGTAATTTATTTCAATGTTAATGTGTTCTGCATAGGTAATCTTCAGTTTATTTGTGCAATTACGGACGAGAACACCAGTGACATATATGCAAGGTGACTATCGTTTTTTTTTTTTTTTTTTTTTTTTTACTAGCTTAAACTGTTTTAGGGTGCTGCTGCAACACAGTTGCGTAAACTCATGCTACTTGCCAGCAATTTGCTTTTTAAACAGTTTCATATATCGATCTATCAAGATTTGCCTATTTAATCTTTCCTTTTAACCTAAAATGACAAGCAAATTTCCTTTGATTAAGGCTTTATAGGTGCTTATCACGTAACTGCTTAAAAAACTAGTTAGCATATTGCATCAACCGACCAGTTTCGCTATGAGTTTTTCACTTTAATAAATGCAGTCCTTGAATTTCAATCCGAATATTTATAAAAATTAAGTTTGTTAGCTCGACATTTTTGAATACTGTACTTTAGCTGCAAAATAATTATTTAAATGAAGTTGCGAATTTATGTTTTAATTCGAAAGCTTATAATTTTTTTTCCATTTTTCAGAAAAACTTTTTTAATCTTGCATATTCAATAAAAGAAAGTACTGATTTCATAAAATTATCGACTTTTGGGTCTCGATAATTTTACACGTTTTGAAAGGTCTAGAACACAACATGACTATTTTTAGAAACTGCCTGTCTATATCTGTATGGTCAAAATTTTGTGTCAGCTTTAGTTCAAGAACTCAAGTTTATACTTTGTTGCACCTAGAAATAAATTGGTGCCCACCAATTTTTCGTGCAAATGGCCCAAAAAGTAACGTTGCTAAGCTACAATTTTTGCTGTGCATGGGAAAGCATGGGACACCATTTTTGCTGTCCCTCAACTTTTATTGTGCTGAATGCACAAAACTTGATATTTAAAAATTCCTTTATAGAACACTGTACTGACTTATAGTTTGGGTACATGTGTGTCGAAAAGAGATGCTGTTGTGTTGCAGTTTTTCTACGTGCATGGGAAGGATATATTTCAGCTTATGGCGTTTAAGCAGCAAAGTTAATATGTGCGATGGCTGTTATAAGAAAGAATACGGACTTATTTTGTGTGTATATCGGCCGACAGATGGCTCCTTTGTTACTCCTCTTCTGTAATTTTCCACATGTCTACATTTCAGTATCTGGTTACACCAAACTGCATACGTAAATTTTTTATTACAAAAAGCTATGATCAAATTTTTGCGCATGTTCATCAATAAGTGATGCTGTTGATGAAAGATATGGAAGAAATAATGATATGGAAGAAAGTTTTGCAATGGGGAAAGCATACCAGTTTAGTCTTGTAAATTTCACCCATTTCTGCATTTCAAAAAGGTGAAATTTTTCGTCCCCTACAGCTTTTTTCGCACAATAGGGATTATTAGACAGGAACCTACGGCTTAAAATGGATTTAGAATCACTAGGAACCTTAATTTCTAAACGCCTAAACCGAGACTCGAACCTTGCATCTCGGGAATGAAGGCCAGAGTGCTAGCCATTCTGTCACCAGATGGTCTTGAGTGATATGGGTAAAATCTAATGCATAAAATGTTTGTTTGTGTCACTAAAACAATAGTATGACGCACCTTTATGGAAACTTCAACAATAATAATTGTTAAATGACTATTTAACAATTGTTTAGTTAATAATAATACAAAATGCCAGTAATAAATCCTTTTTCAATACAAGCTCCAAATTAGTAAACAGTTTAACTCATTAAAAAAAAAAAAAACTAATGATGCTTAAACACTATTATAAAAGTAAGGGATATGTAACTAGATCGTCAACGAATAATATTAGCAATAAAAATATAAAGAATTTCCATAAACTACAAGAAACTCGTAACGCTTTAATTGCTTCGGATCAAAATAATACCACGTCATCAGAAGAAAATAATAAGCACTATTGCAACATGAAAGCAGCAAAATATAACACCGATGGATAAGACAAGATTAAATATATGGAAAAGAATTCTTGACATATTGTGATAAAACATCTTTCTGGGGCTTGTAGATTAGCGTATACTGTAATCGTGCTTACGTTTATCGCCTGATGAAGGGTCATGCTATTAATTCGTCGCGAAACAATTGTTGTGAGCTTTTGAAATTTTTTGTGTTTGCTTACAAAGTTTTTTCTCAGTACCTATCAACACCAACTTTTCGGTGAAATTTACTGTAATAGCTGCATTAAGATTTATTGCGTTATTGCAATCAAAATATTGATCACGTGTAAAAAAGCATACTTATTGAAACAGTTTTGAATTTGAAAAATTGTACTTTTTTTCGATGCACCAATATTTAAAACCAGAGTAACTAATTAATTTGTACTGTGTAAGTACTCTTTGACGAAAACTTAGAAAAGTCTGTATTTCTTATCAAATTTTGAAATAGTATTGACGCGTGCAAATTCATGACCTTGATAACTTTTACAGATAAATATGCAGGACAAGCCATATCTTAGCACACTGCACGCAGATGTGTAGAACTAAACAGATGATTATAAGCCTTTTAATTTTCCTGTTTTCAAATGGTGAGTAATTTTTCGAGAACAAATATTTTTTGTTTACTTTGCTGTAAAAGAATGACATTGCATAGATAATACACCGTATAATTTCGTCTGGTTCATAACACTACCTTTAAAAATAGTTCGAAGGAAAATTGCCGCCTTAAATGTTTTAATTACACTGCATATTTTTATTTATTTTTATTATTTATTTATTTATTTATTTATTTATTCAAATGAAAAATTCAAAACATAAAAATTTTTCAATTTCAAAATTTGAATAAAAACTATTTCCAATCATTTTAATAATAATAATAATAATAATAACTTGCTAATACTATATCGAAGAGTGCTTGATCGATAATATGTATATGTATGAAAATAAACATATAAAATAGGCTTATTTGTAGTACTTTATTATAAACCTTGAAAAAAAAAAAAAAAAAAAAGAAAGAAAAACGAGATTTATAATGTCTACCCGAGTTAAATATATACATACATATATATATATATCCGAACTTTTCTGAAAAAGAAGAAAAAAAGTCTTAAACTGTGTCTATGTTACTTTACGTAAACTGACCTGCCATTTATTGCATAAAAAAATATGTAATTCATTTCAGGCTCTTAATTTTCGAAACAGTGAATAGAATACAAAAATAAATAAACAAATGAATAAATAAATAAATGAAAAATATTTTAATTTTTGTGTCGTAATATTTATTTTGAAGTCAACTGGGAATTATTTTAAAAGGATTTTTTTTTTTTTTTTTTTTTTTCATATATTAATAATAGGAAATTTTCATCAATTAAAAAAAGAATTTAAATTTTTCCATAGATATACTAGTAATTTATATAGATATATCATCCCACTGTTATCATGCAAAAAGTTTTGATGCCGAAAAATTTTTTTGGCATCAGCCATATAGTGGTATTGAAACCATTGAAACTCGGCAATTGTAATAGAATAGAATAGAATGTTGATGAACTTTCAAAATGTCGAAATATTGCGTCTTTCAATTCTTTTAATAAATTTATGAAAAGAAATGGATAAGTTATCATAAAAGTAAATTATATTTGACTAAATTATGAAAAATATAATTTTTATAATCAATTGCTTTGTTATTATGAAATAAAAACTGGTTTGATTTTTAATGGAATACGTTTTTTAAAATTTGATATTTTTTAAGATTTTGTATTAGTAAGTAATATAAACTTTTCAGAATTCTTTTAAATATATTTAGCAGCGGCGTAGGTAAAGAGCGTTAGTTTTAGTATATAAAACGAGTTTAACTTTAAATATAACTAAATTAATAAATATATAAAAGAAAGAAAGAAAAAGAAAAATGAATTTGAAATTGTATCTGAAGTTTTTCATTCACATTAAGTACATAACTTATTCATAAATTTTATTTTCTAAATTATCTGTGTATATTCACTCGGAAAAAGACGGCCATATTGTGGACTTTTCTCCGAGTAAAAAGGAATCATTTTTCTTCCCCAATGACCAATCTATGTCTTATTATTATATCTATGAATTTTTCTAAAGCTAAACTATCGTTTGCTGTATTGACTGATAATGTTTCAGCTGAATTCTTGTTTTTCCTTATTTTACAAATACAACTATAGAAAATGAAGAAGAAATTTTTCTTAACATAGATCATGCCGTACAAAAAAATCTGACAGTGAAAGGGTAAGTGAAATATTAAAAAAAAAAAAAAAAAAAAAAAAAAAAAAATGAAAAAAGAGCAAAAATCAAGTAAAATAGTAATTAATTGAAAAGGCGAGTAAATAGATAAACTTCTATCTCCTAAAATAGCCAGTAATGTTTTCAAATGAATTGAAAATAAATAAAAATGAAATTATTATAATTTTCGTGCTATAATAATTATTTACAGTTATAACCAAAGAATTTTTTTTTTTAAATATGTTTTTCATTTTTTAATTACATGGAACATAAACTATTTCTATTGATTTAAAGAATGAATTTTCCATTTTCAAAATATCGTCTGCGATTTCATAAAGCTTCGGTAGAATCACAGACAGAATTTTTCATTTTTAGTAATATACGAAGATTGAGAAAATAAAAGGAAAACTTCCTTTCATAGTGGAATATGGAATAAAGAATAAGAAAATATTCCAAGGATAAGTAAAATTTTATCATTAATATTTATTAAGAATTTTTAATTTAAAATAAAATAATAGATCGTATTTTAAACACCATTAACTTTAAATTTTGCTTAAAAAGAAAATATGTCGGAATTTTCATCAGTATTACGAATTTCCAAAGTCTAGTAAATACGCATACGGTAGAATTTAGTAATGTTGTGAATACGATGTATATGTATATGTATATGTATAATGATTATTCATAAGTAAAACTATGATATATATTTTCTGGATAATTAAGCAAGTATTTATTAAAAAAGGTTTAAATGATTTAAGTTCGGTTTTTAAAAATACATAGTCAGATTTATCATAAACTAAACCTTGAGGTAAAGTTTCTTTTTTTCTTTGTTAAGTACGAAACTTAATTGTATGCTAATGAAATTTGCAATTCCTTTCAAAGGAAAGTTTAGCTTAGTTTATGATAACAAATAAACTTAGAGTGATTTTTTTTTTAATTCAAAAGCATTAGAATAAGTAATATTTACTATTCTGTCGCGGGTGTAAATAATAATTATAACAATCTTAATAGATGTCTTTTTTACTTGTCCAATAAATTTCCTTTGATCTTATATACGTGTTACTTAAACTATTCAAAAAGAAACTTTTTTAACTGAAAACTTCAGCTTTGTTTGAAAATAATTACAGTAGCCAGTTTTCATCCTATTTATTTATTGTAGAAAACACAGTTAGCGAATCATATATAAATAGAAGATTAAAAAAAAAAGAAGAAATTATTTTACAAACTTATATTTTCTCAAACTAGAATGCTATTGTGATTTCAATGATGATTTTATTACTATTATTGATTCTTTAAGAGGTCATTTATTGTTTGAAGAAATACCAATAACTTTATATATATATATATATTTGAAAAAAATATTATACGCAGTAGAAAATGCTGTAGGTTTTAAAATTATATTTTGCGTTTTAAATAATATATGAAATCCGTTTATTGAAAATTTTGATGTAAAAATAAATAGGTTGAAGTGTAGTAAATGCGACTGCGGGGTAAAGATAACCCAGCTTATAACTATTATTAAGACAAATTTTCACCTAACTGTCATTATACAGTAAGTGATAAAATTATTACACATTATTTTTTTATTTTTACATTTTTTCGATTTTCTAAAAAAATACTGAACAAAATGGCCCGGGATCTCAGGCATGCACAGGACATTTAAAATCTCACATTTTCCACAATCGATTTGGCTTAGAGTGCAGTTAGGGGACCACCCACAAATTGAAGTATATATATATATATATTTTTTCAAAAAATACAAATTTTTTTAAAAAGTTTTTTTGCTTATAACTAGAACGGATTTCCATAAAACCTTACAAAATTTACAGAAAAATTGGTAAAACATTAGACAAACATTATTGTGAAATAGAAAATTCACACGTAAAATATTCACTGAGATTTGATAAATATTTTTTTTACTGCCCATGCGTGCAAAATAGAAATTTTTTTATTACATAGGTTAAAAGCTAGCTATATAGGGCAACTTTTGTCAAGAGTTCATTTAAATAGAGTAAAAATTAAGCTAATTGTCGGCAAAAGAACGAGCTAGATTTTAGGTATTTTCCAAAGTTGAAATTTCATAAGGGGTTTTTCACATGCTGTGTATTTAGTTTGAAGATCCAATTATTTCAACCATATTGCAAAAGTTCTTTTATATGAAAAACCCCTTATAAACGCACAATTCTTAGTAAATAAATAAAAATATGTTAGAGTTACAGGCCACTAAAGGGTTTTTCACAAAAAAGAACTTTTATAACGTGGCCGAAATAACCTTCAAATTAAATACGTGGCATGTAAAAAACCCCTTATGAAATTTGAACTCTGGAAAATACTTAAAATTTAGCTCGTTCTTGTGCCGATAATTTGCTTGATTTTTACTCTATTCAAATGAACGTTTGACAAAATTTTTCCAATATATCTAGCTTTTAACCTATGTAATATATATATATATATATATATATATATATATAGTTATCTTTCGCGAATGCGCAGTAAAATAATATTTACTAATATAAAATATAAATGCTCATATCTCAGCTGATATTACACGTATGAATTTTATGTTTCAGAATAATGTTTCACTAATGTTTTGCCAATTTTTCTGTAAATTTTGTAAAGTTTTATAGAAACTCGTCCTAGTTATAAGAAAAACACTTTTCAAAAAAAATTAATCATTTTTGAAAAAAAAAAAAAAAAAATATATATATATATATATGCCTAAATAATTGCGTAATTTCCACAACAAAACATATAAATATTATACATAATATGTGCAACAATATTTTAAAGTTACAAGTCATTTATAGCTTTTTATGATACAAGGTAATCCAAAGTATTTACGCTCTTCTTCAATTTGTGACTGGTCCCCTAATTACACTCTGAACTAAATCGATAGTGGAAAATGTGAGTTTTTAAATGTTCTTTGGATATCTGAAGTCCCTGGCCATATTGTTCAGTATTTTGTTTTAGAAAATCGGAAAAATGTAAAAATAAAAAGAATTTCTAATAATTTGTTTACCCACTGTATATGAGTGTTTGAACTTTACTTTGATATATTTAGCTGTAGAAAAACAAATCAAATTTTTACGGTGATAGCTTTAGGAGTTTGAAAAATTGCTTATACAGTAGAACCCCGATCCATTGTTTTTCACGGGTTACGTGAAAAAAAAAAAAAAAAAGATTACAGCGTAAAAGCGACAAATGCGGCATAAAGTCAAAACACGGAGAAAACTATGCTTATGAATTAATACACACAATGTATACAATATACTACTAATAAAAACTAATTTGTTACTTTCAAAAACGTCAAAGAAATAAATCAATGTTGTAGAACATTAAGTAAAATTTATTTTTAAAAAACAGCAATTTTATGTTAAGTTTTTCGTTCACTTTACAAATTAAGCAGGCATTTTTCAAGATTTACAACATTTTTCTGGTCCTTTCTGTAATTTCACGTGCTTTATAAAAGTTCGTGCATTTTTAAACGCCATTATTATGTCAAACATACTTGACACTGGTGTAGGCATCATCGACGTAAAAATTATCCTCTGTTTCTCCGCCATTATTTTCAATTTTTGAAATTAAACATTTCTCCTATGCTTTAGGATACCACCTATCGCAACGTTTTGATTAATGCAAATATTACACTAAATTTTGTACCAGACACATCCTCTGCTACACGCGACCACTCTTCATCTGCATGATCATCATAATTATCACCATCATTTTCTTGCCCTTCTGTTTGGTAATCTTCATCATTTTTTCACACGTAACCGCATTTCAAGAAACATTTTTTTTTTTTTTTTTTTTTTTTTTTTTATTACTGAAGAGGTTATTTCTTACTTCCTATGCCATGCTGAAATTACAAAACGATTAGATGGTCCCAAGACATGGCATTACAATTTTGATCCTCCATGCAAATGTTGAAAAGAGTTATTTTATGATGAAAGAAATAATTTTAGTTTGTATGCTTTATGGAACCTCTTGACCTTCGGGAGAAAATTTTTACAAGGTCAGGAGAAAAATTTTACTGCGATAAATGCGGGAAAACGACTTTTTGAAGCATGATACATGCGAGTTTCGTTAAAATTATTTAAATATAATTTGTGTAGGGACCATAGAAATAAAACGATCAATGCGGGAACGAAAGATCGGGGTTTCATTGCATTTTCTCTCCGGCAGAGTGTCCCACTCAAAATTAGTGTTTGGGAAGTGTATGCACAGTTTTTGTTTTAAAAATTATTTTTTGCAAGTAGATTTTGAATACCACTTCAAATTTGTTTTATTTCTTAATCTTTTTCGTTTTTCCCCATAGTTACAGTTACCAGATTTGCAGAAAATTTGCACCCTGCCTTTATACGCTTTTCAAATTTTCATCTTCAACCGGGAGTTGAAGTTATTGGTGAATAACAGCCTTAATGAACTTGTATATGGGTGTAGTAGGCCGAGGTTACACTTGCCCCAAGCCATGGGGTAAATGGAACTACAAAACACAACATTTTCATATTTCCCCCCCCTTAAACAGCGCACTGTTAAATTATAAAATGCTCATATTTTTCAAAAGTTATTTGGTTGTAGTTTACGCCTAAAAACTTTCAGATGTGTAAGTATGATAGCAACTGAGCAAATTGTGATCACAGTTGAACTATGCCAAAACGTTATTTTACTTATCCCACTTCAGCCTATTGTATTTATATATATGGAATAAAATTATTTTGCTTTAGCAAAAAATGTTATTAAAAGAAATAAAATCAAGAAATATTTAAATATAAATCAAAGTTCATGTATTTTTTCTGCTGATGTTTAGTTGAAACATTATTAATGACTTGTATTTATGCATGTAAGCCATGTTAAACCAACACCTTCTTATCAAGGCCTTCCAACCATCAGAACGGAAGTGGAGTGACGTATAAACATTTGAGCCATTCCTTTCATGCTATACCTATGATTTCCTACTATATTTGATTTGTGAATTTTCTCTATTTTTGGTTTTTGATGAATCTGCACGTTTTGAGATATCTTTGAATGCGATTTCATCACTTTTAAAAAATGGCTGTCTGTGTATTACCTTAATTTTATTTTTTGGGCACTGTATCTCACGAAATAAAGAACGGAAATTTCAAAAGATTATATTTGTTTGCATTTTAACATGAATTTGTGCAAATTAACTTTTGGCATATATGGTCCAACAAGTGACACTGATATGCTGCAATTTCTCCTAATTAGGGACGATTATATCTCACCTTGTATTGTGTATAACATCACGTAACTTGATGTGTAAATAATTCATTATGAAAAACTATGCTGATTCAACTTTGGTGCGTATCGTTCAGAAATTAATGTATCGTATCCCCTATACCGATAAAGTTGTACTCAGATTTATCCTGTCAAAATGATTTCTTTTATTTAGAAATTAATTTATCATATCTTCTACACCAAAGAACTTGTATTCCCTGATTCGTCCTTTCAAAAGAAATGCACTTTTCCGAGGCTACTATATTGTATCATAAAAAATTATTTCTATCTATCTACATTATCTATCTATTCTATCTATCTATTCTATCTATCTATTCTATCTATCTATCTACACTAAGCGACAAAAAAAAAAAAAAAAAAAAAAAAAAAGAGAGCCGCACTTAGATATTTCCTAGTTTTCTTTCTGTAATCGCTAATTTTATTGTTTCAAAAGTAAATTTTTGAACAGATTTTATTACGTTGTGTTCCGCGTGCAATTTAGTATTGAGCCAAGTGTTAAAAACAAGATGCAATTTTTCGGAAAACTGTAATTTTAAAAAGTATTTCAAAAATGGCAAGAATAAGGAAATTAACGATACCACAAAAAATATTAATTTTAGAGCGAAAATCCAAAAAATATTTTAATACGTGGGATATCAAAATGATTAAATGTTAATAAAATATTAGTAATCTGGTTTTTAGCAAGATATATTATTTTTTGGCTGTTTAAACTGCACATTTGTCCTTAGGCGGCTACGTTACTCATCCAGTCGAGATGACTGCAAGTTACAAAGCCAGCGCTTAAAAATTCAGTTTGTATTACATTTAGAACATAGCAAGGATATTCAAAAAAAGTGTTTAATAGCATAATTTATCTAAATACAGTGAAATAACAATTAAACAAATCAGGTTTAATTGCCAGAAAATCTGAAAAAAATTCACTCTTAACGAAAAGAATTAGAAAACCAAGACATTAAAGGGTTAAAAAAAATTAAAAAATGATCAATTAATTATTGGGCTGAAGTTGTTCTCTCTGATGAGTCAAGTTTATCTTATTTCGGATTGGCGGAAACAAGCAGATCTGATCACAAAAATGTGACTGACTTAATAAAAATCGCGCTTTTAAAACAATGACATGTTCCCTGTACATTACGATACGAAAATGCATAATTTTTCGGTGAGTCTGGCAAATGTTCATGTTCAAGGGATCAATTAACCCGAAATAAAACTTGGCCATTAAAAAAATTGATACCTGACCGACTACTTTGAGGGTATTTCAGACTCTTCCATAATCAATATATCAAGATGATAATGCACCTTGCTATATGACGCTTGTGATTCTTTAATTTGATTTAAGTTGTTAAAATTACTTATCCATTCTCATGAGCATCTATCATTTTGTAAATTATCATAACTTTTCTTACTTAAAATTAAATCCCACAAAGAATATCGCAGGATATTTTTCTTTATTAGACCTGAAAATTGTCCTAATCTCAATCCGCTCGAAAATGTTTACTCTATAAAAGAGGGTGGGGATTAGAAATTTGTAGCCTACAACTTTGAAAGAACTAGAAAAAAATATTTATGATATTTGGCCCAGTGAAAGTTCTGAGTTTCATGTTAAAAAACTGTAAAATACCATGCCATTGCGCATTAAAGCAGTAATTTCATATAAAGGCGGAATTATCCAATCCAGAATACATATTTTTATTAAATAATTGTTTAGATCTAACAAATAAATAGTTTTATTTCATAAATTAAAATAGCACTTGTTTATTTCATTTAATACATCGTGATAGAATAAAAAGTATATGTTTATTATATTACGTTTAAAAAGAAAATTTTATGTAGATTTTTATTAAATAATTCGTTGAGTGTAATAAAACGAATTATTAAATTGAAAAAGTACATAGGTATCATGTAATGACTTCCGTATTATACAAACATAACAATTTTATTTGTTAAAATCATTAGTTTTTAAATTATTACAAACCCAAAAGGTATAAGTCAATTTTTCTGCAGTGCGGCTTTTTTTTTGCCGCTTAGTGTATATATATATATATATATATATATATATATATATATATATATATATATATATATATAGTAATACATTAATAAAATAATATCAGTGCAAATTTTTTTTTGAAATTTAAAGATGAATTAACTTCAGTATTAAAACAATTATTCGGATCATAAGCGAAGACTACCCATATCAAATCTAAAAAGAATTAAAGAGAAATTGAAATGAATATTGGAAATTGGATTGAGAAAAAAGCATAATTTGCATTCTAACGTTTTCAAGGGCCTGGTAGAATGCAAATATGCTAAAAAATGGATGTTTTTCTGTCACAAAGAAAGCTAAAGCTAAGATTTTCTTTGTTCACAGGCCCGAAACACCCATAGAAAATCCATATAAATAAAGATCAAAATAAAACTATTACCTAAAATGATAATCCAAAACCATATAAGATTAAAATAAAAATACCATAATACAAAAATACTTAATAAAATATATTGGAAATGGACCCAGCTCAAACAATACACATGTAAAGAAACTCACGAAGTGATTCCAGAAAAAACGAAGATCATAATAAAACCATTACCTAAATATGACAATCCAAGACCATTTAAATTGAAAATTAAAATAAAAATCATTAAAAATTAAAATAAAAACCATTAAAAATGTAGAAAAAAAAATAAAGATTACTTTGAAATTTTAAATTAAACTGACGCAAAAACCGATACACATGTAATAATTCATATATATATATATAAACATAGAACTGGTTTTTAAAAGTAATTACAAAACTTTGAATAAATACTTTAAAATACAAGAATTTGTAACAATTGTTTCAGGTCGAAAGAAAATACGACCCTTCGTGAGGGAGAACAAAGTAGGCACGAGTGCTGCAAACCTCCTGCCTACTTTGTTCACCTGACGAAGGGTTGTGTTTTCTTTCGACCCGAAGCAATTACTGCGATTTCTTGCATTTTATTGTGTTTATTCAAAATTTTGTTTTTATTACTATATTGACACGTATATTGACACATATTTCACACATATCGAGAAATATGTACTCAAATATTCAGCCTTTCAAAAAGATGTCTTTTATTTAGACGTTAGTACACTTAGCTGCACTTCTTATAAAGAATTTGTAATAATTCATTTGTCTCTTCAAAAAAGGTATATCTTGTTCAGACATTAGTATATTGTCTCACCTATACCGAGTAATTTATATTCAAAGCTTTATCCTTTCAAAGTGGAGTCATTTATTTAAAGATTTTCTACATCAAAGAAATTGTAGTTAAAGGTTTGTCCTTTCAATATATTTGTGCTTTAAACAGATATTAAAACACTATATAAACTGTACAAAGGAATTTAAGCTAAACGATTTCATTTAATAAACATATCCCTTTTCAGAGGTTAATACATATATTCTATAATGAGGAATTTATACTAAAATATTTTTCCTTTTAACAGCGGTAACCCTTAAAACAAGCACGAAATTTTGCATGCATGCATATACTTTTTTATAAATGCATACAAATCTGAGGTTATGGTTGCACAACTGTTGGAAAGAAAATACATTTTCAGTGTACTACTGAAAGAAAATTATTGTTTGTAAGGAAATGTATGCATGGATATATGGGACGCATTTCTTGACCTAACTATAATATTAAACTCGTAAAATCATCCATTAATTTAAGATATATATATATATATATATCTATATATATATGCTTGAGCTGTATATATACTTGAGCTATATATTTACTGGAATTAGTTATACAGTTTTACGAAATCTTGCATATGCTGATGGAAATGCAAGTTTCCTGATGAGTACATTTCTATTTTTCAGCATTTAAAATTCCAAATTTCAGTTCATGAATTCCATTTTTTTCTCTTTTAACGGAACTCTTTGGTGATTTTATCCTTTCTCTATTCTCTCAAATGTTGACTGATACTAATAACTCATAGTTTTTGCAAATTCTCTCATCGTTAGGCTTATGTGTTATGTTAGTGTCATTTCTCTTCTGCGTAAATACTTTAACTTGTTTTTACTAAACATTGGTACTCAAATTAATTTAATACCGTGACTAATTTTAATCGAAATAAATCTCAGTTAAAATTTGTTTTATGTTGGTATCTTTATCTATCTTTTGTCTGCTGAGTGTTACAATGGTACTAAATAATTCAAATTATATATATATATATATATCATGTAAAAGAAGGGCATAAAAAAAGTAAATTATTTTTGCTTATTTTTGCATACACAAACTAAAAACGAGAGCACCGATGAGAAAAAAATATTTCCAAATCCCTATGAGGATGCACATAGAAACTGGCCTAAAATCTCTGACGTCACAATGCTCTTGGAAGGCCTTGATTGGTGTTGGATTGGCCTTGATTGGCCTTGTTGGCAGCCTTGGAAGGTGTTGGTTAAACGCTAAACCATCTTCTTCTTCTACTTTTTTTTTTTTTTTTTTTTTGGTTTTCAAACTATAGTCATAGTATATTTACAATATCAGATGAACAGTTAATAGAAAAAAAAAATGTAGCATTTTATTTCGTGCGATTATATAATCTATGATACTTAATTAATTTTAAAATTTAAGAATTGTACAACGAGTTATATTTTCTCTTAATAGGTTGAAACACGTCCAGTTTCAAACGTTACGTATTTAAATATACGTATAAAGGCTTTTAATGTACTAATTACTTTTGCACTTATTACCTTTTATTTATTTTTTATTAAATGGACGTACAACTTTTTCAGAGTAAACTTTTTTAGCAACCAATACGATTTAATTCCTGGTATAAATTTCACTCGAACTTTATCTAACAAAAATGTGTGACTCTTAGGGATAGATTGTACCAGAAATCGTCTCGTGACTGAATAGTTGAAAAGATTGTAAAGGTCATGAACTGAGGGTAAAAGTGTCCCAATAATAAACTCTGATAATAATGACTAGTCAGTGTGTAGATATCAAGACTATCAGCAGTTTTGATTAGCACTTTTGCAGATAGTTCTTCCAGAATTTTGCACTAAAAGGCAGAGAAAACTTATTGGTAAGCCTTGGTATCTTACTTTATTTTATGAAATTTAATTATTTATTCTTTCTTCAAGCGGGTGAATATTTAAAACGTAGTTAATTTTATAAAACTATTATTCTCCAAAAAAGAAAAGAAAAAGAAAAAAAGAAAGATAAGAAAAGTCCATGCAATAAAAGTAAATGATGAAAGAAAAAAAAGAAAAGAAAAAAAAAAAAAAAAAAGCTGCTTCAGTGTCTAGAATTAAATTTAGAAATCTATGTTTTGGAAAATAATTCCGGTAATTAACAGTTTCGGATCTAAGGGGAGCTAGGGGGCTGAAGCCCCACCCAAAAGTACTGACATTCACAATTGGATATTACAATTGTAAACTTTTCATTGGTCTAGAATAACATCTTGAAAAATCTTAGCCCCCCCCCCCCCCAAAAAAAAAAAAAAAAAAAAAAAAAAAAAAGTTAAGTTCTGGATCTACCACTGGTAATTAACCCGTTAGCGCCCAGTGGATAGCTAATAAAATGACACGTATATTTTTTGTGGTTTCTTGGAATGATATCTGCTTTTTAGCGACAGATTATAGCATCATTCTAAATGATCCCTGAAAGTTTTATGTGCCTACTATTAATTATTATTTCATAATTTGGATAGTCATTTTACGATTTTTCATTCGTCGCACATATGTTTGCTTTTTGCGCAGGTATACTAACTTAAGTCAAGTTGAATAATAATATATATTATAATACTTTACTTTCGAGATCATTGTCAATAGGATATTAATCTGTTATCTCAAAGTTTTTCTATCTCGAAGTTTTCTCGCTAGAACACTCAACGTCAATAAATGAAGATAGGCTTTAAATTTAAAACTATCAGAAGAATTGTTTAAGTTAATATATTTTACTGTCAGTTGTCTATATTAATTTAGAAGTGAAATAATCAGCTAATAATATTTTGCAAAATTAATTCGGGCGTTAACGGGTTAAATGGAGATTACTAAATACTAATTGTTAATTTATTAACAAAACATTAATTTGAATAAAAACGGAACTCGGTTATTTGAATCACATAAGCAGAAATATATCCAAAATTGTTAAAACATTCTCTACTGCGCGCAGAATCTTCTTAAACGAATGTAAAAAAGCGAATAAGTTCAAGTGTCCGGAATACTTTATTTCATTTAACTATGTTAAAATGAAATCGTTAAAAAATCGGATAAGAATTACTATTAAAAAAATCGGAAAATATCACATTTATGTTCCGATATTTTTGTTACTGAGCAAAAGTGTAATAATATATTTTAAGTCTTCTTTTTATTAAGCTTCGTTCATAGTATGTCAATAAAGTTTATGTTTGATTATTATTTGGTCTTTAAAAGTATGAGATACAAGAAAATTATTAGTACTAGAAAATACTGATTTTTAAGAGCCTAGTTTATGCAGACCTAAATAGACATCTATATTTAATATTTATATATACAGTCGGTAACAATAGTGTCAGAACACTAGCAAAAATTCCTATGTAAGAAAAGTGCACTTCATACAGTTTTGTTAAATAAATCCTTATCGAATCGTGTGCTTACACTGACTAAAAACAGGATTCGGCAAGGATTTATTTAACAAAACCGTATGAAGTGTACTTTTTTTTACATAGGAATTCTTGTTAGTGTTCGGACACTTTTGTTACCGACTGTACATACAGTCGGTAACAAAAGTATCCGAACACTAGCAAAATTCCTATATAAAAAAAAAGTAGAGTTAATACTGTTTTGTTAAATAAATCCTTGTCAATTCATGGTCATAGTCAGTCTAAGAACAGGATTCGACAAGGATTTATTTAACAAAACCGTATGAAGTGTACTTTTTTTTACATAGGAATTTTTGTTAGTGTTCGGACACTTTTGTTACCGACTGTACATACAGTCGGTAACAAAAGTATCCGAACACTAGCAAAAATTCCTATATAAAAAAAAAAGTAGAGTTAATACTGTTTTGTTAAATAAATCCTTGTCAATTCATGGACATAGTCAGTCTAAGAACAGGATTCGACAAGGATTTATTTAGGAATTTTTGCTACTGTTCGGATTTTTTTGTTAAAGACTGTACATAATATACATATACATGTATGTATTTATATGTATATATATATATATATATGTGTGTGTGTGTATGTATATATATAATAATTCTTTAGGATTTAATAAGATTATTAATCTGAAAAAAGATTACTAGTCTAAAATAGCGTTTATAAGAGAGAGAGAGAGAGAGGAAACAGTTGTTCCTCAAAAGTATTTATTTTATTCTATTTTATTTTATCTATTTATTTGTTTGGTAAGGGTAGGGGTAACTTTAATCTTTGATTTACAGCGTAACAGATTGCATACCGTTTTTTAATGTAGCTATGTTTTAAACTAAGATTTTAAATTCCTTAAAATTTGCTTTGTGATTTTATGTTAAAATATCATTAAAGAAATTTCCATATTACAGAAATGATTTTCGGTAGTTAATATCAATTATTATAAAGTAAAAAAAAAAAAAAATACTATTATTGATTAGTTATTAATGTTATTATAGTTATCTGTGCTTCAAATAATGCCAATACTTCAGACTGTTCTTTTAAAATTAGATGGAGTTATCGGGGATACTAAACAAGTTCAATTTTTAACTAATACAGCTTTTTAGCAAAAACAGACTTTACGCAAAACTTACAACTGTGTTACGATTTTTTAACTAAATCAACTTTATTTTTAGGAATATGCATTTCCAAATTAATAAATTATTATGATTTGTGAAAATAAATTTGATGGGATTATTAATTTTATACCATCTTTTACAAAGAAAGAAAAGTGTGGAAAAAGTGAGTTATCCTTTATATGTTTATGGAAAGAGAAGTAAGATAGATCTCATTTAATTCACAAGAGGAACCTGGACCTCATAGTTTAATTTATAAATGGATTTTTCATACATATTGCATTTAATACAAACTTAACATAAGCTATATTTGAAACTTCTACACTGTTAAAAATGGTTTCTCAAAAATGAGCAAAATTGTCTCAAAATAACTCCGAAACAACACTGAGAAAAAAAAAATATACCGCCTTTCTCTAGAATGAATAAGTGGCCATTTTCTAAATCCCTTAACTAGAAATATAGATTTCCAAGCTATGCGCATAAGGCACGCCAATAAACTGAATAGACGAAATTATCGAGAATTTCTAGTGTACACATTTCTAGATAGTGAAACAATATTCTGAATACTCTAAATATTCCGAATGATTTATATTGCGAGAAATTCTTGCTTGATTTTCTAGAATTTGGTAATAAACCAAGATTATAGTTGCAGAAACCCGCCTCTTGTAGTCTCATTTATTTGCAGGGATTTTTAAATAACTTTTCCCCCGAGAATATAGGCAAACGCTCTAGAATTCTAATAGGGGCTTCTAGAACTCGCTTTCCAAGGGGACTAGAACTTATAAGGATGACATGGAACTATTTTTTCTAGAGCCACAATTTGATTCTAGATGTCAGTTACAGAATTTTTTCTCAGTGAATATATACTTAAATTTGAAAATCCCATGTACTCATTTTTGAGTATATTCATATGCTCAAAAATGGGGTTGACCACTAAGAATCGCAATACCCCCACTTTTGAGCATGTCAATATACTCAAAAATGAGTACACGGGTTTGAGTACATTTTATTTTAAATTCAAGTTGAAATATATTTTTGAATATATAGTAGAAATTATAGCTGAAGATGTAAATAGATATTTATACGACTTAAACTAACTTGAAAACTTCAAAAATAAATAAATAAAAAATAATTAAAGCCTTACGCACAAAAAAGTTATTTTTGTACTAGAAAATATACAAACACTTAATGAATATGAGTGTTTGACAAAACATATATTAATAAAATACAGATTAAATATGCTTAAATTCTTATTCTTCTTTACTTAAATAGTTCAACTTTAATTAATAAACTGAATCCAAATAATGTAACCAATAATTTGTTTTCTACTTATGCTATTAAGTAAATATACAGTTCTATAAAACCATTTCGAGAAGACCTGAATATTAAAAATTTTAGTTGTTCGCGAGCGACCGGTAGATACTTTGCGCTTACTCTGAAATTCACAATTTTTCTGTTGATTATTTCAATTAGCAAATTTTCTCGAATGATTTTTGAGATGTTTTATATTAAATAATTTTCGTAAAAGATTCTGTAAAAATTTTATATATATATGAAAAAATCAATTATTATTATTATTATTATTATTATTATTTATGTTCGATACTTTTCATCAATGGCCCATTTTAAATTCACCAATAATTGTGAAAATGTAATTCAAGTTATTTAATTTTTTAAGTGTATAATTTTTCCATTTGATTAAGTCGCCATATGGCGAGTGGCAAATGAATATTTCTGTACTTATTTCCAGAAATTTAACAATTTTGTAAAAAAATATTAAAATGCATATGTTATTAAAAGAAAAAAATTAATAAATAAATAAAATAAAATAAAATTTTGAAAAACAATTAAACGTCTTAATTATAATTTTAAGTACCTCAAATGTACAATTTAATAATAATATTTCTTTTCAAAAGTGCAAATATTTCGCATATTAAAAAAAATATATATATTTCTTTTTTACTTAAAATATGATATTCTTATCCAAAAAAAATTAGAAACACTGATCTCCCACGGAGTGCTACATTAATCCTATATACAATATAATATACTGTATATAATATAATATCCCACTTCTTAAAAAATATTTCATCTGCGCGTTTATCGGCGACCTTTTGCATATAGTATTAGGGAAAAACACACACACACACACACACACACACACACACACACACACACACACACATATATATATATATAAGTGTGTGTGTGTGTTCCGAACAACTTCCAATTCGAATAAAGTAATCAAAACAAATGTAAAAAATGTCTTTCATATGATCTTATTTTAATGTAAATATGTATGACTATATAAGTGACAAAATAGTAGAATAAAAATAAATAAATAAATAATAATAATAAATGAATAAATAAAATAAACATAAATAATAATATTAAAATAAATAAATAAAATTTCATCCTAATTCACAAGAACCCAGAGAAGTTAATAAATAACTAGAATAAAAATAATCAGCAATGATTTTTAAAAAGATATGAAAAAATTAACGATTAATAATTTGATTAAAGATATGAAAACAGCCATAATACTTACTGAAACGTAATTCCTGAAAACCCATGAAACAATTAATGGTATCCATTTATATCGTACTTTAACAAGAAGGAGCTGATTTAGAAAGAGAGAGTGAAATTGAAAATAGATAATAATCAAGTGTCCATTCAGGTCATACTTTAACAAAATGGAACAATAAAAACTTATTAGAAGTTTAATTAGGGATAAAAACGCTCAATTTATGTGATTTTAATTATTTATTATTAAAAAATAATCTGTAAATAAATTAGTATTAGCATTAATTAGTATTTATTTAATAATATCTATAAATGAATATTAATAAATATAATTTCTTCGTAATGAGTCCCCTTGAAAATAACATTCACAAAATAAATTAAAAAAATTTGGGGAATGAGCGAAATAAAATGTAAATTATAGCGAAAAAAAAATGAAATTTGCTAAACACCGTGTGTGTTAAGTTTAATCGATTGTCTTCGGTTTAAGTACGGATTGTGTTAGGTTTAAGACCTACCTTAAAGACTGCCCACCGTGCAGATTATTCTGAGGAAACCTCGCCCGTATTCATGGGAGTTTCGGAGAAAATTACGAAGACTCCTTGGCCTACGCGCGCTAAGCTAAATAAATTCAAAGTGTCTAAATGCATTACAGTGTATCGATGAACCCATAAAATCTGGTTTTCATTCATAATTCTAAAACTGAATTTACTTTCACAAATCACTACACGTATATAAGTGTGGGGGGGGGGAGGGGGGGGATGGGCATGTATCATAATTCTGCGTGCCATTTTTATTTTTATTTTTATTTTTATTTTTGTTTTTGTTTTTATTTATTTATTTATTTTTTGAGCTTGAATATATATATATATATATATATATATAGCTGTTAGTGCTTCAAATCATATAACCGATAGCGTTAAAATTAAATATAGAATTGAAGTAGCTATATTCTCTAATGAAAAACCTTATAAATTAAACAAATAAACTATAAATATAAATTACAATCTCATGCTTAAATCTTTTTTTTTTTTTTTTTTTTTTTTTTTTTCCCCCAAGAAATTTTATGTTAATCCAACGTTTTCTCTTTTCACGTTTCAGTAACACGTCTAAAATTCAAATCATGATTTGTCGTCCTCCCCTCCCTCCTCATTATATCTTTTGTCCGCAGAAATTTTTCTTTTAATGTCCACTTGTTTTACATTATCTCTGTCTATTTTCAGGAGGAGAAAATCTCTTAAATTATCTCTATGTTTTCGCTGTTTGAACAGATATTGCGCAAGCTGAAACTTTCAAGACAGGCAGCGCCCTCAAACAGATCCCAGTTGGAACTTATGATTACAGTTGCCCTGCATATCAGCGGACGTTTCATTTAATTTTTCTCTCAGCTGTAAAAGAGCAGGTTGTCTGCTCCTAGCGACGAACTCACGTGCGGATTGTACGTCCGCGTTTATCACACAAACTGTTGCGTAATCGCATTGACTGCTGTTACAACTGAAGTAGAAGTCGAACTCTTAAAATTAAGTCCAGACTGTGGTGGTGTTGCCACATTTATATTTTTTGTGCCTGAATTAAACAAAACCACGCATGTATTTTAAAATCAAAGACTTGCTGATGATCCACTCCTTCTACAGAGACTCTTTCTGTTTGTTGTTATCCTGGTTAATATTTTCATCGTGTCAGTTTCTTAGTGTTTCTTAATACGATATACCCAGGGGAACTATCCCTCATTCATTATGAAATCAGAAAATTTTGACAAGTATGATGCGTAAAGCCGAGGTAAGTCATATTTTTACTTCATATCTATATATTACATTTTATGTATTTGAAATTAATTTTAATTTGCATCAAAACCAAAGTTAAATACTATTAATGTAACTCTTTTTTTTTACAGTATTTTCTTTTCATTTTATCACTGTGTAAACCATCTTATCGCCTTTGAAAAGGGCAAAAGTGTAATGTTGCTTTCACTGCATTGTTTTTTTTAGTGAACTGAATTAATATATATATGAACTTGAGGTTAAAATTATGTCTGTGTACATGATTACAATCCTTAAAACTACTATTTAAAACCTTCAAATTTGAAAAACAAGCTAAAATTTCATAATTATATAATTTTGAATTATAAGTGTATTGCGGAAAAAAGTACAGCTCAATGGCCGGATATATCCGTCAGCGGTGGTCAGATGGATTATTATGCATATATGTACGGCATCAGAACTTAGTTTTGCAAATGTTATCCCACGTGGTTGAGGTGGGATGACTATATAGGTACTCTGTTGCCATTTTTTCCTTTTTTGCTAGAAGCTGGTTGTCATTATATTTTGTAATAGCAATATTCAGCTAATTTCACCTTGCATATCTTTTGCCATATCTCCTTCAAATTAAAAGTGGTCGAGAGTATCTGTTATCGAAGCTGGCAGAGAGAAAGTTCAGGGTTTGAACACAAGTCACATCGGTCATCCTAACTGTTTGGAGTTTTCCATGGGGGTGGGGGGAGGGTTAAGACCCTTTAGAGACCCAGAATCCTTGCATTGTTAATCGGTCTTAAAACCATTCTCCACGTTCAAATTAAATATGCAAAAATCACTGCTTGGAAATAGAAGATACATTTCCTAAGATAAACAGTAAAGTTATCAGTTATTTTGGTTTATCATGTTTTAAACAAGAGTATTTGTGTATTCCTCCAGTGCTTGACAGAAAAGAGACGTACTTCAATGTATCGCGTTACAGTCTTACAAAGTTTCTTTTCCTGGCAGTTTGGTTAAGAAAAATCGATGAGAATAAGACATAAAAGTATTTTATCGCATTTGAAAATAAATAAATATTGTTTCGTTTTTAGTCTCAATGCAATAAACTGATCATGTTTATAATATTTAGTTATGGCTTAATACAGATTTCTCTTTGATCGAAGGAAAATCTTGAAAAATCGTATAGAAAAATTAATTATTCCAAGTTAACAGTTCAAGTGGCAAATAACGAATGAATGATATATTTAATGATAAGTTGCTCCTTTGTGTAAACAACTTAAAATTTATATTTGCTTGTCCCACTAGATATTGCATAAATATTTTACTCGCATTAAAATAAACAAATAAATAAATAAAAAAGAAACCAAATGCAAAATTAAAAAACTCGCGTGCATTAGTATCAGAAAAAAAAAAAAAAAAAAAAAAAAAAGAGAGAGAGAGAGAGAGAGAGAGAGAGAGAGAGAGAGAGAGAAATAATGAAAACACAACTTTTAGCTTAATAATATAAAAATAAAAACTTTTCGATAACACGGTATTATAGCTATTACAATTTATTATGCTTAAAAGTAATTATTTTTTCTTCTTTAATTTAAAACACACGGGAGAAAGGGGATAACTTATCAAAACTCCACCTCTTTAAGTTTCATATTCTGAAATCGCATAAAATGCCTTTTTATTACACATTGTAAATTTTCATTTAATTATTTATTTATCTCTGGCATGAAATTTAACATGTAGTGAAAATCCTTATTATCAGCATTTGAATTTTATTTTTTGTTGTAATTAATTTAAAAAAAAAAAAAAAAAGAGAAGAAAATACACAGTGCATGAGAAAGACAACGTACGGAATGTAACTTTCTTATTATTATCAAGTATCTAGCTTTTCATAACCAGCGTATTGTTTTATTTTATTTATTTATTTATTTAGTGAAAATTTCTTCAGTACCATCAGATACATTTCTTTTCTTTTTCTTTTTCTTTTTTTTTTTTTTTGCAGAGCAAATTCAGACATTTTTGATGAAATAACTTTACTTCCAGCGTCATCATTTATTTATGCAACCAAATCAATAAATTGGCATTTTTATTTTAATATATTGAAACAGTAATTTAATAGTTTATGAAACAAGTAGAATATCTATGAGAATGGATGGGCAGTTGAATGACTACGAAGGATAGGTGGCGTTGTTTGACTTGGTTGGTTGAGTGGGTTGCTAAAACTATATTAAAAATAAAATAAAATAAACATACAAGAAAAATTGTATTTGTTGTATGTATCATTATTATTATTATTTTTAATCACGCTGCTTGATTGCGGGTGATTTTATACATATTTCAAATATTTTTATAGTTTATTTTTTATTATTTTTATTTTTTTTATTACGACCTATTATCATTAAGTATAGATGTACAGAGTACATAATAATATAAAAATCTTCATTTTAACTTTTTCTTTTTTAACAAATGGTCTTCAGAGGTTTTGGGGAAAGTTGGGCGCCCGTAAAACTTGTTTAATCTGCTCCACCCGTCTTAAGGGCCCGCTTCACTTACCGTCGCCGGAAGACTAAGCCAATGTTGTTCTATGGGAAATTTTACTTATAACTCATTAACTAATCCATATTTTGAAATTCTGTTTTCACATTCAGAAAATTCTCGACTGTTGAATTGACGGGCGTTTTTTTAAAAACGGATTTTTAAAATTTCTGATATTTTATTTTGAAACTGTAAAACGAAAAATTTCACGTATTGAAAATTCGTATTTTACAGCTTCAGAATACAATATTTAAAATTTAAATAATACGTTTTTAAAAACGCCCGTCAATTTAACAGTCGGGAATTTTCTGAATATGAAAACGGAATTTAAATATGTGTATTAGTTAATGAGTTATAAGTAAACAAAATTTTCCCGAAGAACAACATTGGCTTGGGCTTCCAGCGACGGTAAGTGAAACGGGCCGTTAAGCCATGGTGGACTCTGCTTCTTCTTATTGCTATTTCAGTTTCATTTGATTGGACATTGCCCTTCATTGTTTCATGTAGTTTTCATTTCTTGTATTAAATATAGGTATTCATTTCTTCTATCATATATTATATATATTTACACACATATATATATATAGTTTTATAAGAATTTTATAAAAAAATATTAATAAAAAAATAGTGAACATGTATAACAATTTCGCTTATTGGATAATTTGTCTAAAAGCATAATGCAGTTGTAACAATCATTGAAGTGCAGAGATGCCAAGTTACTACTAACGAAAAATCAATTTCATACCATAAAAAAGAAAAGGTAAAACTTGTCCTATTAAATTGCAGATAATTATTAGAAAAGAATACATTTCAAAAATTTCCGGTATTAAGATATTACGAACTATCCGTAATAACTTGGCATCTCTGGAAGTGAAATCATCTTTAGGCACATTACGCACACATTATTTTTCTTCAGAGTGACGTCTACTCATTCTTTGTAAAATAATTTTACACATTTTTGCTCTACATTTCTTTATGCAACAAAACCCTTAACTGGCTCCTTTGGACGCAAATAATTTTACAATCAAATTTCAAAAGAACTTTTCCTAAATCTACAATAATAATAATAATAATAATAATATTCTGTGTACAGAGTCACCAAAAAGAATTCAAATAAGTTACAGGCTATCGGTGGAAATGCTTGAAAAAGCATTTTTACTTATGAGATTTTTTTAAAATATTTTCTATTATTATTATTATTTACCAGATTTTAATGCTCTGTATGTGTGATGCATATCAATGTTTCTATGAAATGTCTCTCCCGTCGCAGAATTTTAAAAGTTAATTTTAGAAATTTAAATAGTAGAATTGTTTTTATATTATTTTAGTATAAAATATTTTAGTATAAGTATAGTTACCTTAGGTTCACATGTTATATTCTATAATAGTAGCTAAACAAGTCTACTGCTTATTTTTCTAAAATTAATTTTTTAAATTTTGTGAGGGGTGTGGCAGTTCATGGAATCACCGATATACAATATATCGACAATATACAGGGCTACTTAAAAGCAGTCAAATACATTGCTTTTAATTTGATGCAATTGATAAGGATGCTTTTTAATTCATGTGCTATACGTATCTCTATAAATTTTCCAATTTGATCGCGTGTTATCATTATTATTAATATTATCATTGTTATGATTTATGGATTTTCATGTCTGTTCTTTAGATGAACCTCTTTTCTTCGTAGGACATACTTTCTTTTGTAATCATTACCCCCCCTCCCCTTTTCAGTTATTATTATTATTATTTTCAT
The DNA here is from genome assembly GCA_963930645.1 of Salticus scenicus. Classification (NCBI taxonomy): domain Eukaryota; kingdom Metazoa; phylum Arthropoda; class Arachnida; order Araneae; family Salticidae; genus Salticus; species Salticus scenicus. The sequence continues at coordinate 38,562,014 of OZ005657.1, read as the reverse complement.
CATGCTATAAAAAAAGTACTGTTTTACAAAGAACAAACACGAATAATAAAAAATGATGGCAATTTATCAAAATTAAAAAAGACCTAAATAATAGCTTTAAAAATGATTTTCGTGTGAAAACATACTTTTCTTTTTTTATGTAGACCTACCATTACTGGGAACAGGCTTCGAGAAAAACACTCTGAAAATCCACAAACAAACAAAAAATATTCATTCCTACCTAAACACGATAAAGAATTTTCGCCGCACCTGTCATATATATAGAGAGAGATCTTAGTGCTGTCTTCAGGCGACCTAGGAGAAAAGCATTCTTTACCCGCATTCTTTAGATGGGGCTGCTTCTGGTGCCTGCGTGTTATTTTTTATTCCCAAGTTCAATTAGACTATTTCGTGCACTAAAAGCAATTTTATTATTTCATAAAAAAAAGCATCTTCAAATGAACTATTAATTAGATATGAATTGGATAAAATGCAAAAAAAACGTATTTTTTACATGTTCATTTAATATTCTATTCTGAAGAAAATAATAAAAATGAATTATATTTTATATAAATCTATATCTCTATCTATCTGTCTATCTAACTATATCTATCTATCTATCTATCTATCTATCTATATATATATATATATATATATATATATATATATATATATATATATATGAGGGTGTTAAGTAACTTTGCATAGTTTTACTTTCATTATCCTTTGTGTTTTCCCTTTTATTTTTGTAATAAATTTAGAAAGTATGGTGCTATGCAATATAAAAATAAGCTCCGACTTTTCGGTGTTTTGTTAGTCAATTAAAAATTTATTTAATACATTAACCCTTTTATTTGCTTATTTACATATGAAATCTAATCTCTTAATAATTATTATACACTTTTAAAAAACTGAATAGTTCATTTAAAATATAGTAGTATTTTTTTTTTTTTAATTTTTGTTTAAACTTTTAATTAACCCCCCCCCCCCCAAGAGATTTTGCTTTTTTGTAGTGCAGCACAATATTTCAAAATGTATCACGTGACTTAAAATCAAAACATAAAGAGAAAAATTAAAACCCAAATTTGAAAGATGCTAAAAGTATAGAACGAGACTTAGGAATGTTTTTTCTTGATGTCGTGTAAATCAAATGCAACTAAAATTGATATTAAATTATTTAAAACCTTTTGATTAGAAAGAAATGTAATCGTTACTTGATATTTATGTGGTAAAACAATTTTTTAATAGGAAAATTAAGCTCTAAAGAAAATTTCTTTTGTTATCATTATGTCCAAGATAATAAATTAAAAATATATATATAAAGAATATATTCCAGTTAAAAAAAAATATATATATATACAAATTTTAAATTTATTGTTTCTATTTATCTTGCTCAAAACTTCTGCAAGATATATGTACTGCATCTTTCATAAAACAAGTGCAACAGGTGTCTGATGAAAATATCAAACCTTCAGAGCTGTCTGTGCGAAAAGTAAATTTTCCATGTGAGTTCAATTCATGCAATGATTTTCTCTGCGCTAATAATGATGAAAAATATATAAATATATATTATTTTACTGCGATATCTATATTTTCTTTGTATTAGTAAGTCACGCTGTCAGAAATTTTAAAAGGCTTTTTACAAACCAATCCTTTTACAAGCCAATGTTCCCAATTGGGAACATCAAATTAAAACTTATTTAAAAATTAAATTGCCCCAATATTGACTTGAAAAAATTAGTAGACATATTTAAAAGATGACTTGACTTTTTAAAATAGAAACAACATTCCTATCATTAGTTGGTAATTGCACAAAAAATGTTAAAAATGATCATTTTTATATATTTCTTTACAGAGTACAACTAAAAAAATGCATAAAAATTTGAAAGTATCCGATGCTTCTAAAAATCAGTTGGTGTATTTTAAACAGCTCTTGTTATCAAAAAGGACATCAAATTTGATAATATTAATCAGATGACTTAATAATCTATAATATTAGTCTTTGTAATCTAATAATCTTAATAAATATTATTAATGATAATTAATATTTATGCATAATTTAAACAATTAATATCCCTTAACTAAAGCATTATAAGGTAAAATATGCAAAAAACTAATGAAAAATATACCCGGATCTAAACTCGGTCTGTAAAAAGTTAATATTTTTCATGTGATTTTACGTTATTATAGTAAAACAATATATTCCAAACGTATTTGGGCGTTACTTTGTAGATATATTGATACTTTATTATATTTTTAATAATTATATATTTTTATTTTATTTTTTTGAATGTAAAAATTCGAGACACGTTTTTAGCATTCGAATGGGAAAATAGCTAATAATAATAATAATAATAACATACCAATGAATCCACAAAGTAATACCTAAATATCTTTATTCTATATTGTTCAACTGTAATGATTTAAAATCAACGAAATTAAAATTAAAAATGAGTTAGCAGAAAGCATATTAAAAATTTTACAAATATTTGAATTTTTGAATTTTATGTTATTAAATGTGAATAATTTTCGTAAAATTTTAATATACTTAATTTTATTATATTTAAATGCAAACATACGTAATTTATTATAATTCTATAACAACAGTAATTAACAAAAAAAATATTAATAGCGTCCACTATCTCCTTAATTAAAGTTGTATGCAGGATAATAAAATGTATCGTATGCATTTAAAATACTTTTTCTGCGTAAAACTCACCTTTTACAATATAATATGTATATATATATATTAAATTATATCATCAATTACTTCTTTTTCATCTTTTCTTTGGCTTTCCAATTTCTTCATTTTTTTTTTTTTCAACTGGACGATAACAGATTTTCCACGATCTCTTTTTTTTCTTTTTCTTTCTTCTTTTTAATTCGAATGGATGTTTTAAAAACAAGACTGAAAATTCATACGGTTCGCATAGATTATTAGCACTTTCCAACTGTACATGCTCGTAGCGTCGCTTAGCATTCATTGTTCTTTGCCTGTGCGATCACACAACGGACAAAATTGAATGTTGACAGAAAGACAGACAGACTAGTTGAATTCATAATCACTTTCAAACATTGTTGAAAGGTGTTAAAAACCAATAACACAGACAGAGATACAATTCCAACAATTTGCAATTAAGATTTTTTTTTAGCATATGACTAATAAATGCAATTTAATTATGATTTGTCCAGTACAAAGTTATATAAATGTGATTTATTAAAAATACCTCTAATAAAACGCAATGCATTGGTATTATTTTAGGTGTCCCTGTAGACAAATCAGTTGTGATATTCATACCATTTTAAATAGGGAATATGCATAGTAAATTTGAATAATAGTTATCGTTTTTAAGGTATGATATTCTGACATTCTAAAATTTTATATGACATTCTGAAAATATTTATGGACGCTAGAAGCGGTCAGCCGGACAGTTCAAAGGACAAATAAAAATCAAATACATAGACTAATTAAAATCATAATCACTCTTATATATTATTAGAAAGTTTTAAAAACGTTTATTAAAAAAAAAAAAAAATCTATTGCAGAAATTGTCTGTTGCAGCCTTTAATGTAGCTGAATATATTTGTGGCCCCGTAAATCTTAATGTCAATCATAATATATTTCATAAAAAAACATTGTTTTGTGCATATGAATATCTGATTATTTTTGTGCCCCCCCCCCCCTCCCCATAAACCTTAATATTATCATATTATATTTTATAGAAATAATTTTTTTTGTGCATATGAATAATAAACATCAATTTCTTTATGGTTTGGGCAAAATAAAGGTATTAAAATACAGTTTATAGAAATACCTCTCGTAGAACGTTATGCTTAGGAATTCTTTTCGGTGCCCTATGTACACAAATCATTAATGGTAGTTCTTCCATTTTCAATCGGGAACATGTCATAGGGAATCTGAATAACATATATCAGTTTCAAGGAATTTCATAAATATTTGCGGGAGTTAGAACGCGGACAGACAAACAAACCGAAGTCATAAAAACTTTTCAACTTTGTTGGAAAGTGTTGATAACTTTTCTTTTGTATTCAATGTGATATTTCCGGACAACTAGGCATTTTTCAACAAAATCACTCATACATGCTCACAGAATAATAATAAAAATAAAAATAATACACAGGATAAGTGAGAAAAATTGGTGTTTGAGTGTATGCAAAGATAAAATTTGGAAAACGGATTTCATTTACGTAACCGATTTAATGTTATCTCATTCATTTATTTGTTCAGCACCTCCACCAAGAAATGAGAAAACCAATAAAAAATGTATCTTTTTTTAAAAACCTGAGATATTAAACCTAGATTAAAGAATTATTTGTACTCAAATTCTTGGAATTCAAATATGGTTTAATAAAAGCTCGTTTTTATCTGTCAAAATTGCTATATTAGTTAAATTGAGCCATTAAACTATTATAATTTTTTTTCGAGATTAAGTTATAGAACAAATTTTAATAAATAATATGTAAATTATCATCTTCTTCTTTTTCTTTATTATTATTATTATTATTATTATTATTATTTACAATTATTCATAGTTTCTTATAATGGCCACGATCAAATTAGGACATAAAAACATAGAAACTTATCAAAAAACTATTATTATTGCATCTCTTCTAATATGTAAGCGACAATTTAAAACTAATTTTTAGTTAAAATTTTAAGTAACTGTTTGTAGTTTTAAAACAACACCCAAAAACAATACATTCCCTACCATATATGGGTGAGAGAAAGAAGTTATCGGTAAAAATTGGGAAAATTATTTAAAAAAAAATAATATATTAATACAAAACTAAAAAAAAAAAAACTGGTGTGTAATCAATATTAATACAGTCGGTAACAAAAGTGTCCGAACACTAGCAAAAATTTCTATGTAAAAAAAGTACACTTCATACGGTTTTGTTAAATAAATCCTTATCGAATCCTGTTCTTAGTCAGTGTAAGGACATGATTCTATACGGATTTATTTAACAAAACCGTACGAAGTGTACCCTTTCTACATAGGAATTTTTGCTAGTGTTCGGACACTTTTGTTACCGACTGTACATAAAAATTTCTTCACATATCATGAAATTAATGATAGCACTATAGTTTCGAAAGGGCCTTTCCTCTACAGGTGCAAAACACGTGCTACTCTCTTGGAGGCGAAAAGCAAGACTGAAAGCAGGGCAAAATCCAAAGAGGTAGAAGCAACACAACCAATCAATAGGCCTATATGCACCCAATATTAACCAACAAGATGTTTTCTAATGGTACCCTTATGTACCGAATTTTCTGCAATTATATGCCATAGAATCTGAGATATAGCCTTCTCGTTCATGGGGAAAATTGCAGCACTGAAGAGCCACCTATTGGCCTATGTGCACCCAAATTAAATCAGTATAACTTTTACAATGGCTGTTTTACTGACAAGATTTGTTTGATTATACACAACAAAACTTGAGATACAGCCTTCTCCTAAATGGGAGAAATCGTAGTATAGCAGCACCACCTTTCGAGTAATTTTTACCAAAAGTTGATAGACAGTTACTTATATCAAGAGGCAACTATCAATAAATTTGTATAAAATTCTATGTAATAGTTCCTGAAATGCAGGTGGAAGAAAATTTTTGTCTCTTTCTCTGACACACACACACACACACACACACACAGAGATATTTAGACAGACATCCTCTCAAAACGTGTAAATCCATCGAGAACCAGAAGACGAAAATTTTTACAAATCCAATACTTTCCTCTTTTTAATATAGAGGAAAGTAAAATGTAGTATGTTTAGGCCATCAAAGTGGAAATTATTTATTAAAATTATCTTGAATGATGAATGCCGACGATTTTTATCTCAGAGAGGTATAACAGTAAATCTAAAAAAAAGTCAATTTTATGCTCTACAAACGGTACCTTAGAAATTCAATTTTCTTTTTCAGTACTTTTTTGTTAAAATTGAAAAATGGTAAATAATTTTGTTTTAAATTATCACAGATCCATCGCTCAATCATTCGTTTTAAAGGTATTACAGAGTTCTTTTGAGGAAGGGGGGGGGGGGGGGTCGATTCCTTTCCTACTTCCCTATTTACAATTGTAATTAATTATTTTTAATTTCATAATGATTTGTAGAAAATAATTCTCATCGATTAAATTTATAAGAAATTTTATCCTGTACTGCCATATTAAAAATTTAGAAAAAACGGAACGTCAACGCCATTCTTTGGGCGATTTTTACTAAAAAATGACAGAAACTAATTTATGCTGAGGTGTAGCTATATGCAAATTTATATGAAATTTTTTGCAGTTGGTCCTGAAATATGCACAAAGTTTTTATCATATATGCACAGACAGATAGACATTTTCTAAAAATCGTCAAATTGTGTTTTAGACCTTTCAAAATATGTAAATTCATCGAAAACCGGAAGTCAAAAATTTTTACGAAATCAAAACTTTCTTCTATTCTATATGAACAATAAAGTCTCTATGCTTCGAATGAATATAGAAGAAAGTAAGAAAATAAAAATTAAATAAATTACTTGACCTACAAAACCGATCTTCACACAAAATTAGGCTGGAAAAATATTCATATGGCATTAATAAGAATGTTAGATTATAATATTAATAAAGCCTTAGATGAAAACTTTTTTTTTTTTTTTTTTTTTTTTTAACCTTGGGAAAAGTTCGCTGTCATACAGACAGTTGTTTGTATTTTTTCTACTGAAATATAAGTATTTTTTCCAAAGAATTCAGTTAGGAAGTTGCTATGGAAATAAGCAAACAAATAGAATGCTTACTTCAGATCATTCCAGCCCACTCATTATTTTTTGTTACCCAGATTATTATTATTTTTTTTAAGTAACTAATAAAATTTGTTAATTAACCAATAAAATTTTGAAAGATTTACCTTACTAAAAATAATAATAATAATAATAATTAAAAAAATACTCATAATTTGCTGGTAGAAAGAAAAATGAGAAAACAAAATTGAATATAAAATTGAGATTGGACAATTTAAATATATTTTTAATGAAACAGAAATAGAAATCACAAAAATTAAATTCTGATAAATACCTCTGAGCATTGAGGCTTATATGCTAACCAAAATTTATTTATGTAGGAAACTATTCTTTGATTGCATGATATGTTTAGGACTTTATATCTGAGATGCAAAATGTTATCATTGGGCGGAACTTATTTTTGAAATCGTTCATCAAAAGAACATATTTCCAACAACAAAAATGTTTTAAATAAATTAACTAACGATACCATTCCACCAAAAAAAAGCTTTAAGGTCAATTTTGTAAAAATTGCAAAATTTAAATTCTTATATTGTCTATAGATATGTCTAATCATATAAATTAAAAAAAATAATAATAATGCTTAAAACATTAAAAATAATTCGTCAATAGTGTCATGCTACTACTCATTTTGCATAGTCTTTAATTTTCTTTACCACTAATTTTCAATAGCAATTTCCAAATAAAATAAGCCTATAATTTTTAATAAAAATTTATTATTTAGAAATAGGGGTGGGCGAGTCCTTACAAAAAAGCGGATCCATACGAACCTTGCTCTAAAATATACTTTAGATATATACAGAAAATTTTAAAAGCTTAAAGTTTTTAAATGCATAAACGTTGCGTCTAACAATTAATAATTATCTTCAATTAATTATTTGCTTGTTTTGATCGTTCAATGATTCTGATTTTCTGTAGTTTTAAATAAAGCCATGAATGGTAATGTATATATATATATATATATATATTAAATTTCTATTTCTTTTCCTTTCTTATTTAGTCTTCAATAATAGCTGATAGAAAAATACTGCATAAGTTAACAGTTCAGTTAAAATGAGAAATCTAATATAAAAATTCTCTCATTAACTGTAAGTAAATAGCAACAAATTTCGAAAGCAGTTTAATATATTTGAATATGTTTTTGACTAAAATACAACTAAATAGATCAAGGTTATTCATTTATGAAAGTGTATAAAATAGTAATTTAATTATGTATGTAGTGTCACGAAATATAAAATTATTTAAAGAAAAATATTTTACAAATGATAACATTCGTAATTTATGCGTCCTGAATTTTTAGGTAAAATTTTATTTAATCACATTTTAGTCAATATGAACAGTTCATGAGAACCTGTGTAACACAAATAAAAAAGTGCATACAATATATTAACAACGTATGGCTTTGAAGCCAAAAGAAGAATATTCGACTAAATTTCAATTTTATGAATTTCGATTTAGTTTATATTAAATCTAGAATCTCGGATATTCAGAATTTCTTACGAATTTAATTTTGATTCAAATTCTGCAACTTTTACCCAATTATAAATCAGAATAACATGTATTAGGATAAATGAGAATAAGTTTAAATCTACTTACCCTTTCTGCCAGCATCCCGAAGTTAAAACGACCAAGCCACTCAAATCATTAGAATATAATTCCATATTTGAAGAATATCTTTATTTTAATTGAAGACTTATTTACGATTTATGATTATAATTTTAAGTATGATAAATTGATTTAAGATTATTTGATTTTAATTGTTCTAGTTTATAGTTCAAGGGTACCTTGTACCTCTTCCGAATTCGAATGAATGACTGACTACACTCTGCTCAGCGCCGTCATAAAAAAGTTCAGTTGTGCGCATCATTTCCTCTACTCCCCTCCTCCCCGACATCCTCCGGGGGGGGGGGGGGGGGCTGAGCATGGCAGACTGGCGATGCGACTGACCGGTCGTTTCATGATTCCAACTGGCGTTTTCAGAGTAACCACTCTAATAATACCGTCCTCACCAGGATGGACGTCCAGAATGCGGGCAAGGCTCCACTGAGCTGGCTGAATCGAGGGTTCTAAGACGAGGACTAGTTCTCCGGGCTGCAGATGGGTAACACCGCTCTTCCATTTTTCTCTTGACTGTAGAGAAGTAAGATAGGACCTTTGCCAGGTGCTCCAAAAGTGCCTTTTGATCTGCTGGAGGAGTTTCAATCTGGAAGAAAAACTGGTACAAAATTGATTAGTTGGGTTAGGAGATTGTTCAGGAAGCTGAAGAAGCGGAGCCCCAATTAGGAAGTTTCCTTTTGTAAGTACCAGGAAATTATTGGGCTCGGTGGAAAGTGGTACTAAGGGGCGGGAATTTAAGCATGCCTCAATATTGGTGAGAATAGTGTCACATTCCTCAAATGTCAGGCAACTGCCTTTACAAGCCTTAATTAAATGGCGTTTAGCCAATTTAACGGAAGATTCCCATAGGCCGCCAAAGTTAGGCCCGTAAGGTGGCATAAAATGCCAATGAATTTGTCTAGTTGCTACATAATCTTGAATTGTGTTGGTTGTTGAAAGTGTCACGAGTTTCTTCAAATGGGCATGGACACCAGCAAAATTTCGGCCGTTATCAGAGTATATGTCCGTAGGATAGCCTCGACGCCCTATGAATCTTTGTAGAGCATATAAAAAGTGTTCAGTGGATAAACTAGTGACTAATTCGAGATGAATTGCCTTGGTGCTCATGCAAATAAATAGGCAAATATAGGACTAAAAATTTATATGTTTTCGTTTATGTTCACACTTCGTTTCAATAGGGCCTGCATAATCAAGGCCAACATGTTGGAATGGTCGACAAGGGTTGACTCTGGCACTGGGTAAGTCACCCATGATTTGCTGAATGGGGGTCGGTTGGATTTTGGCGCAAGTGACACATTGTCGAAGCTGCTTTTTCACAGTGGATCTCCCATCAGGTATCCAGTAAGACTGGCGAATTAGGCTTAACACTAGTTCGACACCTCCATGCAGACTATACACATGAAAATGTCTGATTATAAGAGAGGTAAAAGGGTGATTTTTAGGCAACAATAACTGATGTCTAGTGTCATAGGGGAGGGTTTTGGCTTTGTCAATTCTACCTCCCACTCTCAATAGGTTTTCGGAATCAATAAAAACATTGAGAGGTTTCAATTTACTGTTGTTTGCAACGGGTTTGCCGCGCTGCAAAAGGGCGATTTCTGAAGCAAAGGACCTTTGTTGGACAAATTTAATCATAATTTTTTTAGCCTCTGAAATTTCTTGTACTGAGACTGGTCCCTTCAACTTTGTAGGATTTCGACTATTATTGATAAACCGCTTCATAAATACAATTACACGAAAAAGTTTTGTACTTGAGGAAAATTTTGAAACCAAGTCGTCTATCATGGAGTCATTCATTGGGTTTGACTCTATTAGACCTGGAGTTTTCACAACTGTACATTTGACTGAGGTCGACATTTCTGAATCGGGTTCTGAGGCCGGGATCTTTGGCCAATCAGGTCCAGACCACCACAAGTTAAAATGTTTTAATTTGTCTGGTAACAGCCCACGGGTTGCACAGTCTGTTGGGTTATGTTTGCTTGGTAAGTGCTGCCATGTGGTTGGGTCTGTCAGAGCCTTTATTTTGTTGACTCGGTGTAGGACGTATGTGTTGCCCTTTAAGGGTGGATTTAAGATCCAACTACGGGCGATTGTGGAGTCTGTCCATAGAAGAATTTCCTCCACCTGAGAATCTAGTGAGTTCCGGACGACTGACAAAAGTTCCGATAACAAAACAGCCGCGCATAGCTCCAACCTAGGCAAGGTAATGGGTTTTAAAGGAGCTACACGGGTTTTAGCTGCAATCAATTTTAAAGTTGAGTTCTGTCTGGGACGTATATAAATTACGGCAGCATATGCCTTTGTTGACGCATCGCAAAATCCCTGTATCTGGTAAATCGATTCGGATTTCAAATCTAAAAATCTGGGTACTGACATGGCCTTAAAGGAGGCAATTTTTTCATAAAATTCGTTCCACCTGTTTTGAATGTCTGGTGGTAAAGGATCATCCCAACTAAGTTTTTGCTTCCAAACATCTTGTAAGAGCAATTTTAAAAGGATAGTGGCAGGGGATAACAGACCCAAAGGGTCGAAGATGCGGGCAATTACGGACAATAATTGTCTTTTTGTTTTTACGCTTTCTTCGGTGTTAACTCCAACCTGTAGGGTATCCAATGCTAAATTCCAGTTTAATCCCAAAATACGTTGGGAATGATCGGGGTTTAAGGATAATTCCTGATTTGTTGATTTTAAAGTTTCTGGGACCTGAACTAGAGCTTCCACACAATTTGAAGCCCATTTTCGCAGCTTGAAGCCCCCAGCATTGAATAAAGCCTGAAGGTCTGTGACCAAAGCTTGAGCGGCTTCGATTGTTTCAGCCACTCCAAGGAAATCGTTCATATACAGGTTGTTACGGGCAGCCTGCACAGCTACGGGAAAATGAGTTTCCTCATCAATTAATAATTGTTGTATAGTACGCAGGGCTAAAAATGGTGCACAGGCTGTGCCATAAGCAACAGTGTTCAATTTATACACTCGGAGTGGACCTGAGACATTGGCCCTCCAAAATATTCTTTGAAAGTCTGTATCAGGCTCTGCGACCAGAATTTGCCTAAACATTTTCTCGATATCACTCGAGAGGGCGACTTTATTTAATCTGAATCTAATTAGATTGCTAAATATACTTGTTTGCAGTTTTGGCCCTTTATGCAAGTTAGAGTTCAGGGATTTGCCATTTGTAGTTAAGGCCGACGCGTTAAACACTACCCGTAGTTTGGTAGTGCTACTATTTTCATTTATAACTCCATGATGAGGCATATAATAATTTGGTTTATGATTAAGTTCTTCAGCTCGTAGTAGAGTCATATGACCTAAGTCAGAGTATTCACACATAAACTTACAATACTCTGTTTTTAGATTAGGGTTCTGAATAAATCTAGCTTCTAGCCTTTTAAACATTTTTAGTGCACAGTTGGCACTTTCACCCAACTCTATCTCATCATGGAGGGGTAATTTTACCACATAGCGCCCTTCGGGGTTGCGCTTGGTGGAAGTTTTGTACAAATCCTCTGCCGGATCGGCTTCGGTTTCACCCTTAGAAGATATTATTGGCTGATTGTCAAAAAAATCGTTTAAGTTTAGGCAGTGTAACGAGGAGCTATATGTTGATTCTGGCTCCATTACATCCCTTGAGAGGGGGCCACTCAATAAGTAACCGAGTGAACTGGGAATGGCAGATGGTTCTCCTGACCTTCCATGTATTGGTTTGCCACAAATTAGTGACGAGAAAATGTCTGCGCCTAATAGCACATCAATATTTTGTGGTTTGAGAAGTTCATGTCAGCTAACTGAAGATTTTTTGTATGTGGTCAAGACGTCGTCCTCACCCGGAAATCTGGCAGAGGGGCAGTAACTCTATTTACTACTAGTGCCTTCAAATCCTTATACTCGTTAGCGAAATATGGCGAGAATGAAAATTCCGTAAAATTTAAAACAGTTTCTGCGGAAAGACCGTTTATGCCTACAAGTCGATGAGAAGTGCCAAACAAAGGCAAATTTAGTTTCTCAACGCACTCTTTTGTTATGAGACTATTTTGTGAAGCACTATCAACTAACGCCCGACATTGAATAATTTTACCGTTAGGTGATCTAACCTTTATAAGGGCGGTAGACAGCAACACCTTTTGGTTATTAAAATTTGCATTAGATTGTGAACTATTGGCCACCGACGTAGTAACAAGGCCACCTCCCTGATCTGCAGAATTCTGTGTATAAATGTGCAGAAGAGTGTGATGTGAACCTGCACATACCTTACATTTAATATTAATTCTACATTGTCGCACTTGATGATTAGTTCGCAAACATTAGTTCGATGATTAGTTCTTTAGATTTAACTAAGTCCCATCGTTCCTGAACACTAATTCGATTGAATTTGGGACATTTAAACAATTGATGTACTTGAGAACAGGCGACGCATTTATTTTCTTTGACTGTTATTGAATTATTGACACAAGATTTTTTTACACTACTACCTTCTACTGGCTTCTTAAACATTCCTGGTTTATTTTCAAGCTTTGTTTAACTCGACGCCTCCCTCTCAATGAATGTACGAAACGAATTTAAATCGGGAATAGTTTGCGTATTCTCTAGACTGAGCTCCCACCTATGCCTAACGGATGAATCCAATTTTGAAATCATGAAATTTATAAGAATAAGATCGCTAAGAGGATTAGATTCCAATTCGAGGGTCGATAAATTTCGCACCGCTTCGTTACAAGTATCTATTAAATTGCAAAACGATTTAGGATCATCCGCTTTGTTTACCTTTACCGAAAAGATTTTATTTATTTGAGTTATAGCTAATTGGCGTTTATTTTCATAGCGCTGAGTAAGGATTTCCCAACAGTGTTTAAGATTTTCCGATTGTAACGCAAATCCACGAATAAGTTTTGATGCACTACCTCTTACACACGATTGGAGGTATTGTAGCTTTTCAACCTCACTAAGGCTGTCATTATCCAGAATAATAAAATCCAAAATTTAAATAAACTTTTAAATGACAACCAAGATTCATTATCCCCGTAAAAATAAGGAATTTCAAGTTTGGGAAGACTAATATGCGAATTAACAGAAGTCCCTGGTTTGGTACGTGCATCATTATTTACATTTGGAGTATTTGATTGCGATTTACTCTCTAACACTACAGATAATTCTAACAGAATGTCCCGATTTCTCATCACTTCTTCAAAGGTTTCATCGTTTTCCTCTTCGGAAAAATTTGTAACTATTTCCTCGAATTTAACCTCCAGTACATTTACCTTATCCTTTAGGATCTTTAATCTGGCTTGATCGCTTTTATCGCAATCATTGACCTTCGATTTTATAAATTCTATTTCCATAATCACATTTTCAAATTTTATCACTTCATTAGATTTTGGGAACAACGCACTCTGTTCCGCATCATTTGCCCTTGTTCTCCCTTTTCTACCCATCTTTTGAGCAAACTAATTACAAATAATTAAATTTAAATATGAATTAATCGATCGAATTAAATTATTATTCTGCAGATCAGGAAGTAAAACAAAACAAAAAATAATAAGAACAAATGAAAAGAAACACACATATAGAATATATATATATATATATATATATATATATATATATATATATATATATATATATATATATTTTTTTTTTTTTTTTTTTTTTTTTTACTGAAATAAATAAACTAATAAATTATTGAATGCAATTTTTTCCTTCTCATACACTTATTCGTTCAACAATTATTTAATATGAAAGTTTATTTCTTACATTCCCAAACCGCAATTGTTCCGGTTTGAAACCCAAAGTACTCTGAATTACGTTTTCTCTCAAACCGAAACTTTTGAAACCCAAACTACTTGAATTAAGTTTTCTATCAAAGCAATTTAACTTCGTATTAATGATTTATTTTAACAAATTAACTTTAATTTCCTTTAAAGTTCTTATACAGAGAATTTATATTACGTAAACAAAAGATTTTTTTCAATTTTCAAAAATATATTTTTTTTTAAATTTAACGAATTACGATTAATTATCTAATTAATAGATAATTGGGCTCCGTGTAACGACGGACCACTAATGGCTTTGAAGCCAAAAGAAGAATATTCGACTAAATTTCAATTTTATGAATTTCGATTTAGTTTATATTAAATCTAGAATCTCGGATATTCAGAATTTCTTACGAATTTAATTTTGATTCAAATTCTGCAACTTTTACCCAATTATAAATCAGAATAACATGTATTAGGATAAATAAGAATAAGTTTAAATCTACTTACCCTTTCTGCGAGCATCCCGAAGTTAAAACGACCAAGCCACTCAAATCATTAGAATATAATTCCATATTTGAAGAATATCTTTATTTTAATTGAAGACTTATTTACGATTTATGATTATAATTTTAAGTATGATAAATTGATTTAAGATTATTTGATTTTAATTGTTCTAGTTTATAGTTCAAGGGTACCTTGTACCTCTTCCGAATTCGAATGAATGACTGACTACACTCTGCTCAGCGCCGTCATAAAAAAGTTCAGTTGTGCGCATCATTTCCTCTACTCCCCTCCTCCCCGACAACATATATTAAAGAATTTTTTTTTTCTTTTTTTTTAATCTTATTACGTTTCATAGTAACATTATTCACTTTGTAAAAAGAAATATCTTCCTCGATTACTATAATTCTTAAAAATCCAAAATGAGCAACAACATGTAACGTGACAAAAAACTAACAAATAAAACGGTAAATATTGTATGAAGTCATTTTTATGGGATATTTTCATTTGATAGCTTTTACATCATGATTTTAATTACATTTATAGAATTTTTCTTAAATAATTTTAATCAAAATTTCCTCTTTAGGCCTTTAAATTTCCTTATAATTAATACACTAATACGGAAATCTTAAAATATATATATATATATATATATATATATATATATATATATATATACTCTTACACTTCATTTTTTAAACTCTAAAGAGTAATATGTGTATATATATAATTTGAAATAAATATTAAAAACGTATTATTATCATGACCACGCTTGGTAGGGTAAGTGCACCAGTGATTGACACTTTTAGAGCAATCTCTGATGTTTTTAATGTTCTAGTCATCAGAAAATATTTTTAGAAATCTTAAGTTAGTACATATGTTATGAAAGACATTCAGAACCATATATATGTTAAAATATATACATTTGATAACAATTATTTTTTTTTAGGAATTTTTATTTGACACCCACTCAATGTTCCAGTAATTGACACTGCCAGTTTTTCATTTTATCAGTAATTGGCACCCTATGTTCAAGGTTTGACACTGCTAGTTATACATTTTACCAGTTATTAGCACCCTATGATCCAGTGTTTGACATAAAATGTTAAAATTCTTATATGTAAAATATATGATTTTATTATTTTTCTTATTTATTAATTATTTCGTGATAGATATCAATTACTGGAGCATGCCAATCACTGGAGCACCTACCCTATATATAATTCAGAAGTAAAATTAAAGTATTCTAATTATATATATACTTTTAATGAGAATACAATTAGTGTAGTTGCTGTTAAAGAGTGATTAATGTATTCGCAAGTGAGAAACAAAATTACTGCCAGAATTTGGCCGTACAAAATATTTTTCAGCCTACAATTGATATGAGATGAGATTCATGATATCAGCTGACAAAGGGTTAATGTCCTGTCCATTAATGTTTTGATTGCCACGTCATTCAGCTACAGAAAAAGGGGATACAACACATATATATCTCAGGTCATGTTGCATGAAACGTGAATTACGCACTTCTCTATTGCAGCCTCAAAGGAATTTTTCTGTTCTTAAACTAAAAATAATTATTTACGAAAATCTATTTTCACAAAGTAAAAATTATGTATTCTGGAATAAGAAGCGACTGAACAAAACGATTTATGATTGACTATATAAAATGAAATAAATGAGTCATTTTTTTATTGATAATGTAAAATTTAAAAAATATAAATTATTTTTGAGTATTTGTAAAGTTTACACATCTTTCCGAAAATATGTCATAAAGAGCTTGAATGTTTTTAAAGTGTTTATAAAGTAATTTTATGTTCTCTCTCTATTGAAGTGCTGGATTGAAGTACAGTCGGTCGGTACATTGATAGTACAGTTGGGGGAAATAAAACGCAATATTCTACATTTCTTCGTTACTAATCGATGAAGAAAAATGTATAGGTGCCAACTTGTATGGTTTTTTCATATCACTATTTCTTTGTAAAAAAAAAAAAAAAAAAAAAAAAAAAAAATCATGTTTAATTGCAGAAAACTGCTAAAACGATTATTAAAAATTTCCTGTAGAAAAAAAAAAAGTACAAGTTGGCATTATGAAAACGTAATAACATCATTCGACGGGGAATTGTGAATACTTTTAGAAAATCAGATGGAATTTGGAATTGTTGGTAGTCTAAATATTAAAACACACAGACTTTGATTTTTTTTTCCTCAATGGTATTGCCTTCTTTGATTTAATATTTGAATTCCTGCCGTCGTGGCGAAGTGAAAAAGTATATTGATTATATTTTTTTCTTTTTCTTTTTTCCTCTTATCCAGTTATAAATGTTTGAAAATTTGAAGATACTAATATTAAAATCATATCGCAAACTTTTATTCATATTTTCCCAAAAATAAATGTATTGATATGTGTATAATACGAGATACAATGAAGAAACTCAAACATAACTTTTTATTCCGGAAATTATTTTTAATTATGAAAAATACTAATAAACTGATATAAAAAAAAATATTAATTGTAACCTATATCAGTTTTTATATAAAATTAATCCCAATGCTTAAAAATATGATTGTGCGAATTTTTAGCACTCCAAACCCGTTAAGCTTGGCCGAATCCAGGCAGGTAGGGCCTGTCCAAAGGTTTCTGAGTGTGCGAATTTTTAGCTTATTCCAGCTACTAATTTTCAATATATAGATAAATCTTTCTATTAGAAAGGCTTAGGGGGCCATCTCTTATAAAGTTTTGCATGAGATAACGAAGAAAATAGTAATAATAATAATATATATATATATTTTTAAATTTTTAATTACGGGTCAAATTATACAAGAACAACGTCAACTAGAAAAAAAAAAAAAAGACTATTTTAACTTTGCTTGCAGGTCACATAAAATTACGTATTTCATAAAAAACGAGCCTACCTTTAGGCGTTCTTTAAAAAAAAAAAAATTACTTTAAAAAAAAAGCGATTTTCCGCGTTCGTGTTTAACACTTTATATGCTGATAGTGCGCATATATATACCAGTGACATTTACAGAACCAATTACTAAGAGTAAAATTTGAATAATTTAATCATAAATACGCAAAATCATTTTCATATATAATATAACGTTTTAGAGGAACGTCAAAAGGTGGGGTTTACTGTTCAAAATAGGAAAATACCCCGACGACAATGTGTTAAGAGTTAAGATATTAGTGATAGCAAACGAGAATTCTTGTTTTATATAAAAAAAAAAAAAAAAATAAAAAAAAAAAAAAAAAAAATTGCCCCGTCTTTCAACGCTTTTCTGAAACAACACAATGCAGAAAAAGAAAAGAAAAAGTAACTTTGCGTATTCGTGTTTAACACTTTAATTTACGTTGCCAAAAATAAACACCAGTGGCATTTATCTCATTGATTACTGGCCGAACTCGAAGTCTCCGCCCTTTTTTCAGGACACTTTCACTTTTGAAAAATTTCAGCCTTTTCTGCAACCACTATTTTCATGCAATAATCGCTATCCCATTCAATCAAGGCACTTTAATATAAAAACACAGTAAATATTTCTGTATAAACATAGTGGTGGCAATGAAGCCAAAAATTTTTCATTTCTGTAAGTGTCCTGAAAAAGGGCAGAGACTTCGAGTTCTGATTACTGATGACACATTTTGAATCCTTTAAACAGTGTTACCAGATCTGCGGATTTTTTATTCAATAATCACCAATAATTTTGAGATGAGATATTTGATATATATAATAGACGAGCAGTCTTTGAAGTGATTAGACAAACGTTACAGTTCAAAATTAATGGTGATTATTGAATAAAAAAACCGCCAGATCTGACAACACTGCGTAAATCAGCTAAACAGGCGGGTCTTACTGTTTAAAATAGAAAAACAAATGGGCGTAAAAATTGTCAATTAAAAAAACGAAATGTCTGTTGAAACCACTGGAATGCAAGGCAGATTTGTTAAATCACTTTTTAAAGACTGTCGTAATTAAAGACTTAATCATTTAATTCATATCATCATCGTCATCATCCCCATCATCAATTTCAGTCTTTATCAATCCACTGCAGGTTGATGACCTCTCCTAAGTCATTTCAAACTGCCCTGTTTTCTGCAATTCTTCTCCATTCTGCTTTTCCAAACTTCACAATTTCATGTCTCCAATGACACAAAAGTCTCCACCTCGGTCTTTTCTCTTCTCTTGGTATCCAAAATAGGACTTTGGTGGTAAATCTATCATCATTTCTTCTCGGAAGGTGCCCAGAGCAGCTCTATTTTAACTTTTTGACTCTAGAAATAACATCAGTAACTTTGTTTTGCTTCCTAATCCAAGTGTTTCGCTTTCTGTCTCTTCGAGTGAATCCTAACATGCATCTCTCTATGCTTCTCTTGGTTGTATGAAGATTTTGTATAGCTTTGTATGTTAATGTCCATGTTTCTGAAGCATAAATTAAAATAGGCAAAATGCTCTGATCAAAAACTTTTCTTTTCAAACAAACTATTAGGTCGCTTTTGAATATAGCGATATTTCTTGTGAGTACTCTCCATGCAAGTTTAACGCTGTTGTTAATTTCTTCCATGATGTACCCGTTCATCGTAAGGACCTGTCCCAGATAAGTATAACTGCAACCGTTTCTAATTCATCCATATCAACAGTGACCTTCAGTGGAGAAACAAAGGAATTTGACATAACTTTCGTTTTGCTGAGGTTCATTTTCAATCCAACGAGCTTGTTTTCTTTGTTTATTTCCTAAAGCATTTTTTGCAAATCCTCAAATGAGGAGGCAAACAGTACAATAACATCCGCAAATCTAAAATTATTTTTACACTCTCCATCAATTTTTATGCCTTTCTGTTCCCAATTTAATTTTTTTTAAACTTCTTGAATTACTGCATTGAAGAGTTCGGGTGAAATTTTGTCTCCTTACACCCTTTCTAATTTTAAATGCTTTACTTGTTTTGTGGAGTTTTAATTTAACTGTTGCTTAATTATAAATGTTTCCAATAAGGTGAATATATCTCGATGTAATATTAATATTCCTTAATGCATCCATAACTGCTACTGATGATACGGAGTCAAAAGCTTTTTCATAATCTACAAAAGCCACACACAGACGGAGCTCGAATTCATTGCTTCTTTCAATCCTTTCTCTAATTGTATGAAAAGGGTCAGTGGTACTAAAACCACTTCGAAATTCTGCTTGTTCTCTAGGTTGTGCTGCATCTAATTGTTTCTGTAAGCGGTTTGTCAGAATTTTCATCAGAATTTTATACAAAATTAAAAGCAGACTGATTGGATGATAATTTCTAATGTCTTCTTTCTCTCCTTTTTTAAAGAGTGAAATTATGGTGGCATTTTCCAGTCCTTTGGAACATCACATAATGTTATACATTTGTTGAATAGTTCAGTAAGAATTTCAGTGGTTTCATTCCTTGCTTCTTTTAAAATATCCACAGTGATTTTGTCTTCTTCTCCTGAAGCTTTTCCGTCGTTACCAATCTATAGTGTTCCACTTCGGAAATGCCTGCCAATATCCAATTTTACCATTTAATTTCTTACTTTATCTTAAAATATTTTGTGAAATCCGTAAAAAAATTTACAACCTTTAGGTTCGTAGTTGTGTACTCTGACAACAGAGCCAACGGGTCTTGGCTGAATATTTCCTGATTATTTAGACTAGTGTTTTCAGGTATTTTATTATTATTTGTTTTCACTTCCCATCAGGGAGGATCGAACTCACAACCTTCGGGTTCGTAGTTGTGTACTCTGAACTCAGAGCCAATGGGTCGCGGTTGAATATTTCCTGATTATTTAGACGAATATTTTCAGATATACACACATATATATATATATATATATATATGTATTTTGTTTTTGAAAGAGTGTTAAAATACAAATATAAGTAATCCTGTCGTACTAAACTAAATTCTATACATCGAGATACTCACCACTGCAGTACACGCACACACACACACACACACACACACACATATATATATATATATATATATATATCATCAAGAAAGAGGCCTTTCCATCTCTAGAATTACTTTTTGTACTTTAAAACATGCTTTTTTTTTTCATTACTTTTATTGCCATAGCTACTTCTTTCTTCAACATTGCTGGTATAGCGTCGCTTGTATTTGATGAGTTAGGTGAACCACTGAGTTGTTCTTGTGAGCTGTACAATTCTGAATTAAAATTTGCTGCCTCTTTTAGAATTTGCTCTTAATTTCGAGTGATATTTCCACTTTTTGTCTTCAAAACTAGGATTCTTTTCCTACGAAGCATCAGATTTCTCTTCGCAGTGTTTAAACCTTTATTTTCTTCAATGGCTTGCTGTATCACATTACAATTGAATTTCCTGGTGTCTTATACAATCTTTTTCTTCAGAGATTTACATAGTTCTGATAATTCAATTTTTGCAGTAAAATTCATCTTGCTATATTTCATTTTTCTTCTCTTTTAATAAGCTGTCGCGTCTCTTCCGACATTTGTTTAACAGGTTTATCTTCTTCTGGACCAGCAACATTTTTTGCTGATTCCAAAACAACATTGACAAAATTCACAGTTAACTCATTGAAGTCTTCAGTATTCTCAAGCAATTGAAACCTGTTCTTTAGTTCAAGCAGGGACTCTTGCTTTTTAGCTTTTAGAAGCTGTGGTTGAATTCTCTTGTTTCGGATTTTCACCAGTTTTTGTCTTTCCAATGCAACCTGGAATTTTAACATACAACGTACCAGTCTGTGATCACTACCAGAGTTAAATCTATTTATCACGGCACAGTCAATAAAAGTGTAATTCTTATCAGTTAGAATGTAGTCTATTTCACTTATTCCTCCATTGGGACTCCTCCATGTCAATATCTTCTTTGGATTCTTTTTAAAAAATGAATTCATGACATAAAGCTTTTCTTTAGTTCATATATTGTTTTTTTAATTATTATTTTAATGAAACTTTAGTCTTAAAAATGTTTAAGGTATATTTCATTAAAGTAAGAAGTGTTAAACCGATACCTTACAATAATTTAACTGAAATATTTATGCGTTGTTGTACTTAATTATTTTGCTTGCTCAGAAAGTTTTTAATCATTATCATACAGCACCATTAATTAATATCAATTTTGTTACACATTTATGTATATATATTTATAAATATTTAACTATATTATTGCAGTTCGTACATTATGTCAGGCCGACAGCATAAAATAGATGATTTTTATTAAAGGGAAAGAAAAGCAGAATTGCCAACATTTTAATTTATTCCGGAGCTCTTTTAAACCTACCTTTGTTCCATACCACTTTTTTTTAAAGAGTAAATTTTTCTTATTTTATCGTAGTTATATATGGAAGAAAATTATTTTAAAAATAAAGTGGTGCGAAATAGAGGTGGGGCTAAAAATGCTCCGAAATAAATTAAAATGTTGGCAACTATGGAAAAGTTAACACATTGTCGTCGGGGTATTTTCCTATTTTGGGACTATAAAAATCACATTTAAATATACTCTATAACAAAAAAAGCGACGCATTAAGAATGAGTAATGCAAACTGGACAAAAATTGAAATACATACAGGTTTCGAGGAAAAATGCAAAATTTTAAAATTTGGTTGCCATCGAATGAGCATGCGACGCTGCAGTGCATCTTAACTGCGCAATTGGCAGAATATTAAAAATGAGATATTTTGATTCCAGGTCATAAATTCTTCGAGAATTTTATTCTATCTTCTCAGAAAGACAGGAACTAGTCCTCGTATACAGATGCGCAAAGAACATGCGCAGATGTCAGCATTTGAGTGTGGTGTGTAGTTAGGCTCAAAGAAGCCGGTTTGTCTAATCTGCGATTGTTTTGTCAGTTGGATAGGAGCGGTACCACTATTAGATAATACTGACAGGAATGGGTGAACCATGGCCGAACACAGCATCAGGGAGGAAGTGGTCATCGGCGTAGAGAGAGGACAGAACGTGAGAATCGATCAAACGTTAGAACGGTACTCAAGGCCACAAACCAGCTCGGGATTTTACCAATCTAACGCACCAGTTGGACAGAATTTGCCACGATACTTCACAGGAGCACATCTGCCAACTCTATCAATTAATACCAAGCCGAATAACTGCGTACCTAAGGGCCAGAAGGGGACCAACGCGTTATTGACTTGTTTACTTTGTAAGGCCCTTTCTCTTGATTAAACCATTAAAATTTTCTGAAACTGTAATCAATTGTTTTTCTCTACATGTACGTTTCATTCTGATAACTCCTTCTTGGTGCGTCGCTTTTTTTGTTATAGAGTGTATTTTTTTACTGCAAAAATCTTAATGAAATTGTCATTTATTCATAATGGGTTAAAATAATGTTTTGTATAAAATATAATATGCTTTGTGTTCAGATTTACGGTGCTACACTAAAATATTCAGATGCATTAAAGGCTATAATTGGAAATTCCTGGAATTGCATTTCCATTTGTGTTAAGCATATTTAGCACTTTCCAACAATGTTTAAGAGTGATTATGAATTCAATTAATCTGCCTGTCGGTCTTTTAGTACTTCTGTTTGTCTGTTGTGTGATAATGTAGACAAAGAACGCTGAGTCGTAAACGATGCAACGAATAAGTACAGTTGGAAAGTGTTAATACTCAATGCGTACCGCATGATTTTTAGTTCTTGTTTAATTTAAACACTACAATTTTTTCGCCTGTAGATGGACTTATAAGTAGCCTTTCTAATTTCATAAAAAAGTCAGGGCCGGTTCAATTCGAAAAACAAGGTAATTTCCTTTTTTGAAAATGAGAGTATAAAGAAATATTTATGACTTTTTAAGGCAGGCGTAAAAAAAAAAAAAAAAAAAAAAAAAAGGAAAAGGCAAAAAAGAAGAAAATGTGTCTGACAAATAATTAGTAATAATCTGACAAAATAAAATTATTCAAAAAATTAGAATTACGAATATATACTGTGTTGGAAAAGAGAATATATATATATATATGAATCAAGAAAGAAATGTGTTGCAACTACGAAACTTCGCATGCAGCTGTTGTTTGGCGAATTAATCAACGCATATGAGACACTAGCGTACGAAAATGTGATACCAATGAAAGGCGATTAGCAAAGGCTGAGGTGAGGCATCGACGATCATTTTGTTGACCACTCTGACACTCCCTTTTTATAATCAGTTTCGTCTGGAATGGTGCGGCCACGACCAATTTGCAGTGGAATATCACCTTTAGCTGCGAATCCCACTTTTCACTCAATGCTGAAGATCGTCGTATCGTGTGAAGAGAAGATGGGTCTCTGATCGAATCTAATATTCATCACAGAGAACTAAAAAGACATTACACTTGATATAACAGCATGGCTGCAAACGCCTGGGATAAACGGTCAGTTTTAGTTGTGCTACGCTTACCACTAGAAGAAGCGTCTGTGTCATTTTATGGCCGGTGATAAAGCCTACAGTATCTGCTTGGTCTGTTCTGTTTTCAAACAAGACAACACTCGACCATATTATGATTCGTTTTTAGAATAATATTTTCGAAGTGTTAATGTTCTGAAGTAGCCTACAAGGTCTCCAAACCTTTCGTCAAATATGTTTCGGACATGTTGGGTAAGAGAATTCAGCAGTCTTTAATACCTTTTAACTCTTTTAATAGTTCGTGCATTCTTGGCAAGTTCTACCACAGCAGATCATCTGCTACTTATTCAACCCCATTCACTAGCAATTATCTGCGTGTATCACTGCTAAGGGAGATTTAATATGCATTGAAGTGCACATTCTTTGTATTGTTACACATTAATAAAACAGTGTTTTTTTCCGATATTTTAATCGCATGTTTATCTACTCTGTTACTGTGGACATACGGAATTTCATAGATGTGGCATAGTTCTTTCTGGATGCATACATATATATATCTATATTAATAAAATCAGAGTTTTGTCTGTAAATTTGTCGGAATCGAAAAATTTTGCGATATCTTCACGTTTTACACCCCATGAAAGCCGAAAATGACTTCAGAAAATTTTGCCTGTGTGTGTGTGTCATCGTGTCCGAATGTCGCTTTTTTTGTCCGGGCATCACTTGAGAACGGCTGGACGGAATTCAACGGCGCTTGGCAGGAATTTAGGTCTTCACCCAACTTAAAATTATATCCATCAACTTTTCAGAAATTCTCCCCCGTTCCTCCCCTAGGGGGTAAAAGACTAAAACACGTTTGTCCGGGCATCACTCGAGAACGGCTGGACGGAATTCAACGTCGCTTAGCAGAAACGTAGGTCTTCACCCAACTTGAAATTATATCTATAGAAATTTTCAAAATTATGATTAGTGTTTAAATTGTGGGTAAAAAACGCCTGCGCATGCGCCATAAATATTTTTTCACTAAAATGCTTTGAATGGAAATATAAAATATAAAAATAATTTTTTAAGTTAGACTTTTGTATTCGCGTGATTCGCACTACAAATTATGAAAAGATTGAAATGAAGTGTTTCCATCTAATTTTCATACTTTAGTTAATTTTAAAAAATCTAATTGTCGTATCGAAAAACTGTTTACACCCCAGGATTCAGAAAAATCACCTCTTTCATTTGGTACTGAATTTGTAACAATAAGTCTGATATTTCTAATTTATTTTTCATTTTATCCGTTTTTCTGTTGCCACTTAAATTTCATACTTTAGTTATTTTTTAAAAATCTAATTGTCGCATCGAAAAACTGTTTGAACCCCTGGATTCAGCAAAATCGCCCCTTTCATTCGGTATCAAATTTATAAATATAGGTCTGATATTTCTAATTTATTTTACCCTTTTTCCGTTTTCAAACCAGATTCGATATGGAACAGCTTTAGTATTGGATCCCTTTGGCAAAATTTGAAATTCGGAACCGAAGTAGCTCGGACGTTTCTCGCCAAGATCTTTAATTGCACAATTGAGATAGCCAATTCAGTTCATCGCAGAAATGGCTTAAAATATTTAAAGTCACCAAAGGGTTCCCATACTAAAGCTGTGAGTTTTGTATTTATTTATTTATAATATTTTCTATTAAAGACTTCTGTGGTCACGAAATTTGGTGCGTAAATTGTTTGTTTGCATCCGGCACTTATTGTAACTGGATTTCACGAAATTCGAAATCCCCCCCCCCCCCCACACACACACCTTCTCGGAGTCGGAGGGCAATAAACGGTATAACTTTAGTATAACCCCACAGCTGAATTTGCCGATTTTTCTTTGGCGCCGTTTTGATGGATAACGATGTCGTTCTGGACTGTTTGCGATATAATGTGCAGCCTAATATGTTGTTTATTTTGGATTTTTGATCTTATGATTTAGATTATGATTTTATGATTTAGATTATGATTTTATCATTTATCATATATGATTTATGATTTAGCCATAAGCGCCAACAAAAAAAATCGCCAAATATCTTTGTGGGGTTATACTGAAGTTGTTCCCAATAAACATGTGTAAAAACATGTTTTTCCGTTTGAATTCGCTTTGAATTATCTTAGAATGGCGAATTTTTGTGCGCGGATATTGATTAAGTGTACGCATTATGTACATTAGTGGGATTTTGCAAAACTTTGAACTCATCCGCTGAGGAAGGGGAAGTAAGAAGTGTGTTCCGAAGGCAGTGGGGACCCAGACTGGATATTGATTAAGTGTACGCATTATGTACATTAGTGTGATTTTGCAAAACTTCGAACTCACCGCTGAGGAAGGGGAAGTAAAAAGTGAGTAAGTTGTGACGAAGACAGTGGAGACCCAGAGTCCTTAATTTGCGAGCGAGAAACCTCTACCAATCACAGCGAGAACTTAGGTTATTAATAAAGATATGGTATTTTGAGACTTCATTTAAGTTTAATGTCCAGCGAAGCGGGCAAAGCCTGCTAGTATATATATATATATATATATTCACTAGAGTGTATTTTTTTTTTCATAACATATAGCTGTGCAAGTTAGAGCATTTTGAATGTAAAGTACTGTATTTTTCTATATTACATGTATTGGCTTTATAAATTATAACTAGGAAAATCTCTAAATTTGAAATTTGTGTGGTTCTAAGAACTTTATTTTATTTATTTATTTATTTTTGTTTTATTTTATTTTAATTTTTTTTTTGCTTCGTACTGCATTATTGCTATTACTATTATCATTATTATTACTATTTCTCTGCATTGACTTTTGCTTTTTTTTTTATTTTCATCAGGTCTCATTTGTTGAAAGAATGTCAACAACTAATCAGTGGTGTGTCCCCGACGAAATGCATGATGTACTATCTGTTGACTTTGATCGCAGTTTATCTGGTTTGGAAGTAGATATGTGCAATTCTACCAATAATATGAGGTACATTTAATCATACAATAGCATCTTATCCTTTGAACTACATGAAACACATCCAGTAATCGTTATATGCCAGAATAATCTTTAATAATATGATTCGTTAAGCAATATTAATATGATCCATTAAGCTTTGCAAGTTTTCTCAGTATTAAAATTGAACAAAATATTAAAATCTCGATAGAATTAAAAAATATGATGTAATATTTTTTATTTATGCTTTATTATGTACCAAACTTCAACACATTTCGGCCAAACGTTTTAGAATTTAAACTATCCAATTTTTTTTTTATTTATTATTTTTATTTTTGCATATTTTATTTACTTCGTAAAGTTATTAACGGTATCAAGATGATTTTTTTATTCACATATACGGAATCAAAACTTGCCATAAATCATTTTTTTTCATTAATTTTCTTAATTTTGCATTCTGAAATAAAATTAAAAACGTTTTCTAGTGCTCTATGCCAAATTATTGTGTACTTGACTCGTAACTACTTTCTATACAAAATTGTAACCTTTTCTACAAGTAGTTAATTATTCCTACCTATAACTATTGCATATTTAGTTATTTTCAAAAATTCATCACAAAATATGATTAACGTATTATAAAGGATGGTTATGTTTAAACGTTCTCAATAAACAGTATACAGCGGGTTATTAATAGGATGCGCTTAAGAAAAAAAAAATGTTCAATCAATGTCCACTTGGTGCCACTTTGCACCGAAAAAGGGCAAATTTAAGACGTGGAATGTTCCACATGGAAAACGAAAACTAATCAATAACCCTAACAGCACATCTTCTCCAAATGACATTCTTAGGATGTCCTATGGATGAAAATGATACCTGCAGGCATCCTATGGATGTATTCAGGATGTATTATGGACAAGTGTGTTGTTAAGGAAATGTTACAATTGTTTATGTGTAACGTATGAATCATTTGGTTTATTATTTTATTTATTTTCTTTCTTTCTTTTTTTTTATGCAAAGACCTTTTTATGCAAGGACTTTTTAAAACTTTTTTTTTTATTCTTTCACACATGTTTTAATTTTTCATATCCCAAATTTGGAGACAATTTGCTCGTATGTATAATTTTTAAGATGCCGTTATCGCAGAAGTTTATTTATAATGATTCTGTATAACAGTTGAAATGCTGGACATTTCATTTGATTCAAAAATTATCTAATGCTGTGGAAATACTTCGAGCAATCTTTATGTCCCATATTGGAAAATGGCGTAAAATATTCTTATACAAAAAGAATACAAAACATCTTTACCCGTACATTATATATATCTTTGATTTTGGTAACTTTATAAAACATTTTATTTCATTGTTGCGATTTTTATAGATTTATGAAATACCTTATAGTTAATTACTTTGAATTTTTCGCTTTCAGAATCATTCTATATTGACTCTAATTTTTTTTAGGTTTGTGAAATACGTAATACGGACATGAATTAAATCCTTTTCAATTTTTAATACTTTCGCCACGATGAACGAGATATCCTGTCTTCCAAGATTATTCGCTGAGTGCTAAAGACAAAATAACTCGTCCTCTACACAATGTTTTTCAATATTATTATAGCGTTTCCTGTGACTTATTTATTAACTGGAATTGTTAATTAACTTATTAATTTACTAATTAATTTACTTATTTCTAATGACGTGGATTAACACGATGAATACTTTAAGTAACACCTTATTTATTCATTTTTCAGCATTTTCATAAAATGCACTATTTATTTCCAACCTTCGTGGTTTTTTCTTAACATTACTCTTGCTGCAATAAAAAAGAAAGAAAGAAAGAAAAGATCTCTTGTAATACATTTGATATTTGTGAAAGATTATATATATATATATATATATATATAACATAATTTTGTGGATATTTGAGTATGAAGTTTAAAAAATAAAATAAAGGATTCAAATATGGCATTTACTGAACGATAATCGAAAGTTACGTTTGTAGAAGATAGCTTTGATATTGCTAAATAATACATCGCCTAAAAAAAAAAAAAAATCTGATACTTTTTTTTCCCAAAAGCGGTAAAAGATATTTTTCAAAAGCCATAAGAAAAAAAAAAAATTTTCTATTCAATTTGATAGACGTTAACCCTATGCACTGTTTAAATACGATTTTATACATACACTAAAGGACAAAAAAAAAAAAAAAAAAAAAAAAAGAGCTGCACTTGGATAATTTCTAGTTTTCCTTTAAAAAACGTTCAATTTAATCACTTAAAAATAATAATGAAATGGATGGTGATTTTGCCAGATACCTGTATCCAGCAGATATTAGTGTTTCAGATATTTGATATCCGGCAAAATCCTTATCTGTTACATCCCTGCATTTAAATAGTAAAACTGGGTTAATTTTTGTAAAAATAAATAAAAGTATCCAAGTACGGTTTTTTTTTTTTTTTTTTTTTTTTTTTTTGTTCCTTGGTGTATGTATTTGTATATGTTTGGAGATTTTCTAAAAGTGGGTATGACGTTGTAAATAGACATGACGTTGTAAATAGACAAACAGGCTCTAGATTATTCGTTCGAAATAATTAGATGAATTATATTCAATGAGAATAAAATAAAATAACAGTTCTTGTTATCGGACATATGTATTGTAGCTTTTGATCCTAGTTCCCAGGAATCTTTCTTAAAAATTATCAATGGCAAGTAAGACCTTGTTCTGATCTAAGCAAAAATGTCAATAACTAGTAAAAAAGAAGAGATGTTTTGTATATAAATCTGATTTGTAAATGTGATGACTATTCTTATAATTCAACCAGTAGTGTTTTTTAATCCAAATATTCGCGCATGTTATCATGCCATGATCTTCTATTCTGAGAAAATCATCGTCAGATACATACACTTAAACATTTCCATTAAAAAAAAAAAAAAAAAATGTAACATGTCTCACAGTCAACGTTACGGAACTTCGTTGTTGGGGCAAAGTTTTTTTGTAAAGCCCTTTTCCCCATTATTTTACCATTTAACGTATTTTTGAAATTTACTATTTCCATTTAACGCACAGTATTATTGGCAATTAAACTGAATTTGTTTTATAGTTGCATTAAGAAGGATTAAAAATTTTCACGGAACATCGCGGCATGTAAACTTGATTGTGTCTATTTACATAAAAGTGTATGTTAATTTTAGGTGGATAAACATATTCATTATTATGAAATTTTAATCTTAGTACAGATTTTTTATCTGATATGAAGTAAGTGTTCGACGAAATTGAAACCTAGATGTTGATTTTATGTTGTTATGTATTTTTAATTCCTCACAGGTCTCAATTTGCTTTTTCAGTTAAAGCCTCTCAAAGTTATTAACTTTTCTAATTCGAATGAGGCCCCCGTTGTCGAGAGGTTTTGATTACAAATCTGGAAAGTTCCAGATTCAAAACCCAGGCTTCGCTCGTCGACTCAGTTGTATGAATAAGGATCCCATAGAAAGATTTCCCACGGAGGACAGCCCATCCAGGCTTAGGTCCCAAGAGTAAACGATCGGAAATACACTAATTTCTATAAAACAAACACTATTCGATTCATCCCTTTACATACGATTAAATTAAATTTTAGTGTAAATATACTCCGATGCAATAGAGGAAATTCATCAAGATAGTAAACAACAGGTATTTCCCCCTTTTGTCATGTACGGTTTGTTACGATTCGGCGCCGGGCAAATCGGCGCCAGATGTTTACATTCCGAACTTTTTGAGTGTAAGAAATATACATTTTTCCCCCTCGGTAAAAATAATAAATAGTCAAATATTCAAGAATTTTAAACTGTTTATTATTATATGGATTAAAATAAACCTGAAAGTTAATCATTATTGACTTTGTTTAATTGAAGACAGTTTAAGAATTGGTTAAGAATGCATACATTTTCTTTATCTTGTTTCTTTCTAAAGTTAACTTTTATTTTATCTCAGCTAGCTTTATTATATAAGAAATTTTAACACGCATACTGTAAATAAAAATAAATAAAAATCTTTAATAATTAAATTTTGTGTAGAAAGAAAAAGGAAGAAGAAGAATAGTAGTGATAGCTTTAAGATAATGAAAACTTTAAAGAAACTTATTTTTTTATTTTTATCATTATTTTTTTTTTTTTATAACTGGTGGATATTTAAAAGTACAAGCTATTTTCATCTGGCACTGTTAAAAGTAAATTGCTTATTTTTCTTTTTGTACAGTTGATTTTTACTGATTTAGTGATTAATGAATCTAAGTCTACATTTTAACTGTAGGGAGTTACTAAGTTACAATAAATAAAGTAAATAGTAAGCTGAGGAGGGAAAAATGGTATTAAAAATTAAGAAGTTGTATGAAAATATTCTGCTATGTGTAATAAGTTTCAGAGATTTAGAGAGACATTGGGAGTTTTAAGTAAATTATAATATATATATATATATATATTTAAAGCAGGGTTGGCATGGTATTTACCGTGTAAGGGTTTTTTCCGGTTTTTACTATCTTGGCCAAAACATGTTTTTCCCATGGTTTTTACCCCCTTCAGAGAAAATAAAATTCCTATTTAATTTTTTTTTTCTTTTTTTTTTTTCTTTTTTTTTTTTTTAATTTATCCTAAAAACCTTCGGGACATATTTTAAAATTTTTAGTTCAAATTTCCCCAATATTATTTACTGTGAAATTCCCATTCTTTCAGCCATTTCTAAGAACAATATTTTGAAAAAAAAAAAATAAATAAATAAATAAATAAATAAAGCAATGTGTACAACATGAAAGTTGTTTTAAATTACATAATCAGTTTAACCCTTTAACCTTTACAAACATTTTTTCCGTCACTCAATAGTTGAAATAAAAGGCTAATGTGACAATCTTTTTTTTTTTTTTTTTTTTTTTGTTTAAAGGAAAACAAGATTCTGAATAATCACAAAGTTAATATATATAATTTGAATAATTTAATACTTTTGTAACACTCAGCAAACAAAAGATAGATGAAAATACCAACATATAAATACATTTAATTTATTATTATATTATTTAATTATTATTATAGTATTAAATTTAATTATTTTTTAATTCCTACCTTCACTTACTACTGTTTTTATCAGTTATTAAACAGATACAGTAAAAAACATTACACAGCTAAAGGGTTAATGAACTAATGTTTTAAAATACTTGCAATAGATACTGTTTCATACTAGAAAATGATAGATTTTTCAGGAATCATATTTAAGCAACAGTTGCACCTCACTAAAAATAAAGTCAACTTTTCTTTTTTTTGATAAAATTAGATACATATTTTTCTCATCAAGAAAAAAAAATCATCTGTTAAATTGATATATATATTTTTTTTACAACAAGCGTACAACTACTATAACTGACTGATATGTTATTAAATAAATTTACTAATTAATACTTTTTGTTACTAATATCAATTATTATAGCACCCTAACTATTGTATACTTTTTTCTTTGTGTTACTATTAAAGTTTGAGGAAAAATTCAAATTCACTTTCTAAACAAAAACAAACATGTTTTGAATGTCTTTGTGAAAATACAAAATACATAAAAATAACTTAATTGTATGATTTTTTTTTTTTTTAATACATAAATTACATTGTTTATTTTATTACCCAAAGAACCTACCAAAGAACTGCGCGACAATAAGTTTAATAAGTTTTAACTACAAAAATCGAGTTTTTTTTTTTTTTTTTCTAAGATTATCACTGGCTTCTTTAAATTACGAAAAATCCTATTCATCATTAATATCATCAATAAAAATTTAAAAATATTTTTTGGTTCAAGCATTAAAAAAAAAAAAAAAAAAAAAATCAGAAATTATATTGTTTATTTTATTCCCCAAAGAACCTCCATCACCAAATAGATTAGAATCTTTAGAATTGCTGCGTATGTGTTGCCATCTGATAACTAAGTTTAATAAATTTTAATGGCAAAAACTAGTTTCTCATCTTATCACTGGCTCCTTTAAATTACGCAAAATTCTATTCATCATTAATATTTTTAGTAAATAATTTAAAATAGTTTTTTGTTCACGCATAAAAATAAATAAATAAATAAGGCGAAAACGGGCTCTGCTAAATGGTTTTCGCGCCGAAACGGTCGCGCCGAAACAGCCGCGCTGAAATGGGTTTCGCGCCAAAAAGGCTGCGCCGAATCGTCCCATTCCGTGTCACGTATCACTCTTTTATTGGAAAATTCGCTAATTTATTTTTCAATATATTATTCTGAAACAAATAAACAAACTTTAAAAAAAAAAAAAAAAAAAAAAAAAAAAAAGGAATATTAGTGATATCAAAACTTTCAAAACTAAATTTCATTTGTAAATTTGGGTTTAGAATTTACTTACGATTTTCCTAGGATGCCAAGATAGTGTTTTATTTATAGCGAAGAATTTTTATAAAGCAAAAGTAGTGACTGAAATTCTATTTATGTGTTTTATTTTTGTTAGAAATGTAAAATTGAATGGTTCTGTTTTCTCATAGTAGACTAAGATAGTTACGTTGCTCGCCAACCTAGCCGTTTTCTGTGTTTTTCTCTAGAACTCGGGTAAATATATGGTAGGACCTCTTAAAAATGCTCCCCACGAATGGGATTTCACACAGGTCTAGGACCGAAGTGAAGTCAATCAGCCATAACCCTTACACCAATATTTTATCCTCTATTTTTCTAGATTTTTCAGGATGGCAGAGAACAGTGGCGGATCCAGAACTTGACTTTTGGGGGGGGCTAAGATTTTTCAAAGTGTTATTCTAGACCAATAAAAATTTACAATTGCAATATTCAATTGTGAATGTCAGTGTTTTTTTTTTTTTTTTTTTTTTTTTTTGGAGGGGAGGGGGCTTCAGCCCCCTAGCACCCCCCTTAAATCCGCCACTGGCAGAGATACTCCTGCTACATATCTGTATTTCATAATTAAGTAATATTTTTATTAAAAAGCATATTTACAGTATAAAAAATATATAAATAAAGTTTTAATGTTAATAGATGTGAATTTTAGACTTGATGGTGTACGAATATGTGTCTTGCATAAATAGATTAGTACATTATTAAATAGTATTATTAAATGGATATCATCCGGAATTCGTAGAGTAGTTTTTTTCCACTCTTTATTTACCAGTTAAACATTTACCACAGAATAGATAAATATTCTACAGAACTTTGCGTTGTACTCAGTCAGTATGGAAAGCTCTTGCTTATTCACACCAGTAACGATAAACTTTTTAAAATTATCCGGTTTTCTTAGTGTTTAAAAAAGTAATTGGTTCAAACTTTAGCGGGTGATTGTACACACTGTTGCAGGGAAAACCAGTCGCATTATTTAACCGAAAAAATAGAATATCTAAGTTTAAACCTAAAAGTTATTTTATATTCATACATATAATTTTAAAATAAGCGCTATAGGAGTATGTCTCCTACACCACTGCATATCGTATTTCAACCATAGGATCGCGTTAATAGATGAGTAGATTTTTTAATGATTTTATTAAAAATACCATCCCTCCAGAATTTATAATTTTTACCCTTTGAAATTAGAAGCTTTTCATTTTGAAATCAAATAGTTTATTTTAGAAGGACTAAATTCTTGAAAATAATTCTGAGTATCACGGACTTCTAATTGAAAACCTCTATGTCAGTCACACGATTTTTTCTTTTCTTTTTTCTTTTCTTTTTTTTTTTTTTTTTTTTTTTTTTTTTTGTATGCATTCAATTATTCTATGAAGTAAATATAGACTACTCAAAAAATTGAACAATTTTTAAAAATGATAGTACATACTAAAAAATGTTTTTTTGTTTTGTATAAGAAGCAAAAATTTAATGTTCAGTGGAAAATACATGATGAGTGATTCTAAGCCGAACAAAATTTTTCTTTAGAATTTTAACAATAAAAATGTCATAATAACACTAACAATATTTTCAACAGAATTATTTTGCTTCGTACAAAGTACAAAATGTGATGACTGCGCGTAAAGATATGGAAGAGACTATACTTCAGATTCAGATTATTATAAATTGGCATTCAACAATTTGAAAAGGGCAGATTGTTCATATGGTATTACTACCCAGATGGATAATTTGTTTTAGCATTTCTCGTGATATTGCAGCACTTCACGCAAACAAGTGTAAATCTGTTAAAAATATCTTTATAATAAGTTCATCTTTGTTGAATTTATAAATAAAAATAACTTTAAGCTTAACATCTGGGTTCCTGACTTGAAAAAGATTTAAATCTGAATTAAAAATAAAAAAAGGTTGCTCCCAGACACCCTTTAAAATTTCTGTTATCTTTCTAGTGCATTTTGTATTTAAAAATGTAATTTATGTCATCATAAAAAATACATTAGTGGTGGACACAGTGGTGGTATACACAGTGGTGGAACCAGAGACATTATCCTCTGGAGGCTGAGGAAAATTGCTGAGACTGACTTATTAGTTTCTTTCAATAGCCAAAAATGAAATTTTTTTAAATATCAAATTATTTGGGGTTCTCAAGCCAAATATCTCCCTCCTGGTTATGCCCTTGGCGATACATAAAAACTATTTTAAAATTAAGATATTCTATAAATTGCTTCTTAAGAAGTTCCTTGAAGAAATTATTATCTCATATCTATCAGGGTTTTCTGATCTTTTAATATATCCTTCCGTAGCACGTGATAGGAAGTACTGGGAAAACAACATTCTGATTGTTTTTATGTTAGCTTAAAGAGAGATAATTTTATTTTCTACATTTAATATCGCCAGTGATCTAATTTTGTTGTTTTTGGGGTTATAGATAAGAAGCTAATAATTTCTACAAAACTGAGTTAAGGAGTAATATGTGGAAGAAGAAAAAAAAAAAACAATTTGATTGAAAAAATACAAGATTTTATGATATTTTGAAACATTTGGAGCTAAATAACTAGTGTAATAACTAAAATGTTATTAGTTGCTCTCTAAAATCAAAATTCGTTTTTTGAAGTTATTCTTAACGTATTATACTTTTGAAATTTCATGAACTGAATTTTAACTTAATAAGTAAAAAATTATTAATGCTAATATATACAAATACATAACTAATCATGTTTTGATTCGTTTTCCTCTTCTGGAAACGCAGCATTATATCTTGTAGCTTTCATTTTCTTTTTCTTTACTTCATCTTTCGATTTCCTTCTTTTTTCTTTTTCTTTCTTTCTCTCTTTTATTTAATAAGCTAATAAATAATGGGAGAATATATTATTATAAAAGATCTTCAAAGTCTTCACATTCATTTTAATTAATTTTTATGAAAAATATTTTGCTTGATATCTATAAGTATGAGTAGATAGTGTGATTTATGAATTTTATACTGGAATAATAAAATGAACACGATTGTTTTGCTTTATTTTCTGTATTGCTAAAAGAAATTTCGAATTTATTTTGCACAACATTTGCAGTTACTATCGAGTGCTGTATATTAATTTAGACTATATCGTTAAGAGATTTATTGCACATTTCAATTTATAAATCTCCAAATGGCATACCAGTTTAAAACAACAAAATTTATACACAGTAGAAGAAATGAACAAGAGTGTATTACTAATACTAGTAATATTAAATTTTAGATTATATTCTTATTATTTATTCTTTAACGTATTCGTCAAAAATCGTGCAACATAGTACACATATGGAAAAAACTAATCACTTGTCAATTTATTTGTTTTCCTAATAAGTATTAAATATACAGTAGAGCGTCGATCCATCGTTTTTCATGGGGAGCGGGAAAACGATAAATGCGGGTTAAACTCAGAACAAGAATAAAACAATGTTTATGTATTAATACGAGCAATTTATTCAAGTTTATTACTAATTTTACTAGTCTTGCTGTCTAATATATATTAGTTTATTACTTACCAAACTGTACAAGGAATAAATCAAAGTTGTGGAATCGAAGTTATAGATTAAGTGATATTAAAAGAAAAAAAAAAAAAAAAACATTAATTTTATTTTGGGTTTTTCGTTCATTTTTTAAATGAAACAGCTAATTTACAAGATTAACAACATTTTTATGGTCTTTTTCTGTAGTTTAACACGTATTTATAAAAGTTTGTACAGTTTCAAATGTTGTAATTGCGATATACAGATTTAACACTGGTATAGGCATAGCCTCATCGGTATGAACATTACCCTCTGCTTCATCGCCATTACTTTCATCTTTGCATCACCATACATTTCTTCTAAGCTTAGGATACCACGTGTCACAACGCTTTAATCAATGAAATTATATTCACGAAATTCCACACTAGACACATCTTTGGCTACATGCAACCACGTGTCATCTTCATTATCATCATCATCACCACCTTCTTTCTTTCCTGTTGAGCATCCTTCTTTTTTACTTTTTTTTTTTTTTTTTTTTCGCATGTAACCAAATTTTACGAAACAATTTTGGGTGGCTGAGGAGATTACTTCATGCCACGGTGAAAGTACAAAATAAACAGCCTGCAGAACGTAGGCATTTTGAGTAGTTTCTTTCGCTTGTTCCATAAAACATAACGATTTTTTCACTAGTTTTCTTCTGTAAACTTTCTTAAAACAGTTGATTATGCTAGCAGCAAGAGGTTGTATGACAGATGTACAATTAGCTGGGTGGGGTGAGGGGGATGACTTAAGTTTTTCCAAGAGGAAATGTCTGGTCCTGGTGAGTGAGCTAAACAGTTGTCAATAAATGAAATGACTATCTTTTTTCAGAGCGTCAATTGTTCTATCAAAGTCATGAAGAAATTTTGTAAAAATATCATTTTCCATACATGCTTTGGCATTCGAATGGTAGACTACTAGCAGTTTCTTCACATTCTTGTAGCATCGAAGTCTAGCAGGTTTACTAATAACGAGGCGTACTATTTTATCCGAATTGCCCTTATTTGCGCATAGTAGACCTCTAAATTTCTCTTTGGAATGTTTATCACCATGAAAAACTTCTTCTTTGAACGCTAGACGATCTCTAACAAGTGAGCAGATCGCCACTAAACTTTGCTCGTGGGCGATACACCCAAAGAATGAAGTTATTTTTGTCTTTAAAATGTTCATCAGGTTCCGCTTAAATGATAAATTTAACAAGTGGAATAACTCACACATCAAAATAATCAATACATTTTCAAATTTCTTATGCATTCCGTATATATAAGCCAATCCCTTTGTTATATTTTTATTTATCTTTTACATGCAAAACACAACCTAGTAAATATTTTTTGAACGGGAAAAAAAAAAAAAAAAAAAAAAAAAAAATCCCTTGAGCGCATTTCTTGAATAGTCCATAAACCAAATTTTGTGGCAATCCAATCACCCATTTCAATTGCGGGATCTTTTTTAGAGCTAAAGTTTAGTCATAACTAACCTGTGTTTGATCTTTATCATGCACATTTAAAATTAAATATGTATTAAAGCTATACAAAATGATACATAAAATAAAATATGTATTAAAGCTATGCATGCAAGGCCGAAATGATATACGATCCCTCGGGGATCTATGAAATGAATTGGGGGGGGAAAAACTTAACTTGTAACCGCTACATAGTAAAATAGAAAAAATAATGTAAATAAGAGACTATTCACTGAAGCGAAAGTTTATTTAAAGAATTCTTAGAATCTTAAGAAATTGTTGATACAGATGTTTTTTGCACTTTAGTTTTATTCCTTCTTTATGTCAATGATTTGAAAAGTTGTTTTTTCATATTGATGATAAGTATGAAACATTTTTATAAAAAGTATCTATTATATATAATAAAGTCAAAACAGCAAAACCGTTTTAGATTTCCTAATATCATCAAATTACCATCACAGTTCATAATTGTTTACTGAAAATGACTCTACAGGTGATGATTTTGTTTTCCTTTTTTACTAAAAGTGAAGAATTAAGTGAGAAGGCCTTTAATACAACTGAGATATTTTTCTTCTTGAACTCTAATTATCTAAAATAATCGGTTGGTTATCATCTCTTTTTATGTTGTCTTTTCCAATGATGTTTTTAAGCAACTAAAAGAAAAAAAAGAAAAGTCAACTCATTTTATGAACCAGAATTTTGCGCCTAAAGCTAATGACCTTCAGTAGCCCTTATCTTTATTTTGTAGTTTATTATCAGCGTGTGAGGAAAGCTTCTAAAATGAAGAAATTTTTTTAGAAACATTGATTTGAATACTAAGAGAACACCACCTTTTACAAAGAGCGATTTTTTTTTTTTTCACAGGTTAATGTTTGAAGTTTGGTTGTATGAAGAATAAATGCATACAGATGTTTACAAATTGATAAGTATAAACAACGGCAAAATCTCAAGGAATAATTATACTTTTTGAGCTAATGCAAAAGAGAATTTCCAATAAATACACTTTTATTAGTGTTTTTCTATTGAAAAAAAATATTAACGTTGTATTAAGTAATGCATATATTTACCAGCATGTTCATTATATCTTAACACAGTAAACTACCGATTACCCTCGAGCAGATTATGTGTGTTGCGAATTATCCTCTGGTGCGGGAAATGGGCGTGATCAAGAAAGCACAAGATCAAAAAAAATGTTTTCTAAAGAAGGAACAACAACAACAAAAAGAAATTGATTAAAAAAAAAATGTAAATGTAAAAACTATGTTGTTTTTGTTTTATTTTTTGTACATTACACTACACTTTAATTTAGTGCAAAGATTAACTTGCAGATTATATTTTGGCTTCATAGTCACTCTACGTTTCTGTTTATTGTTTTTATAACCTTTAGTACTTAAAATACAAATATTTTTACTGTACTGCTTTATACAATACAATCAAGATTTTAAGCTAGAATATTTTTTGTCTGTTTCTCATTTTCAGATTTTTTGCGGTTTATCCGCGGAAGCTATGCCACTCAATTCTGTGAATAATTGAGAGTTTACTGTAGTCATACATTATGTATTACGTCAGATTAGATACATACTTATGATCAAAACAGCTACAATGTAAAGTGTCTCATTAACATCGAATTAATCAAAGAAATGGAAAAGTATAGATTTCTTTCAAAAATATTTTGGAGATAATGTTCCTAAATTTGATCTGAAAAATTTCTTTATTGTTTATCTTAAATTAGGATCAACCAGATAGGCACCATTATACCCATACTTGACCAAGCTTTAGTCATTGAAAATTTTTATAATTTTTGAATACTAGACGAATATATATATGTGTGTGTGTGTG
Source organism: Salticus scenicus (assembly GCA_963930645.1). Taxonomy (NCBI): domain Eukaryota; kingdom Metazoa; phylum Arthropoda; class Arachnida; order Araneae; family Salticidae; genus Salticus; species Salticus scenicus. The sequence continues at coordinate 38,521,897 of OZ005657.1, read as the reverse complement.
TGTGTGTGTGTGTGTGTGTGTGAAGCACTGCAAAGTCCTTGTCCCTTCATTAATTGTTCTATTCTATTTAAAAAATTCTAGTTAACTTTGCCAACCCGAGACCATTTGATTCTTTATTATTATTTTTGTTGCTATTATTATTATTATATTTATTATATTGATTTATTATTGACAATTCCAGAACAAGTGTGGGATACCCTTCTTTGGTAAAGCCCTTACCTAGACAGATTCTATTCCATTTTATGAATCATACGCTTACATATTTAAATTAAGTAATCACGTGTATTACTCAAATGGATTTTTTAAGGTTATTACTACAATTCAGAAAGCCTATTTATAGTTTCTTGGATCCTTTTCCATTAAAATTCATGCATCACAAGCTCATGAATTTCTGAATTACACGGTTAAATATCATAGTGTAACAATTTTTTTTAAAGCCGCAATTAGGTTAATTTAATAATGCTGCAACTAAAATGTTGGCGCAAAATTTCACCATTTTAGTAGTGCACGAAAATGACGCTACTAAGATGGGGGAATATAGGGCACTAATTTTCTAAAGATATTCATTGCAGCTGAACTGAAACCGTGTTTCTGGTGAAATGCCGGCTTTTATTATTAATAGTGTATATTGCATGTACACATAATCTCCATATATTATATATGTTTCATAGAATATTACTATTTTAATAAGTATCTTTCATCCTTGTGTTAATTACAGTTTTTTACTATTTTAGTGCGAATGTGTTTGCTGTTCCAGAAATTTCATCCAGGAAAGATGAAGTTAGACACAGAAATGATATGATTAGGTATATATTATAAATAAAGCACATATCTTATAAATAATAAAAAATGCCCACAAAGCAAGTGTGAAACTAGCTTTGTAAAAAATCCCGGCAGTAAATTTAAATAAACATTATTTTTCTACAAATTTAGCAATTTTCAGGTGCAAGAATGCTAGTTCTCAAATTATAAAATGCCAATGCAAAATTGGCTGTGAATTTAATTATATATTTTTTTAATTTCTAATTTTCAACCGAATTTAGCAATTTTTAGAATGTGAACTTATAATATCTATATATAGCCTATTCTTAATTTTTGTTAAAATCAATTCAAATTTTTGATTTTAAAAAAATCTAAAAAAAAAAAAAAAAAAAAAAAAAATGTGGTTGAATACGAGTTAAAAGTTGTAAGATTGATGGCTCGCAATTTTTAAAATATCAAAGCGAAGTGGTCTGAAAAAAAAAAAAAAAAAAAATGAGTAATGAGAAAAAAAAGAAAAAAAAAAAAAAAATCCTAAAATATCTCTAATTACCAACCGAATTTTAGAGATTTAGGGAGAGTGAACTTGTATTTTCCACTTAGAACCAATTTTTAATTTCTGTCGAAATCGGTTAAAAAAAAAGGCTTTAAATTAAAAAACTTTTATTATTCTCCAATAAATAATAATAATAATAATAATAATAATAACATGATTTAAAAGTAACTGCATGTTTAAAAGTTGGAAGATTGCCAGCTCACAGATTTCAACTAATATATTTTGGAAATTAGAAGATTTCGAACTCACAAATCTTAAATTAATCAATGCAAACTGCCCGAGAAAAAAAAAAACACATTTTATGTAATAAAAAAAAATCGTTTAAACAGATTTTTATCAAACATAACTAAGAATCATCCCGATTAAATAAACATTTTAATAATAAAATAAAATAAAAAATAAAAACGGCATTGAAATCGGTCTTTTGTTTGAGAACTACAGTGCCACAGGCAGACAGACAGACACACAGATAGATAGACACAAGTAATTGGTTCAGACTTGTAAAACCTCTCTTTTTCAGTTGAGTTTTACAAATTATATTTTCCTTGATAAAAGAAATTTTTCTTTAATCATGAAACGAAGTTAAAAAATACAAACTTTAATATATAATATATATATATATATATACATACACATATATATTATATTTCTTAAAAATCATTTTAACTGAATGATTAGATTCTAAACTTTAAAGCCAAAAGTTTCGTTTATTTTATTGCTCCTGTATGTACATATTTTACATGTACTTTTCATGTTTTAATAATAATATTCAATAACTAAACTAAAATATCACTATATGTTTCTCATATAACTGTCAATAATATAGCACTTTTCTTAACACTTCCGTCTTAGAAGTAAATTTTAATAAGAAATTTAATACATTAATACTTATTTTAATTCTAATTAGTGCTTATTTATTTTTATTTTTATTTATTTATTTTTTTTAATCTTGAAGTTTATTATTTATTTGTTTATTTTTTGCATTCTTGCAACTAAATATGTTTTGGCCAATAATGAATGATGTCCACTTTAGAATGTTACAACTCTAGCTACATTAAAAAAAAAAAAAAAAAAAAAAAACTTTAATTTTTGCCCAAATAAAATAGATTTTGAAACGTTTTCTGAGCTATGATAAAATCAAGATAAATATTAATTTTCTCGAATAATTAATAATGGGAATTTGGCTAATAGAAAATGGTATAAATATATTTACTAAAAACAGTTATAAATAATACGTATTTTTAATACAGGGTATCCTAAAAAGATCGAATTGTGTGTAATCCTTTACCTATTAGCAATAAGTGGGTAATGTAATTTGAAAAAACGTTCAAAGTAAGGTAGAAAATAACGTTAATAACCATATTAACCGTATTAATAAAAATTTCTTCTGAATCATTTTCAAAAAGTTAGGGTTTTTAAATTTGTAAACCTCCCTCATACGCAAATTTGGTCAATTAGAAACTTTTATTTTCCATCAAACAAGATAACCCATATTACTTAGTCTTTAAAAGCAACTGCATTATGATACAGAAAAAAAAAAAAAAGAATGATTTATGTCACTTGACGGTGAAAACAGGGACTATGTACAAAATGATAATTGAAAATTTTCGATGAGAAATACAATGAGAATTGTCAAAATAATCCAAATGCACTTAAATATTCCTAATAGACAGAGATTAACAGTGGTATGCCATGTGAAGCACATTAAATATGCAGCCCTTGATTTCATTTGATGCGTTTTAGCATTTGGGATAAATTATCAGAATAAAGAAATAAAGTATAAAGAAATAAAAAGATATTTTATAAAAATGTATTATATATACATATATAGTATATATATATATATATATATATATATATATATATATATATATATATATATATATATATATAATATTGAGAATTGTAAATTATTATAAAAATTTATATGAAGAAAGAAACTAGCGGCTCCTTTTTAAATTTGGTACATACTTTTAAACAGAAAATTATGCAAATAATATATTTATAACATAGAAAATATTTCGAATTTAACATCTTGTGTAAAAATGATTTTTAAAGTTTTCAGTTTTACTATGTTATTTTATAATGGAAATTAAAAAGAGATCTCATAAAACAAATTGTCTTCAAAATCGTCTGAGAGCTATTTGTTAAAGCGTCGTTTTGAGCAGTATCAAAAAGTTGAAAATAAATTATATATACTTGAATATATTTAATTTTTATTTCAATTATTTTCAATGAAAAATTTCAGTCTTTATATTAAAAATAAATAAAGAAAGAAAGAAAAAAAAAGAAAGAAAAAAAAAAAAGAAAGAAAGAAAGAAAAACCATTAAGAATACGTGACTGGATTGTAAATTTTCTCTAAAATGCAAAAATGGTTTTAATGTAAATATTACCATACATTTTATCGTTTTATAATTTGTCATAAATACAATTTTCTATTAAATATATCTCATTTAGCTTTAAAGACACATATATTTGCGTCTGTTTTAATGATGTTGTTGAATTAAAAGTAAAAACTTTCTAATTGACCAAATTTGTCGTGTGGTTGTATATAAAAAAAAAGTACCTTTTTTCAAAGTTAATGGAAAAAATTTTAATAGCATGATCTTATTTTATTCCTTATTTTAAACATATTTGCAGAGTACATTGTCCGTCTATCGCTATTAAGTAAAGAATTAAACCGCGTGTCTATTCTTTTGGACACATTGTATGTAGAGTTTTTTAAAAAAACTATTATTTCCTCCACGTATAATAAAGTCATAACTCTTAAGCTTCGTTGGTGTGTGTTAGTTAAGTAGAAGATATTTCAATAATAACAGTAATCTAAAGATATAGCAAGTGAGGATTTTTTTAGCCTTGTTTTTTATTTAGAGTATCATATTCCTTGCAACAAAAAATTCGAATAAGTCAATCGTGCATTTTTTGTTAATAAAATAATTAATTTTATAATTTACCTTCAGAAAATAACTGCAGATTGATTATTATTCGTAAATGAATTCATATTAAATTGCAACCATATATTAAAATTATGTAATATATTAAGACTGTTTTCTTTATTGTTGAACATATGCTGAACAATAAAAAATAGTTTTTTCTCTAGCATGAACACAACAGCACCAGATACATATCGAAATCTTCAGGATCTGTCGTCGGATATTGTTAGGTAAGAACTTGAGGTTTTGAGCAATTATACCGTTACCTTGAATACTTTTTGCCTTAAAGTATTCGGTTGTATTCATCAAAGATCGCTTTTAACTAAATATATTTCCTCGAAAAAACTGATTGATTACATTCTTACGAATATTAATTATAAATTGAATATATATATATATATATATATATATATATATATATATATATATATATATATATATTCTTGCATTGAGTTGAATTGAAAGGTTTATTATCACATTAGAGCTACAGTCGGCAGCAAAATTATTGAAGCGCTAGCAATAATTCGTAATTGAAAAATGTTTACCTAATACTGTTTTGTTAAGTATATATTTATCGAATCAAGATCTTAGTCTGTATGCTGTTTATAAAGAAGTAAGTTGATGATAAAAATTAGCGATCATAAAACTAAGAGAAAAAAAATCAACTATGTCAATGTGGATGTATGCTTCAATAATTTTGCAGCCGATTGTACGTCGAGAATCATTACAGTAGGTTGCCAAATTCATTTGGACACCCACAAAAATCAATTTCTTGTTTTTTTTTTTTCTCTAAATAAAACTGAAATGTATTCTACAATTGGTGTACATTATTTTATTTAATATTAATACACAGAATTAATAGTTATATAAAAAAAATAATGAAAAAAAAGTAGCATTTTGTAAGGAATTAATATTTGATAGGTAATTGACAACTTTGACTGATATTAGTGCTTCAATGTGCCGCGGAATGCTTTCTTGGCAGGGTTTTGCACTTTCTTTAATTAAAGGATTGTGAATCCAGGCATTTATAAGTTTTTCGATCAGTTGTCTCTTGATTTTAATCATTTCCTTGGAAATTTCCGTTTCTGTAATTTCCCACAAGTTTTCTATTAGAATCTTATCGGGCAAATTTCCAGGCCAAGGTAAATACTTCGATATTCTTAGACCGTAAAAATTCGGAAACACTTTTGGCTTTATAGCAAAGGGCAGAGTGGTGCATAAAAACACTATACTGACCTACTGAGAACCATTCTTCCAGTTGTGGAAGTAGGCGAGTCGTAGAACATCCTTATATTGATCCTGTTTCATGCTTCCTTGAACAATATATAAACGTCCTGCATTCCTGGTATTTATCATTGACCAAAACATGACCATTAGCGAATGTTTAATATGCAGTCAGACAGACTCTTTAGGGTACCTTTGGACGAAAGTACTTTTATTAAGTAAAATTTCAAAAGTTGAGTCAACGAGAAACACCTGAAAAGGTACTAATTTATGGTTTAATTGTAAAAAAAAAAAAAAAAAAAAAAAAGACTTTGTAAATTATTAAAATTATGAATAAATGTCATGTAATATACTTTAATCTTCCACAGTCATGTGGCGATGGTCTCGAGCCCAACCGAGTCCTTTCTTTTTCATAGCCTCAGTGATCTCAGGCTTGTGAACTGGACGATGTGCTATCAGGCATACTTCCACCAATCTTCGTTGCACAGTTCTCTTCAAACGGCAATTCCTGACTCCTGATCAATCTGAGTCAGTGTAGCAGGACTTTTTTTCTGTTTCGTAAACAAATGTCCCTAATTTTCTGTCTTTTCTGGGTGCAAATATCCATTTTCTACGTCACTTCCTTGTTCTTTTCGGTGAAAGGGACAGGTTTTTGTCTAAAGAATTATAAGTGGCTAAGAATTATAAGTTCTAAGAATTATAAGGGGCATAAAAACGCAAAAACGTAAAAAAAAAAAAAAAAAAAAAAAAAAGTTAAGCGTGTCAACGTTAATTTGGCAACTTATTGTATATAGTGACATCAAGTGATGCAATTAACACTACAGCACATGCACAATGCAATTTATTTATTTTTATTTATTTATTTATTTATTTTTTACCAATCAGCTCACTGTTGATGCCTCTGCCAATGAAGGCTCTTTAGAGCTACTCAGTGGGCAGTTGACGGCAGTTTGGGACTCATTTCTAGTGATGGTCCGGAGACGTACCATCACGATTTTTATCTTCTGCGTAGGAGATTTTCACTCTTCGCTTTATATTCTTGAGCTTTAAAATAATAATAATATGTAACTCTGGGATATGAATCTATTATATCCCATATTTTTGTTTAATTCTGAATATTTATACATCGTGAAAATTTCATTAGCAAACCTAGAATAAAGGTGTTTTAACTAAATAAAATGAGTTATAATCTACGATGTGCTACTATTATCTAAAGTAAGTTAATGAAGTGCTGTTTTTTTATGTTATAAAATTATTCTTTGTGAAAAAATTTAATAACTACCTGCTTATATTTCCCAAAATTTTCCGTAAATATAGTAATAATATATTAATAATATAAAAAATATAGTAAAAATCCCTAAAAGCTTTATTGGCGATAACATCTAGCAATTGTTCGACCACAATGGCTTCGAGAGTTACTTTGAAAGATTTTCCAACATCATTGGTTAAGAAATTTACAGATGTAATTTGCGTTAGGAATTTACTATTTAATGAAGAACTAGGTTTTGTCAATTTCTGGTAAGTCGAACGGATTCATCTAATGTTGCTCGACTCACTCGTCAAATTATTATATTTCGATAACAGTTCACTAAAAGCTGTTTACAAAAGTTTCTTCACAGCACCAGTCTTGATTAAAGGTCTTGGGAGTTTTAACCTAAAAGAAAAAAGAAAAAAAAAAAAAAAAAGCTTTTTTGAGAAAAAGAAAAATGCATGTCGATGATGAATTTATGCATCAAAATTCATTTGCGCTTCAAAACACTTTGGTCCAAAAGTCAAAATCGAAATTGTAACTGTTATTTAAATCGAAATTTACTGCATAACGTGACTTTCTTTTCTTTTTTCTTTTTTCTTTTTTTCTTTTTTGAAATATTTGATTGTTTTTGAACTTTAAAATATTTAACATATTTTGTAATATTTTAAAATCATTAATTAATTTTATGAAAGGGATTTCTACAAACACTTTAAGACAATTAAAGAGCAAGTAGATTATTTTTACTGTAAAATATCTTACGGATAGTGCATGGCATATAGTAAAAATAAATTTAAATTTTTTTATCTAATTGCGATTCCGTATATTTAAAAAATGATTTAATGCGCAAAAGTTTTTTATCCTTTAAAATGCTCAAGAAAAACGTAATAGGGTATGTACTAATTCTTATATCTGTACTTTGAGTTTAGAGTAAGAAAGAGCTCTGTAAATAGTGAGTTGCATTATTATCAAAAAATGGTTTTTAAAAAAACCCTAAACCCTTAACAGCATGTAGCTCCATTATAGAATTTTATCACCTTATGGGGTTAAAGCAATACTACAGAGATGCTGCACATGAAATTAAAACTTGTAACTTTCTTTTCGTTATACTGTTAAAAACAAAGTTTAACGTTTCACACACACACAAGAAAACCTAATTAAAATAATTTAGCTGCAACCAATTTTTTAACAACTATAGTGCTAAGTTTCACTATTCAATAGTGCTCATAATTAAAATAGCTCTGGTAAATGGGTGAAACTTAGTGCAAACTATTTAAAAAGTTTGTTGATTGTAAATAACTACATTACCTTTTTTCTTTCTTTTTTTTTTTTAGTGTGTGTGGGGGGGGGAGGGGGGGGGTGAATTTATTTTTAACAGCGTATTATCAACTAGAAAAAAAAATAGTTTAGTGTCATGTTGTCTTATGTGTTGTTTTTATGTCATGGAACATAAACGCAAATGTCTTTCGATAAATCCCTAGAATCTATCTAATTTACCGGAATAATTAGATTATTTATTTCTCATAAATGGAATATTAGCGCAAATATCTTGAGATAAAGCCCTAGAATACATCTCATTTACCGATGCAATTTAAGTATCTGTTGCTCACAATTCCAAATAGAACTTCTATTACACCCAGATAAATAAGTTTATATCTTAAGTCACCAACTATTATTATGTATATTGTTTTTAGAAATTCATTTACATTTTCTTAAATTTTAAAACTGTCATAGCTAATAGAATAAAAAGAGAGTAGAATTATACGAAAAATTAATAACTAAATAATTAGATTACGTTTATTTTAAATGAACTCATCTCAGATATTCCTTCAACAGTATTTTTGTATGCTTAGATTTCTACCTTATTTATTTATTTATTTATTTATTAATGATGGCAAAAAAAATCAGTATTCGAAAACGATCATGGATTTCTTTCCTATTGTATTCCCTCGGGAAAAATAATATTTTTATTTTCTCATATTTTAAATCACAGTATTTACTTTATCAAGTACTCAAAAAATTTTTTTAAAGATGAACTGTACTATTTTTTAAGTCTATATGCTGTTTTATTTCGTTTTTGTTTTTAAGCTTTAAAAGTACGTATCTGGTAAGTAATATTTATAAAGAAATTTTTATACCATTGCCTGAAAGCATGTTTCATAATGCACAAAAGAACTCTCATTCATTTTATAATGGTGTGTAGTGATATTTATTTCAAGTAAGTTTCTTATACTGAGTGAATTAAGGTGATGTTGGTATATTTCTAAAAGTATAAAACAAAAACATCAGCCAGCTTGAAAGCACGATTTACAATAAAATGTTTGTTTTAATAAATGCTTTAAAAACTAGTGTGGAAAAGGTGGAAGAAACAAAACTTTTTTTAAATTCCATCAAAAATTAAAATACAACTCGTTTCGAAAGACTACATCTTTCTTCATCAAATGCACAAGAAAACACGTCCTTACACCACAAAAACAGAAACCAATCTCAAAAGTAAAAGTCGAAGAAAGAGAGATGGGAGGTGAGACAAGAGAGGAAATTCAATCAACAAGAGTAGAAGAAAGAAAACTAATAGACATTTACAATAGTGACCAATTCAGGAAATAAATTAAAATTTAATAAAGGAGAAATTGCCATTTATTTATTTTTTTCCATTAATTTTATGTTGTTGTGATAGTCGTGTGATTAAAGCTTGAAAAAATAATCGTGCCACTCTTGGCTCTTAAATTTATTAGTATATTAACACAAGGTAGTATGTTACATGTACAGTTTTAACTTACGTACACATGTACAATGTTATTGAAAAACATTTACTCAAATTACATTTACTCGGATGCAGCTCATGTAACTACCATACTGTCGCAGCGCTGAGATGCTATTAAAAAAAAAGGAAAAAAAAGTCTAGTATGTTGAGGCCACCAGAAGACTTTCTTCTATATGACCTTATGTAAATTCATGCAGTACAAATTACCTATTAAATTATTACTTGTTAAAATTATTTCCCACGATGAATGCAGATGATTTTTATCTCACAGAAATATAACATTAAATACCGAAAGAAAGTTAACATCAGAAAGTTAACAACATCGTGCCAACATCAGAAGACATGCGAATATTTTTCTAATTTTTTTTCCGTTAAAAAAAAAAAAAAAAAAATCGATAACTTTGTTTTAAATTATCACAGATCTATGGTTCAACCACTCGTTTTAAAGATATTGTTGAGTTATTTTGGAAGATACCTATATTGAAATTTTACATCTCCCTCCTACCCGGGGAGGATACTTCTCTCTCAGGGGAGGAGTGATGCCCTTACATGCACACAATTTTTCCCTAGTTTACTACTACTATTGTCAGTAACTCATATTAATTTTATAATCATACGTTAAAAATAAGTCTCATTATGTACATTTATACGAAATTTGCGTTATACTGCCATGTTAAAAAATATGGGATTACAGCACCACCTGTTGAACGATTGTTCCCCAAATGTAATCAGTACCAGTTTAAGTCAAAGTCCAACTGAATACCAAGTTTGGTTAAATTTCTTTCATTAGTTCCTGAGATACATCGTTCAAAAAATGTGTGATACACACACTTAGACACACAAACAGACAAACATTTTCTAAAAACAGTCAAATTGTGTTCGGGACGTCTCAGAACGGCTATCGAAAGCTGGAGCTCTATCGAAAGCTGGAGTTTTAAAATTTTAAAGAATCCAATACTTTCTTATATATATAGAAGAAAAAAGAAAATAAAAAAACTCTGTAGAGGGTTCGTTGGTTGAGTAAAAGAGATAGAGAGATAATTTATTGCATGAAATATGCTATTTTTTCTTTTTTGCATTTATTATTCATATTATTTTATTTGCCAGCATTTATTACTATTACATTTTACTATTAGTTGTTTTCTTTCTCTTACTTCTCTTGCCTATTCTTCACTTGGTTGTTTATCTTCTCTCCTCTCTTATATCCCCCTTTTTTCAGTCTAATTTCTGTTTTTTTATTTTATTGGTAGAAATATTTTATTTTTCACCTGATGAAGAAAGATGAAATAATTTGAAACGCGTTGTGTCGTTTTTTTTTTTTTTTTTTTTTGTGATGATTCTAAGAAGTTTTGTAGCTTTTACAAAATGAAATGCTATAGGGTACATCAAAAGGCAAGCAACTAAATTACTATATAAATTATCACTATTCCCTTTAATGAATTATGGTTTCTGTTCTTATGTTTATACACCTGGATGAAAGTTTAAACTACAGTTTTTCTACTCTGTATGAAAATTATATATTAGATGATTAATTTTGTATTACTTTTTCTTTTAAAGTTATGGGAAAAATTAGTTTTACAGTTTTACTCCTATATAGGCATCATGCCTTCACTGATGAATTAATAAAAATTACTGCGTATATTTATATAACGCAAATTTAAATGATAAATGTTTTAAATAATGAGTGAAACAAAATCCAAAAAAACTGAAAAATGCAGAAAAGTCTGTTAATATTTTCAAATACTACTTCGGAGTGAAACAATCATTATTCTTCTGTTTTTTCATATACTTAAATTAAGTGTTCATGAATAGAAATAAAAAAAAATATTGAGGAATAAAACAATATTGGCAAAATTGTTAGCAAAGAACATTTTATGTTGCATTCCATAATAGTCGTATCATACACAGAGAGGAAAAAGTTTCTCACCTTCTTTTTTGTTTTCTTCTACGTTACAGCAATACCCATGGATCAGAGAAGTGTCAAATAGAGTGTTATCCTGTTAGTTTTGTGCATGGAAAGAAAATACGATACTCTCAATTAACTGACATTGACTGTTCTAATAATGTTAAGCGATTTTGTTTTAATAAAGAAATGGAACACTCTGAAAATTTGCAAGCGACAAGGTACTTGTTTCAATTTTATTAAATAATGGATGTAAGTTTGATGTGTTAAATGTTTTTAATTGTAAAATAATGTTTCAACATATTACTGTACAGTCGGTAACAAAAGTCTCCGAACACTAGCAAAAATTCCTATATAAAAAAAAATACACTTAATACACTTTTGTTAAATAAATCCTTGTCGAATCCTGTTTTTAGACTGACTAAAAACAGAATTCGACAAGGATTTATTTAACAAAACTGTATTAAGTGTACTTTTTTACATAGGAATTTTTGCTAGTGTTCGGAGACTTTTGTTACCGACTGTATAACTTATAACTTTTAAAAATGTTCATCATACCTTCGAATTATACTGGTTTTACCAGAAAACAGTTGGGTTTTAGTTATTTTTATTTGTCTATTGGATTTTTTTTTTTTTTTTAATCTCCTGGTTTTCAGGAACTTTTTGAAAAAGCCTGAAATTTAGGAGTTTTTCCTTAAATATATGCAGGAAAATCTCTAGCACAAGATAATACACAAATTATCAAAAATATGTCTATAAAGTGTATGTGGAGGAAATAAACAATAAACTTAATTGACCTTAATACTATTGCAGTTTTACGGTGTTTTTAAATAATGCTTTTGTATGTACACTCTAGGACAAAAAAAAAAAAAAAAAAGACGCACCAAAAAGAAGTGATATAAATTGGACACAAATTGACATGCATACAGGTTTCGACGGAAAATGCAAAATTTTAAAGTTTGGCTGCTATCGATTGAGCAATGTGACGCTGCAGCGTATCTTAACTCCGTAACTGGAGAATATTAAAGAGGAGAAATTTTGATTCCAGGTCATAAATTCTTTGAGAATTTTATTCCGTCTACTTAGACAGTTAGTAACTATGCCTCACATACAGGTGCGCAAACAATATGTGCAGATGTCATCATTTGAGAGAGGTGTATAGTTAGGCTCAAAGAAGCCGGCTGGTCTAATCTGTGAATTAATAATTACAAAATTTGAAAAAAACACCATAAAATGCAATAAACTCGCAACAATTGTATTGCACCAATTGTCATTTCATTTCATAGCAGGCATCCTTTGGTTGTCATCTGTGGCATATTTACAGCACAGCGGTACGTCGACGACATTCTACGCCCCGTTGTGTTTCTCTTCATATCACGAAATCCTGATCGTATATTTCGGCCTGATAATGTCCGTCCGAGCACAGAGATAGTTTCTACTGCTTGTTTTCTTGCTTGTCCAACATTATTTTGGCTAGCGAAGTCGCCGGATCTCTTTTCCACGGAGGACGTTTGGGAGCATCATGAAAAAGGTCCTACAGTCGGCTGCAAAATTATTCGAGCACTAGCAATAATCCTTACCAAAAAAATGTACACTTAATGCAGTTTTGTTAAATAAATCCTTGTCGAGTCATGTTCTTAATCAGTCTAAGACCATGATTCGACAAGGATTTACTTAGCAAAACAGTCTTAAGTGTACTTTTTAAATATAGGAATTATTGGCTAGTGCTCGAATAATTTTGCAGCCGACTGTACAACCAGTTCGGGATTTTGCCATCTGGTATGATATTTCGCAGGATCACATCTCCAAACTCTATCAATTAATGTCAAACCGAATAACTGCTTACATAAGAGCCAGAATTGAACCAACGCGTTATTGACTTGTTTATTTTGTAAGGCTCTTTCTCTTGATTATAAATCGTCCAAATTTTCTGAAACTGTATCATTTGTTTTTCTCCACATGTACATCACATCTTTACCAATTTTCATCCCATTCGGATAACTCCTTCTTGGTGCGTCTTTTTTTTTTTTTTTTTTTTTTTTTGTCTTAGAGTGTATATGAATCCAAATTATAAACAGATTAAAAAAAAAAAATAATAAAACCTGAATTTCCTCTATTTGTGACTATCACATCACAAAAATCTGCTTATATCGTTATTTTAAGTGTTTAGGCAAAATTCTATTTTTTTTTTTTTTTTTTTTTTTTTTTAAGCATTTTCTGACGATGTTAGTCAATATATTATTTGTAATAATATTATTATTAAAAGAAAACAATTCCTTTTACTATGAATAAATTAAACGAAAGAGAAGTTTTCTGCAACATTTTTGGAAAATAATCAGTATTGCCGAATTTAGAGACATTTTTATTCAATAAGTACCAATAATTTTGAAGAATGATGTTTGAAATACACGAAAGACGACTAATCTGCGAGGTGATTAGACAAGCATTACAATTAAAATTTAGTGGTAGATATTGAATAAAAAAATCCTTAAAATTGGCAACACTGAAAATAATACTTCAGTCAAATGATACAGCACTAGTAATGTGGTTAAAAGGTATCACTTCACATCCGTAAAAATTATAAATTCATATCACGTTTTATTTAAGGCAACAAAGTGTCAAAAATTTTTCGAAATCCGAAAAACATTTCGACTTTAACATTTTTTTTTAAATGCCAGATCGACTCATATATCGTAAAATAGAACTCTGAAACAAGTCTTACAGTTATTAGAACTTGCAGAAGCGCCAATGTAAAATACTGAAATCTCGCTGTCAAACTTTAGCCATAAAATTTCCGGTGAACCTTGAAATTGACGGTAAAGAAACGTTCAATTATTGTAATTACGGAAAATAAAGTATAAAAAGAACGGGTTTATTATAAAATTTATGGCTACAGTTTGGCAGCGAAGTTTCATTTTCTTACAGCGCGTATGTAATCTGAACTCATGGGTTTACTTCATTTTACGTGCTATTTGTTTTATCTTACCTCTAAAGTACTAAGTAGCAGTACCGTTTACGAAATTGCATAAAATACAGAGTTACCAACTTTTATAATTAATTCCGGAAAATTTTTAGCCCCGCATTTTTTTCACACCGGAATTTTTATAGACTATTTCTCCTTAACATGTCATAACGATTAAGGAAGAAGAAAATCTTTATTAAAATGTACTGGTATGAAAAAAAGGCGGGCAACTCTGTAAAATATTTTTTTATGCTATATTTCAGAAATTTAAATATAATTGAAAATCTAATTGAAAAGACTATATATATATATATTAATAGTATATCAACCTCAACTTCTTTAGTAAAACTGTTTCCAAAAAAGTGATTAATTCCAATTAAAAAAAATTAATTGAATAATACTATTTAGTGATGATATTAGCAGCTTTGAAAATAAAAGAAATTGCGAGTGCTGATTATATCAGAGTCAAAGAGTTGAAGCAGTTATAGAAACTTTAAGGAATCGAATTCCGTGATTACACATGATGCTGTTTCTAAATGACTAAGCTTGAAAATTTAATAATCCACTGATTAAAGTTTGACACAGAATGACTAAATTTTCCGTTTTAGTCATTCAACATATTATATTGTTTGAATATAATTAATTGAATTTAAATAATTATTATATTGTTAATGATATTAAATTTAAAAGCTGAATTAGCCTATAAGAGCTATTCCAGGTATTTAGCACTATAATTATCTTTCAAGAATTGGCTATCAAGTTCTGTGAATTAAAGCTGGTAAACAGACGCCGTAAAATGCATGTGTTCTGCCACTTTCATGTTGCGCTTGTGCTCACATTTTTCGCTTGATGAAAGGTCGTGTTCAACTATTTCCGCCAGAAGCAAGTTTTTGAGCATTTCACAGTGCTTGTTTACAATGTTATTAGTCATATCAGGGATTGCGATTAAGAACAATCTGACTATCAACAGAAAATTCCTTGGGTGGTACTTTATTACTGTTGTATATTACATATTACCAAAAAAAAAAATGTGTAAATATAAATGTCAAGTAGCTATTGATCAATATACTATGCAAGTATAAGTCTTTGACACAAAGTAATAATCTTGACTAAAATAGCTTTCGTATGTATGTTTCATTCCAGATTTCTTCATTTAAAGATTCATCGCAAATTAGATCACGTTTATCTTATCACGTTTCTAGATCTAACACATATGCAGATCCCTGAGCCTGAATCATTTTAATATTGAAACTGCAGTCAGATTTCCCGTATCTTTATTTCCATGCAATCCTATGAGATTTTCGTTGCTTCGTATTTTAAGGATATCTAATTGAAAAATGGAATTTTTCTTCAAGCTTTTGTTCAGGTTCAGTTTCAAGTGTTTTGAATTCTACTCTTTGAAAATGTCGCTTTTTACTTTAGTGAAAAATTCAAACTAAATAAACAAATAAATAAAACATATTTAAATATTTCTTTCCGAGAAGGAAGATTCGAGCCACGACTTTACTTAACAGAGTAAAAAAATTATATATATATATGTGTGTGTGTGTATGCGTGTGTGTATTAAATTTCATGATAAAATGTGTCTTTTAAAAATAGTGGAATTCAGAAAACAGATTTCGAAAAAACTCAATGTGATATCCTTAAAATACAAAAAACGAAACTACCGTACAATTACATGGCGAAGGAGAAATGGTGAATTTGACTAATGTGGGCCTTAACCCATTAAGCTTCATTTACATGAATGAGGACATAAAGAAATAAACATACTTGTTTTGCTATGTACGCACATACATAAAAATCATACCTGATAACTTACTAATTAATATCTGGAAGGTTGTCAGTACTTGCCTTTTTTTTTTTAACACCACTCAAATTTTAGAGTATTTTCTTCTTATTTAATCGTAATTTCATTTGAAAAAAAAATTCTCCAAAAATAAAGTGGGATGGAAAAAGGGCAGGTTCTAAAAATCTTCCGGATATGAATTAGCAGGTTGGCAGGTATGATAAAACTGTGTATAATCACGTGCGTACAAAATATCATATGATCAATACCTGTTAACGAATTCATTTTTTTTTTTTTCTGTTTGACTAAATTTTCTGTTTAAAACTGTTTATTATGATTATTATATTAACCATGTTTGAATAATATGTCTTCATATCTGATATAAGTAATATTAAAAATAGTGTAATACTGAAAGCGAAACGGTAAAATTTCAAGGTAATATAACTTTGATGTTATTTGCATATTTCTAATCAGATGCCGTCCACCCAATTTACCACCCCCAGAACTGCGGACAAGTGGCCATTTTTATTCTTCTGGGTCAGTTATAAACACTATTCTGTCCCAAGTTGTCCAATTACCTGTTATACCAGCTTCTCCCGCTATGGACCAGAATAACCAAGGGCCCCCGTCACCCTTTCATTGCATTCTTTTAGCTCCCACAGCCATCTCAACAAAAATTAACGAGGAGACACTGACTTATTTAAATCAAGGTAAGTTACTATAAACATTAAATTTAACTTTAAAAAATTATATTTTGAAAGTATTTTATACATTTATTTTTTTGTATTTATTTCATAATTTTAAAGTTTTGTGTTTTGTTGCAGATCATAGAAGTTGTGTATTCATTTTTATCTCATGCTTGTTATATACATGCAAACATTCTCATATATTCATGACTCTGTTTTTTGTGCTCTCGTTTGTAAGATGGTTATTCGATTATATATTGGTAAATTATTCTTTAAAGTCATATTTATATAAATTTTAAGAGTTATATTTATTTTTAAAAATGCATATAGAGTCTTTGTTCTTAAAAAATGAGATTGGATTTCTTTTATTTTTCTGTACCTAAATGTTATAATAATATTTGGATAATTCCTTTTTGTTTCCATATTTTCCAATCCGTTTCATTCATAATGAAATTTTGATAAATTATTTTATATGCAATTTCCCTTACAAAAGAGTTTTTCTACATAATGTTGTGAATTGTGTTTAGATGTTATTATTATTATTATTTTTTATCAATGAAATCTTTGTAATGTATAAATTTTATATTTTAATTGTATTGTATTATGATATATTTCTACTAACGACTAAGTATTTCTCCTAACATAGCTAAAAAGAAGATGGCAGTTTTTAATTTAATTTAATTTAATTTAATTTTTTTAAAGAGTAATTATCTGTAGAAATTAAGTAATTTGAATGTTGTAATTTACAGGGCTGTCACTGACAACTTTTCCGAATACCCCTTTTTGCAAACAGTAGTTTTCTCTAAGTTTAATTTTATGTGGTGTGGTGTAGGTGTTAAAATCGATTGGCTATACGAGTGTTCTAGGCCTAATCGAGTGCTCTTCGGAGGGAGTCTTTCTATGGGTTTTCAACCCGTATTTAAGTGGGTTTCAAAGAAACCACAGAAAAGTCCAAAAGACTACACCGACGATTGCAACCTATGCTCGAACCCGGCATATCTCGCCCACTAGCCTCGAGAGCAGAACCTTTCTGCCACTTGTGGAACATTTAATTTTGGGAATTTATTAATAAAGATTACTGTTCAGAAATAGCGGTATTTAAAGAGTTGCTGGTGGCAGTCCTACAATTATTAATGAATGTAAATTTAAATAAATTTATTGAAACTTTGCGATACAATGTTGATAAATGATATGTTTTAGTGAAAATGGGGTTTCTTGGAGTACAGTGAGTTACACACTTGTATAAAAAAATAATTTTAAGAACTTTCAGTCAGAGGTTTCAGCGTTCCTGTACTTTTACGTTTATTTTATTGCATTATCACTACTATTTTCAAAAAGAAATTTTCCTTGTAGGTTTTAATGCTATAATATATTTTTAAAAAGTTCCTCTTTTGAAATAATGATAAGAGCATGTAAAAAGTACAGGAACGCTGCGACCCCTGCTTTCACTATTATATTTCAGAAGCTCCTCTAAATTTAATACTATTATTTCGAAAATTGTTTTAAAGTTATAGAAATTAATTATGAACTTACCGATATAAAACTGATTTGCTTATATATAATGAGAAACGTAAATATATCAGAAAAAATTCTGAAGGTCTTACAGATGAAAATTTATGAAATAAAATAGTTTTAAAAACGTACATTAAGACTATCATTATTTTATTTATTTATTTATTTTTACAAAGATAAAATTTTATTGCTCCTATCCAGTTTTGCCATAGACGAGTTTTTTTGAATGCTGCTATTCTCAAATATCCCAATGTTAATAATTTTCTATGATTAAATAAAGGCTAAAGTTTGTAAATAGTGATATTTAAAAAGTCGAAAGTGTTTAATCTTAATGAAGGTCAAATATGATGAAATGTTTTATTATCATTAATGTTAAATTCAAAATGAGTATTATTCTTTTTAATTACATCTTTTTTTTTTTTCACTTTTATATATTTATTATTATTATTTCACTTTATACAACTGAATTAATAATAACTACATTTTTCGTTTTTGTGTAAGAAATAAATTGAGAAAAATAGACTGATATAAAACTTGCGACGCAAAATTTTTTCAAATCTTTATATGACAATGTCTCAAAAAATGAGAAATTTTTAAAGGGAAATTCAATGAGTTTTATGAATAAATGTCTATTCACAAGGTATTTTTTCGTGTCAACACTTTTTTCTTTTCTTTTCTTTGTGACTATTAGGTAGACTTTTTTTAACTACATATTTTCCATTTAACGAAGGTAAAATATTACGGAGAGATTTGTTATCATTAATTTCAAAACTGAGAAAGGATATATGTTCTTTAATTTCATTTTCTTTGATCGATTGGATTAATTTCTACCCTTCAATTCTCCTAGTTTGATAGTTCTATGTACTTGACATAAATATAGCAGCTTTTAATGTAGTTCAAAGGCGATAGTTTAAAAATAATGGATTGAAATGAAATTTTAAGGAGTCAAAATTTCCAGAAATTTGTAAGTTTTGATGTTTATGTTTCAGGTTTCAGGAAAATTTTCATTTGTTTAAAGTAAAACAAACGAAAATCTTTAATTGTTTGAAACATTTGCTTGAAATTTCATTTGTTTAAAATGATATCCTATATTCCTCTTAGTTTGACAATTCTATGTACTTGACACAAACACGGCAGCATTTAATTTATTTTAAAAGCAGTTTTAAAATGATGACCTGCAATGCAAATTTCAAAAAAAAGTTTCCGCATATCTTTAAATTTTGATCTTTATGTTTCAGGAATATTTTCATTTGTTTAAAGTAAAAATTCATTAATTTTTTTTTAATGTGTTACATTTATTTATTTATTTTATCCGTTTCTTGATCAAATACTGCGCACTAATTATACGTCATTAGTGCTCATTTATTTCTATTAAACTTTTCATGAAATGAAATTTCAACAGCTATAAACTAGTTTAAAAATGCATAAATAAATATGCGTACCATTTGACAATTATTATATCATGTAATAATTGTCAAATAGAATTTTTTGACAAAATTTGCATTTATTAAAATATATGAGATAAGTTCTTTTTTCTTGAATGGATGTAAAGGTTTTCGCATTTTGAAAAGTGACGTAATGCTGGGAATACATAATTCATCTGATATAAGGTGATACACTTCTTAAAGTAGTAGCGTTGTTGATTAGAATCTGCAACTGGTTTGGTGAAAATTATTTAATTAAAATTGTTCTGAGGAAAATTGATGAAAATTATTTATGTAATGATTTGATAGAAAATATTTTTAATAACGGAATATAAGGACATTAAAATATTCATGCAACTACTATTTTTAGATTTTCGTGTAGAAATGTTTGTAACGTATTTGAAATTGTGTTCCTGTGTTGTTTGGAAAAACAACATTTAACAACACACAAAAATTAAAGAGATATCAAGAAATATAAGCTCGAAAGATTTTCTTTAATATGTTTCTAAATTCTATGCATAAACTAGCAGAAAATAAAATCCCATCATCAAGAAAGATAAAGAATTTGTAGATAAACGAAATTTAGGAAGCATGATTACACGTCGCAATTATGACGCCTATTCAAATTTCGCAATAGACGAATAGAAGTGGCACTAGCATGCCATTATAAATATCCAAATCACGTATGCTTTAAGATCGCGATGTAAACTTCCTGAGCGCTCTTTACCGTCTAAATAGGACGTGATGAATAGACTTGAGTCACAAATGCCTTTAATGAGATGAAGAAGACAATATCAGCAGCTTAATGACTTTCAACGAAAGTGGATTTTATTTCTGCAATATTGCAGAAAGACTCTGCAGCCACTGTGAATGATTGTTGGCAGAAGTGGCCACGGAAAGGCGCTGTCTTAAGAAGACTGGAGCCTGGCCGATTACACTTACAGGATAAGTGAGTGCTTGGAACCAAGCTGTCTTCGGCGTAGGTTTCTGCCAATGAATATGTTTAGTCCTGATTTTCTAACAATGTGTTCGACAAAATTTAATGCTATCAAAATGTAAATATTTTTTTGCGATTTTTCCTTTTGCATAGCAAAAACTAATCTTTAAGGAAAAAAAAATTAGAACCAAAAATTCAATTTTCAAGTGAATACCTAATAAAATAGGTAAAAATACCTGATGGAAAAGGTGAATGTATTATATTTCACATAATGGCATTATCAAACATTTCTCCGATTATTTTTCTAACTTAGTTGACAAAAATCTAAAATATAATTGTCATATAAAGCACGGTGTTCTGTAAACACACTTTTGTGGTGTTAATTCCGCAAATTTACTAATTCAATAAATATTTCATTGTAAAAAAGTTTTATTACAATCCAAAGTTTGCATTTTAATGAAAGCATCAGGAAGAGACATTCTCAGAGTACATATAATAGATTATCACTCACATTGATAAAATGTCAATCAAAATGAGGTTATCAATTTATTCATTTTATGGGTCACATCATACTATGCTTTGAGTACCACTGTTTTTCAATAACACGATTTGCTTCAATCAACGACGGATTAAATAACGAAAAAATTATTATTAAAAAGTAGTGGTCTTCCAAAAAGTGGGATGCAATGATCCCTGTGATTTCTTTTAAACGATTTACAGTGTGATGCAATACTGAGTAAAGTCTGCTACAAATGAGAATTTTTTTGAAAATTATTTGTTCTTTTTTTACACGTGGCTTTTCAAATTTTGAAGATAGTGTTTGTTGATTCTTACTATAGATATTTTGTGTCATGGTTATTTATTCTGATCGTTTTTAAAAATTGTGTTCCATTTTGTGGTTTTTTGATTTTTTCGAAAATATTTTTTAATTTTGTTGCTGACTTATGCATTTTACATTTTCTATGTGTATGCTTTTTTTTTAAGGTTGAACGTTACACTATGTTTTCTGAAAATTTACTCTGACTTTTTTTTTTTTTTTTTTTTTTTTTTTTTTTTTATCTGGAGTCTTTATTTTTACTTATTCTATTCTATAAAATATGCAGTTACAAATGAGAGTAACAAATGAGAGAATTGAAAGAAAAAACATTTTCAAAATTGACATATATATTTTTCTTATAATTTTTTTTTTTTTTTAACTATAGCCCTATGTTTTATTTTTATTTTTTATTTTCATTTTTTAAAAGTTTTCCTGAGACGTTTTCACTTATAAACTGTTTTACTGGATAGATCCTTATCTGCCTTTTTTTTTTTTTTTTAGATTTTTCCACGGTGAAACTTGTTAGCATTATACATAATTTTTCCATAGTACCACTAAAGTTTACTGAATAGTAATCTGGACCTGATTTAATGAAAGATTTCATTTTATCAGGTTTAAATTTTTGAAAATCTCAAATCTATTATGATAACAATTAACTATAATATTAGAGCTGCCGAAAAATCGCAACTCTTATAAAAATGTGATATACCCATTTATTCAAACATTTTCCTAAAAAATACTAAAATCCAAGTATTTCTTAAAAAATAAATCAACAAAAAGCTGACATTTTAAAATAGTTTTAGATTTTATTACATATTAATTTATAGTAGTAAAAAATAGTTAAACTGAATGAAAATTCAATAATTATTATTCGAATATTTAATACTAACGGAAAAAAAATTCAGTATATAAATATAGTTGTAGGAAGTATATACAAAGCATCTTAATTGTCATACGTTTTACGATTTCAATATTTTACTTTATATCTTTCAGTAGCTTTTGGCAAAATAATTTTGATGTTTATAGCTAAAAATAACCTTAATTTTAAAATACAATGTTATATATTGTATTTAAGGTTAAAATCTTAGAGTAATATGCCTCCCAAAAGCTTATTTTATTCATTTCTAATTTTAGAATACGTAATACCATACCAAATGACACCTTTTACAAAATTCAGTGATTTTTGCTGATAATGTGAGACGTTCTGTTTATCTTCCTTTCTGGTTGTCACAACTGTCGACTTTTAATCGAGTACAGTCGTATGAGAGGCAGAAAAAAAAGGGGGGGGGGCAGCGATAAATGTTGAAGAAGAAAAGGAATTTTTTTAAGCAAACACAATAAAACATACAAACGTGAAATGATTGTTTCGGGTCGAAATAATTAAATACGACTCGTTAAACACGACTCTTCGGTCTGAAAGAAACGGTAGGTGCAGGTACAGATTTCCCATTCATCATCTCATTACACTTTGCTTCATAGCAGTTTTATATACAATCCACTCATTTTAAATATTTATGTTTTGTTTTATTTATTTCAATATTAATATTTAATGAAATATTCTAAAGTATTTTCTTTAAAAAATATTAATGGAAGACTTGGCGTGGGATTATAAAAACAAGGCAAACAACAACGTCTAGAACGCCAAAATAGAAGTAATAGAAAAGCAGACAGCTGTTTTGATAGTATTTAGCGTATCGTCTTCAGTGCATAAAGAAATGAGAGAGAAGTGCTCTTATATATAGGAAAGTGATCGAATTTAGCAAAGGATGATCAGCCAATAGAATTACGTAGAATGTGGGTGATTAGCCAATAGGAAATTCAAAAACACTAGTTGGGAAAAATATGGAAGAGGTTAAGAAAATGTAGACTCAATGTAAAATTTCCAACAATCAGACAAATGGGGTACAATGAAATCACAATTAACAATATTTTAAAGATTTTTATAAATATAAATAGCTTCAAAGAAATCGAGTTCAGGAGTGGAAATTATTTTAGCTGAATCAAATTTAAAATTATGGTTTTCCTCCCAGCAATGCTTAGAAATAGCCGATTTATTGGACGTAATTACGGACGTAATTAATATGTTCTTTAAGGCGGAATTTAAGACTGCGTTTAGTTTGACCAATGTATGATAAACCAAACTGGCAGGAAATTCTATAGATACATATCTATAGGATCTTTTAATTGAGAAAAGGCGAGTTTATTGGAAGGTGAAAAAATTAATTTAAAATCATATTGTTTGAGAATTTTATCTATAGCATGACAGGAGAACCCATGGCTAAACCTTCAGATTGACGGTAAAATTTTCTTTGGAATGAAAAAGTAGTTTGTGATAAAGGAATGTGGGTGAGAGAATTCGATCACTTTTCTTAATATAAGAGCACTTCTCTCATATTTCTTTATGCACTGAAGACGATACACTAAATGCTACCGAAACAGCTGTCTGCTTTCCTATTATTGCTATTTTGGCGTTCTAGACGTTGTTGTTTGCCTTGTTTTTTTTATACTTTTGTCATCGGCAACCTAAAAAAATGCAATTTTAACCTAAAACTTTTAACCTAATATTTTTTATTTGTTATGAAATTTCCAAAGAAAAATAGTTCTTATTTATTTCAACCCGAAACAGTTAAGTGGACTTTTGCATTTTATGAGGATATATATATATATAAAGTTCTTATTATTTATCATTTAATACTTGTTTTTCGGTGTTTCTTTATTGCAGTTATGAACAACTCATAGTTTCTTATAAAGCAATTGAAAATTTATTGCAACATGGCGACAACGTCCACTTATAGAGTTAAAAATAATCCAAAAATATCTCTGTTTTCATTAAATAGTTATTTTTCTGTTTGATTTTTTTTCATTATGTGCTTACGTATTAATGTGTTTTGCGAAATGATAGATATAAAATAAACCAGCAAAATGTTCTAAAAGCAATCAGTAATCATTTCGCATATCAGATTTTGATGAAACTTAGTATGATTACGGTAGAAGGATTTCTGGAAAAATAAAAGTATTTAAAATTCTTACCACAACTTGGAAATACGACTTGTAAATATTTAAAGGGGTCTTTAATTATGTTTCTATAATCGCTACATATAATGAAACAATGCGTGCGTGTGAATATCCGTCACTTTGTAGGCAAAAAAAAGGTTCATCGCAGAGCTACAGAAATTTGCATGGAGGTCTATTCTGGCCTCTTTTGATGCATCTTGAAGCCTTATTTCCAAATTTCAGATTAGTTTTATTTTAATTAATTAAAATGTGTAAATTTCTGAAATAATGGATTCTCGAGATACGTAAAAACGTAAATACAAGCTGTTCTTCCACGATTTGTTAACTCAGTTGGCTTGAACGTCAAGCTGATAACAAAAAGGTCGTGCGTTTGATCCTCTAAAGGCTAATGTATCACTTTTTTGCAGATTATAATGGAAAAAATGTCAATTGATATAATGAAATCTTTCAATATGTTCTCGGTATCTAAATCGTCTGAATGACGAGAAAATGATAGAAAAGAAACTTAGAGGGATGTTGCTAGCTTTGCTATAAAAGAGCTGATCGCAGAGCTACAGAATTTTGCATGGTGATCCATTTTGAACTATCTTCATGCACAACGAAGCTCGATTTTCGATTTTTTTTTATTAATTAAAAATTTGCAGCTGGATTGTCTGGTGTTGCCATCTCTTATCATAAAACGAAGATTACAATCTGTCCAGAAAACGTGGTTCTTGAATAATAGCAGCACTACTTATCATCTATTTAAAACCTAAACTGAAATATCCAATTAAGGTACAAATGCAAACAGTGAGGACCTAATATAGAGTAGGCTGTGAAGACGCTGCTGAAGACAGCGGGACCTGAAAGGATATTTTAAGTGATTTAAATGGATTTTTTATATATATTTTATTTATAAAATGATTTAAAATGTAATGATTAAAGTCTGTTAGTTTTAAATATGCATCAGATAAAGTTTTTCGAAAAATTTTATTTGAATAGATAATAAATGTGAATTTATTATGTAATATAATTACAATATAATTTTTTTTATTTTTTTGTTCATTCAACATTGTAAAACAGTAATTACTTTACTTTGTAAAATTTATGTGTACATTTTGACATGATGATGAAATGTTTAACCCTTTTCTTTCCTAAGGTCCATATATAATACAATGCGCCACATTATCGACGTATCCCAGATGTCTTTAAAAATCGGTTTGAAAAAAATTTCTTTAAATAAAATAAAGAATTTATATATATATATATATAAATGAAAAAAAAATGGGGGGGGGTCTTTCTGTGTCGCACATAAATACAGGTCCACCGAAACTAATAATATATTGACCAGCATTTTTACGTATTATACTAAAAATTCTGTTTCTGAGGAATTTTGTTTCGATTAATTTTTGTGGGCATATTCAAAGTACGTTGCTTCCTTATGTGAATCGCGGATACACCGTTAAAAATTTGTATTCTTATTTAAACGAAAATTTCGTACTGCAGTATTTGTAACGTGCTAGGTTGAACCAAAATTTAATACTACAATAGCTGAAGCCATAAGATAGTGAAAACTTCTACCTTGATTCGATGCATCTTGTTGGAGAAAATACCGAATCATGGTAAAAGGTTTCACCATGTTATGTTTTTAACTATTGTGGTACCAACTTTTGGTTCAATCAAGACCAAATCAAGGTAGAAAGTTTCACTATCGATGATTTCAGCTACTGTAGAACCATGTTTTAGTTCACCACAGCATAAATGTTTCGAAAGTGTAGCATAGAATTTCATGCTGCTTGAACAATTCGACGTTTTTGTTTTTAAGGTAAATGTCCCAGATTTTTAATTGTCCTATAAACTGCTCATTCCGAAGAAAATTTTCTACGCTATGAGATCGCCTAATTTTACGTGTCATTTTATTAACCGTCTTTAAGTCTTGTTAGCTTATTTAATTTAACCATTTTCGCTCTCTGATAATGACGAGTCACGAAACATAATGATTGAAAGTGCTCGAAATATACGCCGTTGAGACATGAGCAGTATTGATGTGGCGCATGATGCATGCTCTTGAAGGTGCATGCTCGAAACTTTCTCTCCAGGGAGGAGGAATGGGCATATCCTTCCATTTGCAGCAAAGATTTTTTTTTTTCCACAAATGCAAATTATTTTTATAAACTTTAACTTAAGAAACTTAAAATATTCATGTTTTAAATATGTGGAACAGTTCATATATACTAAGCATCATCAAAATCTGATACATAGAACAATACTTAAAAGGATATTACATAAATAACACGATTTCATTACATTTTAAATTAAAGTGTATTTTTGTATTATAAGTTAATGCAATATTCTTAATCCCAGTTTATAACTTTTTATGTTCTAATAGCAGGTTTTATATATTATTTATTAAATATAAAAAATTTACACCAGTTGCAAATGAGGGAGAAAATAAAGATATTTGATGAGTTATATTTTTATCTGTTTTAATCTACAAAATGCTTTCTGACTTTTACAACTTAAAAAGCTGTAACACATTTTTTTTAATTACACGTTTATAAACAGATGGCATAACTATGATAATAAAACTAACAGGAACTAATACGAGAAGTAACTAGACATATTTTGCAAGATATATGGGGTGTTTCAAAAATATATGTCAAAAATGTAAAGACAGGTAGAAAAGACCTAAATAAGCAGATTTAGTGTAGGAATGTTGGTGCAAAAACGGCACAAGAGGGTGCTGTTGAATTTGCCAGATGAAACCACTTCGCTGGCTTGAATCGTCATTCTACGCACGGATTCCGAGCAATGTGCATCGTTACACCAATGCGAAGCTTGTTGATATGCATTTCATGGGGCTGCGCTCACCTAAAGGGGAAAATTATGGGTATTGAACATTCCCGATCGAGAAAAGGTAGTCATATCAGTTAATAAATCATCGATCTGCGCAAGATGGGGGTTAGTTGAGCATGCTGTAGGTACCAGCAGACAAAAATTAACGCGCAGAGGATAATCGTCCGAGATGAATGCTTGCACTCTCTGCATATGATATGGGTACATTCCGACTTCATCTAAAGCCCTCCAAATGTTGCATAGCTTACAGTCAGCAGCCCTCCAGCTTGTCAAAGAACCACCCTCTACTTTACGTAATATTTCTTCTTCCACTGCAGGAAATCTGTGGTATCTTCGAGTTTCAGTATTATGCCCGAAAGCATGAAACGATCCTCTCTTGCGTAACTCCTCATGAAGTCGCTCAAATTTTCATCGATCCTGCAGGTTCCCACTCGGAAATCGCTTTCCGCATTTCCACACATAAAATGCATCTCAGCAAATGTGAATGGTGTTCGAAATCCGCGCGGAGAGTAAAGATTTAAGCCAGGGAAGTTCGAGCATCTAACGAATTCACCAGTGCCCTATGTTGATATTTTTGCACGCACATTCTTATACGAAATCTGCTAATTTAGGCTTTTTCTACCTGCCTATATATTTTTCACATATAGTTTTAAAACACCCTGTATAGCAATATAAAATTTTCCACTCATTTTTCGTGGAAAGTTTGCAAAATAAATTTTAGCAAGAACTTTTGCTAAAATGAACTCGGACGTTGATTCAACAATGTGTGTAATAACTATGAGGGAAGTTACAATTGAAATTCAAAAATGTTATTTCTTTCCTTTTTACATTTTTCTTTATTATTTTGTGGCATGAGCATTTGATGTAAAACAAGGTGTGTCTAAAAATATGGCAATGGATTAATAAATTATAAAATGAACATAGTTATTAAAATATTTACATTTCTTTAAAATTTTCTCTTGAAGATTATATCAGCTTTTACACGGTATTCTCATCTTTTAACTAGATTAGGAAAAAAAAAAAATCTGAATTTTTCATTGTTGATGAACGATAATTTGGCAGTAGCAGCCGTCTTAATTTCTTCCTAATATTCAAATATCTTGCCTTTCATATCTTTTTTAACGTTTCAAATCAAGAATAAATCGCAGGAGCTAAATCATGGTATGACTGCTCTTTTTTTTTTTTTTTTTTTTTTTTTTTTTTCCACGAAAAAGTGGTTGAATGATATTGCCATGTGCAGTTTGACGTTGTTGTGGAGCAAAATAAATTCATTTGAATACCAAATATTGCATAAATTCTTTCGCATTTTCTCAATATATATAATGGCTCTTTACATTCAGCGATTTGAGGAGTAAGTTTATCCATCATGTTATTTGCAAATCCGAAAAAAAAAAGTGAAACATATTTGATATCATTTTCACTGTTGATGTCTAACAAATAAGGTAACAAAGATAAATTTTTAATAAGCACATTTTTTTCCGCAACGGAGTCATTGCCATTACTTTTACACAAACCTTGTAGGAAGTTTCACTACATATCAATTTCATCGCATTTTTTTTTTTTTTTTTTTTTTTTTTCCACTCTTTCAATCCAACTCTCATTTGTTATTGTTTATTCCTTATAAGATCTTTATATGTTTCCTCACATCAAATAGTTGTACATGAATACAAGTTTACTTGCTCTGGTGATATTTTTTTTTCCTTTTGAAAAATATAAATTAGTGTCATAGTCATCGTCTCCTTTTATAATATTTTATGTATTTTTTATCAGCAAACTAATGCCATTTTGGGTTCAAAAGTATTTATTAAGTTTATTCAAAAAAGTTACATTATTATGTAAATTCTAATAAATATATATATAAATAGTTATAATTGCATGTTCCTCCCAAATTCCAATACATGTGTCTCCTAATTTCTACAAAACATCTTAGTATATACATATTTTAAAAGGTTTTAATGGATATTGAATTACCAAATGTATCTACGCTAGTAAGTGTTAATGGGTTTTCCTTGACAATTCTGAGGTTGAACTGACAAATTTCGTTTTCATTTCATGTATTCTACTGATCAACAGTTCCTGTAACTGCCGAAGACAACAGCTGTTCTAGATGAATTCCGACCTCACTCATGTGTGCTTCATTCTCCTTTTTTTTCAAGCCGTTCTGCTTTAATTAATAATCCTACTTTACAGAATATTTATTCTAAACAAAGTCTGTTTACCATTAGTTAAAATTTTGATTCTTGTGGAGCTAGCATTTTAATTAATAGCTTATATCCCAATACTGGTTTGCATTTTCCCCAATGTTTAGATTGGAATGTATGTAATCTTAAAAAAAAAAAAAATGAATGTGAATGTGAATATGTTATGAATAATATTTTTTTTAGCTTAATGTGTTAATAGTGGTGCATGGTAATTTTATACTAATATGGATTTTATTAATTAAAATTGTGTGTTTGTTGTGCAAAAGTAGCTTTGGCATTCCATTTTAGTATATTAGTACACTCTTTAGAACAATGAACGTTTTAGTTAGATATAATTAGAATTAGAATTTAAAATATATGTGTGCGTGAATGTTTTGTTCTATGTGTTTGATTGGAGTGAAAGTTTTTTTTATTAAATATCTATATGCTTGATTATAGTATAATATAATCTGTATTGCTTGTAGACTAATTATCGTTGGCTGATTTAAGATTGTGTGCATAACAAACCAAAGTCTCTACTCTCTCTTTAAAATTTTCGAGAGAATCAAAATAGGAAAATTTTTAATTGATTGAACTTTTGAATTTGGGTTGAAAATATCAATTCAGTGTATTTTCGGGAGATAAGCACAGCATGAGCAAAGAGGTACACCTAGCTGTGGAGGCACTTTCAAGCCTGTGGCAGAGCCTATACTCTCTGTTACAGGTGGTTTTTCTCAGTGATGTACAAGAAATGGAATATATAGGATCATGGATAAAAGTGCCAACACCAGTGACCTCATCAACGAGATTTTAAGTAAATATCAAGTATCAGTAAGTAATTTAAGATAGATCGGAAATTATTGTTCAGAGACTTTTGGACATACAGTACAAAAGGTAAAGTAAACTGCCATTGGACGAATTAAAAGAGTTTTTATTGTAGGCTAAAGCTCTTGTACAAAACATTTATTTACTTATTTCATTGAAATAATGATTGTATGTTTATGAACACCAAGATATTATGTGACATTGACTAAAATGTTCTAAACAAACTTGTAGGAATTTGTAGGTTCTCCAGGTTGACAGTTTCCAGTTGTAGGTTTGGTTTATGTAGACAAATTTGCAAGGAATAAAAAAACTAAATATATTAATAAAATACCTTTTTAATCATTGAAACGTGATTTTAAGTACAAAACATGTAGCTTTAAATTAAAACATCAGTACTATGTTGTGTACATTGATGATAAATAACTTCAAATAAGCATTAAATTCACACTTAAAACATCAAAATCTTTTAATTATTATGACCAACAATATGATTATTTTTTACAAAGCTTTCGTATTATCACAATATCATCTCAAAAGCTATAGTGTAATT
This sequence comes from Salticus scenicus, assembly GCA_963930645.1. Lineage (NCBI taxonomy): Eukaryota > Metazoa > Arthropoda > Arachnida > Araneae > Salticidae > Salticus > Salticus scenicus. The sequence goes on along the minus strand of OZ005657.1, from coordinate 38,490,979 downwards.
AGTTAGATATATCTGCCTGTAAAACTAGTATAGGGAAAATGAGACTTGTTTTTATTTACAAGGAAAAAGCAAGTTTATTTATTTGTAAATTTTCATTATCTATCTTTCTGTTATGCATATAAATTCCAATAAAATTGATAAAAAATATTACCTATTCTTAAACAATTCTATCCTTATTATTTGCATTTCGAAGTATTTTGTTCTGAGGAAAAATGTATTAAATTAGTGATCACATCGGTTACTAAAGTATCATTGTTGCATTCCGATTGAAAAAATTTAAATGAACATCGAGGATCCCTAAAAGTTTTGTCCTTATGTAAATTAAAGAAAATGAGTGGAAATCTCTGTCCGATAGTATGAATTAAAAACATAAGAGGATGAAATTAAACAGAATTTTCTGCTATTAGTTTTTATTTTCAAACTGAAGAACTATCGGTTATCCTTTACATTCACAGAAAAACGAACATTTGCGTTTTTCTGAAATCGTAGTTTTTAATACAGATTTCATTTGCCTAACAAATTAGTGATTAATAGAACCATCATATGCCTTTTCAATTAACATAGACTGAAATATTTCTATCGAAATCGAAATGTTTGCGTTACATTGAATGAGAATACCGGAGCAACTTCTAAAACCCATCTAGGCCTTTTAAATTTCATCTAGTCCACGAACTCTTAAATCTGATTACTGTATAGCTCAACTGTGTAGTTAAGTCCTAGACCTGCTGCAGATTTGCTTCCCTCTTTTAGAAGTCTGAGAATCAGACAGCTGATGTATGCATAACCTAATTCAACGCGATTACAGACCCATTGCTTTACCACCAGCTCAGAATATTGCCTTCAACCTATATAGAGATCGTTCTAATAGTTGTGTTAGTAAAAGGAAAGGTAGGTTTAGAGCTCTTAACTGACAATTCCTAAACAATCATAGAAATTTTTCCCTTTTACTTAAGTGCGTTAAGTTCTAGGAAAATCTGACAATCCCAACTGTCTCGGAAAACACATGCAGTTTTCTAGAATTCAGTAGATTCTATACTTACATACAATAGTCGAAGGCTGAAATCCACATGCAGTGGATTAAGACGAATAAGTTGTCTCTAGCGTAACGGAAACTATCTTACGTGACTTATGGCCGTATTCACCATTAAATTCAATTCCCGGTTTAACGCAAAAACTTAAAAAGCATCTAATGTCATGGCACAACTTTCAACAAAATTTGCCACAATGCTTCTGCCATCTAGCATCGACGATTTCATATAATCTTTGATTGGTTATTTCCAGCTAAAAAATATGAAAATATGAATGCCGTTAGATGGCAGAAGCAACGCGTCAAATTTTGTTGAAAAGTTGCACTCTGATTTTATACGCTATTCAAGTTATTGAGTTTAACCGGGAGTTGAAGTTATCGGTGAATACAGCCGATATAAATGGGTCTATATTAATGTCATCCAGATCCAGATAAGACTCATAGAGGCGCCAAGTCGAACATACCAGGGCATATCTTCGGTCCCTGATTAGAGCTTAGAATTAGATAACCCCTTTGCAGAGGCAGTCAAAAGGCAAAAAAACTTTCTCGCCACTGCATGTACATCAGGAGACTTACAACTTCTATAGTGTGGTTTGGTTGAGGGAAATACTTTGTCATCTTTTGCTTTCATTGTTATCTCACTATAAACCATCGCTTGAAAAAATTATGGTATCGTCTTGTACTTATCAGCCTAGAATTACCTCTCCAGCTTAGAACGGGCATTCAGATTGACCTATGAAATCCCCTGCCCCTACCTCGACGGCCCCGGTACACGCGGTAAAGTATCCCGTAAGTCGTGCAACGAAGTGCGATATACGAAAAGGGCGAAAACTAAAGGAGGGGTTAGTGTTCTTCAGGATCAGCCTTTAACCAGCAGGATTAGAACATGTGAAAGTTGGAAATTTCATTGTTGTCACCTTAACCTATTAAGCACATATTTCATAATTAATATTGAAAATAATTGTTTTTGTTGAATATATTATTACTATTTCATAAATATATGAGCTATTTTTGAACAGTTTGAAAGTTTAAATAACTTTTTTTTATTTTTTTTTTATAACAGATTTTGAACTTTAACTACAATAAAAACTCTCTAAGGGTCTAGTAGGTTCTATTTTACTTTTCTTTGAGTACTGCATTTATAAAAAATAAAATAACTTTTAGATTGTAATGATAGAGTTTATGACTTTCTCGGTCATATTTGAATTTCTTTATCTCATTTTATTATGTATATTTTTTTAACATGTGACATTTATTTATCATACGTAACGAAATATGTTTTATTATGTCTAATATAGATTCACTGATAATTTAAAACTTTTTTTGTAGAATGTAATATATTTCATAATACCTCAACATGTGACAAGTTTTTGTACTTTAGCATTTACAGCTGTGATAAACCAGTAATACTTGTTTATAATAACATTACAACAGCAGAGTGATTTGCTTATTGAAATATGGACCTTATTATCCGAGTTCGATATCGGTAGTATTTTTTTAATCTGCTGTTGTATTCTGAATACTGTTGTGTTTCAGATAGCTGGGATTTTTCTAAGAAGTTTATGATTTATGTTCCCCAAAAGGACAGCATTCGAATGTACTGAAGAAATAGATTGATGAGATAAAATTCACATAATAAGGGTAAAATTCCTAATCCCTTTCTATATAAAGAAATTCAAATGTGAGAAATTAGAACATAATTTTTAATTTAGAATTCTAATTAATGTTACAGAAGCAGTTTTCTTGGTGAATTTGCGCAGAATTAGTAGTAATGTGCACGTTGCTAATACGTCATATTTTCTTTTTGTATTAAGATAGTTTAGATTGGCTTCCTGTTGGAGAGATGGACAACAGTCTTTACTGAGTTCCTTCTCTTTTAATCAGAATATTTAAAGTCTTTTTTTTTTTAAACATAAAAAAGCACTTGGACACCTATTTCAACGAATAATACTTTATTTTTAATTACATATCAATAGATTTTACCAGATATACTTATCAGTATTACGAAATTATTATTATTATTAATGTTATTGTTATTGTTATTAAAACCACATTTCAACATTGAAACCAAAATTAACATTTTGAATTAGGTTTAAACAGCCTTTATTTAAGTTGATCATTGTTTATATTCACGAATATTTACATGATTAGATGTTTGAATAAATGAAACAAACAAATTCCTTTTTGCTCTTTAAAGGCACAATCCTAGGGATATAGCCTAAACCGTCGCCAATAGCCACTAGGAATTTCCAGTGCGAGGCTAATCAACACAACCCACACCTTTCAATGTACTTATTAAATACTTTTTTTTTTTTTTTTCATTTAAATGCATCTTGTAGCAAAGATAGCTAAAGGCGTATATTTTTTATTACTATTTTCAAAAGGTTATTTTTAACTTTATTTAATCCTATAAAATTATTAAAAAGTATTTTATTTTTAAATAATAATACTTAAAATTCTCACCTTATAAGAATGATATAATAGGAGTTGGTATATCAGCATGCAATGCAAATGAAGTTAACTTTTATCTACTCAAGATGCCTTCCCATGTAGCAACGCTACCTTGGAGGAGTGATGTAAGAGGAGTTGACATACGGCATGTCAGCACGCACGCAAGACAAACGAAGTTGACTGTTATCTACTCAAGATGGCTGCCGCAGGAGCCATATTGAACCTATCAAAACGTTGGCTAGTACTGTGTTATTCAATTTATTTGACAGCTTTGTGACCTCTAGTTACAATGACTTTCATCTCGAATGATCCATATTACATAATTTCTCAATAATAATGCCGACTTTCTTAAATAACTGTGTTACTTAATGGCTACTGCGGTTGCGATTTTGACTTCGTGTTTTTCTGTTCATGTCATCTCCTCTTCTGTCATCCCTCCAAGAGCGCTACCACAAGAACCATATTGAGTTTACAAAAACATTGTCTAGTCCTTTATTACTTAATCGCCTCTGCGATTACTATTTTGGCATTAAAATTTCCAAGACATTCCATTTCCTCCTATATCAGTCCTATAAGATGCAATCCTTGCTGTAAATAATTTCTATTTATTTATTTAGTATTATTATCATTATTATTTTGAAGTTGAAATTGAGTGGGTTTCACATCGCACTAGGGCTACGCAATGAGCAATTGGCGGCAGTCTGGAATTTACCCCTAGGAGTTATCCGGACACGTGCCATTCCAATTTTAATCTTCTGCAGCTTTTATTTTTTGTTGGTAAATGGATTATGTACCGAGTAACTTTTAAAAACACTTTAAATAGTTTTTTTTTTTTTTTTTTTTTTTTTTTAATTATGAACAACAGTTGATAAAATAATTTCTTTACACGCTTTTATTTAACACTTCGTATATTAATTATTTATGTGTGTGGGTCAAATCTAAGAACTGAATTTCCCCTTACATTTTACGATCCGATTGAGCTGGAATTTTTCATACATGTATCTCGGATGACAAAATGTGCTCAAGCAGTAACATACTTGGGAGACGGCCTGGGGCTCTTGGACACCCAACTCAAGTTAATATATGTATATTTCGAATTTTAGCTCATTTTTTATCACCCGACTAAGCAGAAATTTTGCATATATGTATAACTCAGATGTCAATACATTTTCAAGTAGTAACAAAATCAGAGGTGAAAGTTAGAGGACCCTGCGCCCCAAACCTAAGTTCAAAAATTTTATACGAATTTCAACCCACTTCCTACCATCCAATTGAGTTGAAATTTTGGACACATGTATAATTCCTACGACTAAAAATGCTCAAGCAGTAATGAACTAGGGGGAGGCTTCCAACTCCAATCCAAAATTATTTTCAAATTGTAACTCGCTTCCTATCATCTGATTGAGATGAAGTTTTACATACATGTTTATAATTTACATTCACTAAATTGGAGTTTTTAGTGTATTTTAAAATGAAAGGTTTTTTATTTTTTATTTATTTTTTTTTTTATTTTTTTTTTATTTACGTATTATTTTATGTTTACCTGTTATACGTTCAGTTATTTCCGTATATAAGATATATATATATATATATATATATATATTGGAAAAGAAATCATGCAGTTTAGTAAGTTAAATTTATATTGTATTAAAGAACGCATTTATATTCTGAAAACTACAGTTAAACATACTATAGATAAATTTAAATTAAATTTAGTCATCTACATAATTAAACTTATCATTAAAAGATGCGATTTATCATAACATACTGCTTTTTAAAAGAGTAAATATATTTTAATAATGTTATTATTTCACGATTGAAAACTTGTTATTAAGTGGTGTCCAAATGCTTTTAATCGTACATTTTTCCTTTTCTTTTTCCTTTCTTTTCTTTTCTTTATATATATATATAATTTTTTTTTTTTTTTTTTTTTTTACAAAATTATGTATTCAACTACTAATTGCATTTTTCATGCTATTTCACATTATATCATACATTACAACATCGTTCGATTTCTTATTTTTGTCAGTAAACCCTTCATTTTGTGGACATAAATTTATATCTGTGAGTATATTTTTAGAGTAATGCATGGCAAATTGTGTTTCCTTTTCCACCTTTATTTGAATTTCACTCGTTTTTCATATTGAATAATACTTCTCTGTGTTCTTCTCTGGATTATTCTTTTTCGATAAAAAATGATAACCTATTTTGATTTTATTTGTTTTTTTGTTTGTTTGTTTGCTTGTTTTCATTTTCTAAACATATTCTATATCAAAAGGCCATGTGCTTTAATTTCTAGTAAACATTGCTATACATTATTTTATTATTTTCTGTTTCTGATTGTCGTTTTCTTTGTTATTTGTTTGGAAAAATCTTGTAATATTCATTGGTTTCTATGACGCATGGAAATGCTGGTTCGATCATTCAAATGGAATGATCGCCGACAACGATGGATTTTAAACAATTAAATGTGAAATGTAACATTAGAATGGTGAGTAAAAAATGAAATACTCATTGGTTAAATGTCGTTCGATCATTATATTAAAATGATCGTCGTAAAACATGTGTGTGGATTAATAAAACGTTTACAAAAACATAGTCTGGAAATTAGAATGATGGTACCGTCAAAAACAATGTCTCAGTTTTCGAAATAAAATTATCTTAAAGAAGTGATTTGATCATTGATGTAAAATGATCATATAAATATGTATTGAAATAAAAGAAATGTCATTAAAATATAGTGTACTGATAAGTAAAATAAATGGGTTATTAAAGAAAGCCTGTTCGATCATTCAAATGAAGTGATCGTCGTAATAATGTGTATACTTGGTTCCTGAAATATAAAAAAAAAACATTCTTCCAATTAAACAATAACATGAAATGTTCCAAAGTTATCTCAGGTTTGAAGATCGTCGTTTAACATTTAGTGTATTATATGGTAAGATTACGGGCAAATGTGTGGTTCGATCATTTCAGTGAAATGATCGTCGAGATAGTGTGGTTTGCTGTTGAATGTGTTATTATCGAATCTGAATAATGGTTTCATAACTCTTTATAGAATAAAGCTCTTTAAAATGCAATGCATTAGAAATCTTTTATAAATAAATTACTGATTGAAGTTAAAAAAAAAAAAAAAAAAAAAAAAAGTCATACAAAACAATTAAAAAATAATAATAATAATAATCTGCTTCACATCTTTTTTTTTTAAATATACCTTATATTTTGCATTAAAAAATTTATTTGAATATTTTCCTACGGTCGAAATAATTTTGTAAAATTTGTATACTGTATATACATCTTTATGAGTAAAAAATATATTGAAAGTGCGCTAGGGGAATCTGATGTAGGCTTGTAATTTGTTTCTTATTTGAATAATTTTCTATAGTTAAAATTCTTAATATAAAGCATTTTCTAGTAAATGCTTTCCGGTAAAACTCGTTTACTCTTGGAAATGCATTTCATTTTAAATGTGAGCATTTAGTTCGTTCTGTTTCTCTAAACAGAATTCATAAAGAATTCTTTTAATAACCTGTAAGTCTTTGAATATATTTGACGTTTTTCTTTTGTAAAACTAATGGCAATTAAGTAATGAAGTCATAATTATACTATTTATGACTACATTATTTTTCGGTATGGTCTTTTCAACAAATATTTGTTTTTCTTGGGATATTTACTGTTGTCAAAACTGCTTTAGTTTCAAGGGATGTTTTTCTATGTTCATTTAATGGGGGGTTTACTGTGAATAGCTCATGTACAGATTTATTATGGGTTGGCTTTTCCTTTTCTGGTTGCAAAGTGCACTTGATGTGTTTTTCAATAGAGTTTAGCAACTCTTGAAACTTTTCATGCATTTTGATTTAAAAGCACTTTTACAATTTTTCCCCCTTCAATGCGAAATGAGACTATTTACTAAATTTCCATTTCTTATTTTAAAACTGCTTCTGTTTTGCAATTTTTAGTAAATATGTGATGCTTTTGTGGCTATGAAGGGAAGGGAGATATTAAATATTGTTTTAATATTCTTATGGTTTTATTAAGTATTAAATGGGAGATTTATTAAATTTTATATGTTACTTACTAAATGTGAAATATTAAACTCTTTTTCACAAAAGCATCAGTTATTTTTTATGTTTATCCTTAATTGTGGGCTAAGAATAAACATAAAACAGTAATTTTTTTTTTTTTAAAGTTTTTAATGTATATAAATACGTGCATGAATATGCTTGTGAAGTCAAAAATAATATTCTTTGTCGAAGTAAGTCCTAAAAATAATATATATTTTCCTTTCTTGGAATCATACTTATAAAATACCTCCGCTAAAATTATGTTCCTTAGTTTGTCAGCAGTCATTTTTTATAATAGTTTTTTAGTTTATAAGTCTTTTGATATTTTTGTAATTCGAAAATTGTGCCTACAGTGGACAGTTTAAGGACATTTTTCGACTACTTTTTCTGCATTATTTAGTTTTAAAGACTAAGTATAACTAACACTTGACACCTGAATTAACTCTTTTTGTACATGTCAGTTTAGCAAAGGATGCTAATTTAGGCATTTTTATGTCCAAAAATATTTTTTTTTCCAGACACCTTAGAATGCGCCATTAGTGTACACTTAAAAATCCAGTAAAGGACACTTTTTTGCTCCAGCAGCAGACGCCATTGAATTTTTTCAACGAAGTAAAATCCGAATCTATTTTAAATATATGGAGTGCCCATTAAAGTTTGTTACCACTCTTTTAACTGCTAAATAACTGTAGCTATAATCATAAAGGTGGTTTCTAGGTATAGTAAAATGGCTATATTCTATTAAATGCGACAACTTAAACCGCTACCTGGTGGAAAAAAGGACGGAATTAGCGTTTCTATCACGAACATGTTATGATTGGAGAAAAAAGTCAATTACAAAATTGTAGAGCGTCATCGATTTAGTAGGAAAAGACACCTTGTAGACATGGATGCTAAAATCAGAACACTTAAAACGTGCATTTGTTTGTTCCCAATTTCCTACGCAGTAACATGTCGAAACGATCTTAGAACGAAAAAGGCAACTATTCATCACCAAACCCTTTATTTTTGATGTTCAAACGTTCTGCTACAAATCTTCTACTTCTGTTTAGACTTTTTATTGCATATGTTGTGGCATAGGGTAACATGTATACTACTTAAAGTTCAAACAAAGGACCAGATGTGCATCGAAGCTGACGGATAGAATTTTAAACATCGAATATAAAGTTATTTTGTGACAACTAGTTGTACTTTTTTTTCCTTCTAAGATTATTTTCTCACGTCATACTTTTGGAAATATCGAACAATCAAATTCGCATTTGTAGTGTTCTAGATTTAGCATTCGTGCCTACAAAGTGTCTTTTTGAACTAAATCGATGAAGCTCTACAACTTTGTAGTACACTTTTTCTTCTATCGCTTATCGTTTTCGACATAAAAACACTTACTCGACCAATTTCCACCAGGTAGATCTGTAAGCATTTCACATTCAGTAACACATAGTCACTTTGTTGTACCTAGACGCCAATTTTATGATTATAGCTGCAACCTTTCAGCAGTTAAAAGGTTAGGAATGAACTTCAATAGGCACCTTGCATATTTTATTAACAAAAGGTATTTTTTGCTGCTTTATCACGGTAACAGAATGAAAAAAAAAAAAAAGTTTAAACTTGTATCGCAAACAAAAAATTAATTACATAAAAAAAAAAAAATGACGGTTTTAGTGACCTATTCCAGTTTGTGCTTCAATTAGTTTTATTTAAGTGAGTCTTAATATGTAAATAGCATGCTGATTACACTCTTTTCTGACAACGTATATATGTTTACGCTAGCCAACCTGAAGTTTAGACATTTTTTTAGGATTATATGGGTCATTATTAAAAAAAAAAAAAAAAAAAAAAAAAATACAAATCTCCTTTCAAACGCTAGAAAAAAAGTTCTCATACGAATGTATCAAGATATTGCGCGAAATATCGAGGTATTAATTCTGATTTTGAGTGAAATAAATTCACACTGCATTTTATATACCGAATTAAAAGAATACAGGTCTGAGTCAACTACTGGTTCTCTTCCTAAATAGCACGTGACCCAGTAGTGGTAAGGGCTGTCCACTAATGGCAATAATGTACCAGTAGTGAATATTCAATTAGTGAACCAATTTTTGTACCAGTAGTAAACATCCATAAAAATGTTACACGCTAATACACAATCAAACACTTAACACCATAAATGAATTCTGTATACTTACCTTTGTCACATGAAAGCAGAGGATACAGAAATCAGATCTCGAAATTAGCACATACTAAGCAAAAATAGTTTAAAGTGTCCACTGCAGGTACAATGTCCACCACTGGTATACTTACTTTAATTATCGTAACTGTTTTCTTATACTAACTGTTTGAATATTGGAAAATATGGACTTCAATATGGAATATGTTGATAGAATATAACTAAATGAATATGGTTAGAGAAAAACTATTATTTTTCAGTTTGTTTCAAAAAGAAATTTCCTACATTCTTAGTATTTTCATTTCATATTTAAAAAAAATTTCATAAAACAAAACTTCACAATTTGATAATCTAATGAAATTCTTCTTAACATCTAAATTTCACTGTCAATTGTGAAATTTAAATGTTGAAATTTAAATGTGAAATTTAAATGTCGATTGTGTGGATTTAAAAAGAAAAAATACTTTCAGGGAGTTAACACTGTAATATGTATTTTACTAGTTGCCAGTATATTTTTTTTATGAATAAATTAACATTAATACTATTTTATATAAAAATGTACTTTTTGACTAAATTAAACAAAAAAGTTTTACATGGTAAAAAAGTTTTTATTTTTTATATCAAAATGAAGAAAACACTTTTTCTACATTGTTTTTTACCCTAACCATGAACTTCTGTTTTTTTTCTCCCTATTTCACTATGAGTAATTAAACCCCTATTGTATTTAAAACTATAATTTCTTTCTTTCTTTCTTTTATTTTCTTTCTTTTTTTTTTCTTTGTACATTTAATGTAAACAGTCAATCATTTTGCTTCGAAGTTATGTTCATTTTATTTCAGAAAAGATAACAAAAATAAAAATAAATGAAAATGTTTAATAAATATTAAATAAGATCCCGAATAAAGTACCACTGCATTTAACAAATGTATTGCTAAATTCAAATTTTAAAGCACTTGATATTATATATATGTGTGTGTATTCTTCTTTTCTTTTCTTTTCTTTTTTTTTTTTTTTTTTTTTTTTAGAGAGAGACTTGCTATATTAAAAGGATATTTTATCTAATTATTGACAGGGTTTGTACACTCCTTACTTTTTTGGCACCAGTAAAATTTTCCATCAATTTTTGTCAGAAAATAAGCTTATAATTTTAAGTAAAATTTTATTATGTAAATGTTATGGGGCAAGAACCCTTACGAAAGGGCGAGTCCGTACGAATCCTGATTGAATTTTACTTTAATATGAATCTAGTGCAATTCAATATTTGATATTTTTAAAAGATAAATAATACTTTATTAAATAGTGCACAACTTTAACTATCATAATTTTTTAAGGTAAACTATTTGGACACTAAAATGCTACCCAGTGTAAAAGTATTGGATTTTGTTGTGTAATAGTTAAGTACAATTTTTATAAAATGTATTGTCCGTGTTGGAAGAGGAAAGGTAGAAACGAAATCAAAATTTAAAAGCACATGCTGAAAAATATCAGCAAGAGAAATAACGAAACGATTATTGCTTTAGTGAACTTGTATTAAATATTTTATTTTTATCTATATATACAAGTTACAAAAATCACATTTCTCTTTTGTTAAAAAAACTCAAAACTTACATGGAATAAGTTGATCTTATTTATTTCGATATTTTTTATTTATTTTTATTTTTCGATAAACGATTTTTGACAAACATATTCACAAAAGAAATACAGACTCTTCTAGATCCTGTTCTACATTTAAAGTCTGTTGTATTTATTATGTAGACAAAATTATTAAACAAATTCGAACCTATAAAATTTAAGTAAATTATTAAACCCATATGAAAATATGCAGCTTAATACTTTTAAAAGAAAGCAATTTTGTTACTGTAATGTCACATGGATTTTCAAGTATATGCATCTATATTGTATAATAAATACAAATTTATTATCTATAGAAATATTTTCTTTTATTCTGGGTCATTCAATACATAGTTGTTCCAGATATTTGAATGTGCCATGTTTTCATCTAGTGGTTAAAATTTGAAATTTTTTGCCACGGTTTATAATATATATATGTGTGTGTGTGTGTGTACTGAGCTTTATTAAAAATCCAATATGTTAAACACATCCTATAGGCGTCTAAATAGTCACTTTAATTATAATCACCCTGTATATGTAAAGGATCTATTTATATTTATTGAATAGTCCATTTAATGTAAACATCTATAATTTTTTTAATCAATGGGCTCATTTAATTTGAAGAATTTCATTTAATTAAAGTTTATAATAGTTTAATACTTTACATTTGTCTGTTCTGACCTTCTCATGATGTTAGATAGCTATAATTGATTTATTCCGTCAACTTTTTGTCGAAAAGTTTACTATTGCTTATTTAGACAAAAGCAGGATTTAGATCAATTCAATCACATTTCGATTCTTCATTAACATCAACTTCATAGTACGTGTAATAAACACTGTAAAAAATAGGCTCTTAAAAATAAGTATATATTATCTCAAAATAGCCCCGAAACAATATATACTTAAATTTGAAAACCCATGTACTCATTTTTGAGTACATTGACATGGCAAACATGGGGATATTGGGATTCTTATTGGTCAACCCCATTTTTGAGCATGTCAATATACTTAAAAATGAGTACATGGGTTTTCAAATTTAAGTATATATTGTTTCGGGGCTATTTTGAGACAATATATACTTATTTTTAAGAACCTATTTTTTACAGTGAATTTACTGTAAAAACAAAAATAGAAAAAGTAGCAAGAAACATTCCAGTATTGAATCATTCATTACGGGCAAGCATACATAATTTGAAAAAAAAAAAAAAGAAAGAAAGAAAGAAGGAAAGACAAGAAAGAAAATTTTAGATCAACTTGTCGATAGATTAAATTATCGTTAAAAAATTGGAATTAATTATCATTCACGATATGCATTTAAAACTACTCATATCGTTTATATATTATGAATGTTATCTTTGGCTTCACAATTGTTGCGATTGTGAATATATTGAATTATTGTGACGAAATACTAACAAATTAACTTTACAGGTCTCCAGGAATATTTTTATTTAGTGCTTAATAACTTATTTTATTTCAGTGTTTTTCACATTTATAGTTTATTAAAAATTATAACTCTTTTTTGTGATGGAAGGAGGTGTAAATGTAAAATCACTTTATCTTTTATCTAAAATAATATTTAAAAATTAAACAACAAAACTTTAAAAAAAAAAAAAGAAATTACATCTCCTTCCATACTTCTTTTAAACACATGTATAAATTGTAATTATTTCTTTTCATTATAATATCAGTATTTAGGATCTAGAAAGAAAAGCAAAAATTTCCTTTTCAGTAGTTCTGTCAATTGTTCAAGTAAGTTGTTTCTAAGTTATAGACTGTTTGATAGAAGAAATGTTGCAGAAGACACATTTGTTAGTGTGTACGCCATTTCTTTACGTCAGATTATTTTACCCAACTTTCTTTTTACATTTACAGGTCAGCCATATGAAATAAAACTCAGAAAAACAGGGTTTTTACCTTTCGAGAAAAGTGGAATATTAAGGGTAATTAATTGAAAAATTAAAATATTTCTAATAATTTCATGAATATTTAAGTTTTAGAATGCGTTATTCTGCAGAAATATCTACTTATGTATAAAATATATTTTCTTAAATAACTTTTTTTTATGATAAAGTTAAAATAATAATAATAATAATAATAATAATAATATAACGGACGGTATTGTCCAGTGAGTGTCATAATTTCTTATGTATAAGCCGCAAAACGAATACATCAGTTTGTCTTCAGAAATTTTATTTAATAACTATCGTTGTGTTTGTATAGCGTACTAAGGTGTAAAAAAATATTATCAATTAAAATTTCTGGTGGAAAATAAGTGTGTTTGGTCTGTCTCTTATACGCCGAAAATTGTGCTACATAAATAATTCGATTTCATTTGCCACCGAGTATCATTTTAAGACCAATAATTTAGTTAATTAAAAAAATCAACAGAAAATAAATAAATGTTCTTAATTAATAATAATAATAATAATAATAATAATAAAACCTTAAGTTCGAATTTTACAGCAATAGAACTAGTTTAAGCCTATAAATTAATGTTTCGTAATACATATATATATAAGAAATGAATATATATGTTTAATAAAAGAACTGAAAACTGTGTGAAAAAAGGCCAAAATCCAAATAAATGAAACTTAAATAACAATAAGAAGGCGCAGTAGCATATTTATTCACAATATACACTCTATAACAAAAAAAAAAAAAAAAAAAAAGACGCACCAAGAAGAAGTGGGGATAAAAATTGGTAGATGGGGTGGAATGGGTGGTTCGAATGGGACAAAAATTGGTAGATGTGATGTGCATGTAGAGAAAAGCAATTGATTACAGTTTCAGAAAATGTGAATGATTTAATCAAGAGAAAGGGCCTCACAAAGTAAACAAGTCAATAACGCGTTGGTCCACTTCTGGCCCTTAGGTACGCAGTTATTCGGCTTGGTATTAATTGATAGAGTTGGCAGATGTGCTCCTGTGAAGTATCGTGCCAAATTCTGTCCAATTGTTGCGTTAGATTGGTAAGATATCGAGCTGGTTGTAGGACCCTTTTTATGATGCTTTCAAATGTCCTCAGTGGAAGAGAGATCCGGGGAATGAGCTCAACCCCACTGAGCCGCCTATTAAGGGTATTTGAAGCCACTGAAGTACCAGTTGCACGTAGGATTGACGATAACGATGAATTGGTACTTGATTCCATCAAAACCTGTATGTACAGTCGGCTGCAAAATTATTCGAGCACTAGCAATAATCCTTGCCAAAAAAAAGTACACTTAATACAGCTTTGTTAAATAAATCCTTGTCGAGTCATGTTCTTTATCAGTCTAAGAACATGATTCGACAAGGATTTACTTAGCAAAACAGTCTTAAGTGTACTTTTTAAATATAGGAAATATTGGCTAGTGCTCGAATAATTTTGCAGCCGACTGTATGTCAATTTGTGTCTAGTTTGCATTACTCCTTCTTGGTGCGTCACTTTTTTTGTTATAGAGTATATTTACACGCAATCGATACACTAACAGTTAAAAACAAACAAAAGCCAATGGGAGAAGATAGGCGATTTTAAATTTTAGACTATTTTAAATACATTATCAATAGTGTTCCAATAAATATGCTATTCAATAAAGGAATTCTTAACTTAAGAGCAAATGTTGTTGTCGATAAAAGTAGCGGGATCGAATTCGTTTACTAGGAGATAAACGTGCGACATAGAAAGTGCGTTAGGAGGGGGGTGGGGGTGAGCATTTGGTTGTAAATTATAAAATAAATTTTAAAAATATCAGAATATAGATCTTTATTCAAAAATTTTTATTCGTGATTTTTTATATTCCATTATATAATTATTGTATCAAAAATTATCCAATAGAAATTTCCATTTATTCACTTTTAAATTCAAAATGGCAAAACTTCCCAGTCTCTTTAGAAGTAAAATATTAAAAAAGACAGAGAGAAATAAGGGGATGGTCGCTTCAAAATTTAATTAATATTAATTTTATTAGTATTTAAGAAATTTAAGAATAGTATTTAAACTATTTTGCTCTAAAATAAAATTAATTGCTTATAAATAACTAAAATCTCTCATCTCTTATTTAATTAGAGCATTATTTACGTTGGTTTTCAAGAAAGACGCCTGCAGTATGTAGAAAGAGAACAAATAAAAGAGTGGCAATCTCAGAGGTGTGGTGAAAGAATCCTTGAAATTGGTATGATTTAAAAGGATTTCAATTTTGACATCTTAAACAATGCGTTGTTTTTCACAAATTTTGAAAAATTAAAAACTTGTATATGTTTAATATTTTGTTTTTTCTCGCAGACCTCCCTCTGTCCTATGGCATTCTAGAAGCTACAAACTGCCCTAATAATATTAACCAATGTGAATTTCTTTGGGACCCCACACATGATGTTGGCGTATATATTAAGGTAAGTAAAAAAAAACTTTTGTACATACGTGAAAAATTTACTTTTTAAATCGCAAGGAACGTATGAAATTTATGACGAGAGATTAAATACATGTTTATTTTTTATTAAATATATCTTTTATGAATTTAATACATCCACTTTCTGGAACATTTGGCAAATTCTGTACGAAAAAGGCGAGGGAAGAACTTTCGTCCTCAGAGTAGCTTTAAACGATTTTCAAAAAAATAAGTAGATGTTCTGTAATGCCTTTTAAAAAAGTATAAAGTGTCTGATTTTTTATTTTATTTTTATTTTTATTTTTTTATACTTGTTTTTTTTTTTTTTTTTTAATCATCAGAATTTAATAAATGCCAGAACTCGTGTATTTCTTTCTTCTCTAGTACCTTTATTTCCAAAAGGAAATCATTTAATCATCAATGATTAATTCAGGTAAAGTCTATTATTAATGAGAATTATAAAACTGAAGAAAATTTTATCATGCGAGTTGTGAATGCATCGCTTTCAATTTCATTTATATACATACATATATATACAAGGCTCCAGGAATTAAAAAAAAAAATAAATAAATAAAAATAACTGGTCGCCAGCAAACGTTTTTGGTAGCCTATAAAAAATGTCTTTCCCCCCCCCCCCCTCCCCAGCAAAAAAAAAAAAAAAAAAAAAAAAACTACAGAAAAATCTGCAGATAATCTAAAAGTATTTCGAACAAAAATCGTAAAATCTACAGACTAACTGCAGTTTAAAAGCAAAGAATTTGAAGTTTGCAAACAAGTAATCCCCCCCCCCCTAAACTTGTTATTGTTCCAAATACCTTCAGATTATCTGCAGGTTTTTTTTTTTTTTCTTTTGTACTTTTTTAACGTTTTTCTTAAGATTTTTTTTTTCAATCTCGGTTCCCTCTGTTTTTTTTTTTTTTTTTTTTTTTTTTCTTTTTAAGTTTGTAGTTTACTTGAATATAGAAATTAAAATTCTATAAATGAAAAACAAATATTTATTACGACTGGATGATAAATCAGGAAACACCTGTTTAAATGTACCATTATCAAATCGGTTTTATTATTTTCTTGAAACCAATACATCATCGGCATCGATGCATACACCGGCACAACGATTCAGCACCAGGTCGCAAAGCATGTACTACGGAAGTGGCGCAAACCAATACCCTAAAATGGGTCCTAAATCCTAAATCCTTTCAATGCCTGGCTGTGAAACATGCACGGGAAAAGCAGTGTAAATTTTCTAATAGCATATCGTTTCAAAAGGGTGTCCTGGAACGTGGTGAGATAAGAGGGAGTGAAATCGGAGCCCTAATCTGAGACCAATTTTTTTTAACCAAAATATTAAAATAATAATAATAATAAAAATATTGAGTTTCCGTAAGATTTGAAAACTTAGTGACCAGTTAAAATACAATGGTCGCCAATAGCGACTAGGCGACCGTATTTCACGAGCCCTGTATATATATATTATATATATATATATATATATATATATATATATATATATATATATATATATATATATATATATATATATATATATATATAGTGTAAAAAAGAGGTAGAATGCAAAAACAAAACACATGATAAAATGCCACACACACACACACATATATATAATGTTATTTTATTTTATTTTATTTATTTATTTATTTATTTATTATTATTTCTTTCATCGTTATCAAAGGTTTTTGTTAATTTATTTTATCTTTGATTTTTTGCGGATTTTGTGCTCTTAGAATTTTTATGGATGTAATATGGGGAAACAAATGAGTTGAACGCAATAATTTTATGTAAATGTCTATTTTACTTTACATCATGTTTGCTTATGCATAGGACGCTTGTGCATTTAAAAGATTTTGAAAGATTTAAAATAAAATCTGTTAGCAATTTAATTCTATTACAACTTTAAAAATTACAACTATGTTGTATTAATTAAACCATATTTTCTGCCAATGGAGCATGATTAATTTTTTTTCTATAAATTTATAAAGAAAAGATACAGTCGGTAACAAAAGTCTCCGAACACTTGCGAAAATTCCTATGTAAAAAAAGTACACTTAATGCAGTTTTATTAAATAAATCCTTGTCGAATCCTGTTCTTAGTCAGTCTAAAAACAGGAATCAATAAGGATTTATTTAACAAAACTGTATTAAGTGCTCTTTTTCTGTATAGGAATTTTTGCTAGTGTTCGGAGACTTTTGTTACCGACTGTACGTTTAAGATAAATTTTGTTATGAATTTTTCCTTATCTTTATTAAGTGTAAACTGAATAAACGGTGGTTGAGATCTGCGTTATTTTAACAGGAAAATTTCTGATCACAGAATATTTACATTCAATTATCCTTAGATTATTTTAGCGTTACCTTATAAACAAGACAAATGTTTTTAAAAGAAAATATTATAGTTAAGTATTCAGATAACTTATTCCAACCTCTTGAAAACAATTAGACTTTCAAATTAAAGTGTGAATGCTTTTAATAAGTATTTTCTAAAAAATATTTTTAATAAATTTGTGTAAATAGCAAATATTATGTACAAAATATTCTCTAAAATCCATACTACAATAAGAGTAAAACGCGTCCAACTATATAATAAAAATGAATTTTTTTTTTTTTTTTTAAGTACTATTATTAGCAGTTATTTATATTATTTTTTATTTCAATTTGAATACTGAAATTTATTTTACGCTGGAAAAAAAAAAAAAAAAAAAAAAAAAAAAAAGACTGACATCTAGAAACTAAATTGTGATTCTAATAAAAATAGTTTCATATCATCTTTATAAATTCTATTTCCCTTTGCTGGCGAGTTCTAAAAGCCCGTAGTAGAATTCTAGAGCGTTTTACTATGTTATCGGGACTGATGACATTTGAAAATAAATGAGAACATAAGAAGCAAGTTTTAATAACTATAATTTTGGTTTCTGACTCAGTTCTAAGAAACCAAGCCCGAATTCCTCGTAATATGAAGGATTTATATTTGTCATAATATTGTTTTATCATCTAGAAAAATATAGACTAGAAATTCTCGTTCATTTCGTCTATCCGTTTTTTTTTTTTTTTTCTTTCTTTTTTTACTTTATGCTCATAACTCGGGAATCTATAAATCTAGTTTAAGGATTCAGAAAATGACTACTTATTCGTTCTAGATAAAAGCGGTATATATATTTCTCAGTGTATTATGGATTATTAAAACCTGTCTCTGTTTGTTAAAATATAATAAGTTTTATACATAGTATTTTATTAATGACTTATATGGTTTTAAAATTTTCAAAACAATTCACTTGAAAAATTATATTTAGATCAATTGTATCAGCACAGAGTTTACACAGAAGAAACACGGAGGGGAAAAAGGCGTTCCTTTTCGGATCCTTATTGAAACATATTGTAGAGATGTACCAGAAAAACTGCATGCTGCAACATGTCAAGTTAAAGTTTTTAAGGTACTGATAAATTAAAAACTTTAATTTTAATTTGTTGGTTTCAATATTTTTAACTAATTCTTCGGCAAATATTTCAGCTAATTTATGGCGAAATAATTTATATGCAACTAAATCTCTTTTTAGCCTAAAGGTGCAGACAGAAAACATAAAACAGATCGAGAAAAAATGTGTAAACGATCCCAGGCTGATAAAGAAAGATTTCAACCACAGTTTGAATATACTGTGTTTAGAGACGTATGCCTAATTTTAATTTCTTAATATCATTATTTTTAAGTATAATTTCATCTTTTAACAATATTAATATTAAAGTATTTTTAATATTATTATAGTTTATTTTAATCTTTGATTATTAGGAAATGGAAAACTAATTTTGCTATACAAAATCAAAAATACTCATAATTCTTCAGAAAATGTGTACTTTATTTTTCTTTCTTTCTTATTATTTTTTTTTTTATGAAATAATTTAGTAAATTAAAAAAAAAAAAAAAAAAAAAGTAATCTAAAAGTAATTTTTCTAATTTTGGAAACTAAAAATTGTTGTCCTTGTAATATTTCGTAAAGGGTTATAATGGTATCTTATATTTCTTTACCACTTTCTCTGAAAGGTAATAATGAAAAATTATTCAATAAGGTAAAGCTAGGAGAGACTGCGTACATAGAAGATCAGAGGGATAAATTAGAGTGCAAATGCTGCTTCTCCAGGTAGTTTTAAAACAGCAATAGTAGATTGCCGACTTGAATGTGCATTCTGATTGTTTGGATCGTCTAAGATAAAACGTGGTTATTTTGTTTCGTTTTCAAAAATAAATGTTAAATTTTCATATCACTTCGTAAGAATTTCTACAGAATGGCAGTACTACAAAATATTCTTAAGTTAAACGATTTCTCTTAATCTACTAACCTATACTAAAGGTTCGAACACCAACAGTTCTCTATAAAATCAAATAATTATTGAATAAAAGGCTTGCTACCGAAATGGAACAGATTGCGCATTTGCTACTTAGAAGAGATGGCTCATTGCTTCCATTAAATTGGGTACCATGAGAGATTATGCAGCTTATTGGTAATGACGCGACAATGAGACTGAGTTTGTTGAATGACTGGAACTGTACAAGGAGAAAATTTCGACAAGTGACTGAACTAGTTTAACCCATTAGAGACGGTGCCTCTTTTTGGAAACTGTCCCCTGAATCCAAAATTGGACATTGTTCAGGAGTGGCAACGATCGACAAATGCCACACTTGTGGTAGTATTTACCTCTTGAGTGCCTCTTAGTATTTACCTCTTGAGCCTATGGCAAATTTATCGCAAAATATTTACGCAGTGGTTAGAGAACCGGCAGCCGGGTCTCAATTATATTCCCAAAAGTTCTGACGCTTGCGCAGTATGACTGCCGTGAGATTTATTATTCATTTGCCGGTAAAGTGAACGACTCTTATCAACACATGCTTTTGATAATTCATATTGCCGTATTAATTTGCATTTATTTGTATTGACCATGTTTTATATTTTGACTTTTCTCGTTATATATTTGTTCCATTATTCAGTTTTATTTTCTCTTATATTTTTTGCTTTATCTGCTACGTTGTCTTTCGTTAAATAAGTTACTATAATTAAGCTAAATAAATCTCTCAAATTGCTACAGAAAATTTCTGAGATCTTATATCACTTCACAATGCAAATTAAAAAAAAAAAAAAAAAAAAACTGATAATGTACATGATTGAAATATACGTGTATAAAATGGGGCGGGGGGGGGGGGGATTTAAAATTACACAAAAACTATCACATTTCTAACATATTGTTATATTTGGATTTTAAAAGCTAAATTTATTTTTAAAAATTTTAAATTAATTAGCATAGTAAAAGAAATTTAATTTTTGAACTTTACATGGTTTCTCGAAAGATTACTCTAATATGTTATTGCATTCTTATTTTTAAAAATTAAATATATTTTTAAAATTTTTAATTTAATCGGTATAGTACAAAATAATAATAATAATAATAATAATAATTTTTCAACTTTTCGTGGTTTCTCCAAAGATCATTCTAATTTATTATTATGTTTGGATTTTTAAAAACTAAATACATTTTTAAAATCTTTGATATAATAAATATAGTACAAGAAGTTTAATTTTTACACTTT
Organism: Salticus scenicus; assembly: GCA_963930645.1. Lineage (NCBI taxonomy): Eukaryota > Metazoa > Arthropoda > Arachnida > Araneae > Salticidae > Salticus > Salticus scenicus. The sequence continues at coordinate 38,469,705 of OZ005657.1, read as the reverse complement.
GCACGATATCTACAAAATTTTTTCTAATACATTATATTTAGATTATTAAAAACTAAATATATTTTTTAAAATTTTAGTTTAATCAGTATAGTGCAAACATTTTATTTTTAACTTTGCATGATTTCTTGAAAGATTATTTTAATATATTATTATATTTTGATTTTTAATAACTAAATATATTTTTTAAAAATTTAATTTAATCAGTATAGTACAATTTTTTTTTTTTTTTTTTTTTTTTTTTTTTTTTTATGATTCTAATATATTATATTTGAATTTTTAAAAACTAAATATATTTTTTAAAAAATAATTCAATCTGTTAGTACAAGAATTTTAATTTTTCAACTTTGCATGGTTTCTCCAAAGTAGATTCTATTATTATATTAGGATTTTTAAAAACTAAATTATTTTAAAAAATTATTCTAAATTTTAATTTAATCAGTATAGTAGAAGAAATTTATTTTTCTAATTTGCATGGTTTTTCCAAAGATTGTTTTAGAAAATCTTTGGTTTCAAATCATTTTGAAAGATGGCAGCACTAGCTGGATTGATTTCAAAGTTGACTGGTTGAAAAACAGCTACCGGTACTTTTTATTCGTTTGTTAATTGTTAAAATACATATCAGACTTATATGCTTAACTGACACTATTTATTGTTTTCTTTTATGCATTTATCTGTTAGGAATAAGAATCATTCAAAAAATATTCATTCTCTGTGTCACCCGGCACTTCAGCTACAGATCAAGTATTCCATACCTGGAAGTTCTAATACGCAAGCGCAGAAAACTGCCGGGTGTATAATACTTACCCGGCTGCCGGTTCTCTAACCACGGCCAATTATTTAAAGTTATGGTATATCTGTATAGCATTGTGCAACTATCGGCTGCTTAAACAGAAGCGATAAAACTGAATGTAAACAAAAAGCTTTCAGCTTTCTCAAATTTCTTTTTAAAGACTCTAATCGTCTAAAGTTCAATAAAATAGATAAATTAACTTTTTTTTTTTTTTATTATTGAAACAAAGAAAGTTCCAAACTAAGTGAATTTTGGGTTTTGTGCTTTGAACATTTTTATGCGGAAGGTTTTGAGAACATAACTTTAAAAAATAATAAACAGTGGCGGATTCTGGGCTTAAAAGTAGACGAAACCAGCCATCATTGGACACACGCTGCGCCACCCATCTTTTTGTCTCGAAAAAGGGCAATGCATTTCGAATATTTTAACTTGTAGCAGGTGATTACACGAAAGCTGCAACATTTACAAAAATAACTGCAATGATTGTGGGCAAAGACATATTAGGTCGCCAAACAAGAAGCCATTCAAACTGAAAAGGAACTGTACTAATTTAAACGTGTTTCCTAGAAACTGAATATTGTATTTTATTATCTGGCCTTGTTTCTTATTCTCACTTTTTAAAAAAAGAAAAAAATTCTTTAAATAAATTTTTTTAATTCTTTTTAAAGTTCTTTTATTTTTCTGTTTATTTATTATTATTATTATTATTATTATTATTATTATTATTATTTTAATTATAAAATTGAAAAAGCCACTCCAAATACAAACATATTTGTTTACAAAAACCCTACAACATTACTTTCATTTAAGGGCAATTATTATTGTTATTGTAATTAATTGTAATTAATTGTAATTATAGTTAAGCGCAAAATCTCCTACCTATCCGCGCAATCACACCTACCCTATAAGGGCAGATTACGAAAAAAGGTTCTCTTGATTTTACTACAGTTGCTCCTTTAACCCTTAGCCGATGCTAAATTTTATTCCTTTGGTCAGTATTGCTAAATTTAGGGACTTTTTGTTCGATATCCACCACTAAATCTTAACTGTAACGGTTGCCTAATCACTTCGAAGGTATATGTTATGTATTTCAAATTATGTATTTCAAATATTTCCTCTCAAAATTATTGGTGAGAGTTGAATAAGAGAGGTCCGTAAATTTGGCAACAACTGTTTAGAGCGCTTTAGACCGTTAGGACCAGCAAAGGGGTTATAGCAATGGCTTAACATTTTCAACAGTATTTTTATCCATCAAAAAATAATGTTTAAACAACAAACGAAATTCACCTTTGTCCCTCATTTTGAAAACATTAAAAGTAGGGTCACTAAAACTTTGATATCTCGACAACAAACGATCAAAATATCATGAAACTTTAACGTGTATCTTTTGAAAATGAGGTTTACTTTACCCACACAGAAATATTTCATTTGCGAAGCTATCTGGGGATTACTCCCGGGATTTTTTGTACGATGTGTTTTATATACATTAACTCCACGATAATTTTTTAATTAAATAATCATTTTTTCATATTTAAAAGCATATTATTGTAAAGCAAAGGAAAATCTATAAAATATTACTTTCATTAACCTAGATATACCTCGAAGGCTAAACATTGACGGTTAGATCCTAAATATGAATGTAATAAGGTTTCATGAATAAATATTTGATTAACCCAATAGTATTATATTCATGATTGAAATTAAGGCAAGCAAAATAATCATACACTGATTACATCATATACACAAGTCATAATGATGTTGCATTCAGTTAAAATTAGGTGAGTTTCAAAGTCTATTATTTGAGTTGCAATTTTAAAAGTATCTCCAACTGAAATACCTGCTACTTGTATGGCTATCTTATTCATTTTAACAAAATAATTTTCTACATTTGGTAAAAAATTACTTTTAATGCGCACTAATTAAAAAAAAAAAAAAAAATTATCCATTATAATGATATGAAAAAAAAAATCATCCTTGTAAAATATATATTCCGAGTAATCTGTTTACTTTTAAACATTTTAAAATGTTTCAAATGCTTAAAAATTAATTTGGTTGCCAATATATATATTTTCTTTATAGCTCGGTTTTACGGATACTTGGACCTCAAATGTAAGTCTACCATATTCACCTGCAACAACCTCTCCTACTCCTAGTTCCCCTGTTTCCAGTGGTTGTTCACCTCAAAGTACTCCTACAGATTATATATTAGACTCTCAAAAGAAAGAAATGTAAGTAAGCTCTTCAGAAAACTTCCATATTAATTTAATTAAACGATATTCTCAAAGAGTTTCCTCGGGGAGACTGGGATAATGATATTATGAAAAGGAAGTTTAACTTCCTTAGCATATATTTGACTGCGACCAACATAAATTATATGCGATTTTTCTTTTGGCGCCGTTCTGAACGATAACGATGCCGTTCTGGATTATTTGCAACATGATATGTCAACCTGTGTTCTGTTTATTTTTATGACAATGGTAACCTGCATTCCAGTTATTTTTGAAGAAAATTCATCATATAAAACTCTTATAGAGCGCATTTTAACCTTCGTTGTTTGAAAAAATACATATTATATTTATGTATACAGAGGCTGTTCGCACATTTTTTAGACGATTTTATTTCACAGTAAGAAAAAATCGTTTGCATGGAGAATTTTATTTTCACAACAGTTATATTTTTGGAAGTTTTATTTATCTTCTGATATTTAGAATTTTTGTTTAGATGCAAAAATGCGCTTTTAAAGAGGCAGTGGATGGAAGGATAGGTTTCCGCTCTTTCCAAAGATAGTTTTTAGTGAAATCTCTATGAAAAGCATTTATCAGGAGAAAAATGGAAAAATGTTGCAACAACAGATGAATCTTTGGTCTATTTAAGTGGTTGCAATAGAAAAAGGTCAATTTATCATCACAAAAGTGGACAAAAAAAAAAAAAAAAAAAAAAAAAAAAAAAAATTGCTACATGGCTCAAAGCATCAAAAGAAAGTTTTTCTAAAGGATTTATGATTGCCATTGGTTTGTATTATGATTGGTTTTTCATACAAGCGCAAGATAAAAGCAAAAAATTGTGACAAAAATGTCAAAATCAACTCTAAATACTCTCAAGAACATATTTTAATTCCAATTTTCAAAAATGAAAATCCAGATCTTTATTCACAATGCTATCAATTCGTTTAACTGTATCAAGACAAAACAAGCAGCCACACGTCACAATCCGCAATTGCTTTTCTATAAAAAAAATGGGACAAAAAACGGGAATTAAAACCATACCCTTCACTGACATTCCTGCTGAATCTTCTGATGTATCACTGTTGGATTTTTGTGTTTTTCGACTCTTAAAATCAACATTATCCAAACACCGACCTACAACGCTTTGTGGACTCTGGAAAGCCGTTCAAGAGGAGTAGAAAAATATACCTCTTCCGATATTATAAAAAGCATTATTATCATAGAAATTATGATGTAGAATGTTAGTTAAGAACAAGGGCTATCAAACTGAACAAATAAAATTCGAAATATGAGTGAAATTGCTTCAGTACACTCCATCAAAATCGTCTAAAAAATGTACGAACAGCCTCTGTATATGTGTGTGGTAGAACTTTCAGACTAGTCCACAACCCGATTTGGCGATTTTTCTTTTGGCGCCGTTTTGAACGATAACGATGTCGTTCTGGATTATTTGCAACCTGATGATATGTCAACCTGTTTGCTGTTCATTTTTATGACCATAGCAACCAGCATTACAATTATTTATCCAGACAACTTAATCGGCATTTAAATATTCAGTATTCTATTCTATTTTTATTTTTTTTTATCAAAAGATAGGCCTATTTTCGGAAAAAAAGGTGAATGTATTATATATATATATATATATATATATATATATATTAAATTTAATTGTTTAGAGAGAGAGAAAAGTTTTTGGAATTTTTGAAAAAAAAAAAAAAAAAAAAAACGTGGGTTAGGAAATCTGGTTTATACAATCGTATTCTCTCGGCAACTGTAGAACATTTAAATGGTGTAAATGTACGGGAAGCATATATATATATATATATATATATATATATATATATATATATTGATGATCTTTGTTATTTTTTTTTTCATACAAAGTGAGGAAAGTTAATTTTATATATTTGTTTTATTAACATTAAAATAGGTTTAATTTATTTGTTGCATTTTGAAAAACGCGTTTTCGCTTTGTTTACGTTTGAAATCCATGGCAACCATTTCCGAAAATTTAATTTCGCTGCCGGCCTGGTGTTTTGGTCTGTAGGGTGCTGCGTTCTGGACCTTCAGGTCCCAGGTTCGAATCCTGGTGCGAGCATGGATGTTTGTAATGTCTTATGTTTACAAAATATTGTGCTCTTGTTTCTGTAATATGGATCAATCGAGACGAAAGTCATTGTAACTATAGGTTTCAAAGCTGTCAAAGAAATGTCAAATGTCAAAATCTCATTTCGCCGTAATCACCAAAAGAAAATCGCCAAACATAGTTGTGGACCATCCTACATTATATTTACAGGTACTATATTTTTTTCTTTTTCTTTTCTTTCTTTTTTCTTTTTCTTTTTTTAACAAGCAATTATACCAAAAAGTTCAGCGTCAAATAATGACAAAAATTTAAAAGATGCCAAGGAGGTCATATACTAAAGCTGTAACTCAAAATGGTCTAGATATTACAAATTTTCTATTTTACATTGTTACAGTTTAACAATATATTCTAAAAATATCTAATTATTATTTTGTGCATTGATTAATAAGTTCATTTCGTAAATATATTTTTATGTTTTAATGTTGAAAATATGAAGTAAGGGTTCAACTTTTTAACAAAATCTGACGCGTTGCAGCTGCTATCTAACGGCATTGTTATTTTCAGATTTTTAAGCTGAAAATAACCAATCAAAAATTGCGTGAAGACTTTAACTCTAGATAGTAGAAGCAGCGTGCCAAATTTTCTTGGAAAGCTGCACTCTGCCTTTAGACGCTTTTCGAGTTTTTGCGTTGAACCGGGACTTCAAGTATAAATGGTGAATAAGGCTTATGTAACTTATGTAACATAGCAAATATTAAACATTCTCAGAATTAAATAACGAAAACAAATTAAGCTAAAACAAAATTGATTCTATGAAAAAAACTGCAAGTTGTATTTTCGAAACAGTTTTTATAACCACGATTTGTCCAGTAAAATTTATTATTTTTTGTCAATAATGTTTTATACTAAAAATGAAATATTTCTATAAAAACTTAGATTTTGTAAGGCTATTTGTTAGACTATTCGTAAGACGATTCGTTAAAATGAACGATGCTTATTACTATTACTACTATCTTTATTTCATAAATTTGAATGAAACAATTTCATTAGTTCTTAGAAAAGAAATACAAATTGAATAAATGCGCTTATATATATAAATATATATATATATATATATATCATTATATAAAGCGCAAAAAATTGTTTGTTTGTGGAGGGTAATCTCTGAAACTACTGAACCGATTTAAAAACTTCTTTCACTGACCGAAAGCTACAGTATGCCATATTGTTATAGGCTATATTTAATTTTGATAAAATAAATTTTAGTTTAAAATCTGAGCATTTTAATTAAAATCCCCATAGAAGCCGTAATAGAAATGGAAATAATGAAATATTAAAAAAATTAGCTGCTGCCAACATAAAAGAAACATTTACATATTCATTTCGTTTTTAAAATATCTTGACGTGAAAAGAAAAGAAATATATTTGCACGTGCATTAAATTGAAATTCATATAAAGCTTTTTTAATTGTTAAACTTACACGTTAAATCTGACGTCATTATAGAATTAAAAGTGTTTATTTTTCTAATAATTTAATTTGATATGATATGATATAATATCTAAGCATCAATGTTTAAACCACGGAGTCTTTATTACTCCGTGGTTTAAACTGATGTGTGTAAACGAAATTGGAATTTAAAAATAAATAAATAAATAAAATAAAATAAAATAAGAAATTCTATTTTATAATATTATTTATTTTAATTTATAATTGTTGCCAAAAAGATTTACGAATGAATTTATTTTTAGACATATAATAAAATATATTTTCACGCGAACAATAATATAAAAAGTGAACTGGATTTTTTGTAAAAAAATAATAAAGATCGAGGAAAATTATTTCCCCATTTTAATCCCCATATTTGGATATAGATATGTATTAGTTATCATGTGCATCCGTTAGATTAAATTGTTTTTGTTGTAAAATTTATAAAATTGGAATTTTAAATTTCAAAACTCTAGAAAAAAAAATGGCAAATTTCCATATTCGATTGAAAACATAAACATTTCATTTCAAAGGATGGTATTTACACAATAAACATCCAACTAATAAACTAATTAAAGGGAAAGGATAAATATTCTATCATAATTTGAAGTCAAATTTGTTTTCAAATGTCTAAATAAAGTATCTGATATAATATACTAATATGTTGCAGCGGAATAGATTTGATATCCGTCATCCTTGGCAGAAAAAAAAAATATCGCCAAATTATCTGGCGAATATAATTTAATTCCTTTCAAAAATCATGGTTATTTTAAAAACTTACATTAAGAGTGTAACGAATAATATGAAACAATATTTCGTACAATACATATTACGAAAATATACATCTGGCATGTATATTTTCGTATTACGTTTTTGATCGCCAAATACAAAAAACGCCAAGGGTGACAGTTTTGAAATTTAAAATTAAAATTTTGTCAATTTGACAGCAAAATAACTCAATCTAACGCATGCATACAATAACTAATACATATCTATACCCAAATATGAGGATTAAAATCGGGAAATAATTCTTCTAGAATTTTAATTAAAAAAAAAAAATCCAATGAGCGATTAACATGGAAAATCTTTTTCTTGCATCCACGGGCGGTCAGTGATGTCATACTTCGCTTGCGTATTCAGATGTTTAAATTTATTTGGCGACTATTTTTAGCAACTAACAGTTATGGCAAGTAGCTCAATATACATAGCGCATACAGCCATTACTGAAATGTAAATAGCATTTAATTATTTGAGTTACATTATGTTGACTGGAAACCTATTTAGTATACCTATGCTCTATAGCTATACTAATATAAAAAAAAAGAAAGGTTTATATGCATATGTAGAGAACGATCGCTAGAACTAAAAAGCCGATTGCTTTTTTTTTTTTTTTCTTTCAATAATCAAAAGTTACACTGTCTCTCTCTAAGTGCTAGAAGCTATAATAAATTTTGGTAAAATAAATTTTTAATTAAAATTTTCAATATTTTAATTGAAAACAAAGCATAGATTTGATATCTATCGTCATTGGCGATTTTTGTATTTGGCGATCGAAAACGTAATACGAAAATCTGTATATTATCGTAGTAAATACGAGATGTATGTGTTTACTTCAATTACCCTACTACCGTAGGTAGTGGAAATATTGTATAGGTTTTGGCAATTGGTCAGTGTGTGTGTATATGTGCACGTGTGTGTGTAATCTTCTGGCTGTCATATCTCCAAAACTAATAAAAATAGAACTACTAAACGTCACAAGTGATTCAGGTCTGGTGTACAGATAAATTTTCCAAATTTTCGTGAAAATTGAAAAACCGGAATTGGGTCATCGAAAACCAGAAATGGGACCCTAAGCCCATATTCAAAAACACCTCTAATGATTTTCTTCAAAGTTGCTATATAAATAATATATTAGATGCCCTTTCGATTGAAAAGTTGCTTAGTTCAGGAAAATTGATAGGCGTCCTCTATAAACAGCTCAATTTCAGACTTCGCAAGTGCGTTCCTTTAAAAACGCCTGTACGGATTTTTTTCAAACTCGCTATGTTAACTTCCTATTAAATATCCTTTTGTATGTAATTATTGTTTTTAGGTCAATAATTGAGTATGTTAAGTTTTGGTAAAAGTTGGTATCTCAAAAACGGCTCTAACGTATTCTTGAAAATTTTTTCTTTAATCCAATTTAGATAACCTTTCTCAAGTATTACGTGCTTATTACAGGAATATTAACGGTCATCCTGATTAGGTAGTTCAGTTTTAGATCTCGGAAATTCGTGTTTAAACTATCTATTTTTTTCCCCTTATTTTTTAACTCGCTATGCAAACTCTGTTGTATGTGTCTTTATACGTGTATCAAGTTTCTCTTACTCGAAAATCTCAAAAAATGCAAGTAATATCTCCAAAAAATTGTATATATTACGTGTAATAGTGGGTAATGGAAGTCGTGTGGTTGTTTCACACCAGATTCTGTAACAGTATATATTGTACGAATATTGTTTCATATTATTGATTTCTCCTTTAATATACATTATTAAAATAATAATCAATTATGGAAAAAATTAAATATATTTGCGAAATGAAAAAATAAATAATAATTAAAGCTATTATGACGTCAATTTTATCAAAAACATTTTCATGTCATAGGTTTATTTTTCAATATTTTTTATTCATGAGTAAAGAAATGTTTCTTTTTATGAAATAAATAAATAAATAAATAAATAACATTAAGTAAAAATTGCCAACATTTAACAACTAATTAAAAAAAAATAATTGTAAAATTATATTTTGACTTTCCAGTTAATATTATTGCCTGACTATAACATATAAACTGATATATTTCTTGATTTTTTACATATCAATCCATCTTTAACTAAAATTTGTTCATCAGTGCGAAGCCGGACGGGTCAGCTAGTCATTATATAAAGCGCAAAAAATTGTATGTTTGTGGAGGGTAATCTCTAAAACTACTGAACCGATTTAAAAACTTCTTTCACTGACCAAAAGCTACAGTATGCCTGATTGTTATAGGCTATATTTAATTTTGATAAAATAAATTTTAGTTAAAAATCTGAGCATTTTAATTAAAATCACCATAAAAGCCATAATAGAAATGGAAATAATGAAATATTAAAAAAATTAGCTGTTGCCAACATAAAAGAAACATTTAGTACATGCTCATTTTTTTTTTTTTTTTTAATATCTTGACATGAAAAGAAAAGAAATATATTTGCACGTGAATTAAATTGAAATTCATATAAAGCTTTGTGAAATGTTAAACATACCCGTTAAATCTGACGTGATTATAGATTTAAAAGTATTTATTTTTCTAATAATATAATTTGACATGATATAATATAATATAATGATCTAAGCATTAATGTTTAAACTGATGTGTGTAAACGAAATTAGAATTTAAAAATAAATAAACAAATAATAAAATAAAAAAAAAAATTAGAAATTCTAACTTCTAAACTTTTATTAAATTATTTGTTTTAATTTATAATTGTTCCAAAAAAATTTACGAGGTAATTTATTTTTCGACTTTTACTAAAATATATTTTCACGCGAATAATAATATAAAAAGTAAATAAATTAAAAAAAAAATATATATATATATCATCTGCATTTCATTATGCATTTTTTAAAAGAATAATTGAGAAGTTTAAATTTATTTGGCGACTATTTTTAGCAACTAACAGTTATGACAAGTAGCTCAATATACATAGCGCATACAGCCATTACTGAAATGCAAATAGCATTTAATTATTTGAGTTACATTATGTTGATTAGAAACCTATTTAATTTATCTATGCTCTATAGTACTAATATATAAAGAGGAAAGGTTTATATGTATATGTAGAGAACGATCGCTAGAACTAAAAAGCCGATTTTTTTTTTTTTTTTTTTTTTTCAACTAATCAAAAGTTACACTGTCTCTAAGTGCTAGAGGCTATAATAAATTTTGGTAAAATAAATTTTTAATTTAAATTTTCAATTTTTAATTGAAAACAAAGCATTAGTTTAATATCTGTCGTCCTTGGCGATTTTTGTATTTGACGATCGAAAGCGCAATACGAAAATCTGTATATTTTCGTATTCAATACGAGATCAATGTTTTTACTTCAATTATCCCACTACCATAGGTAGTAGAAGCATTATATTCGGTCCAAAAATTCGATATAGAGTTTCACCTGATTTACACGTTTTAAGGTCTCCTGAGTCCAAAAAAGTAGTTTTTGGCAATGGGTCAGTGTGTGTGTATATGTGTACGTATGTGTGGAATCTTCTGGCTGTCATATCTCCGAAACTAATAAAGATAGAACTACGAAACTTCACAATTGATTCAGATCTGGAGTACAGATAAATTTTCCAAATTTTCGTAAAAATTGAAAAACCGGAATTGGGTCATCGAAAACCGCAAATGGGACCGTAAGCCCGTATCACGAAAACAGCTCTAACGATTTTCTTCAAAGTTGCTCTATAAACAACCTCATTAGATGCCCTTTTGAATGATATAGTTGGTTAGTTCAAGAAAATTGATAGGCGTCCTTTATGAACAGCTCAATTTCAGATGAGGCAAGTGCGCTCTTTTAAAAGCGCCTGTATTACGGATTTTTTCAAACTCGCCATGTTAACTTCCTATTAAATATCCTTTTGCATGTAATTTTTGTTTTTAGGTCAATAATTGAGTATGCTAAGTTTGGTAAAAGTTGGTATCTTAAAAACGGCTCTAACGTTTTCTTGAAAATTGTTTCATTAATCCAACTTAGATAACCTTTCACAAGTATTACGTGCTTATTACATGAATATTAACGGTCATCCTGATTAGGTAGTTCAGTTTTAGATTTCGGAAATTCGTGTTTAAAAAAATAACTATCTATTATTATTTTTTTTTCTGTCCCTTATTTTTTAACTCGCTATATAAACTCTGTTGTATTTGTCTTTTATACGTGTATCAAGTTTCTTTTACTGGAAAATCTTAAAAAATGCATATAACATCTCCAAAAATTGTATATAATGCGTGTAATAGTGGGTAATGGAAGTCGTGTGGTTGTTTCACACCAGATTCTGTAATAGTATATATTGTACGATACGAATATTGTTTCATATTATTGATTTCTCCCTTAATATACATTATTAAAATAACCATGAATTATGGAAAAAATTAAATATATTTACGAGATGAACAAATAAATAATAATTAAAGCTATTATGACGTCAATTTTATTAAAAACATTTTCATGTCATAGGTTTATTTTTCAATATTTTTTATTCATGAGTAAAGAAATGTTTCTTTTTATGAAATAAATAAATAAATAAAAAATTGCCAACATTTAACAACTAATTAAAAAAAATAATAATAATTGTAAAATTATATTTTGACTTTTCAGTTAATAATATTGCCTGACTATCCGCGTTTGTAATGATCGATAGATGGCGCTTTTCAGCTTTTGTTGTTAGTAAATATAATAGCCACGTGTATCTATTATTGTTCTATATGTGTTACTACTTAATATTCGTGCTATAATTTCTCCGCCATTACATCATGGAAAATTGATTGCTTTTGGAAAAAAATATTTCAGTTTATTCAGAGTTCGATTGGAAGTAGATATTTAACTGAAGCTGAACAAATATTAGTTCCAAATCATCTGATTAATTCTTTACTTTCATTAGCAGAAGCAACTGAAATTTTAAATTTGTCATTTGAAAATAAATGGAATTTTAATTCTGGATTTCTTAATTTTTTAGAGTTACACTGTGGCATACAACAGCAAGTGTTATCTTTTTTACCGAATTTATTCATTTTTATTCAATAAATATATGTGAAACTAAACATCGGCAAGCAATGGCGTCTGTTCGAAAGCCGAAAGCTATCATGTCAATTGTAATTTCACCTTAGACCACCAGAGGGCGAGCATTTCATTACAATCGCGGATAACATATAAACTGATATATCTTTCTTGATTTTTTACATGTCAATCCATCTTTAACTAAAATTTATTCACCCGCGCGAAGCCGGACGGGTCAGCTAGTATATATATATATTGATCTCCATTGTTTATTACTGTTTTTCTTCATATCGTTTTACATTTTCAAATTTTTGTGATTTTTTTTTTTTTTTTTTTTTTTTTTTTAATGTAAAAAAACGCATTGATAATTTTTCACAAATAACTTTCTAAAATAGAGATTGAATGTTGGTCTATATTCTTTATCGATCTTACGACTTTGCATCATACTTAAAAAATAAATAAATAAAATAAAATACGTTTGATGGAAACTATTTGTTATAACTGAAATCCATTGAATGCAGGCTTTAATTTATACACTGTTAGTTTCCCATGTGCAGTTTTCGAAATGTTTAACCAAGGTATTTCTTTATTATATAGCTATGATGGTATTCAAGCGACATCTACTACAGAGCCAATAGAAACTTCTGACGATTTCTTATACGAAAAAGTATTAACTTTTCTTTATTTAATTTTTTAAATGTAATTTGTATTGTTAAATATGTATTATCAAGGGCAAAGCCAAGGGAGGCTAAGGGGCTCGAGCCCTCCAGTCACTTCAAAATAAAATTTGTTTTCATTTTCGACCATACTGTGTACCGTATTTGTTTTCCTATACGACCACAATGGATTATTATCCATTACTAATAAACCATTAAACTAATAATCCATTCTCCGAAATCCCTCCCCCCAAGCCACATTAACCCCCTGCACATAATACCTTTGGTTGCGCCCTTGTATATCATAGTATTTGTACTATTCAATAACAGTGGATAATATTGAAAGAAGTAGCAGGTTAATAACAAAATATCATTTAAGAAACGGAAGGGGTCGCAAAATAAGTGGATTTTTATAACACTATTTTCGAATATTTTTATCCCTTATTAAATTGCAGAAAATTATTACCAAAAAATTTTATATGGAAGTTATGATACGGATAACTGAGGATAACTGCAATTTTGAATTACATTTTGAATAAAAGCTTGTTTTTAGATACTTTTTCTAAATGTATGTATTTTTATTTCAAATACAAGGGAAAAGGCAACAAATTTTCTAATATGTAATTTATGCGATATTTTATTGTACATAAAAAAAAAGAAAAGAAAAGAAAAAAAAGAAAAGAAAAGAAAAATTAGAAAAAAGAAACTGCTATTGAGTAATTTCATATAAAATGTCCCACTCCAATGGGCCAGATTTTTGCATATTTTGATATAACTGTTATTTTGACACCCGTCTCTGAATACAGCATGATAGCCTAAAATAATTGTCACAGAAATTTAGTCTTAAGAAAAGTTTTTTTTTTTTTCTTTTTTAGAAATTTCTTAAAATAAAATTAGTTTTGCACAACCAATTTTACAGTTGAATAATTACACAATTTGCAATTGAACAATTTGTAAAATCAGTTTTAACATAAAACTTTTTTTAAGTTTCCTAGCGTACAGTCGGCAGCAATAGTATCTGAGTACTCGCAATAATTCCTATGTAAAAAAAGTACACTTAATACTGTTTTGTTAAATAAATACTTGTTGAGTCATGTTCTTAGTCTAAGAACATGATTCGACAAGGATTTATTGTGTTTAAAATTATGACTCGTCATAAAGAGTAGTGTTTTTATGAATCTGAATACTCTATTTATTCAGACATTGATAATAAGAATTAAAAACATTTATAAAACCTTTAATGAATTTTAAATTAGGTCCTCATTTGGAGTTTATAATACATATATATATATATACAAATTCTTGATCGTTAGCTTTAATTTTTTTTTCTTCGGCGAAATATTTTTCTTTTCTGTTTTTTTTTTTTTTTTTTTTTTATTCTCTCACCCCCCCCCTACACACCCTTCTTCCCCCCACACACATGTTCCTACATTCTCTTATATCATAGGTTTCTACTTATATGATGTATTTTAATCATTATAATGGATCATATTTTTATAATGTAGTTTTAATCAAAACATTTAGAAGTACATATTATGCATAAACTTAAATGGTAAATATACAGGATGCAAAAGACTATCCAAAAATAAAGCTTATATTTCTCTGTCCTTTGCAGATAACTTTACAAACTTCAAAGACAGGCTAAGAACGTGCAGCATTTTGAACCATGTGAAAAAAACAATCATAAGGAAAGAATATAAATATTTTTTAATAAACTTGGTTATTGAACATTCTTACACTAAGTTTTACGGTGTAAGTATTAATTGGTGTCCTTATTCTCTGGACTTCAATCCTTGTGATTTTTTCGATGAGAGTACTGTCAAGGACAGAGTGTATGCGAATAAACCAAGCGTACTCCCTGATCTTATTTGTGGTTATCTAAGTAAAAATACAGTTGATATCCACACATGTGCTCGAATCTCTGGGTTTCAATTAAGAGATTCGACTCCGTGACGTGGTTAGTAAGTAAGCATCGCCCATCAAATACATAATATTTTAAAGTCCCCTTGATGCTTTATACCAGTGGAAGTCAACTCAGTCCCTACCGCCCATCAGTGGGCGTTTTAGCTTTTTTGGTGGGTGATAGGGGTTTTGACCGATACTGAAGCACTTTCATTTTTTTTTAAATTTAGTTTTTCAAAAAAGTTTAAATGAAAAAATGTTTTATTATTATTTGCTTTACTTTGCTATTTATATATTTGCGGTTTTATAAATTTTGTAAAGTAAAGTTACTTCTTTACTTTAAAAATCACCGTTTTTGCAAAACCGGTGGGCGGTTAGAAATTTTTCCTGCTAATGAACACACAAAAGTGTGCGGTAGATATAAAAAAGTTGACTACCCCTGCTTTATACAATGATTTTTGAGCGATCAATTATCTATAATAACTTGAGAATACAAGATGTTTCTTTTTGGACAGTCGTTTTTTTCATCCTGCAAGTAATTATAGCTGTAATTATGCATATTCCTAAATAAGTGATTATCATTTTTTTTTCAATCTCAATTATATATATTTTTTTTTTTTTCTATTCTGTAGTTTGAAAGGGTATATTACTTATATAGCATTATTTATAAAACTCTTTTCTAGTTTACTTCTATAACTCATGAATCATCACCAGCTGAATGCATTATGTGGTTGCAAAAAAATATGTTTGAAAATTTAGTTAAAGAATTTGGAAATTTTACAGGTATAAAATAATGCCTTTTTACCAAATGTTTTATTACAATGAAGCACTTAAAAAATGTTTAAAAAATAAATAAATAAATAAACCTTTTTTTTTTTTTTTGTAGGTGCAGATCTTTTGAATTTAACTCGTGCTGATTTGATTGACATTTGTGGTGCTGCCTGTGGCATTCGTCTTTATAATAATCTTCATGGAAAGTAAGACATATATTTGCAATCATTTTTCTTTACCTACTTACAAATTAGTGTTTAAAATTAATTATTTTTTTTTTCTTTCAGAACGTTTTTAACAACATACGTACGATTACCAACTCATAAAGGTAAAAATTATTATTATTTTTTTCTTTTTTATTGCTTCTAGACTAAATAAGTGAAATTTTTATTCAACAGCCACCACTAAATTTTAATTTATTAGCTAAATGTATACAGTTACAAGAAAAAAAAAAAAGTTGTAAAAATTTATCAACGTCAACATGAGTGCTCCAGAGTTATCTGAATGTTGTACCCATTGCACCTGCATTAATATTTCTGTCCATTGATAAAAGCCAAATGTGTAATTTTTTAATCTTGACTCTCAAATGAGCTTCACGAAGCAGAAAGAAATCAGAGTGAAGCACCAAAAATTTTAAAATACATAATATTTTTTAAATTTTTTTCAATTGATTGAACAAACTAAATTTTACTAAATTAAATAACATGGTGTACAACCAATATTTAAACATAAAAGCTTTTTAAAATACCATAAAATTAACGAAAGCACCTGAAGAAGAAATCCCACGTCCTTTCGAAATTGGTCAGGCATTCATTAATTTTATGGTGTGTGAAGAATTTTTTAAGTTTAAATAAACTAAATTTTGTATAACATAGTAATATTTTACAATTTTCTAACAGGACAAAGCTGTGAAAACGTTTTTCACCATCTTATATATGCAAGTAGTACTACGTAAAATTTTGATCCAATCGCGCCTCGAAGTTTTATTAGAGTAGATTAATTTATTTGAAAAGTTGTTGCTTCAAAGGTTAAGACTGAATGAATACACTATATGGTGTTTCGAATGGGTGAAGTGCCCTCTTTGAGGGTGTTTTAAAACGGTCATACAGCTTATTCATGTGCTTCGGAGAAAATAACGGAAAATTACAAAAGGCTAGGTAGAAGAACGGGGTTCGAACCCAGGGCCTTACTTGATAAAAAGAATTAAGTATCATTTACATGAAATATTTCAAAAAACGAGACTTATAAGGAATTATACAAATGTCACTGATACATTTTTAAAATTGAGATATATGTTAAATGTGAGAATTGAATTTAATGTTTTTCTTGATTCAAACAATTCTTTGAAAATATAGACTTAGCGAACTATTTCAAAATTTTCATATTTAAATTAAAATATCAAATTTAACGCAATAAATGTTTGCACCGAAATTAGTATATTCTATTTTTAATAAAAGTAATCTATTTTATCTTCTAAAAGCAGATAAAATAGATGGATAGTTTGATTTACAGTGGTTAGTTTTCTAAACAAAAGTTCTTTTTAAGTCTTAAAGTTTTTCATAATATAACTATTTTAGAAGATTTTCAGTATTTAAGCCTTCGAGATTTTATGAGATATTGGCTAAAAACTAGTATGCAGTGATAAAATGTTATGTTTCTTAGTTGCATCGTAAACAGAAAATTGATCGCGTTTCAAGTGGTTGTACGTTAATAATTGCTAGTAATTATTAAGCAAGAGTACAATTTAATTGTCATACACTTTTACCTTTTGGAGGTCAAAATTATTTCGCCCATTTAAAATGAAAAGTGATTAGAATTTATGAACAAGTCTAGAAGAAAAGAGATAAATAAAGTTTTTCCTCTAAGTTGTAAAAGTAAAATTTTGTTAAAAATTTCCCAGAGTGAGTTTTTGCTGTTAGGAATTAGACGACATTCAAGGGGTCAATACCTATCACCATGCTCTGCTATCGGCAAACAAGATTTATTTTTTTATTTTTTATTTTATTTATTTGTATCTATCTTATTAAATTTATTTTTTAAAAAAATCTCTTTTTAAAGATTATTTTATTAATGTAAAATGTTTCTCAACATACATTCAAATGAATTTAATAGCCAGAAATTAAAAGTAATTGTTTAAGTTCGGCTGTTATTTATCATATTTTATTAAGTGATGTTTTTAATTCTATTAATTAAAAGTAATATAATTTCAGCTTTCAGTGCCATTTATTTAAAAACCGCCAAATTATATGAATTTACGTCAAAGATAAAAGCTTTCTGTGGATTGCCTGCAGATTGTAAATGTGATTTCTATGTAAGTGGACCCTCAGGCACTCGTGTGATTGTCACTGAAGAGGTAAGATTAATGAATGTTTTATAAATAAATGTTTCACTGTTTTAGAATTGTTTGGTTATTAAGTAGTTCTTTTTACAATTATAATTCTTTGTGAAAACATTAACGATATAGGATTATTCCATATAAATTCAAGGAAGTGCGTTGCTCGACTATTTTTGTTTTTGATACTTGTGTCTCTTATAGGTACACACATATAAGAGATGTTCAAAACAACTTTTTTTTTTTTTTTTTTTTTCCTACTATTAACCTAGGATTTTATAAAGGTCATCAAAAGTCGTTCTGCTAGTCAAAAATAAGATTATTAGACCTTTATATTTTGTTACAAATCTCTTTGAATTGAATTTTTGAGTGCTAATTTTAAATATTATTATCAAAGTACATCAGGTAAAAATGTCACATGCTTAGTTACACTGCTATAACTTAATAACTAAAATAATTACAATAGGTCAAAGTTCAAGGTCAAACATCAAATTTTTGTCAATTTCCATAGTTAATAACTCTTCTAGGGAACAAAACCTCAAAATAAAATATCCCAAAAATTAACCACTGGAATTACACTAATGAGAATATTTAATAGTAACTGTGTGGTTTTTAACTCTTTACAGTTTACAGGCCCCCGAAATGCCAGATAAATGACAAAATTGACATTTTAAAACCTCAATAAACCAAAAGGGGATTAAAAAAAAAAAAAAAAAAAAAAAAAAGTCTTTGCCAATTTATTAATCTGTTAGTGTATTATGTATGCACACACTGTGGGTATTGTTTTGTGATTTTGATTTTTAAAAAAACTGTATAGTTTTTTAAATTGCGCAGTTCGGTTAATTGACGCACACTAAAGTAGAAAATTAAACATTGAATTAAATAAATGCAGATTCATTTTGTTTTATTAAAATGTGCTTTATAATAATGCAAAATTACTTTAATGGAATTGTGATAAAATAATTGAAAAGTTTTGTTTCTTTTTCGTAAATATTTAAGCCTTCTTTTATAAGTATTATTTTTAACTCAAAACCACAAAACAATGCACACAGTATACATAACAGATTAATATACAGGCAAAGTTTTTTTTTTTTTAATTCCATCCCCTTTTGGTATATGGGGGGTCTTAGAATGTCATTTTTGCCATTTTTCTGCCATTTCAGGGACCTGTAAAGGGTTAAAAACAACACAGTTGCAATTAGATTTTCTCATTAGTGTGATTCTAGATATTAAATTGTGTGATATTTTATTTTGTGGTTTATTTCCCTAGAAGAGTTATTCACTATCGAAATTAAGAAAAATTTTACATTTGACCTTGAACTTTGCCCAATTGTAATTATTTTAGCTGTTAAGTTACAGCAATATGACTAAACATGGGACACCTTTACCTTGTACTTTATACTAATATTTTAAATTAACACTCATAAATTTAAATCAAAGCGATTTGGGCCAAAATATAAATATCTAATAATCCCATTTTTGACGAGGAGAACGACTTTTGATGACCTGTATAAAATTTCAGGTTAATAGTAAAGAAAAAATAAAAGTTGTTTTGAACACCTCTCATGTGTGCCTATAAGGGACACAAGTATCAAAAGAAACAAAAATAGTCGAGCAGCACACTTCCTTGAATTTATGTGGGATGACCCTATAGCATTTTTACTTTCTTTTACCCATATATACGGTAGAGAAAGTATTGTTTTAGGGTTAAATTTTTCAGATAGAGATTTTTGTTACATTCATACGTTTTGAGATCCTCTGAATCCGAAAAACATGTTTCTAGCGGTTGATCTATGTGTGTATGTCTGTGTGTCTATGTGTCTGTTATCAGCTTATCTCAAGAACAAATGATAGCAGGAAGACCAAACTTTGTATTCTACATCTGTATCATATAGATTCACGAAACTTTCCGTCCAGATCAAGCAAATGGTTCGTGTACAGAGCCATCCAAGAGAATTCAACTACGTTACGTCTATGGGCGAGATTTCTGGTAAGCACAGTGTAACATCTATATGCTAACTTAAACAAAATGGAATGAACATTACATATATATGCATAAAACACGTTTTGTGTAGATTGTGGTATGGAAAACGTTCATTTACAGGGCTACCCAAAGTATTTGGATATATTATCGCTATACTTGGAAATCACTTTAAGTATATTTCATTTCATGTCATGTGTTTTTCATATAAGAATAAACTTAAGAATACGATGTGATATGTACATAATTTATGGGCTATCCAAAATTAAGTTAAACATTGTTTTCTGTTGAATGTAGTTGATAAAAGTCCTTTGCTACATTTTACTATGTCAACGAACACTACTCAGAAAAACTAATTTTTCATGCCCACACTGTAAACAAAATACTTTTTGACGTTCAATTTCCCACTCATTTTTCTTTTGTATAATACCACGCTTTGCGATCTTCTGGAAACGAAAGTCAAGTTTTTATTAATTGATCTGTAGGTATATCAGTTATCAACATAACTTAAAAACAAATAACTGCATAGAATTCGAATCCGGTATTTTGAAGTTGGTATGTAATTGCCGCTTGAAAAGTTGATCAAGATTGGCAAATTTCAAGGCAAATTAATAACAGCCTTGAATTGTATTTTTTAAAATAAATGTAAGCACTATAATTGAACAGGGGGTTGAAGGAGCGATAGTCCCCCTCACACAGAGTTATATGTCAAAGAAAATTGTCCATAAACCTATTTCGGATAATTTTTAAACTACATAGAACTTTGTTATTTTAACTTAATGATTTTACATCTTAATCTGCAATCTGTCTTTATAGTATTGAAACGCAGGGTGAGAGAAAGTCGTGGGAGTGACGCACCAGATTATTATTATTTTTTTTTTTTTTTTCATTCAAAGATCATTTGTAGAACAATAGAATGCATTTTTCCCTCTCTTAATATTACTTTTAATTATATTTTGAAAGGCACCATTATATAATTTTATTGTTCCATGTTATTTGTAAGTAAATTATAAGGTCTATTATATATTTTTTCTTCTTTTGCAAATTACTTTTTTTTTTTTTTTTTGGTGGGGGGGGGTTGTTGGAAGACAGTCGAGGGTAGAGGAGAAGGTTAAAACTTTGCGATTGTATCAACTTAAAATTATAATTTTAAATCTAAATATGCACGTGCGTGTATATATATATATATATATATATATATATATATATGACTGTATACGTGGACATACACAGCCATATTGTATATATATATATATATATATATATGACTGTATATTTCCACTGCACCTCGCAATCGTCTCAATAAAAATTGAGATCAATAAGCATAACTGGAAGTGGAGGGAAAGACAAAAATTTTTAGCCCGAAATTATTGGATGCTAAAAAACTTATAAAACATCATCGCACATTCCGTACCAGTTTCAATATTTCTAAACGCAATTTCGAGAGTTTCCACAGTGAACTTTGAAAATCTGTATTTCTCTAATTGAATTAAACTATCAAAATAATATATATATAATTGGACTTTTTTTATTATCGTAATGCAATTTGATAAAATTTATTTCATTTAGAAAAGGTTTTTTTTTTTTTTTTTTTTTTTTAAGATTTGTGCTTTTAAAAATGGATTACGCTAACCGTGGTTATTATGTGGTTAACTAAACCTGAAAAAATTCAATCGCCACTCGCCCCGTTGTGATTAAACAAAATAAATTAGCGACATAAAAAATTGAAAATACTCGCTACTTTTTTTTTTTTTTCCTTCCGTAAGCTTCATAAGAATTAAATTTATGAACTGACCTCGTAAAAGTCGCACATTTCGACTACTAAAAATAAATTAAACCAAACAGCTGAGAAATGATTCCGCATTTCGAAAAATGGCTACGAAAAAATGGCGTATTTCAAAAATTAGCCACAATACAATGCTCAATTTCTGTAATTAGCAGGGGAAAATAGCATTTTCGCAATTAGCTAATTAAACATAAATTAATTCAAACAGGACGAGGTGATCCCGAATTTCGGTATTAAGCAGCAAAAGTATCACGTACATTGCTGTAGTTCGATATAAAACAAGAGGAATTCCGTTAAATTTTAGTGTAAATAATCAGCTTTCAAAAGTCTAAATTTTACTGATTAGCTTTGAAATAAATTTACTTCAGCATTTGTTCGTCGGAAAAAAAAAAATAAATAAAAAAATTAGTTCAACACAGCGATGAAACGTAATTTTATTTAATCAGCTGTAAATATCTCTGTGATTCAGAAATTGGTCGAAAAATGTCGATCTTATTTGTGAATTGGCTAAAAAAGCAGTGCAAATTTCATCGTTTGACTATAGAAAAATTATATTTTCTGAGGTTTATCTAGAAAAATTTTGAGACAGAAAACTATTCTTTACAAAAATCGACAATCTTGAAATGGGCATTTTTATAAATCTCAGCCAACATGCAAACGACCCGACATGAATATAGGCAAACTTAAAACATACCATTCATAGTAATGGCCTTTATAACAGACCATTCATAAAATCACCCGATTAAAAAATAAATAAATAAATAAAATCTTCAAAATGTTCAGAAACAGCCTTCGTTCGCATTACAAAATAAAGGCCCACATTTCGCCAAAATAAAGGGGATTCATTACCCCTTATAAAGACCCTCCACTGAAAGCATTCCATCTATAGGCCTAGGACCCAAGTGTAGTGAATTGGCCTTAAGCCAAAAAAAATCATTCGCATTATAAATAAATATAACTTCATATTTCAAAATTTCCCCGATATATTTTAAAACACGATTAATTACCGTTAAAACTGTATTTTTTTTTTTTTTTTTTTTTTAACTTGTTTAAACTACGTTCTTTGAAAACTTTTTTTTTCCGGGATTAATTTGCAGAAAGTGAATATATTTTTCTTATCTTAAGATGAAAAGTAAATAGTTTTCGCTAATTCCTTTAATAACTATATATATATATATATATATTGTTTTCTCAGAGTAAGGGAATCATATATAGAATCAAATTCCTGTGCTATACGATTTAACCAGAGACTGGGGTTAAAAAAGAATTATTTTAAATGTTTGTTTTAATGGCAAAAGGACTAAAGTGGATGATCATATTATGCGAATATTTTTAATATCTATCTATCTATATATACAGTAGAAAACCGATCTATCGTTTTTCATGGGGTGCATGAAAAAAAAAAAAAAAAAAAAAAAAACGATGAAAGCGGCAAAACAATAAAAGCAGTTTAAAGTCAAAACACGAAGAAAGTAATGTTTATGAAATAATACCCTCAATATATATAGTATACTAGTAATAAAAACTGATTTATTACTTTTCAATCTGTCAAAGAAATAAACCAAAGTTGTAGAGCATTAAGTGATACTTATTTTTAAAGATCAGTAAGTTTATGTTGGATTTTTTGTTCATTTTATAAATTAAAAACGGGGATTTTCCAGATTTAATCATTTTCTGGTCCTTTTCTGTAATTTCATGTGCATATAAAAAAATTCGCGCATTTTCAAATGCCGTAATTATGTCAGACACACATGGCACTGGCGTAGGCTCAACCTCAGGAATGTGAAAAAATGTAGTAGCTGGCCATACTGAATGCATCCATTCTCCTCTTTACACAAAGTAGAATAACTTATTCTCCAAGGAACAACATAGGATCCGTATTCAGTAATTCATAGGCACATGTTACAATATCTCCACAATCCCTGTTCTTCACCTACAACAGCATAAGACTGAGAAGTTGAGGTTGGTTGGGTTTTACATCGCACTAGTGCTACAATATGGGAAAATGGCGACGGTCTGGAACTCTCCTTTGAGGGTGGTCCGGAAACCTGCCATCACAATTTTGATCCTCCGTGGAGGTGGAAAAGTGTTGTTTTAGGATAAAAAAAGTATTTCCAGTTTAAATGCCATATGGAATCAATTGATCTTCAATTTCATTTCGGTCAGAAGAAAAATTTTACAACGATCAATGCAGGAAAGTGACTTTTTGAAGAACGATACATGCGGGTTTCGTTAACATTATTTAAATACAATTTGTGCAAGGACCGTAGAAATAAAACGATCAATACGGGAAAACGATGGATGAGGGAACGATAGATCGGGGTTTCTCTGTATATATATTGTATATATATATATATAAGAAAAAAAATGAACGAATCGGCCTTGTATTTCAGATACACGACGAACATTCTTGGACTCACTTTCCAGTGACGATTTAGTAATGAGAGCAGTTAGGACACCAACAATAAATGAAAGATAAATAAAAGTATTTTGGATTGCTTTGTAACATTTAATGTTACAAATGACTTGTAACAATAACGCATGATGTCGCTTACTATTTAGAATAATTGCATGCTTTTTTTTTTTTTTTTTTTTTTTGAAGGAATAGCACGAAAATATATATAAATATTTTTTAATTACAACTTTTTTTTTTTTTTTTTTTTTTTTAAGTATTTTGCTCATAACAGTTTTAAGAAAATTTGACAAAAATCGAGGAAAAATTAAAAAATAAAGATAATAAATCTGAAATATAAAGTGCATACATTTAATTTTCGTTGAGACATGAGTGTTTGTAATAAACTTTTTACTGCAGATGCGCGAAAGCAGTACATTTTTTTTTAAAATTAAATAACTTGTAAGCTAGATATTTAGTTCAACTTCACCAAAAGTTCATTTGATTAGAGTAAATTTAAGAAACGTATCCCCAAAACAATGAGCTGAATTTTATAATAATTATTATTATTATTTTCTAAGAGTTGCGAGCTCATAAAGGGTTTTTCATAAAAATGATTTTTTTTTTAATGTGGAAGAAATAACTAGATCTCTAAATTAAATACGTTATATGTTGAAACCCATACGTATGGGCTTGTAACTGTAACATTATTTCGTCACCAATTCGTTGTTAGTCCCTAACAGCATTCGTCACTAAGTCGTTGTTGAAAAGTGTGAGACCAAAAATGTTCTTTCTATGACCGAAGTTCGAGGCCATTTCGCCCAGTATTTCCCTAAAAACCGAAAAAATGTTATTAATTTAATACGATCAGCCATTGTATTATGAAACTCTCTTATTACGATTCTAATTATGATTTCTCTTTCCTATCTCAGATGGTTTCCTTACGACACAGTGTAACAAATCGCGAACAAACAAATCCACGTTTTTAAGCGTTTTTTTTTTTTTTCAGCATTCATGTCTACAAGGTGTCTTTTCGTACTAAATCGAAACTCTTTACAACTTTGTAATTCGCTTTTTCTATATCTCGTACATTTCCCACTAGGTGGTGCTGTAAGCTTTTCTATCTAATAGCCCACAGCTGTTTTACTATATTTAGACACCTATTTTGTGACTATAAATGCAGCCATTCTGTAGTTCAAACGGTTGGAACAGACTTTAGTTTGCAGCCGTTCCTCTGTCTTCCTAAAAATCTTGGGTCGTCTGACCCCTGTCAGATATAATGTTAGAAAATAAACAGCAAATAAAGTTTCCTAGACCGAAAAGTTGTCAATGTTCATTGGTGGGTTCCTCCTTTTTTGTGCATTAGTTCACGATAGAGTATGCAGAAATTTTTGAGTGAAATTCTGGGTATAAATTCCTGAGATAAAGTTTCCACAAAATTTTTGTCACACACACAGAGAGACAAACATTTTACAAAAATGGTAAAATCGTTTTCTCAAAACGTGTGAATCCATCCAAAACCAAAAGTTGAGCATTTTTACAAATTCAATACTTCCTTTTATTGAATATAGAAGAACTTAAAAAAAAAAAATCAGAATAACAATCTTGTTCGAGATTAACCCAGTGTTGCTCGAAGCAGTTTTTTTCCTATTCCGTTCTTTATTAACAGGGTTTTAAATTGTTTCATTATGTTTTACATGAAAAGGTTTAAAATTGCATTTATAGATTTCTTCTTTTGTATAAGTATTGTATTTTAAGATTTCTTCTTTTGTATAGTGCATTCTTTTGCTACAATAGTTCTTTGTGATAATTTTTTTTTCTCATTAATTATTTGTTTAGGTTATTTGTAACATGTTAAGAGATGCTTTGTTTGTCATTGAATGCAAAGAAAGTAAGTCGATCTTTTAATTCTAACGTAATCATTTTAAACATTTTTTTTTTTTTTTTTTTTTTTTTTTTTTTTTACATTATGTTCACTAATTATTTTATTTTTCTTTTAATGACAGATACAAGTCAAAGAGAAGATTATTTCACTGTGTTTCTAAAACATGTTACAAATTGACGGCCATGCATACTTCGGTTTCAGCTGTTATATAAAAGTATTATATTGATTTTTTATTTGAATTTCATATCTGATCATATTTTTCGACATCTTCAAATAAATGACACGTACTAAAATAAAGAATTGCATCACTCTTTGCACGTCATACATTCCTACTTCATGACTTCAAAGGAATCGATACTGTCATCGATTATATCAACATTATAAATCATTGCAGTTTCGCACTGCATCTTATGGCTCGATCTTTATATTAAACTGTTTAAATATCTAATTAGTGAGTGACTTTTACCGCTGTGTTCTTTGTGATAATTATTAAGTTTTTTTTTTTTTTTTTTTGAATAGACATATAAAAATATTTCTGTAATGTGATTACTGCAAGAAAAACATTTTCTTCAGTTAAACCTTCGTTATTTAAATAAATATATAACTTTGCCATTTAAGTACAGAAATTTTAGCAATAACTATTTAAATATTTTGAGTGATTACATTGGAAGTTTTGGAAAATATAACGAATCATAAAAGTGATTTTTCTGTGAAAGAAAAAAAAAATGTAATCTATTATTAACAATTGCATTTCCCCTGGCCATTAATATCATTTCGAAACTATTTCACCAATGTAAGTATTAATACGCATCCAGATTACAGACCTTTTCGACATTCTGGCTGCATATTTTCATTCAATATTTTCATCATGTTTGTGAAAGTATTCATCGTGTGATATATACCTTCTTTATATTTTATATTTCTAGTTTGTGTTTTTACTTCATCAGCAGGATTTCTGCGTGCTCACATAAACGAAATATTTCTCACTTGAATTGTAACAATTTTGAAAATTATGTCTCAATTCTATAGTGTATTTGTTTATGCATGCCTTTTACAGATAATTTATTCCAGATTCAGAAAGCCATTTATATATTTCAAGACAATTTCCAATCTACAGAAAATTGTTTTCTTTTCTTTTCTATTTGTGTATGCGCAAACTCACATTTTCACTATTACTGTGTGTTTTTATGTCTGTTTATAGTTTATTCATTGTTTTTAAAATTCTTGTAATGTGAGGCTTATTTCAAATCATTAATTGTAATATGAGTTGTCTTAATTTTATGACATAATTGTAATTCGTCCTACGTTCAGTAGCAAAGTAGTTATATATGTAAATAAAAATCAATAAATAAATAGATAAATAAAATAAAATAAACCCTATGACACTCTCTTTCTCAATAGTTAAAGGAGTATAATCCTTTTTAATTTCGCGAAACATAACACTGTAGTTTGAAATCATATAAAATAACACATCATCGAGTTCTTGAAATCCATGGCTTTTAAGTTAGAGGGTTGGGGGGGGGGGGGAGAAGTTCTGGATTTAACGGCCCTCTTCACTTACCGCCGCCGGAAGCCCGAGCCAATGTTATTCTATGGGGAAATTTTCTTTACAAATAACTTATTAACTAATACATATTTTTAAATTCTGTTATCACATTCAGAAAATTCCCAACTGTTAAATTGACGGACCTTTTTTAAAAATGTATTTTTTTTTTTTTATTATTTTTTTTTATTTCGAAATTACAAAATGAAAAAAATTCACATATTGAAAATTCGCATTTTGCAGCTTCAGAATAAAATATAAAAAATTAAAAAAACAATTTTTTAAAAAATGTCCGTCAATTTAGTAGCTGGGAATTTTCAGAATGTGAAAACAGAATTTAAAAATATGTATTAGTTAATAAGTTATTTGTAAAGAAAAATTTCCCATAGAATAGCATTAGCTTCGGCTTCTGGCGGCGGTGAGTGAAGCGGACGCTTAAGGGGCCGGAACAAGAGTAAATCTCAAAAGATTTTTCTTATGCGCTTAAATTTGCTTTCTAACTGTTTCAGAAATATGAAAAATCGTTTGTTCCAGTAGAAACTTTTTAAATTATGTTTAACTCTTCCCTTATCATTTGTACATTTCTTATTAAGTCTGGAAATCATATAGCTTTTGAGAAGCATTCAATTAAATTTTCAGCATTGTATTATTAAGAAAATAATATGATAGCCATAAAAAGGTGCTGCTGTAATATCGTAGTAATGGAACCATTTTAGAAAATTAATCTAGTCATTTATTATCGGTTCAACCCCACTGGATTTTACACATATATGTTATAACTAACTTTATTTCATTTATCAGCACCAATGTATAGCAATCTATAGTCATACCTATTGATAGATATGCATCATTGCGTCCATAACCTACCATAAGGAACTGTACATATTCAATTTAGACATAGCAAACTTTAATTAACAATTTCACTTTTACATTTTGTTATAAGTAAAAAAAAAAAGTAATAATACGGCAATTCACGTTATTTTAATTTCTAAATACATAAAAGATATCACATTATAATTTTATCTTTTTAAATATTTTATTTCTTTTTTAAAAATTTACTGTATTAAACAAAAGAAATATAAATATAAATAATATTTCAGTTAAACAATATAGAGAGTACTTCTTAGCTTTTAAAGTTTTTCTTTTCAGATACAAAATACCTGTTTTTTTTTCTCTCTCTCTCTCTTTTTTTACTTCCCCCCCCCCCCTAAATTTAATTGTAATTTAGAATAGTAATAACCCCATCAAATTATATTTTTTAAACTCATGAAATTTCTTAAATTTTTAAAGAGAAATAAATTATAAATATGGAACATATATATATATTTTTTTTCTAACAAGGTTAAATTTGCATCATTTATGCATATTTAATAATTTCTTGATTAATATTTTATCTTATTCTTAAACCATCATTTAGTTATACTTGTTAAATCTGGTCTTGTTTACATTGTTTTATGTAATTTGTACTTGTATCAGTCTCTGTACTGACTGTCCTTGTCATATAGATTAGAAATCTATAAAAACTACTTGCAAATTTGGATACTTTTGAAGAAAAGTATCTGTTTCATGAAGTGTATGTATGTACATGTGCTCTGAGATGAAAAACTAAGACGATAATCAGCATCTTGAAGATATTTTTGTGCATAAATTTTGAGGTCATTCATATGAAGATTTTTATTTCATCTTTTCTTTTCGTAATTCATAAGTATATGTAACATTTGTGTAAATCCATTGCATATTTAGTTTGTTCATAAAGATCACATCGTATTGTATAGTTTGTAATAATTTTCAGTTAAAGTGAGCATGTTTTAAATTTTTTATTTTAACAAATATTTGGCTATAGCGAAAATTCGGTTATAATGAGCAAACATTCTGATCCCATCATTCTCGTTATAACCGAATTCGATTGTATTTGCTATACCAGCTCTCTTTACCGAGTACATAAAACTCGCATTATTCAATATGTGCTGTTATCATAGAATTAAATTTTCATTTGGAGCCATTAGATAATTATTTTTCAAGCACGAGTTCTTGCATCATCATGTCAGATTTCTTTCTCTTAAGAGTCTAATAAATTTTTTACATAAATAATTGTGTCTGTTTTCTGATTACGTTTGTATACATTTTACACCAACAAAACATAACCTTATAACACATTTCTTTAAACTTGATTATTATTTATATTGCTGATATTTAACGAAAAGGAAAGGGTCTATTTTAACTTTTTACTTAAAGTAATATCGATTAAAAATTTGTGGACAAGTGATAGCAAACAGAGGTCCAAGTCGTTTTTTTTTTTTTTCGCCAAACGGCCCGTTTCACTTACCAATGTCAGAAGCCCAAGCCAATGTTATCCTATGGGAAATTTTGTTTACTTATAACTCATTATCTAATGCATATTTTTAAATTCTGTTTCCCCCATTCAGAAAATTCACAACTGTTAAATTGACGGACTTTTTTTTTTTTAAACGGATTTTTTTATTTTTTTAAATTTTATTTTGAAACTGCAAACAGAATTTAAAAATATGTATTAGCTATCGGATTATAAGTAAACAAAATTTCCCATAGAATAATATTGTCTTGTACTTCCGGTGACAGTAAGTGAAGCGGGCCTTTAAACCGCCTTCAAGCGTTCCCCAAAATGAGTACATTATTTCTTTTATGTAAGAATTTTTTTAGTCTCTTAAATGTCGTAGCTGTATATATATGCCACTGGCACTTACCGCATTAAATTCAAATTATTTAAACTCGAATGCATAAAACTGTTTTGGTAATATAATAACATTTTTGAGGAACGCCAAATGTTGCGGCTTACTATTCAAAATAGAAAAGTATGCCGCCCGTAATTGGTTAAAAGAATATAACACTCAACTTAATGCATTTATATCTTATCATTCCAAATAACTTATTAAACATTTATTCACGTACCATTCAAATAATACCAGTATTATTCGTTTCGGAAGAATAGTCTACTCTTCTTACAAGGAAACATTCAAAACGTGTCGTCTTCAAAAAATATTGATATATATATATATATATATATATATGATTGTACTCTTCATAAAACACCAGGAAGGGAAAAAATTATCGATTGAAATGAATTACAGCGACCACAAAAAAATTATCAAAATTAAGCATGTTTGGCGATTTAGCGCTGTTAGGCGGCCAGTTCGCTGGCACCCTGGTTGTCTCTGGCTGAACGAGGATTGACCTGGAGAACCAGGCCCGGGAGGCTCTAAACCTTTTTAGTAATCTTCTCACCAAATTTAACCTGGAATTATCAACCTCAAAAACGCAAGCCTTGACGTTTTCGGATCCTCGCCCTCTACAAAGGACCCCGGTGATGAGGATAGATGGCGTCAGTGTCAATCATGTACCTCATCTCAAATTATTAGGAGTAACAATAGATAAACACTTGAACTGCCTAGAACACATAAAAGAACTTAAAATTAAAACTCTAAAATTTTTTCACCATTCTGCGAAAATGGTCGGTAAGATATGGGGTACATCAACAACTCAAATCTGGTATAACTCAATCATTGATAAAATTCTAACATATGGGGCTGGTATCTGGGGAGGGCATCTCACACAAACTGCAAAAACCAAAATTAACTCTGTTCAAAGAATGTTTTTACTCCAAATTTCGCGTGGCTATAAAACCATTTCAACAGACGCCCTCACAGTCATCACCGGGATCCCCCATGTACACCTCCAACTTAAATATGGTCACAATAAAACGGATATCTTACAACTTCAAAACTCAGACCTTTCAAATTTACTTCTTCCTGGCGTTAGAGTGCAACATCTCCTTCCCAGCTGACAAATCCACCCAGCTCAGGACATTGCCTCCTTACTCATTTCATGTTCCAAAAATAGTTTTTCTCCGTCGGTTCCTATGGCGGTCTATACTGATGGCTCTAAAACGGAGCACAGGGTCGCGGCTGCCTTCTGTGTTCTTAAAAACAATAAATGCATCCATCGGTGGGCATGCAGACTCGAAGATTATAACTCAGTCTTCCAAGCGGAACTTTTCGCAATAGAAAAGGCCCCGGAGTGGATCATAGCCCAACATGATTCAATCAAAAATTCCATATCTTTAGCGATAGTCTATCGGGTCTAG
The DNA here is from genome assembly GCA_963930645.1 of Salticus scenicus. Classification (NCBI taxonomy): domain Eukaryota; kingdom Metazoa; phylum Arthropoda; class Arachnida; order Araneae; family Salticidae; genus Salticus; species Salticus scenicus. The sequence continues at coordinate 38,437,961 of OZ005657.1, read as the reverse complement.
TCAGGCCATAGTTCGTCATAGGGCCAGACACCCTAAAGTTATTAAAATAAAGCAACTCTTAAAAGATTTAAATTTCCTAACGTCCCTGGCACACGTTTCTGCCCATAGGGGTGTGTTCGGTAATGAATTGGCAGACTCCTTAGCAAAGGGTGCAACGGAGAATAATAGCATAGACTATTCTCTTCTTGCACCTCCTTCGTACATTAAAAGTACACTAAAACTCTCAATGCTTCGGGAATGGCAGGCCTGGTGGGAGGACTCAGAAAATTGAAGATATACCTTTTCCTTGATCCCGCATGCGACCGCAAATGATTGGTCACTCTCTCCTGAGTCTGCTGCCTTCCTATCGAGTCACGGGCCATTTCCAAAGTACCTACACAGATTCCACTGCCGACGCACGCCCCCATGCTCTTGCGGAGAGAAGGGCACACCAGAACATTACTACTACAGTTGCCCTCTTACAAGTCTATACCATATTAGAAATCCCTTGCCAAGACCCGAGGGCTGGCTGAAAAACATTGTTACGCGTCCTTCCCTCCTAAATAAATTGAAAAGAATATACTATTTGTTGATAGACATCTCAAATAGAACTAATTAATGGAGTTAAAATTTAATTCTCACACCATCGTCCACTGTCGGCCCTAGGCTAAGGCCTGGCGATTTATGTTTTTTTTTATTTTTTTTTTTTTTTTTTTTTAATAAACTGCGAGTAGTCCCCTTAGAAGCGCTCAACATCACTCCAAGAGTGCTGAGCGGGGGCTGCTCCCTGTTAAAATATGCTTGATTTGGATATTTTTTGTGATCACTCTAATTCATTTCAGCCGATAATTTTTTCACTTTCTGGTGTTTTAGGAAGAGTAGAATCACATTTTTTTTTTTTTTCAATATTTTCTGAAGACAACACCTTTTGAATGTTTCCTTGTTAGACACAAAAGAACGTGTAACCACCCTCCGAGCAAAGTTTTCCTCTGCCTGAAAATTTGTTTCACGCCCTTGCCTGTAGATAGAAAAATTTATACTTTCGATTTTGTCATTCCAAATAGTTTCATAGAAAAATCCCGGTTAATACAATACGCATTATTGCATAAGGAATATATTGATTTTCGTGAGTGTCAAATTAATTTTTTTTTTTTTTTTTTTTTTTTATCGCTGCATCCTCTTCATAATATTGTGTGTGTTTTCATGTAATCAATTTCTTAGTTCATTGAAAGAGGACATTAAAAGTTAAAGTTCACATTGTCGCCGAAACGTCAGTGGAGACTTCAATGTTGAGACTCAAAAAGATTTTGGTTTCTGTCTGTCTGTATGTATGTCTCGTGACAGAAAGTGCAAAAATCACCCTATTGACTTACAAATTGCTGTACATGTTCACGATTTACACGGAATTAGTTGTATGGGTGCATATTCTGTTTGTGGTTACTGTACAGGGGGAGACCAAAGTTTTTCTTATCATTACGGCCTATGGACAGAATGTCTCTGTACCGCGATAGCGGTCTCAAAAATCATTTGATTAAAATGTAAACATGTATACATGTTCACACACGATACAGAAATAGCTGTACAGTTTTTGGCGTAATGCCAAGATTTACTTCCAAATCCGGGTTCAAGGATCCCAAGATCAATTTTTGGATTCGAATAAATGTTTTTTAATGCGTAGGATATCTCACTATTTAAGAAAGATTCCATTTGAAAAATACTATGGATACAACAAACCCTTACTGGTTTGACAATTAAATAACACTACACAACAAATTTCACACTTTTGATTTTATCTGAGGTCTCACTATGTGACTATTATTTCTTACTATTTATTTTTATTACACAATAAAAATACATATATAAAAATTTTCCAGCACGTCTCAGTTTCCAGATATAAACAAATCTCAAAAATTAGGATTTTCTTACAAATTTAAGCATTCATTTCGACTTTTATTGAAGTTTTGATTGAAAAGGCAAAGTTTTTTTTTTTTTTTTTTTTTTTTTTACTTGCATTCCTCTTGTAATGGGATCCAGGTATATCTCTGACAATTCTCCAACAGTAATCTGTGAGCATAGGCTCCCATCTTCCTTGGTAACACTTTTCGAATGTAGCGATGTCTTGATGAAAACATTCCTCATGTTCATCGATTACTGAACCCATATTTTCGAGAAAAAACTCAAATGTGAATGAAGAAAATGCAATTTTAATGACATCGCATTTTATGGTAACAGTTCAACAACGTTTTATTTTTTCTCGAAAGTCAACTGATTTGTTGTTACCAAGGAAATTTTTTGTTACGTCAATGAAAGCGTTTCTTGCTTGTTTTTCAATATGGTTAAGGGTAGATGTAAAAGACGATTCTTCAATCAACTTTCTAATGTCCGGACCTACGAATACACACTTTTTTAAGTTTTGCCTCACGAAACTTGGGAAACTTTTGCTTGAGAAATTGAAATGCGGGACCATCTTCACTTAGGCAATTCACAAAAGCTTTTATGAGCCCCAATTTGATGAGTAAGGGCGGCAAAATAATTTTATTTGATTCGATGACCAAAGATTCAAATTTTATCTTTTTTTGTCCCGGTACATGAGATTGACGTAGTGGCCAATTTTCTTTTATAAAATGTTGTGATCGCGCTCGGCTATCCCACTCGCAAAGAAAGCAGCAATATTTTGTATAACCGGACTTCAAGCCAGTTAACAAAATCACTTTAAGATCTGTACAAATCAGCCATTTATGTTCTTTGTATTTTATTTTTTCTAATACAAGTTTCATAACGTCATATGTTTCTTTCAGATTAGCACTATAGGCAAGCGGTAAAGATGTCAACTTATTTCCATTGTGCAGTAAGATAGCTTTTAAGCTCATTTTCGATGTATTAATAAATAAGTGCCATTCTATGGCAACATGATCATGATCAAGTTGCAACATTAATCCATTCACATCATTGCAGAAAACTACACCATTTTCTTTGGAAAAGTATGGAACAAGTGAACTATGTCTCTTTCGATAAAAAGTTACCTTCACATCTGGCTCGCACAGATTTCATCGCTTTAATATTGAAGTCAATAGTTCTCTTTATCAATGGGCAAATTCAAATCTCTTATCAGGTAATTGAGTTTGGTTTGATTCACAAAGAGTGGTTTCGATGCATCTTCATGTATAAATTCCGGATCATTTTCACTGTCTACTGAAATAGAGTTACTTTCTGTTGCCATTAAACATTGAACTGGGACCTCAGGAACTGGTAAATCGTCGGAATGTGGCTGAGATTTTATTACTGATGACACATCGGCATACTTAATATTTCGTTTAGATTTTTCGGAAAACCCCTTTCATTGCGTTAGACAGAAATAACAATCCACTGTATGATTCGTTGGTTCAGTCCATATCATTGGTGTACCAAATGGCATTTTCTTAACTCTTCCAGTGTACCAACCATTGAGATTCGTATAAAATCTTAAACAGCACACTTTAGGAACCCAAGGTTTATCTTGATTTTTTACGTCACGGTTAAAATAAGCAAGATAACATTGTTTAATTAAGTCAGAAAATGGCTTTTTTTTCCGATTTTGACGTAAACTCGCCACAAATATAGCAAAATAAATCAGGACTATTGACACAGACGCGTGACATTTTAAAGATTAGAAATTAAACTAACCCACGCTTTGTTTCAATTAAACTTTTATTTTCGAAGTAAATGCATTTTTAACGCCAAATGAATGCCAAAAAACTAAAAGTCTTTTTTTTTTTTTTTCGTTTCTAGATGTGATAGGAAAATGAATGCCTGTAGCTATTCATTATTAGACTACCTCATTATGAAATGATATAAACCGATTCAGATAATTTTTTAATGTTGAGTAGTGTAAGGTTTTCTGAAGACTAAATTAAAGAGCATGGTCGAAAACTTAGGGTAGGATGAAAATTTTCTCGAACCCCCCCCCCCCCCGACACACACACACCACCACCACCCAATGGAGCAAGAGACCCTAGAAGTTTTAGATGTTTCCATAAAAACTAACAAAACAACAACAGACTGCGAAAAAGCGTGGTACATTGGTAGCATGATTGGCTTGAGAAACAAGGGTATTGCATTCGAGTCCCGAAGAGGTCTCTTTTTTTTTTCAAGCGAATTTTTTTTTTTAACTTTTAATTAAATTAAGTTATTAATTTAAGAGAAAATATTTATTATATAAAGATTTCTTCTTTATGAGTGTAGCAATTAATAAAATATCAAACAGGCATTTAAAACCATATGTTTATTTAATTACAAAAAAGAAAATTGTGTTTGAATTTAGAAATTTGTCAAAGTCATTTCTTATCATAATGACTATGATAAGAAGTAAAATAATAATGAAAGCATGAGCGTTTTTAACAAGGGGCACAAAATATAAAATAAAATTTATCACAATTAATTGCTTTACAATCTTGTTCACAGTCAAATGTTGTTATTACGAAATCTTTTGGAGAATATTTGGCTCTTCGTTGAGATCTAGATATGTAAAATTTCCATTTGCCCAGATTTTGGAATTTTTGAGATGTAAACTTATCACAAATTAGTGAAAATATTTTGAGAAAACTTGTCGTCGTGTTGAATTTTATTGTCAGTTCCTCCAAGAACACGAAATTTGACAGTTGTTTAATAAAATATTTGAAATAAAAGTTTAAATGTAACGTTGAATGGTTGAGCAACAGCTGTGTTGTCCATTCACGATTTTGTTGTCCATTCACGATTGCATGAATAATAAATAACAGAATTAAGAGCAGACTAGGAGCTCTTGCTATTAGTAGTGCTGACAAAAAATGCTAATTAAAAATTTACATAAAATACTAGCACAAATCATTAACGAAATTTTATCGATATACAATATAAAATTATCTCATTTAATTTAACCATTTATTTGAAATTTAAAATATTAAAAAATATTTTCAGTTTTAAATAATGTTTCAAAATTTGATGCAGGCGAGGATCGAGCTCAAGACCGTCCTTTCTCAAGCCTAATACGCTGCCACAGCACTGTGGTTTCTCGCGCTTTCGTTCTGTTTGTTGGTTTTGATAGAAGCAGCTAAAACTTCTAGGGTCATATCTTGCCCCATAGGGGTTTGTTGCAAAAAATTTGCACTCTACCCTATGTTTTCGATCACGCTCTTTAATTGAAGCTTGGTTTGGTTTCAATAGGAAATTCAATTATTCATACTTCCCTTGTAAGTATGCACGCAAAATGTGCAGGCCATATACTTGAAAAATAAAAGTGTTGGAATGTCGTTTATTTTTTCAATGTATCAAATCTTTATTTGAGGTTAAGTATAATAGATTCTCTAATATCACTACATTTTTTTTTTTTTTTTTCAATAAATTCTAATTTTTCTAAGTTTTAATTTTACTAAATTTTATATTTTTATAAACGGATAGTTAATGTAAAGATGGAGTTTAGATTAAGAAAAAAATATTCTTACTTAAATTATAATTTTAATTAACTTAATAATAAAAAAAAAAGCATACTGTAAATTAAATCTGTTAAAAGGTACGAAAATTTTTCAGTTGACTTTTAAAAACATGCCAGATGCTAAAAGAAAGGTTTTTTTTTCGTATATATATATCATTGGCAGGTTTTGCCTTCTTCCTTTTTCACTATTTGTAAAAGAATAAAAAAAAAATACTATATTTTTATACCATTTTATAAATAATAAATATAAAAAGAAATCCATAGAAATTGCTCAAAAACTCACATAGGATCCTTTTTCTAATTAAACATCAATACCGTAATCATCAATGTATAAGCTGCATACAACACAGGGTGAAGTAAGGTAAATGAAACAATATTCTGGCATAGTTCGAACTGGATCTCAAATTGCTCAGTAGATATTATGCTTACACTTCTGAAAATGTTTACGCATAGACTACAACTAATTGGCTTTTTAAAAATATAACTTTTTATAATTTAACAATAAGCCACTTCAAGGAAAAAAATGCATATGAAATTTTTTGTAATTCTTGGTTCTACTATCTCCATGGTTTGAAGTAAGTGGAACCTCGGCCTACTGTATCCATATACAGTATATTAAGAGATATGCAAGTCATAAGTTTCCAGATAGCGAAAACTTTCATGAATCTGGAACTACAGGTGAATGAAAAACTCCAGTAGGGCTGGATTATTTATCAATATATCCCCAAGTATCGATATTTTTTTAATATCCCGATAACAATATTTAAGATCTAGCTCCGCCGATATATCCCTTTAACGATATTACCTAGTGCGCACCCGAGTGAACGAAACTCGAGCGAACGAAACCCGATCAGCCAACATACAACAGCGCACGAGACCCGAAGAAAAAAAGCGCCGAAGCCGAATATCTTATTCTAATATCCATTCTCTACTTTCCTCTAATTACTCACTGATAAACTAGAAAAAATAACCCCACGCCAAACGATCTCTATTGCAATACATATACAGTGCGTATCGAAAAGATAGGTCCACCCGCATTTTTCAAAATTTCGACTCTTAATTGAGAATAAGAATCACTTTTTGGTAGAGATAATTAATCAGTAATTGTTATAACTATTTATGAAGAAATTTCTTAAAAATAAATAATTCCTTTTTATTTTATGCAAATTTTCATTTTCAGACCGTTTCGAAAAGATAGGTCCGCCTTCAGAAATTTTGCACCAATCACGTTTATTTCCAAAAAATTTGCATAAATATCATTGCTTAGTCTTACTGCGGGATTATGCTGGCTGCTATGGAGGTATTTAAACAGATTTGAACATCACATTGTAATCAAACGAAATGGGTCGTCGTTGCAGTCTTTCGCTGGTTGAGCAGGGGAAAATTGATGCATTTAAAACGTGTGGAAAGTCGAATAGAAAAATAGGTAAACTTTAAACAGATCACATAATGTTGTAAACAATTATTTGCGACTTAGACATGCTTATGGCAGTAAAAAAATCATCTGGCCGCCCATCAAAAGTGACACCCCGACAAAGAAGGACTATCGTAAAGGAGTTAAAATTTGGAAATATGAGCTTATCTACTGTGGCCAGACAACAAAACCCTCCAATATCAAAATCTACAGTCCATAGAGTGGTAAAGAAGTTCGGCAATATAGTTTACGTGAAGAGGAAAGCGGCTCCGAAATTGATTAAAAGCACAAAGAAAAGAGATTGAAATTTTCACATGAAGTCATATCCTGGAAACAAGATTGGCATCGTGTGATATTCAGTGATGAAAAAAAAAATTCAACCTGGATGGTCCAGATGGCTGGCAATACTACTAGAACGATCTGCGTAACGATAGACAGATATTCTCGAAGAGGCAAGCTGGTGGTGGTTCCGTTATGTATGGGCCGGATTCGAAGGTGCAGGAAAAACTGATACAGTATTTGTAGACAATCGTTTGAATGCTGCAGGCTATCAACAGCTGCTTGAACAATATTTTCTTCCACAAGCAGAGCACATTGGGGGCCCATTCTTCATGTTCCAACAGGACAAAGCTCCTGTGCACACTGCAAAGTCCACTTTCGAATGGTTTCTGGATAATGGTGTACATGTTATGGATTAGCTACCTTGCAGCCCCGACCTGAATCCGGTAGAAAACATGTGGGGTATACTCGCAATAGCGGTGTATGCAGGCGAAAGGCAGTACAACAGTACTGCAGACTTGAAAATGGCTATTTCCTCCGAATGGTCAAAAATCGAGAAAAAGTGTTTACAAAAACTTGTAAAAACCATGCCGAATAGGATTTATGAGCTTATTCTGAAACAAGGTGGAAAAATTTCTTATTAATTCAACATTAATTTGATGCTTGGTTCAGTGGACCTATCTTTTTGAAACAGCTTTTTCATGTAATTTTTGTTTTCCTTATTATTCCTATTATTTTTATATTATTCATGTATCATTTTACATTGAATGAAGTAATGTAGTTTATAAAGTAGTACTTTGTACACAATAAAACTTTTTTTACCAACATAACTTCCGTTTTTACTGGTGGTCCTATCATTTCGACACGCACTGTACTTCCTCATCCTTCATAACGTCAAATCTAAACATCACTGCTTTAAAAAGGCCACCGCATAATGAAAAAATAAACCAGTATTTATTGAAAGTCATCTGCTTTGATTATCGTGTGAATAAGCTGACTTCGTTCAAGGTCACGGTTCTACCCCTTCAGAAGAAAAAGTCAGCCACAGATATACTCCAATATCACAATCCATTCACTATTAATGCGTATTCATACCTGTAATCAGCAGGTGTGTTTACTAGGAAAGACATTTGATGTTAGTCGAAACGATATATCCCTATCCGAGATATCTACTATGGGTTCCGATCTATCACACTATATTGACTTCCCACTCTACATTCATGCATATCGTAGGTGATGAAAAACCACAGACAAGGGATACAAAAACAAACGCTCATTATGGCGAATGAAAACGATATATTTTGTTTTAGCTCCTTTCCTGCTATTGGTTCATTGATATCGGTCTATTTCAAAGTGTCGATATTTTCTGGCCAATGACATGCGAGCATCAACATGCATTTAACAAAGATCATAAAAGCCGAACAATATTTTCTACTGAAAGAGTTTCTACTAGAATGTTTCTACTAGAATGATATCTACTAGAAGAGTTTTTTTTGCAAATTTTCAATAATTTTCAAAATTTTCAATAATAAAAAACTTCTGAAAATATTAGCAATTATAGAATGTAATTTTTTAAATATTATTTTATTATTATTAAATATTTCGATAAAATATTTTTTTTATTAAGGCTGTACATCAGTCAGATAGCTCCCTTTCTCCTTTCCCATGTTATCTAATGGGATTTTCGTTGCTTCGTTTTATAAAAATATCTCATTCAAAAATGAAGTTTTTCAAATTCTGTTTTTTGAATATTACTCTTTGAACGGGTCGCCTTTTAGCTTAGTGAGCAATTTTTCGAAAAAATTAATTTAAATATTTTATTTCAATAAGTAAATTATGGACTCTAAGTGTGGATCTCTAAGTAAAATATTTATATATATATATATATATATATATATATATATTTTTTTTTTTTTTCGAAAAATTGCTCACTAAGCTAAAAGACGACGTGTTCAAAGAGTAATATTCAAAAAACAGAATTCAAAAAAGTTCATTTTTGAATAAAATATTTTTGTAAAACGAAGCGACAAAAATCCCATTGGATAACATGGGAAGGGAGAAAGGGTGCTATCTAACTGATGTAAAATAAAGTTTTATCTTCAGTAATTTTACAGTGACAGTTTCTTTATAGAATTATATAATATTGAATAGTTTATTACTTTTTTTTTTTATGTAGCATTTATTTATTCTCTTTTCATTTATTTATTTATTTATTTTTAAAGCCGTACATGTTAAATAAAATTGGTTTAAATGCAAAATGAGTTACTTTAAGTAACAAAATGCAACTTTAACATAATTTTGTTTAAATAATATAATTTTTATACTGACAATGTATACATACACACACACACACACACACACACATATATATATATAATATGTAATTCAAATTTCAATTATTGTGAAAATATTACGAATGTGAATTGAACATATATATTTAAAAGATATTGTAATGATTTGGTAAGAGGATACAAAAATAGAAATGACAAGTAACTGACATTTAGGATGCATATAAGAGTTTTAAGTAAAAAATATTACTCTCAACGACCAAAAAAGGTGTATTCAATGGCAATTCTGAACTATTTATAATGGCAATTCTGAAATGTTTAAAATGATTTTCATTTTTATTTGACACCTACATCTTAAGACAATTTTTCTTAAGCTTTATTTTTAGTAGAATTATGAATTTTGATATTCTTGGTACAAATAAAACACAGATCACATATTAGCTGTGTTAAAATATGATTTTAAAATAATTAAAGCTTAAAATGGGAAGAATAGAGGATAAACTATACAGATGTATGCTAAAAAGCAATAGTGTAAGTTATAAGAAACACAAAACATGAATTCACTTTTTATGCTTTTATCTTTTTTTTTAATGATAAAAATATGGTAATACCAGAAAATACATGGAAAACACTCTATACTTGTATACTTTAAAATTCGTGGGCATATGTCTTTAAAAAATGACAAATGTCTATTTTTTCCTGTCTTGAAAGATATATAGCAATATATCACTAATATCGATATTAACTTGGTGATATATCGCGATATTTAATTTCTGATATCGTCCAGCACTACTCCAGATACAGTTTCAAATTCATTTTTCTTTCTTTTCTTTTCTTTTCTTCTTTCTTTTCTATTTTTTCTTTTTCTTTTTTTTTAACTATATCTATCAACTTACTTAATATTTAAACTTTTTTTATATATTGAATCCAGCGGGCTTTACCTACACCGTTGCTAACTATATTTAAAAGCATTTTGAAAATTGCACATTACTTACTGACATAAAACCTTAAAAATATTTAAAAATAATCTGGTGTGTCACTCACACGACTTTCTCTTACCCTGAAAATTAATACTATAAATGCAGGTTGGAGTTTAAGAGGTAAGATAACGAGTACTGCAATGCAAACCTATATTAAACAATTCAAATGAGGCTTCGGAAGAGTTTTATATGATAATTAGTTCTGTGTGAGGGGGGCTACCGCCCCCCTCAACCCCCCGTTTCATTAATGCACCTACATTTATATAGAATTTAATTCGGTTATTAAAAAATAATTCTGTTTAAAATAAATAATTTATTTAAATTATTATTTAAAAAAATTATCTTTTATGATAATGCAGACGATTTCCATATTAGAGAAGTAGTATAACAGCAAATATCCAAAAAAAGTCCGATTTATTCTCAATATTAAAAAAAAAAAAAAAAAAAAAAAAGAAAAAAACGATTTTTTTTTCTAAGTTTTTTTTTTTTTTTTTTTTTTTTCGTTAAATGTAAAAAAAATCCATAACTTTGTTATAAATTATCGCAGATCGATGGTTCAACCAATCGTTTTAAAGGTATTGGCGAGCTCTTTTGAAAGATACCCATCATGAAAATTTACTCCCCTCGAGGGGGGACTTCCCCGCCAGGGGGGGAGGCGAGGCTCCTGCATGCATAATTTTTTTTTCCCAGTTAACTATCTCTATTACAAAAAATATATATTCGTTTCATTTGGTTTAGTGCAGTCTATAGACGTTAAACTCTACTTACCTGCAATTTCCCCCATAGACGTAATGTATTAGAATTCGCTTGATTGACCCTGTACACGAACCATTTGCTTGATCTTAACGAAAAGCTTACTGTAGCATCCGTATATGATACACATTTAGAATACCGAGTTTGAACTTTCTGCCATAATTTGTTTTTAGATATGCTGATAACAGACACACACACACACACACACACACACACACACACAGACACACACACACACACACAGACATACACACAGACCATTCGCTAAAAACATGATTTTCTTATTCAGGGGACCTCGAAACATGTAAATATAACAAAATCTCGCATTCGAAAATTTGACCCAAAAACAATACTTTCTCTACCTTATGGGTAAGAGAAAGTAAAAAAAATCTATTAAATATGAAAATAGTAATTATTTCGTAATAATAACAAAGCAACTGATTATAAAAATTGCATTTTTCATAAATTAGTCAAATGTAACTTACTGATTAAAATTTATCCCACTTCCTTTCATATATTTTTTATGCTGCTATTAGACACAAAAAAATTTCACACAGCTTTTATTTGAGCCAATGTTAGCTCCAATTTCTGGTGGCTGAAATTTGAAAGAGGGTTGCAAAAGTTGAGTCAAAGATCGTTCAAAAAACAGATTTTCAAGCTTTTCAGTACAAGTTATCTCTCTTTCTGGGGCCTACGGTAAGTCTTCGCGTAGAATTAAAAGAACAATGAATGACTTCCCGCCGCCGATTCCGTCTTTTCTGGGCATGTATAAAGAGCTATATTCTCATTGGTTTATCATCGAAGGAGAAATTGCTCGTTCGACAACTTTTTATGACTAGTCAGAAAAAATTATTCGTACTACCAACTCCTATTACACTAGGCGTTGAGGCGATTTGAACCAACAAAATATGCTCAAATTAACAACCGGCTCAAACAAAATCGTTGTGTGTAATAGGAGCATTAGAACAATTAAAAGCCACGCAACATTTCAGTATTTTCAAAATTCAACATTCTATTACCGAGTTTCAGTACCTACTAATGGCTGATGCCAAAACTTTTTTTCGGAATCAAAAATCTTTTGTCGATAGCATGGGGATGATAGATAAATTACTATATCTATGATTGCAGTATGAATTAAGGCGGTAGCCTAAGTTAGAGTAAATTTACCATCCATGATCAAGTTTTCTTTAGATTTTAATTCGTTTTTACGAGAGTTTTGCAAGAAACAACGCGCACCTCCAGTCTACATGTTGAGAGACAAGTTGAGAGAGTTAGGATTCTCTAAGCCACATAAACATTGTCAGATTTTTTTTTTTTTTTTTTTTTTTTTTTTTTTATTATGGAGTTAGCGATTTAACTAAAGGCATACTGAATTATTGCAGTGTGTTAGGTTCAATCGTGTTTTAGAGAAGGAGTGTGACATTGCATTCATAAAATGTATTACTGGTTTGAGAAAGGGTGGTGTTGGAATGGTGTAGGGTGTAGGGATTAAGACCGATAGAAAATAATAAGAATCTACGCCTAGATTGATAAGCCTTTTTAAGGGAGTTAGTTCACAGTTCGTATTTACGTAAGTTTCGGAGAAAACCCTGATAAACACCAAACAACTAGGTCGACGAGCCTGACCTAGGTTCGAACGCGACATCTCCTGTTTGGGAATTAGAAAGGTTGGTTGGTTGTAGGATTTAAGGCCGATTGACTCCTGATGTGTCCTAGGCCTAGAGGGGGAATGCCCTCCGTGGGGGTCTTTCTAAGGGATCCTAGCCCGTATTTACGCAAGTTTCGGAGGAAACCACGGAAAACTCCGAACGGCTAGGTCGATGAGCGCGACCTGGGATCGAACCCGGCACCTCCCATCTACCAGCTTTGAGCGCAGAACCGCTCGGCCGCTGGTGGGCGGGAATTAGAAAGGAATTGTTAGATTTTAATACCGAACGTCAAATCTAGGGACACAGGTCTGGGGAAATGTTCTACGTAGGGGTCTTTGTAAGGTATCCCTGTTTTCACGCGGGTTTTGGAGAAAACCACAGAAAACTCCGAATTACTAGACTTGCGAGCACTATCTGGGTTCGAAACCAGTACCTCCTGTTTAAAAGCTTTGATAATAGAACTTCTTTATGACGTTTGAGAAGGAAAAGATGCAATTTGATTTTTACATCTCTCTCTCGCACAAACTTTGAAATTCTGTATGCTGTTCCAGTGTAACTAAAAATTATATTTTCTCTCCTTTTTGTGTTTTTTATAAGCAATTTTCCCTCATGGACCTGATTTAGATACAAAAATTAGACAAATAATAATAGTAGAATTATGGTAATAAAATTTATTATTATTTTTTTTATTTTTTATTTTAAACTCTCTCTTTCTTTTTTTTAAATACTTTTATTCAGATATATCTTAAATTATAATGTTTAATGAGTCAAGTACTTCAATTTCCATGATAATCAGTGATTTCTGCTTCAAATAAATCATGATTATTTATTTATAAAAGTTTGAGCGATGTATTAATGTCTATTTTGGTGCTGCCATCTGTCGAAATTTATAAAATACAAAGTTAGTTGAAGAAGTTTCGATTTCAAAAGTAAAAAAAAACCTCTACTGAGAGCATTCCACCCAGGCCTAGGATCAGGATCCACATGCAGTCAATCGAAATCTGCCAAATACACCTTTGTATTCGTATAGACTTCAACAGACATGTAAATTAAAACTTCATGCGATAAAGATAGTAGAAGGACATTTTGAAACAAATATATTTTGTAGTACCTGTTATTTTAATTTCATATTTTTATATGCTAAATTATTTAAGTGAACTTGTAGGGTCATTTAAATTAAGTAATATTAGTAATATCAATTATTAGCTAAAGGTGTGTGCATTTTAATTATATCAACAGTTGTGCACGTTAATTAAGAGTTTGTCTCAAAGAATTTTTTTCTTATTTAGGTTATTGGTGTTGGTATTAGAATTAAGGTCGATTAACTGCACTTGGGTCCTAGGCCTGAGGGAGAGTGCCTTCCATGGGGGGGGGGTCTTTCTTATTTAGGGAGATGCACACTCATTAAGAGGCTCCGAATTTCGCATGATTATCTATAGCGAAATAGAAATTATTTCGAATTTAAATCCTCATCTGTCAGTTTTCTGAAATAAAAACGATCCTATGACAAATAAATTAAAATTATATTATAACAGAACTGAATAATCTCAATAAGTGTTCAAAATATCATTTATATATAATGAGAACTTTAAGAATCTTTAAAAATATAAATATAAACTTGCATTTAAGGCTTGATATTCATCGTTTTTTTCTTAACATAATTTAAGATATTATTCCTACTTTTAGTTTCGGGTGATAAATTTAATCTGTATCAGCATATTCGTAAAAAACGACGATGAAAATTAAATCGCTGTTTCGGTTTTAGAAGGTGCTGCCCTCTACATCTTCTAGTTTGCTTTCATGAAACATAACATATTAAAGCTTTTTTTAATTTAATTGTTAGGAAACATTTTTAAACACAAAAAACTTTAAGTACAATTTTTCCTTTATGTTTGTATAAAAGAAATTAAGAGGAAAAGTTAGCAGCTGTCCAGTAACTTTTGAATTTTTCATTACTTCGTTTATTTTACATATTTCATACATTCAAGAATTTCCTATGCTCGATTTTTAATTTTTTTCCAATAAATTTTTCTATCGCTGAATGTTTAAATATTACTGTTCAAAACAAACCTAAAAACCTTATTCCATTAACCTCTGTATAAAAACTTCTCTTGGTGAAAGCAATGATATATTTCATAACAAGTTGTCATTTAAGTTTTAGATTGTATACTATTACTTTTTCTACATACCGACGAAGTGTATTTTTTAAAGTAAATTAATATAAAACTTCATAAGGAAAAAAAAAATTTTAACTTTGTAAAATCATTTTAAGATATTATTAACTGTTCATTTAATTTTTTTAATTATTGCATCATCCACTGATAGATTCCTTAGGAATGTCCAAAGACTCCAATCATGGTGGCTGAGGATTCGATTCCTCATCTAGAAAATCTCATCTGGATATTTCAGTTAGTGCTTCCAGCTCTTCGAGGCGTAATTTTATCCTATGCTATCTTTCCAATAAAAACTGAAAAAAAAAAAAAAAAAAAAAAAAAAAACATTGTATGGATTGAAAAATATGTAAGGATCATTCGAGACAACTGTATTAGCAACTATTAATCTCAAATGATATGTCAAATCAAATTAAAATTATATCTACTGTATGTGTTTCTTGTGCTAGGAAATGGGCTTATTATTGTTATAGGTAATAAGGCCGACTGACAGCGTGAAGCTCCTAGGCCTGAATGCAGTGCCTTTCGGGGGAGGGGGGGGGGTCTTTCTAAAGTGTCCTTGCCCGCATTCAAGCGAGTTTCGAAGAAAATCGCAGAAAACCCCGAACGCCTACGTCGACAAGCGTGACCTGGGTTCGAATCCGGCACTTCCTGTTTACTGACTTTAAAGACAAAACCTCTAGGACACTGGCTGGGCTGGTAGGACATGTTTTCCTGCGCCCCTGTAAAAAAAGTAGCAGTCTTTCGAAACACGCTACGTTCTAAACTTTGATGACATTTGCCATAAGTGTTGTTTCTGCTATCGTATTCATTCATGTAAAGACATCTAGCAAAATTTTATGTTTCTGTATTGTTAATTTTTTTAATTAAATGCAGCAGTTGTTTAAAATAAGAAAAGGTAGCTCATATTATTTACAGTACATATATAACATGCGCATTTAACGATGTTTTAATGTGGTTCTCATGCAACATACGCACACAGTGTTATTATTTATGTTCAGCACCTGAATCATCCGACATCAAAATTGTATTAAATTGAATTTGTTCATTACTGTTTCTCATTTATTGAAAATCAGTATGAAATTTATGCAAGTATTTATCTATAATTTGACTTATTTGTAAAAGTGCACAATACATGTTTGGAAGATTATTATTATTATTATTCTCGACTAGATTTATCGCATTCTCGATAGGCATATTAATAAAGGTAATTGTAATCACTTTCTCTTTTTATGTATAAATTGCCCATCACATACATTTTGACTAATATTCTGCCACAGTAAGCAAATTGAGAAGAAACTCGTACATCTTCAGTTACTGAAATTGTGAAAGTTAAGAATTTCCTCTTACATTATATCTGTACTGATAAGTATAAAGGCTTTAAGTCCAAAAATGTCGATTTTGAGTTAAGTACATAGTCAGACTCAGAAAAAAAATCTCTATCGATTGATATAAAGGATTTAAATCCGTGTCATTTAGTCTTTGAGAAAATCCATTGGTAAAAAAAGATTCAAGTCAGAAATTTAGCATTAATCATTGGTATAAAATATTTAATTCATTTTTTTCCCTTCACTAAATGATGGTTGACAATTACTGAATGGTATAAAGGGTATAAACCAACATAATACCCTTTTCCTAATCTATTCTTCTGATTAGTTTTTAGTTAGTTTAACTTTATTTTTCGTCTCCTGAAAAATCAAGAATATGGACTTAAATCCTTCATACTTATCAGTACAGATATAGTATAAATAATTCTTCATATTTTCTATTTTTAGGCATTAACCACGTTTCAAAATCATTTTGCAATGCAGTGATTATAATCGCAATCATTTCCCCACATATGAAAACAAGAACGAAAAATCATGCGGTACGCACTGATTATTAACACTTTCCAGCTGTAAGTTATTCTTGTATCGTTATGACTTTCAATGTTCTTTGCCTACGTTATCACGCAATGAACAGACAGAAGGACTGAAAGGCATAAAAACAGACTAACTGTATTCATAATCACTTTTAAATATTGTTGGAAAGGGTTAAAAATGGTTAACGCAAAAGAAAATTCAGCCCTGAGATTCTAATTGCAGCCCATTGCAGATTCTAATTGTATCTGAATATTTTAGTGTAGCCCTGTAAATCGAAAGGGTAACCATACCATATTCTATACAAAACAATACTTTAGCATATTAACATAAATGCCAATTTCTTTATCATTTAACAGTAGAAAGTTATTTAAGTATGATTTATAAAATGTCTTTCCTAAAACACAATCCATTGGAATTTTTTTGGGTGTTCCTGTACACAAACCAGCTGTACAGGACCTATTAATGCCACTTTAAATAGGAAATATTCCACAGTGAATTTGAATAACATGTATCAATTTTAAAAATTCTGAAAATATTTAAGGAACTTCAGGGCGGGCAGACAGACAGATAGAAAGAACAACAGTTGGACAGACACATACACAAAACTCATATTCAACGTTAAAAATTGTTAGAAAGTGTTAAAAACGTTTAATGTAAACGGAAATGCAATTCCAGCAAATTTCAAATAATAGCCCTTAATGCAACTGAATATTTTTGTGTGGCCCTGTGAATCTAAATCTAACGCAATCATACTATATTCTATAGAAAGCATTCTTTCGTGCATATGAATAGCATATTTCAATTTTATTAAGATTTGTGCAAAATAAAATGATTAAAGTTTGAATTATAGAAATTACTCTCATAAAACGCAGTGTTTTGGAATACTTTCGGGTGCCCCTGTACACAAACCTGTGGTGATATTTACTCCATTTTCAATGGGGAGCATCCGATAGTGAACTTGAATGACATATTTCAATTTAATTAAGATTTGTGTAAAGTAAAGGTATTAAAATATGGTTTATAGAAATACCTCTCATAGAAAACAATGATTTGGAATACTTTCGGTGTCCCTGTTCACAAACCAGTAGAGGTATTCACTCCATTTTCAATGTGGAACATTCGATAGTGAACTTGAATAACATATTCAATTTCATTAAGATTTGTGTACAATAAATGTATTAAAATATGGCTTATAGAAATACCTCTCATAGAACACAATGCTTTGGAATACTTTTGGTTGTCCCTGTACACAAATCAGTAGAGGCAATCCCTCAATTTTCAATAGAGAACATCCGATAGTGAACTTGAATAACATATATCATTTTCAAGAAATTCCATTAATATTTACGGGAGTTAAAGCGCGGACAGACAGACATACAAACCGAAGTCATTAACTCTTTTCAACCTTGTTAGAAAGTTTTAATAAGAAGAAGAAAAGGGGCAAAGAAAAGATCTTGTAACTACGTTATAAATGTTATCTCTACACAAAACGATATTTTCAATATTATTAACTATATCAGGTAACAATATTGGATTGTTTTATCGGATGACAAGAGGATATTTATTATGGATCTCGTTTATCAAACAATGCACGATTCAATCTTTAGTTCGTGTTGAATGATTTTTCTAAGATAAAAGATAATACTGTCTGCGTTGTAAATAATACAACATAAACATAATAAACATGATTTTAAGAAGTAGGAAATAGATGCAAGAGATTCGTACATTTTGTATTTATGTAGACGTGGAATAACATTTTACAGTATACTTATCAAGAATCCCTGATACGTAGAAATTCTTAATTTCTTTAAAATATTTTGAACATGCAATACTTATGGCGTCAGAAGATTAAACGTGCAGTGCGGAAAATAAATGAATTGCTAGTGAAAGCTTTTGTTCGTAATATGGCAAGCTGTTTGCGTCAATGAAATTTTGTATAGATGTTCTACATTACCAGTACACATTTGTTTTTCTGTGGGATTGCCAATATATTTAGGAATATTTGTCCTAACTTCGAAATTCTTGATGTAATCCCATTTTATTCGATTTTTTTTTCCTTCTTTTTAAATTCGAATTGCCAAACTCAATTTAAATACCTAATTATACATGTTAATATAGTTTTTATATGTAAATATAAATGTCCATATCTCCATTTTAAAAAATCAATTAATTATGAACCGACGTGTATAAGAGAACAGCTTACACACACAAGAAAAAGAAAAGAAACAGAAACAGAAACAAAAACAGAAACAGAAAAGAAAATTTAGAAAAAACAGAAAAGAAAATTTTTCCCTTAAAGGGAAAGTTGTAAATATTGCCATTTATGCTCAACATCTGACTACTAAAGACCGCAGGTATTTTACCTGGTGGAAGAGGGGGTTCAGCCACTTTGTATCTGAATATGATAATAAGATAGATATTTATGTGTGTTAACACTTAAAAATATTAATATTCGCATGATTAATTGATATTTATTATCAAAAACCGTTTAATCTAAACTGTCCAACCCCATAAAATTTGGACTTTTACAAATTATATCAGGCGTATTTAAACGTGCATGTTATCAGTTTTTTTTAAATTACCGGTTATTCTCTTGAACATCAGCTAGTTCATTTTTTATTAAACTATTTACTATTAACTTATTAGCTATCCATTTAAGGTAGTCAAAACATTTTTATCCCGAATCTAGTTTCATTTTACAAACTTAATATGTAAATTATATTAAATAAATAAATAAATAAAAGAGAAATACAATTGCGGGGTTGCATTTAAAATTTTCAAAGATAATATTTAATGTGTAGGACCCCTTATAAAAAATCAATACCATGCCTTTCTATAGATCCTCATATGAAAAAAAAATATTTATGTACTTTTTCAGTTATTGCACACGTTTACTTATTTATTATTTTACTTTTCTCTGTTCCCCTACTTATTTAAAGCTATTTAATGATGAGCCATTTTGAATGGTTGATTAATTAATGATGTTAAATAACTATACTTAGTACGCAAAGGCTAGAAAAATATTGAGCATCCTGTAGAAAGTGGATATTAATTCAAAGCGAGTAAAAGCTAAACATAAAATTGAAACTGGCATCTGACAAATTAATAGTTTACATTTTAAGAACTAGACTAGGGATATTTATCGAGCTGTATTAGAATTGTCGCTATATTTCAATATTCTATTTTCCTAAATACACATAAAATTTTCCGACAGAATTTCATAATAGTGACGGGTAACTAATTGTCCTGAAAAATATTATGAAAACTTTTTGAAATTATCTACAGCTGTAATTTAATTCCGAATATTACATGAGTAAACTTAAATAGTTGGCCGATTTCCATTTTAGTCTGACAAAAATTTTTGCCTATTTAATTACATGTGTTCTTTAAAACTATCAGTTCAAGGTTTTATTTCTTATAGGAAGTTTATTATTCATTTGTGGCGATATTCTAATTAAAAAATTGTTTATTTTATATATATAAAGCATGCTAAATTTAAGGAAATGGTATTTAGAAATAGTCTCTGACATATTAAAGATAGACTTTTCCTTGACTCGGTAGTTAGTTATATTAGAAACTTAATCATTTTTTATGCATTTTTGAATAGCAGATTTTTTTAATGTAGTGCATAGCTGACAACTTTTAAAATTTTAGAATGGAGAAACTTCTTATATTAATTTTCGGAGATTTAAGATCTCGAAGTTCACTATCATAAAATTTTGGTGTAAGGTCTTTCCGAAAATCGGGAAAATCTGACAGCTATGATTATGTATAACATAATGTAGAATAAATTCTTTACTTAAGTGGATTTGAATATGTGAACATCTATCAGATGCAGTACATAATCTACAAAATTAATATTTACATGGTTGCAGAATAATTTTGTAAAACATGAAGTTGAATCGATAAAGCGAATATATATATATTTCATAAAAATACAACATTCCCATTACTCAAAACTTTGCAAAAAAAAAAAAAAAAAGTTAACGAAGCATTTTAATTCCTTCAGAGTTTTTTAATTTTCTTTTTCTTCTAAGTAAAACTAAAACACATTTACAAACTAATTGAACCTTCAAAGTGTTCATTATTTTTAATGCTAACACATTTAATTTCTTTCTTGTAACATGTATACAAAATGAATATAGGAAATATATATTCAGAACAGCGAACATTACATATTTATATACAATTTACAATACAATATGTTTATAGAATAAGCATGTTTTTGAAACAGCGAATATTCCAAGTTTTTAATACCGTTAATCAAGGTGACATAATATTCTAAAAATAGGCTCTAAATTCAGAAAAGTTCAGCTTGTGTAATTTTAAACTCAGTGGCTTTCATTTCAACGGTTTTGAGGTTAACTACACAAAAATTAAACTGACTGGCTAAACAAGATTTTTCTAAGTTTCCAACCATTCGTGTTAAGGGTCGTTCTTTCTTTTCTTTTCATCTTTCTTTTAATTCCCCCCCCCCCCTTTTAAGTTCTATTGAAGACATTTTACATAAGTCTTCATTATCATAAGTGACTAATTCTCTATAATAACATTTAGTCAAGCTATAATTGTGCCTGAAATGATTTACATGCTGAAAATAAATTCATAATGACCGTCGTACAACGTAGCTACAAATCGGTGGAATATTTGCTGAACAAGTATCACATCTGTTTTCAAAAGGTAATTTTGAATGTGTTCAATCAATGAAAAATATAGCAAAATCTTTCTTTTGGTAAATATTGATGGTGATTGTTCCTAAAGAAATTGCAACAATTCGCAAGTATGCCGTGAATAATAATAAAAAAAAAATGTTTTTTAAGATGCGCAGAATGTAAGTTTTACTCCCTTATTAGGTATAATAATTATTTTTCTTATTATTACAATTTTCAGCTGACATAAATAAAAATAAACTGAAGATGTGATTTTATTTTTTCGCTAAATTTGTTGGTTTTCTTTTCTTTATTTATTTATTATTCATGAATGAAGTGTTTCGATAAAATTGTATTCAGGTGCTTTAATTATGTATTTATTTTTAAATTTCAGGTTTGATTAATTCTATTGTTTATTCATTCATTATTATTATTTGAGAAACTTTTAATTTTTCATTTGAATTTTAAAATACTCTTTTAAACTATACATAATGTTTTTCCATTGTTTTTATTTTTTTAGGACGAAAGAACTATTATTTTGAATTGTTGTTATTGTTAAGTTGTTGTTATAGAGTTGTTGTTATTGAAAATTGACTACACTAGGGTCCTAGGCCTGTAGAGGGAATGCCCCCCACGGAGGTTTCTCTAAGGGGTCTTAGCCCGTATTTACGCGAGTTACGAAAAAAAAAATATTGAAACTCTGAACGGTTAGGTCAATCAACGTGACCTAGGATCGAGCCCGGCACTTTCCATCTTCCAGATTTGAGCGCAGACTGTCTATCCCTTTCAGACAGCAAAAAAAGCGTTGTCACCATTTTGCTTTACACCAAGAAGAGAAAAATTACAATAAAACAAATATGCAGAATTTAAATACATTACGAGAGAAAATAATCTCTACATATAACACAAGAAAATGTGTGTGTGTGTGTCTGTTCGTCGCTTCGTAGGACTGCAGAGCTACATAATTTTGCATGGAGGTCCGTTTTGACCTCACCTGATGCACCTCGAGCTCAGATTTCAAAATTTTGATTAGTTTTTAAAATTTAATTTAAAATATATAAATTTTTGAAATGGTCGGCTCTGGTGATAGAAACGTAAATCTAAAACATTTACCCGTGGCCCATTAGCTCAGCTGGTTAGAGCGTCATGCTGTTAACGCGAAGGTCGTGGGTTCGATTCTCCAAAGGCCAATATCTTGTTTTTTGCTTATAATTAATATAAAAGGTATTAATTGATAAAAGGAAATCTTTCGGTATCTTCACAATATCCTAAACCGTATGGATCAGGAAAATGTAACAAAGTTAATCCTAGAGGTGTGTTGGTCGCGTCGTAGGCAAAGGACTGATCGCTGAATTGCAAATTCGTTGCATGGAGACCTCTCCTGATGCACACCGAATCCTGATTTTCGAATTTTTTTTTTTTTAATTCATTAAAATTTTTGACGCTATGTAAATTTTTTTGTTACTGCCATTTGTTGTCATAGAGTGAATCTAATAATCTGTCCAAGAAATGTATGTCCGAAAAGCACTGTTTTTTTTTTTTTTTTTTTTTTTTTTTAAAGAGTTTTGAAATAAATTAATGTTTTTTGAAAATTCTTTTAAATATGGTGTCTAGTAAAGCAGGTAAAGCCTACAAGTAATAATATAAATAAACACACGGTTAATGACGTTGTAAATTTGTTACAATACATTGAATACACAAATTAAAAAATAAATAAATAAATAAATAAAAAATAGACTTTGTGTCTTAAATTAATTCAAAATCATGAAAACTCGAAGTAAATATCGTGGAAATTCAAAAAAGTTATCGTCGATAGAATTAACTGAATTTCAGTTCCTTTCGGGGAAAGAGAAAAAAAAGAGAGAGAGAGCATGATATGGAGTTTTATTAATATACATTTAGAAGTAATGAACATTATGTTACCATAAAATGAATCAAAATAAATCAAAAGGAAAATTTTGAGTAAAGCCTATTGTAGTTTATATTTTGATGACACACAGATTACTTTTTACGGAGTGGTGTTTTTCTTTAATTTTTTTACCATTTTGTTTTCGGGGCAAAACTTTCCCTGAAATTTGTAAAGTATACCATGTCTTTTACGCTCCTGAAGTTTCAAGATATTTTGTCAAGAACTTTTTGAGATATATGACAAAATGTCTGTAATCAAGCATGTCTAGTTATTTGTGAAAAGCTGGTGTATTTATTTGTACATGTTTATTTACTTTTTATGTATCCCAACTTCAAGGCTATATGAAAAATAAATAAATAAATAAACTGATTACTTTTAGTGAGAAATAATACATCGATATGACATTGTCAATTTAGATAATATTTTAATTATATTTGAAACAATTGTTTTATTTTTTTCATTCCATATTTTAACTCATGGCCAATAAATATAATTTTAAAACAACCAATTTCAAAATGACAATTTTAAAAATATAACAACAACATCAAGGAGATTTCCACTGAAAAATAACCATTTTTCTGCGTCATTGTTTCTCTGAGTCATTTTTGTAAACAGACACTCTGTTTTCAAATGTAAATAAACCAGTGTAAATGAAAAAATGTTCCTATTATGTTTATGTTACGGTAAAATATATTATGGTATATTATTTTACTTTGAGTGCTTTCAAGGTTTGATAATATTCAACCTAGATTCACGAAATCATGTTAAATTTGTCGGAAGTGAAGCATGGAGAAGCATATTTCATTTCAAAACAATGTCGAGTTACCCTCACCTGCAACTTCATCTTTCCAATGAGTAATAGTGTAGTGAAATAGTGGCAACATTATTGCATCAACGCTTTTTTTTTTCTTCTGATAATAGATATTTATAACTTGATTTATCACACTGACAATCCTAACGAGTATATTAAATTTTATATAGTTTCTGTTTTGAATATAAAAAGGTTTTCGTAAATGTTTATTGACTGTAAACAATTAATTGCAGTTAAAATTAACATATTATATAGCAAAAAATACATGTATTTAATTTTGAATTTTAGAAAGCATAAATATAGGGAATATGTTTCGTAGGAAAAAAATTTAAATTATAAAAATGATTCAAATATTTTAAATCTAACATCATGTAGGTTCATAATTTTTAGATAAACTAATTTTAAAAGCATATTCCATCCCATCACTATTGTGACAAATGATTGCTTGGGAAAATATACCAAGACTGATTTAACATTTTCATAGCAATAAATTAACAGGTTTTTGTATAATATCACTCTTTCCCAATTCTCAAAATATCGCAATTTGACTACACTTCCCCCAAATAAATAAGTAAATAAAAATAAAACAAAATATCGGAATTGTGTTTGCATAATGCAGGTATAGTGCGGTGTGACGGGGATGATGTAGGTATTAAGGCGGATTGACTAGCGTACCCTGTGTGGAGTTTTTCTTTAAATGGTCTTAGCACGTATTTACACCAGTTTCGGAAAAATCTACGGAAAACTCTGAATGGCTAAGCCGACATGTATTACCTGGGTACTTCTCATTTACCAGCTTCGAGAGCAGAACATCTCGACCACTGATTTCTGCAGCTTCGATAACACAACTTTTACGTCTTATTTTAAATTTCTGATAATTTTTGTCTTCATCATGCATAAATATTAGTTTGTTCGTCATCTTTATGAATTTGTAAATATTATTTTTATGCTAAACGCAATCCTGTGGACATCATTGTGCATGTTACTGAGAATTAATAATAAATTCTTGATTTTCAAATTGTGGATTCTCTTTCAGAGTATTTTTCCTAGAGTCCTGCATCGGGTCGGGTTAACAAATTTTTTTCTCCTGCGGGTCGGGTTCGGGTCGGGTTGACTGAAATTTTTTTTTCTTGTGGGTCGGGTTTAGCTTTCTACGAGTCGGGTCGACTTGAGAACACCTTTCAAAAAATAAATAAATAAATAAATTACAATATAAAGCATAAATTTGTAGACATAATTATAGCTCTTTAACTGATTTTAGACATGTGTCGGAGTTCCGTGTTCCTATACGCGGATATCCACCTGTAAAAAAAAAAAAAAAAAAAAAAAAAAAATCCGTATACGTTTTCTTTTCTTCAACAAATCTAAAACTGATCATCTGTAGAAATTGTATGAAAATTTTAAAGTACTGTATAAATTTTTATTGACTTGAAGAAACACAACATAACCTTGTTTTTACGTTTTGGAAATTTAAGTTATTTCTCAATTTACTTTTTTTTTTTTTTTTTTTTTTTTTAAGATATCTTTATTTTCAATGAATTTTAATCCTCGCTCTTATGTTAACGAAATTTTGAATTTTCTTCCGTTTACATTTGTATATACAGCAAATATACAAGGAATACTTGTTGTGATTTAATTAAAAAAAGTAATGTAAAATAAACACATAAAGGAACAGAATACCATCCAGGCAGATTATATTCTTTATCGTCTTCTCTAGAACAAATAAATAAAGCACCAACCAAAACTGAAACCGGAGGAAGCTAAGTTGCTGATTATGTGAATTTAAAGAGATCAGTGATCCTTAAAAAGCATATGTTTAACTGAAAATCACATACATGCTACACAAATTATTATAGTAAAGTAAACATCCACATCGGACAAAAGCAATGAAGAATAATACATCTTTATTTTTTTTTCCAGACTATAAGTACTAAACAATAAATTGCGAACATTTAAATTGAAGTGCATTTTTTACTTTCTTCTAAATTCAATAGAAAAAAGTAGTGGATTCATAAAAATTTTCGACTTTGAGAGTCTAGAACGTTTTGAGAGGTCTAGAACATGATTTTACCATTTATAGAAAATCTCTGTCTGTCTGTGACAAAAAATTTGTGCCGACTATATCTCCGGAACTACTGTTCAGAATTATATATGAATTTATATGTAGAGGCACCTTAGCCTAAATTAATGCCTATCAATTTTTGTCAACCGATTAACAGGTGGCGCTGCTATGCAGCAATTTTCGAGATTTAAGAGGAGGCTATATCTCAGGTTTTATTAAGTATAATCAAACAAAGCTTGATATGTGAAAAGGCTAGTATGAGAGATTATGATGATCCAATTTGGATTCTTATCGGCCAACAGGTGGCGCTGCTGTACAGCGATTTCGGCAGTTTAAAGGAAGGCTATATCTCAGGAACAACTGCATAAAATTGCATATAAATTTATATGTAGATGCACCTTGACCTAAATTAGTGTCTCAACTTTTGGTGTGAACCGCTCAACAGGTGGCGCTGCTATACGCGATATTTGTAATTTAATGGGAGGCTATATCTCAAGTTCTATTGTGTATAATCAAACAAAACTTGATATGTGAGAAAGCCATAATGAGACATTATGTTGAATCAATCTGGATGCTAATCGGACAATAGGTGGAGCTGCTATACTGCAATATCCCTCGATAATGGGAAGGATATATCTCAACTTCTATGGCATATAACTGTACGAAACCTGATATATGAGATAACCATTATAAAAACGTACTTTTTAAGATGCTATTTATAGGCAATAAAACTGTCTTCTTTGGATATTTAGTGTTAGTTGTCTCTAAGATGAAAATCGTTTCCATTCATCCTGTTAGATAATTTTAAAAAATAATATTTTTAATAAATTATTTGCACTCAGTAAAATATAGGAATGTATAGAAGAAAGTCTTGTGGTGGCCACAACATACTAGTTTTCTCTTGAAGTTCACAACTCACATAAATGGTTAAAAATTATTATTGATCTATTTTTCAGATTTTTTAATTTTTAAATTAAACAATTAGTAATTACATTTCAAATTCTTTTTAAAATAATTTACCAACTGTATGACAATGAAAATTTACCTTATTTTATAATTTAAAAAAGTTTTGTATGATTTTTAGATGAATAAGTAATTTTTATTTAGTTTTCGGGTTGGGCTCGGGTCGGGTGCGGGTCGTAAAAGTTTCTCTACTGCGGGTTCGCGTCGGTTTTCGGGTTGATGAAAAAATTTCTGTCGGGTTCGGGAGTTCGGGTCGGTTTTCGGGTTAATGAAAAATTTTTTGTCGGGTACGGCAGGACTCTAATTTTTCCTGACAGCAATATCCACTTAATTTAATAGAGTTGATATTTATCAAAGCAGCAAAAAATTGCTGCTTGAAAAGAGATTCAGAAACTTTTATCATTTTCTGATTTTGATCAAAAATCAGTATTCCTTTCTTGTTGAATATAATTCATTTGCTCAAATTTACATTTTTAACACTTTTCAACCTTGTTGGAAAGTGTTAAAAGTCCTATTAATAAGTCCTATTAATAGGACTATAAAGTCCTATTAATAGGTCTACCTTTCTATATGTTTGTCTCCGGCTCATATCATCCCTGAATATTTTGAGAATTAAAAAAAAAATTATACACTCAAGTTCCCTATGAAATGTCAATTATTGGTCCTGTACAACTAGTTTGTTTACAGGGACAAAAAAAAAGCCAATGCATTACGTTTTATCACAGAATTTTTTGAAAGCTACATTTAAAAATCTTTCTACTGTAAAAATCATAAAAATATTGAAATGTATTGTTAATATTCTAAAATAGTGTTTTGTATAGATTATGATATGATTAACTTTCTGATTTACAGGGCTACACTAAAATATTCAGAGAGATCAAAAGCTGTAATTATAATCTAATGGCTGCATTTTCATTTGCGTTAAGCCATTTTAACACTTTCCAAAATGCCTAAGAGTGATTTTAAAATCAATTGTTCTATTTGTATATTTTTCAGTCCTTCTGTCTGCTGTGTGATAACGTAGGCAAAGAATATTAAAAGTTATTCGATACAACAATTACGTACAGTTGGAAAGTGTTACTAACCAATGTGTACTGCATGATTTTTCTTTCTTGTTTTATTATAATCAGAATAATTATTGTTATCATTTGTCGCTTCCTTTACTTACAATATATGTGTATTTTAAATCTTAAAATCTATATAAAATTATCAACCAACGGGACAAAAGCTAAAATTTAATAATTAAATTCTAAATCAGCAAGAATATATATACATATATATATATATATATATAGAGAGAGAGACCCGAAGAAGAAAATTATTTATATACCCTTTTAAACATAAAGCATTTATTACAGAATCGGTTTAGTTATTTGAATGATTTCTACTATCTAAATAAAAAATTCTACTCACTCATTGTTACTAAAATTTTATATGCTTAAAGTACAGTCGGTAACAAAAGTGTCCGAACGCTAGCAAAAATTCCTATGTAAAAAAAGTACACTTCATACGGTTTTGTTAAATAAATCCTTGTCGAATCCTGTTCTTAGTCAGTCTAAGAACATGATTCGAGAAGGATTTATTTAACAAAACCGTATGAAGTGTACTTTTTTTACATAGGAATTTTTGCTAGTGTTCGGACACTTTTGTTACCGACTGCATACAGTGTTGAAGAACTATTCTGCAAAGAAAAATATACAACAGACTATTAAAATCAAAGGATTTTGTTAGTATAAAAACAGTAAAAAGCAATGCGTCACAAATTTGATTCACTTTCCCAAATTATGCACATAATTCATTAAGTTAAATTGCTTGTATTTTATTCTTTTCAACAGTCTGTCTGGGGAAAAAAAATGAAACATACAAATATGAATGACATTGGAATGTAATTTTGAAAATAACCTTTTGGAAACTATAAGTCGTTGCAGATTATGGCTAATTTATATAATTTAAAAACTCGACATTTGTTTGGAAATTGTTTAGTCCATCGGAATGTCACTTCCTTAAAAAGTAATATATGTGAGAGCATAGTTGCATCTTATACGCTTTTTTGCTATCAGTAAATTTGATTAGAAATCTTTTATAAATTTCTGTAACAATTTTCACTAATTAAAGGAAAAAAAAAAAAAAATATATATATATATATATATATATATATATATATATATATACAGTCGGCTGCAAAATTATTCGAGCACTAGCAATAATCCTTGCCAAAAAAAAGCACACTTAATACAGCTTTGTTAAATAAATCCTTGTCGAGTCATGTTCTTAATCAGTCTAAGAACATGATTCGACAAGGATTTACTTAGTAAAACCGTCTTAAGTGTACTTTTTAAACATAGGAATTATTGGCTAGTGCTCGAATAATTTTGCAGCCGACTGTATATACAGTCGGTAACAAAAGTGTCCGAACACTAGCAAAAATTCCTATGTAAAAAAAGAACACTTCATACGGTTTTGTTAAATAAATTTTTATCGAATCATGTTCTTAGACTGACTAAGAACAGGATTCGACAAGGATTTATTTAACAAAACCGGATGAAGTGAATTTTTTTTTACATAGGAATTTTTGCTAGTGTTCGGACACTTTTTGTTACCGACTGTATATTTAATCATTTAAAGTGGTATTAGGAGTGGAGTGAAATGGGTTTTACTGCCATTAGTGCTACACTATAGGCAGTTGGCGACGATCTGAGACTCGCTTTCCGCCCCCTAAGAGTGGTACTGAGACATGTCATCGCAATTTTGATCCTCCACGGAGGGAATGGCTACCCTGCTTCGGTGATTCCAAAAGTATATGGGATCAGAACATGGAGGACTTTGCGACCATGACGGAATTTACATGCAACAATCACTATTCATTAATAATGCGACACATTCATTCACAACGCTTTTCGGCCGGCTCGAGTATAGAGCCCGCAATCTTCCACTAACAGTCAGCAGCAAAGGTATCCGAGCACTAGCAAAAATTCATATCTAAAAAAAGTACTCTTAATACTGTTTTATTAAATATATCCTTGTCGAATCATGTTCTTAATCAATCTAAGAACATAATTCGACAAGGATTCATTTAACAAAACAGTATTAAGACTGCTTTTTTTGCATAGGAATTTTTTCTAGTGCTCGGATACTTTTGCTGCCGACTGTACGAGCTTCCAATGTGAGCCGCGGGACACATGCTACCCTCGATTTCATTTCTCGCAGTCGGGGCTTATAATAATAATAATTTAAAAAAATGTATATAGATCAATATGTATATTTGAAAAATATATATCTGACAAATAAAAAAAATGACGATTGCTTTTAAGATTTGATACAATAAAAATTTAAATTGATAATTACGCTGCTCATGTTTTTAGAACTTAGAATATTCTTCTAATTTAGCATCTTGAATAAGAAAGAGATTTTGAAACTGTTTAATTAAACAATGTTATCAGAATAACAAAATTTAAATGCAGATCAATAAAATATTTAAATCGCCTGGGAGTTAATTTGTTAGAAAGTTGTTTTGAGAAGTATGATAAATTTGAAAATGAATTACATATTGCATAAGTTTATTTTTTATTTTAATTATTTCAAATAAAACATAACATTCTTAATATTAAAGAAAAAAATCCTGAAAAGTATATCTGACCAAATTTGTCTAGGGCGGTCGTATGAAAATTTAAAAAAAGGAACTTTTTGAAAATTAAGGGAGAAGAAATTTTTAATAGCGTGGTCATGTTTTGTACCTTATTTTGAAAACTTTCTCACATTAGATTACCCACTTATTGTTGGAGAGAAATTGTTAATTTAAGACATTCTCCAAACTGTATCGTACATTGCGTTAATTACATTAAAGTTACACCCAAGTTCTTTAAATATTTTTAATGGGTCATAAAACTTATCTATCTATTAAGGAGATAACTTCAAATTAAAATAATTTTTCCAAAATAAATAATTCCTTAATTAATAGATATACAAAGAATTTCATTAATAATGCATTTTATTAAATATTTTGGTCTCTCATACAAAACTAATATTTTATTCAATTCAAGTTTAATTTTATTCAACATTACTTTAGGTAGTACTCAGACAAGACTAAATAATAGAATAAATGGGGATAGATACAATTAAATATTTTCTTTTTATTAAAATTTGACTCACCCAGATGAGCATTATAGAGGTTATTCCATCGTAAACGGCAGTAGGATATTTCTACTTCTTTCCTCAAGCAAATCATAGAGGACTTCTATTTAACAATTCTAGGGCACTTAGAGATCCTGGAATAGGGAATACATTTGGAGGCTCCATTCGATAGATTCTGTTCAAAGATGAATCATAGGTGTTTTGGGCTCTTCGGGCTGCTCCTATTTTTTATATCTTGAGATTGAAATTCAAGGACCGTTGATGCCGGAGGAAGCAGTATATCTGGAGAGCTACCGGGAGATTGCACCACCAGGAGATTCCATCACCGTCTCGCCGAAATGTTGACCCCGAAGCCTTCCTCGTACTTCTATAAAAATATACTCTTCTTAAGTCGAGGGCTGAAGGGAGAATCTGTGTGAGCGGCGTGCGGGTGGCCTGTCTTTCCCTAGCCTGGAGTTGTTTTTGCGGTACTCCATTCAAGTTTTAAGAGTCCTATAAATTTTCCTCTTTCCATCTTTGTTCTATAATGTCACTGGGCAGCCAGCTAGTCTAAGAGATCCCTATCTCATTTTTTCCCCTTCTCCTTCAATTTTACAAGCAGCACTTATAAATTTATCTTATTCTTTTTTTAAAGCAAACAACTTTTTTTTTTTTATCAAAATATTTATATACAGATTAATAATTACTTTCCATTATTCTACCACAAAAAATATTTATACACAAATAGCTATATGCTTAAATGAAAAATCATTTCTGTATCTATATATATCTAAATGTGTAATTTAATTACAACACTTATCTCTAATAGGTACGGAATTAAACCACGTTTCTATCTTATGGGAACACCCTATATATTCTATTAGTGGAGTTAATCTAAATTTCCAAAAATGTTTAAAATGACATAGACTATAACATATCCTTTATTCGAATTAACGTGTGTTGCTTTAGTGAATTATATAGTGAATTAGTTTATTAAGTAATTGTACGTGTTTGTATATAAGTCATTAGTGTGATTAAAAAAAATTACGGCAGCTGTGAAACATCTGTGTATGTGTCTTTAGCAAAACTGCCCTATCTCTTTTTGCATAGAAAATTTTACGTTTTCCAGAAAATAATATATTATATTTCAAATAGGTGCAGCTGTTTGGTCTCATTTATGATCTTTCGTCATAACATGCAATGGAGATCTCTAAGACAAAAATTACACATTCAGAGCCTATACAATTTGTGTAGGATCGTTGAGAATGTTATATGCAACACAAAAACAACATTTCTGGTTAATTTTCCTTGGAAAATCTTAAATAAAAAGATTTCTTTCATAGTGTAGTCCAAAACGTAACAAAATCCCGCGTCCAGCAATTTTTATACGCCCTTTCAAAAAATATCAGTATACGCATTAATGACAAGAAACGGGATTAAATGAAACTGCTTTTTGATAATCGCAAAATCAAAATATGTTTCGAAAAAAACACCCTTTTCTTCTCTTCTTAAACTGTTTACATAATTCTTCCAAAATATAAAAGATTTATTGTCTCAAGTGTATAGAAATAATATTCCCTTCAACGATTCAGTTTTCGTAGAATACGTGAGAAATTACGCAGTAAAACGTTGCACAAGTCATTTCGCTTGGCGTATTTCTGCTCGTCAACATGATTCAATGTGAAATGCTGTAAGTCTGAAACAAGACGGTATTATCCGACGTCTTTTCTGTAGCTAATGAGTGTGAAATACGATATCATGCAAAGGATGTCTAATGATGTCCATTCAAATACTTGACTTGAAAGTTTCTAGTCACAGTTCATTTAGAATGTAATCAATAACACCTGCTTTCAAGCTTCCCATAGCAATTAAGGGGGCAAAAGATGATGGAAATTACCAAAATCGATGCAATTAAAAATATTCGTATAGTTATTAAAAATGGACGAAGCTATAGAATATTTTTAAAATAATATCGTTTTACAGTTTCTCGAACATTATTTAAAAGCTTAAAAAAAAAAAAAGGGTTATCAAAGTTTATGAAATAATTACTAAAATGAGTCTTGCAAATTTGTTTTCATCCAATCTTTTTAAACATTTGTATGATTGTAAATCAGTGTATTTGTCACAAAATTGAGCATTCACTTTAAAATCAAAAAAAATATTTATTACCTCATTACGAACACTTGAATTCAGTCCCATGACAAAATTTATAAGGTTTTTGATTTTTGTTTGTTTGTTTGTAATTGATGTTATAATTGAGATATAAAAAATTCAATGCGCAGATGTATTCAGCTACATAAAAAAAAAAAAAAAAAAAAAAAAAACATAGTAAAATATAGGATATTTAAAATGAATTCGCATAGATAACTTTTTTAATTTGGCATCATTTTGTATTATTTTTTCCATAAAAGAGAATTTTTCATCTCTATAATTACTTTTTATCCTTTAAAACACGCTACATTCATAAAAATGATAGATTTCATATTAGTGCATGATTTAAGAAGCTATAAAATGTAAAATAAAAAATAATTAATTTCTACGTCCCTTGCCCCCTTAAATTGTTTAGTTGAGATAAATTAATAATAAGATAGGTGCATAGAAAATTAAGTTAACAAATAAATATAAAAAAAGACAACTTCTTAATCTGGGCATGATTTTATTTTCATCATACCCACCTCAGTGTCGGCACACAGTAGATAAAACAATGATAAAAAAACGAACATAGGACAAAAAAAAAAAAAAAAAAGAAGAAGAAAAAGAAAAACTATTAAGAAAGCATAATTTTGCAATGAAATAATTTAAAGTAATTTCTATAAAATACGAAGATATATGTATTTTTATAATTAAGCAAAATCTGATTATTTACCTAAAGTTTAAAAAATAGATTTATCTATAGTAGAAAATTTTTGTGATTTTCAAAACTACTCGCACATGGTGCAGGGATTCATTGTTATCATATTTAAAATAGCATAAAGCAGAATTTTGCAATGAAATAATTTAAAGTAATGTCTACGAAATACGAAGATATGTGTATTTTTATAATTTTTATTTATATAAAGCTTAAGAAATAGATTTATCAGTAGTAGAAAATTTTTGTGAATTTTTAGTGATTTTTCAAAACTGCTCGCACAGGGCGCAGGTATTCATTGTTATCATAACTAATTTAAAATTGCATTAATATTATCCTAAAGCATAATTTAAATCATCACTGACTCTATTTTGTTTCAATTTTAGTTACGATTTCACGTATAAAATGTACACATAGAATTTATTTTTAAAAAAAGTTACATTGAAAGTTGAATAAATTAACTAGTTTAAAGTTGTTTAAACTTTCAAATACACGTTTGTGTACCTGAATGTTTGTATTTAATATCACGTGAAGGATTTTTAGCGCAAACCTGCGCCTTTTCAAAATAAATGGACTTAAAAAAATTTTACGACCCGTTTTACGAATTGAAAAATAACAAAAACAAAATCCTTCTGCAAAGTTTACATTTTTTTGCAAATGTAAATAAATATAATGGTTCTACATTTCTGAATAGTTTAGAATTTTATAGTTTAAAATTTTGCACATCCCTAGTAGCACATCTTCTTTCCAAGACCTCCTATGTACATCCTCAGGATGTGCCATGAATAAGTTGGTTGTTTGAGTAAATAACAGAAATGCCTGCATCAACGGGCCATTGTATAATTTTTTCCAAATGTAACCAATTTAAAAATATTCAGCCATGAATGTTTCAATCTGTTTTTTAAATGCGTATGAGCAAAATCTACTTTAATAATAAAATAATAAAATACATTTTATACTATTGTTTCGTTAACGTTATTTAAATTAACCATTGGGGCATAAACTATGGTAAACATATATTCTCAAAATTCGAGGACAGCCCGTTTTCTTGGAATTGTTGTTTTTAAGTTTTGAAAATTTATTGCAAGTAAATTTTTTATCATAATTATTATCTTTTTGGTCCTCGTTAACTTAGAATAAAATAATACCTCCGAATTTGGGTAAATATAACCTTTTCTTTAAGCTGTTTCTTTATAAAGGTACTCTAATATGGTCACAATAGAATATAAACAGCTAATTGAATTTAAATATCTGCCCTGATTTTTTTCAATACTTCAAATTTTTAAATTAAAAATTTAAATACTAAATGTTAAGCTATTAACGAACAGACTAAATGACTGAAAGACAGACAGAGAGACTAATTGAGCTCATTTCACCTTTAAACACTGTTGGAAAGTACTAGAAACGCTTACAAAATGAAATTCAATCCCGGAAATTTCCTTATGTAGCCCGTAATGAATCTGAATATTTTAGTGTAGCCCTGTAAATTTTAAAGCCAAACATACTATACACAATAGAAAAGAAAATTTTGTACATGAATAACAAAATTTATTTTCATTATGATTTGTGCAAAATAGAGACATTAAATTATGGTTGATAGAAATACCTCTCATAGAACGCAACACACTGTAAAACATTTTTGTGTAAGAATACACAACATTATTGGGTGAACTTAGTTTCCTCAACCGTGTTGAGAAATGTTATCAGCTATAGCTGTGTAACAGAGGCATACAGTGGAATGTTACGCAATTACAACTGGTAACATTTCTCTACATGGTTGAGGCAAATAGATGCAGATTACTTGCCTTACTGTCTCATTTGCCTATATGTACAGTCGGTAACAAAAGTATCCTAATACTAGCAAAAATTCCTACATAAAAAAAGTAGAGTTACTACTGTTATGTTAAATAAATCCTTGTCGAATCAGTCTAAGAACATGCTTCGACAAGGATTTATTTAACAAAACAGTAATAACTCTACTTTTTTTACATAGGAATTTTTGCTACTGTTCGGATACTTTTGTTACCGACTGCAGCACTCGTGCGTAAAAGCGTAAAACCCACTCACTTACTCGAATAGTATGTTTCTCTTTTAAGAAATAAATTAGTATAATTATATTGGGAAAGATGTAATGGTTTAATAATTCAAAGTTAATATGAAACTTACCAAAATTGTACGTTTGATTCGTTTTACACCTTTATTTTGAACTCTCCGTTCTTGATAGGACAAAATAGGAAAGCAAAAAGTATTAAAAACATTTTGCGTATGTGTGTGATTTTCATAGTGGCATAGTTTCTTATTTATTTTTTTCTTATTATTATTATAGTTATTCGTGAAAAACTTTATTTGCGATATTTTTAGTCGCACTTTTTGGTCTCTTATCGGGGACCATTTAAGCTTCGGAGAATCACTATCCCATTATCGCCGCTAGTGATTCAACTTCGAAGAATTAAAACGATTCTGCAAAGAAATAACATCAAATTAAATAAAGTGTTAGAAATTCTTTAGAATAAATAAAAATATTTGTTACACAAATTTTTAAAAGTTAGTTTTTTTTTTTTTTTTTTTTTTTTTTTTTTTTGTCTGGAGTTTTTAACTGTAACTAAACTATGAAAATTTGATATATAGTATTAGTAGTACAAAAAAACACAATTTTTCGCCTTGAAAAATAGAGAATGTTTCTATTAATT
Source organism: Salticus scenicus (assembly GCA_963930645.1). NCBI lineage: Eukaryota > Metazoa > Arthropoda > Arachnida > Araneae > Salticidae > Salticus > Salticus scenicus. Next base: position 38,401,098 of record OZ005657.1, on the reverse strand, counting down.
AGCTATTAATTATGTTATATTATATATCTCATTAATAATACCATGTTGTATTATCTAACTCAAACTCATTAGTGAGTACTGAATGTAGCTCATTGGTATTCTTATTTAATATTAATGTTATTCTAAATAGCAGCGCGGTTTATTTATTTATTTATTTGTTTGTTAAATCAAACTTACGTACAGTCGGTAACAAAAGTCTCCGAACACTAGCAAAAATTCCTATATAAAAAATGTACACTTAATACAGTCTTGTTAAATAAAACCTTGTCGAATCCTGTTCTTAGTCAGTCTAAAAACAGGATTCGATAAGGATTTATTTAACAAAACTGTATTAAGTGTACTTTTCTTTTTAGGAATTTTTGGTAGTGTTCGGAGACTTTTGTTACCGACTGTATTTTAAAAGCGTTCTATTAAGTATATTAAGTGATCATAAATTGAAAAAAATTTGAAAGAAATTATAGTTTATAAATTAATTAAGACAAAAAAACACAGCTCGAAAAATAAAGTAATGAAGCAAAGATTTTATGTTTAAATTAAATATTAATCTAAACACTATTAAATAAATAAATAAATAAATATTATTATCACATGGAGTGTTCAAATTGCAAGTTAGATATCTAACACAAGAAAAATAATCTGGTGTGACACTTACACGACTTTCTCTTACCCTGAAATTCAATACTATAAAGACAGATTGGAGATTATGGTTGAAAATAACGATGTTATATAAATCTAAGTTAAAAACAATTCAAACTAGACTTCGGAACAGCTTTATCTGAAAATTAATTCTGTGCCACTCCACCCCCCCCCCCCTCAACCCCTCGTTTCAATATTGTACCTACATTTATATAGAATTCAAAGCGTGTAATTAAATTTAAAGTTCACCCCAAATTATTCATACAACTTCCTAGCGCATCATTCCTCGAAGCTTATCAATCTTAATCAAACTTTTCAAGAAATAATTTTATATTGACTTCAAAGTACAACTTTTGAATTGCCTGAAATTATTTGTTTTAACTTACTCTGATAAGAGACATAGACAAAAATCAAATGTTAAAAACTTAACTTCAGTATTTATGGAACATTAAAAAGTATTGGCATGAGGAATTAATTTTAATTCCTGAGTACAGTCGGTAACAAAAGTCTCCGAACACTAGCAAAAATTCCTATATAAAAAATGTACACATAATACAGTTTTGTTAAATAAATCCTTGTCGAATCCTGTTCTTAGTCAGTCTAAAAACAGGATTTGACAAGGATTTATTTAACAAAACTGTATTAAGTGTACTTTTTTTAAATAGGAATTTTTGCTAGTGTTCGGAGACTTTTGTTACCGACTGTAGTTTTATTTGGTCATGGTAAAATATTATAGTTAGCACTTCCCCTAATTACATTTAACAAAACAGAATGTTTTCGCTTAACTGTTGTCAGCCCTGTATAACAACCAAAAATTATGTACACACCCCATTGTGTATTTGAATAAAATCCTATAATTATAATCCGCATCACAACATGAAATGCACTGTCATCAACTTCCAAGTATAGTCTAGTTATTTTGTGTAGTCCTGTAAATGAACGGTGAATGATTTCCGTACGAAATTCTACATGAATAATGCTTTTATTAATATAAAAATATATACATTCCTTTCATTTTGTTTAGAGCAGCCTATAGATGCTAAACTCTACTTACTGCAATTTCATCCATTGACGTAATACATTTGAATTCTCTTGGATGTCCCTGTACACGAACCACTTGCTTGATCTCAATGAAAAGTTTAGTGTAGCATCCCTATATGATACAGATCTATAATACCGAGTTTGGAGTTCCTGCTGCTATTTTTTCTTGACATAAGCTGCTAATATACACATACAGAGACACACAGACCAACCGCTATAAACCTGTTTTTCGGATTCAGGGGACCTTAAAACGTGTAAATATAACAAAAATTTTATTTCGAAAATCTGACCCAAAAACAATACTTTCTCTACCATATATATGGGTAAGAGAAAAAAAAAAAAAAATAATAATTACATATCTCGCAGAAATTGGTACCATCCAAGAAAAAGATGACATTAGCATTCAAAATTATAATACTAAGTTTTTCGCTAAAACACCTTTTTAAATTTTAAACAATCACATAGTCTAACTTGTAATGCTTAACGACATTTCTGAAGAAATAATCTGGTGTGGCATACACACAACTTTCTCTTTTCTGATATCGCCATCGAGGTCTTCGGTACCCTGGTTTGTAGAGCACCGAACTCGTAAACGGAAGATTGCAGGGTCAATACACGAGCCGGCTGAAGACCTTCATCCGTCATGTACACTAATGGCAGCCAGTGCACGTAAAATCCGTCGTAGCTGCAATGTACTCCATGATTTCAAATAATACCTCTGGGAGTTACCGAAACAAGAGAGCCACCACCTCCGTGGATGATCAAAATTGTGATGGCATGGCATGTGTCTGGACCATCCTCAAACCGTCGCCAATTGTCCAAAGCGTATCTATACTACGAAATTAAACCCACTCCACTCCACACTTATATTTCCTTAGATATATTATTACATTTTAAGGTGTAAGATAAGAGGTAGTGTATTTGAACATTTCCAGCGTAGTTTAAAAACAATTCAAAATAGTTTAAAAAACGATTTCTTTTGACATTAATTCCAGTGTGAGGGGACTATCACTCCTCGAGACACTAAATGTTACATGAAGTCGTTTTTTCGTTCGAAAAAGCGTGCTGTCTCTTTTTTGGATAGTCATTTCACACGATATTTACCTGTGTAATAATTTATTTAAGTATAGTCGGTATCAAAATTGTCCGAACACTAGCAAAAATTCCTATGTAAAAAAAGTACACTTCATACGGTTTTGTTACATAAATCCTTATCGAATCATGCTCTTAGACTGACTAAAAACAGGATTCTACAAGGATTTACTTAGCAAAACCGTATGAAGTGTACTTTTTTTACATAGGAATTTTTGCTAGTGTTTGGACACTTTTGTTACCGACTGTATTACCTCACTATCATAAGTCTTAGAGAAAAAATAAAGGTGATAAAAATAAAAAGCTTTATGTATTTTTAAGGTCCTGATAATTTTTTTTATCTCTAGATACACTAGTAAGTACCACCTGATACAATCCTCACTAATTATGATGATGAGGCTATATGCGTAATATTTATTACTTATATGTTTAAAAATTCCGCTTAACTAATTGAAAAAACTTGGAATGCCTTTTTTGTTTATTTCATAATGGGGTTAATAAAGCTTTGTCACAAAGGCTTTACCGATATATTATTGAATTTAGAAGTTAAACAAACTAATTAAGCATATATCAGCAACTAATCCATATTTATTAGAAACATCGTACACTCGCAGCGACAGGTAAACAGAATAACAGCTCGACTGAGCTTGCTTCTCGAAGTAGAAGTTGAAGTAGTAAAAAAGGTGTTGCCAATACGAAAATAAAAATAAAATGTTACATACCCATTACATAGTTGTTGTTTTTCTTCTTTTAACATTATTTTTACATTATACAAAGATATAACTGCAATACTTCCCCTTGTTAAAAGAGAAAAATAAATAAACACTTTCAAGTTAGAGTTCTAAATTGGCACTTTCAAATTAAGAGTTCTAGATGTATAAACAAGAATTTAAAGTCTATACAAGTCCCATCTTCTCACAAAGCATCAACAGTCTTGGTTTGTGCAAGGGTTTTGTCATCAGGTCTGCTATCTGCATTTCCGTGGAAATCTGCTGCACATTAATTTCTTCTTCTAATACTTTTTCACGGATGAAGAAATGTTTCAAACTTATGTGTTTAGTTCTGCGATGATATTCAGGGTTTTGAGCCAGTCTAACAGCAGCACTGTTGTCAACACAGACTGTTGGAACTTCTTTTAAAGGAGAAACTCCACTGATCAGTCTTTTCAGGCAAATCAGTTCTTTAGCAGCTTCATTTGCTGCAACTATCTCTGCTTCTGTTGTTGACGTTGCTACCATGGCCTGACGCTGACTCAACCAAGATATCGCTCCACTAGCATACAGACACACTACTCCACTAGTTGATCTGCCTGTCTGAGGACATCCACCAAAGTCAGCATCACTGAAGCATTCTAAAACTCCTGGTTTGTAGCTTGATTTGTAGATGATGCATTTTTCCTTGGAGCCAGCAATATACCTGAAAACACGCTTCACTCTGATCCAGTCTTCTTTAGAGGGATTTTCTAATTTGCGTGACAAAACACTAACAGAGTATGCAAGGTCAGGCCTTGTCCCCATCATCAAATACATTAACGCTCCCACAGCTTCACGATAAGGGAAATCTTTTTCATGCACCTCTTCTTTATAAATTTCTTTGTCCTTCAAAATGGGTGTATAAACTGGCCTGCAATCACTCATGCCAAACCGCTGAAGAATTTTTGTGGCATATGCTTCTTGTCCTATTCTGATGGTTCCATCCTCAAAACGCTTTATTTCCAATCCTAGAAAATATGATGCTGGCTTGCTGGTAATTTTGAACTTTGACTTCAGCTGGTTTATGAAATTCCTGGAATCTTCTTCATCAGTGGCAGCAATCAGACCATCATCCACATAGAGTGCTACGAGTAACTTCTTGCAGTTCTCTTCTCGAATAAACAGACATGGATCTGCTTCACTGATAGTAAAGCCAAGGTCTGATAAGAATTTTCCAAAACATTTATGCCAACATCGAGGAGCTTGTTTTAGCCCATACAAACTTTTCTTGAGTTTGCATACTTTACTGGTGCCATCATTATAGCCTTCAGGCTGATACATATAAATGGTTTCATCTAGATCACCATATAAGAATGCGGTTGATACGTCAAATTGCATAAGATGCATACTTTCATTGGCTGCAATGCTTATGAGTGAACGCACAGTTCCAAGCTTTGTGACTGGACTAAAGGTCTGATCATAATCGATACCTTGTCTTTGCTTGAAGCCTTTAATTACAAGTCTTGCTTTGTACTTGTCTACAGTTCCATCTGGATTTTTCTTGACTCTAAAGACCCATCTGCAAGGAAGAGCTTTTACATTGTTTGGAAGAGTTTCCAGTGTCCATGTTTTATTTTCCTTCAAGGAACTTATTTTTGATTCCATGGCCTTTATCCAGAAATTTTTCTCTTTAGAATTAATGGCTTCTTCATATGACTGTGGCTCATTCACTTCATGTATAAATGCTTGGGATGCCATTACATAATCTTCAAAACATTTAGGCTTCTTTAACTCACTGCGTTTTCTTAAGTTCATTGAAGGGGATTCTTTCTCATCTTCATTTTCAGAACTAGTCTCATCAGAAACTTATAGATCTTGCTTCCCCTCATTTTCAACTTCTGGTATCTCAGGTTCAGGCAAAGGAAATTCTGCTGGATCTTGAATTTCTTCTTTTACATTTTCTTTAACCTGGTCTTTGTGATTTGACTCTTCTTTCTCGTCTTGTAGTGCCAACTCAGTTCTGTCTTCACATTTACTAGCTTTTTCTTCAAAGATCACATCTCTTGATAGAATTACACAGTGATTTTTCTTGTCATAGATTCTGTAGCGCTCATCACCATCATATCCCACAAGGTAGCCTTTCACAGCTTTACTGTCCATCTTTCTTCTTCTTTGAGCAGGTATATGTGCATAGCATGTACATCCTATTATACGTAGGTGTTTTATTCGGGGTTTCTTTTTAAACCATAGCTCATAGGGACTCGTATCTTCTACAGATGACTTGCCTGTCCTGTTAAGGATATAGATAGCTGAACTAACTAATTCTGCCCAGATTGCTGCAGGGAATTCGGCTTCAGGATTAGAATATCTAAATGTTCTGGCCATTTCAACAATAGTGCGAATTTCACGCTCACTGCTTCCATTTTGTTGTGGAGTGTAGGGTGCTGTCAGTCTTGGGGTGATTCCTTTCGACTTCAGGCTCTCTCGAATATCTTCATTGTCAAATTCACCACCATTGTCATTCAGGAATTCTTTTATGGAATGTCCCAATACTTTAGCATGTGCGAGCATGTGTTTCATCACATTTTTCACTTCTGACTTCTCTTTAATAATATAGCCATAACGAAACTTGGTAAAACTATCTTTGAAGAGAACAAAGTACCTTTTCTTCTGAAAGGAATAGTCAAAAGGTCCACACACATCAGCAGTAATTAATTCACCGGGCTCAGATGCTTTCTTCCTGGTGCCAAATGATAACCTGTGTGCTTTGCCATAAATGCATGGTTCACATAATTCTTTATCTAAATTTACAGTAATGCCTAATTCTTTTTCAAGCATATTTCTTATGTGACGTTTGTCCTGATGACCCCATCTTTCATGGTACAGCTGTAACAAGGAGCTTTCAGCTTCAGCAGTATGCACTTCTGTCATTTCTTTAAGTTGAATGGGCTCAATATCTGCTTTGAATAATGTTCCATTTACAGTGCGAGATCCATGCAACACTGCTTCACCATTGATCTTCAGCCAGCACTCTGTAGGTGTTGAAACAAATTCACTATTTGGATTTCTGTCTTGAGCAGCAAGTACAGAAAATAAATTTCTACTTATTTTTGGCACATACCAGACTTCTTTCAGGAAAATTTCTTGGCTTCTTCCACGAATGGTTGCTCTAACTTTAATAGTGCCTTTACCTAGTGCTTCTAGCATTTCGTTACTGGCAGCCTTAATGCCACAAGGATTACTGAATTTCGTAAAATCAATGAAGTATGTGGAACAGTTTGTGACGTGCTTTGTTGCTCCATTGTCGATCCAGTATGCTGAACTGCTATCCACTGCACAGGCCTCTTCACATATGGACATCAATGCTATGTTTGCTGATGCTGCATTTGAAGTCTTCTTTGGAGGTCTTCCATCAGCAATCCACTTTCGACAGAACTTGACCCAATGTCCACTCTGGTGACAGTAATTGCATTTTCCTATCTGTTTTTTATTTTTCGCATTTCCTTTTACTTTAAATGCTTTAGCTTCTAATGCATGTTGACTCTGTACATCATTCTTTGAACCTTCTTCTTTATATTCTCTTTCTTGAGAGCATAATTGTGTAGTCAGTTCATCAATGGTCCTCTTTTCTTCATTCAAAAGTAGCCAGCTTGACTTGAAAGAACGATACTCTTGAGGTAGTGTATCCAGAATTTTGCATATCAATAACATCTGAGGCAACTGAGATTCTTGTTTTCTTTGAAGACCTAAGTTCAATTCATTCCAAAGATTTTTTACTTCGATAAATGTGCTGCCATGTTATCATTCACTGTCCACTTACACTGGAAAAATTGTAGACAAATGTTATATAACTGGTTGTCAGATGTTGCTTCAAAAAGCTTGTGAAGTTCCAGCCAAACTTCTCTAGCGGTATCAAACCTCATTATTTTTTGCATTGTTTCTTCAGTCATGGAATTAGTTAACACCATCATAGCACATGTGTTACCCTTTTTATACTTCGCGAGATCAATATCGTATTTCTTCAATGTTGCTTCATCAGCTCCTGTAGGTGGCTGATCTGGTTTTATTATTTTTCCTTCGACGATCTCTAAAGCGTCGGCATAATAGTTCAAAGCAAATTTAATACGATATTTCCACATCGGCCAGTCCGATTCTCCACTGAGTGGTTTCAACTGCAATTTTCCTACCTCCATAGTTCACTAAGTGCTGTTCTTCGCTGTTAACGGTAAACACAAAAAAAGGCTGGTGAACACTTGAATATTAAATCCACTTCAATCAATCTAGAGCTTTCTTTAAACAAAACTTGATTTTAGGACTTAAACATGAGGAGAAAAAACTTTGCCGTTCTTGCCGACCGCGTGGTTAGGGTTACTGCTGATTCGCAAAGATTCTAAACTTCTACATTTTAAAAACAAACTTTTCTATCACTGCAGCGCATTACAGCGTGCATAAAACCCATAACCTATTGAATTTAGAAGTTAAACAAACTAATTAAGCATATATCAGCAACTAATCCATATTTATTAGAAACATCGTACACTAGCAGCGACAGGTAAACAGAATAACAGCTCGACTGAGCTTGCTTCTCGAAGTAGAAGTTGAAGTAGTAAAAAAGGTGTTGCCAATACGAAAATAAAAATAAAATGTTACATACCCATTACATAGTTGTTGTTTTTCTTCTTTTAACATTATTTTTACATTATACAAAGATATAACTGCAATATATATTAGCCTTTAGCGATGGTTTTGGGCATGAATTCAGGCATTCTAAGTTCCACACTCTAATTGGAAATGAGAAGAAGAAGATTAATTCATCTCTCAGTTTCGGTTATAGTTAATTTAAATAGATAGATAGATAGAAGTCATAGGAAAACGAATCAGTAAATATATGTAATACATAAAAGCACAAAAAGTAAATACTTTTACGTATTTTTTCAAGGTTATTATTCTTTTTCGACCTTTACGTACGAATGGTATACAAAAGTACAATTTGTTTAAATCTCATTAATTACTATAATAAGATGATATACAAAATTTTTTAAAAGTTACTCTTAAGTGGCTATATATATATTAAATACATTTTTTAATTTACTTTATAATGAAGTAAATAAATTATTAAATAATTATTATCACTTTTATTATACATAGGGCTTAATTCTAAATCAAACTTCTTTGTTAAAATTGCACAATTTTGTGAACGTCATGGCGAATTATTCTGTCACCAGCTGGAATTTCCTGTCATTGTATTAATTAATAATGACATTTAACCAACGTCCTCTTTTTCCTATTATATTATAGAGCTCTAATTATCGAAAATAAAATAAAACTAATATTTAAGTCATCTTTAGTGATTTGTATTTGGTGGATATAACCTTTTAAATCTATCACGAAAAACAATATTATTAAATGTTTTTTTATTATTATTTTGGTAGCTCACAATATTATTTATACTAAACACACAGTAATTTTAATGCATTTATTTAAGAAATTCATTTTTATTAATTTTTATTTTGTACTGTGCAAGTGAGTAAATATTTTCTTGTAACCTATGAAGGAAAATAATACAAATACAAATAAATTTGTATCTATTTCGCTATAGGAAAAAAAACGACTGCAGCTTTTAAAACAAGAACGAAAAGTCATGCGATACGCATTGATTATTAACACTTTCCAACTGTACACACTTGGTGTATCGCATAACTTACAATCTTATTTGTCTACGTTATCACATAATAGACAGACAGAAGGACTGAAAGAGATATAAATAGACTTATTGAAATCGTAATCATTCTTAAACATTGTTGGAAAGTGTCAAAAAAGTTTAACACAAACGGAAATGCAGTCCTTAATGTACCTGAAATTTTAGTATAGCCCTGTAAATCTGAAGGTTAAGCATATTCAAAATATTATTTTAGCATATCAGCAATACATGTCAATTTCTTCATGATTTTTGCAGTAGAAAGTAATTTAAATGTGACTTACAAAAATGTCTCTCCTAAAACGCAATGCATTTTTTTTTTTTTTCGTGTGTACAAACCAGTCTTAAAGAACCTGTGAAAGACATTTTAAATAGGGAACATTCCATAGTGAACTTGAGTAACACATATCATTTTTCTTTTCTTTTTTTTTTTTTTTTTTTTTTTTTTTTTAAGACGTTCTGAAAATATTTACGGACGCTGGAGGCGGGCAGATGAACAGATAGACAGGTGGACAGTCGGACAGAAAAATACACAAATTCAAATCATATTCACACTTAAAACTTGTAAGAAAAAACTTTAACTCTTTCTTACAATTTTTAAGTGCGAATATGATTAATGTAAACAAAAATGCAATAACAGCCTTTAATGTAACTGAATATTTTTGTGCGACCCTGTAAATCTTAATGTTAATCATACTATATTCTATAAAATCCATTCTTTTGTGCATATGAATAACATATTTCAATTTCATTAAAATTTGTGCAAAAAGAGTTATTAAAATTTGGTTTAAAGAAATACCTCTCATAGAACGAAATACTTTGGAATATTTTCGTGTATCTCTGTACACAAAAAGGCAGTGGTATTTACTCCATTTTCTATAGAAAACATCCGATGGGGAGTATGAATATCATATTTCCATTTCATTAAGATTTGAGTAAAGTAAAGGTATTAAAAGATGATTTATAGAAAAAACCCTACTTGAACACAATGCTTTGGAATACTTTCGGGTGGCCCTGTACACAAACCTGCAGAGGTATTCTCTCCATTTTCAATACGGAACATCCGACAGTGAACTTAAATAACATATATCAGTTTCAAGAAATTCCATGAATATTTACGGGAGTTAACCCTTTGCGGCGCAAGACAATTTGAAACATTTAAATTATACTGCCACCGGAATTCATGAACTAAATTAAACTAAAAGAAATTTTAAGGTTTAAAAACCGGCCTTTTCTGATATGTTATAAACGTGAATTTTTGCTAAAAAATTTCCGGGATGAATTTTTGCAGATGGATCTTAAATTTTGCGTCCTCGCAGCGAGGACAGCGCGCGTTAAGGTTTTAAGAGCGGACTGACAAACAAACAGACAGGCGGACAGACAAACAGAAGTCATTAACACTTTTTAATCTTGTTGGAAAGTGTTAAAAATGTATGCTCAGATAATATCGTAAAGAATCTAGAAAGAAACGAATCAGAATCTTTCTCTAACTTTTTTCCCCCTCAAAATATTTTACGTTTCTAAAAAAGTATATCACATTATTATACGGCTGTGCATTCATTTTTTTTTTTTTTTTTTCTAATTTCGGGAATATATTTAATTTTTCATTTGTACCCAATGCTACTTATAAATTGATCTTGCTGACATTTTTCTTTCAGTAGCCTCCCCACCCACCTACTTTTCAGTCTGTTTTTTTTTTTTTTTTTTTTTGGTGTGTGTGTGTGTGTGCTTTTATTGTGCGTTTTGAAAGAGTGGCATAATAAAAATTTAAATGAAGCATAAAATCTTGTGAAAAATAAATATTCTTTAATACTCGTAAATAAAAAGGGAAAAAAAAAAACATGCCTTTGAAGAAAATTTTTCTTTATCAATTACAGAAAAGATGTACTCCGGTGAAAAAGAAAGAAAGGAAGGAAAAAAAGATGAAAGAAAAGAAAAGCAATTAAATTACAGTAGCATAATGGATGGAGAAAAAGATAGCGTGATGGGAACGCATCTGGGAAATGAAAGGAAATAAACACGTCAGGAGGCGACGTGATATGTATATTTAAAACAAATTTAAGTTATTAAGGGTTTTTTTTTTTTTTTTTTTTTTTTTTTTTTTTTTAAGAGTATTAGTGTTTTTAAGAGTAATTTTTCACTTATGTGATCGTGAAAAGACTGTTAAAATTTTATTATTAAAAAAAAAGTGTTTCAGGGAAATCGGAATGCTTTTATATCTGCATGTATAGTAAGAAAAAAATCGGAAGAAACAAATGGAAAACAATGAAAAAAAAATTGTAATATAAATCAATAAATTACAAAGACAAATAGATAAATTAAAATTATGCTTCTATTATTGAAGCGGTAGCATGTCTTTGATTGCACATGAGGGGGAAAAATCATCACCCTCATTATTATTATTTTATTAGTTTTACTTTTAATAAGCATAATTCCTTAACTCGCATTAGAGTCCTGCACAGGTCGGGTGTTATCGGACCCGAGACCTACGATTAAATTTGGGCTCAACCCGAAACCTGACCTGAATATGATAAAATAGTTTTCATCAACCTGAACTTACAAAAGAAATTTTTTGACAACCGGAACCCAACACACTTTGTTTAAACCTGAAAACTGAATGACAAACAGTTTAATAATTCATATAAAAGTATAATTTAAAAAAAAAAGTAAAAAGTCGCTGAGGCCAAGTGCACAAGTCAATCTATAATTAAATGAAATGATAGCATCTTCTAAAAGAATGAACTCTGTAATGTAAGATCAGATCTCTTACATAAATTCTATTTCTACGCTGTTTCCAATGTATTAAAACTTCTAAATTGCGAACAGCGTCGAAACAGTGAAGTTTATTCACTCTACAGCTATGGCCTTTATTTAGAAAAGTTGAAGAATCGAAGGGACTCACACTGGAGATTGAAAAGTGTTAATTAAATAGAAATGTCCGCTATTTAAGGGTGTGATATATGGAAGTTTAATTTTCTACAATATATATGTGCGTATATTTTTAGCCATGGATATACTTAATATGCATATATCAGTTATACAGTTATCACAATTTTCTGTTTATTGATATATCTATATATATCTATCTATATATACATCTATATATATACACTAAGCGACCAAAAAAAAAAAAAAAAAAAGCCGCACTTGGATATTTTCCTTTTCGCTTTCTACAACCGCCAATTTTATCGTTTAACAAGCAAATTTTCGAACAGAATTTATTATGTTGTCCTCCACATATACTTTAGCCTTGAGTCCAGTGTTAAAAACAAAATGCAATTGTCAGGAAAATTTAGCAAGTAGGTAAATACTATTCACTTTGTTTTACTCATTTTGTTTATTTGATTCAGGCTTAAGGGGGGAAATCATGTTGAAAGGTAAAAAAAAAAAATAATTTTTTCAAAAATTTACCATGTACGCACTAAAGTATGGCAAATCTAATGCAAAAGAAAAAAAAATAATAAAAAATTCGTATTAGAACAGACTTTATCGCTAAAAATGTTTAACAAAACACAAGCGAAAATCTGCTGCCTTTATGTAAACGAAAGTAGTAGTGCTTTAGTAAAAGCTGAGCCATATGGTACTGATTTCACTACTGAAAAAATTGAGTGTGTAGGGCACATCCAAAATTAAAAGGGAAAACCACAGTGATGGAAAATCGATTAGTAGCTGACAAACTGACAGTTTATTATGGAAATCTCATTCGCAGCAATAATCAGTCAGTGAAGGACATACAGATGTCTGTCTGGGCAATATTTTATTACCAAAAATCAACTAATAAAAAATCAATCCCTTACATGACTTTTGTAAAAAAGGAGAAAGTTCCTGGTGTCCATATCAAAAACTAATAGCAGCTGGTAAAGTTTATCAAATAACATTCCACTTCCTGTTATGGACAATATAAAAGATATTTTTAAAGATTTGTCCACGCCTTCTTTACTAAAAAAATGTGTAGAAGGGCATACACAAAATTCAAATGAAAATTTGAATGTACTTATTTAGAAATTTTGTCCAAAGACGTCTGGTTCGGGTAAGAAAATTGTACAGATTGTTGTTAATGAAGTAATTCTGTGCTTTAATGAAGGACAACGTGGTCGCCTAAATGTTATGAAAGAAATGGTATTTCGAATTGGTGAAAATTGTTGCTCTTACATAACTGAATGTGACAAAAAGAGAATAGATGCTGCTGAAAAGAAAGCCCTAAGCATGTACAATTCAAGCTCGTAGAGCCAAATGAAGGGCTAAAAAAGTAGTCAATGAGGCTATGCAACTAAAAGAAGGATGTATTTATGCTCCAGGAGAATTTTAATCATGTGAATAAATCTATTTATTAAATTATTTGCTTTTATAGTATAATATTAACGTTGAAACGTTTTTTTCTTAAAACTGCAATTTTTTACATTCCGCGCACTCTAATTTACAAACTAATTATCATAGAACCTTAAAATTTTATACACTACTATATTTCATGTATGTGATCAGGCTATACCTAAATTTAGGTTAATTTTTGTCATATATATATATATATATATATATATATATATATATATATATATATATTAAACTTAAATCTGAAAATTTTGGAAAATTTAGTCTCTAATTTAAAAAAAAAAAGCTATTTATTATGTCAATTAGTTTAATTTCATTTTAATATTTAGGTATAGCGTGAAGTATACAACTGTGGGAGAAAATATATGAAACATCAAATATATATCTTCAATAGATTTTATAAAATCTTGCGAGCAAAATGTATATTTTGGAATTCATATTTCTAAAATGTCAGTTTTGTTATTGTATTTTAACAAATTAAAATTACCATATATTTACATTTGTAGCTGTTTTTTACAAATAAATAATGTATAATAATACAGGAAAAAAAATTTTGGATTCTTTTTTTTTATTATTATTGGTTTTGAAGCTAGACAACTTTTTCCACCACATTAAATCTGATGATTTTCAGGCTGTTCAACGTGATCTCTCCCCATAAAATTAATTTACTATTATATCCTGTAAGTTATAAAATCGCTATGAAGTTTAATCCTAATCACTTAATGCCGAGCGGTTCTGCGCTCAAAACTGGTAGACGTGAGGTGCCAGGTTCGATCCCAGGTCGCGCTCGCCAGCCTAGTCGTTCTGCGTAAGACCCCCCCCCCCTCAATAGAAGGCACTTCTCCTCAGGTCTTGGACCCTAGTGAAGTCAAGCGACATTAATCCCCACAACAATTCAACCATAATTAACAGTTTACCGTAAATAAGATAACATAGTGGATATTAAATAAATATAATTAAATATTAAATAACCTTAATATTTCTATTACCCTTTTTACTCAATAGAATTATCTGAAAAAAGTGGGTATTTGCACGAATAAACGAACCAATATCGACTCATTCAAAATAAGAATCAGAGATGTTGTGTATAGTGGGACTGCTGTAAGGTTAGATAATTTGGCGCGAATTAGAACACCGTTTTGAAATTTTTGAAACTACCTAGGGTTCTCACATTAAAATTTACTGGCGTAAATGGTTTTATTAAAAACTTTATAAACATAGCATATGATAAATTATATACGTATCGTTGTGTGTGTAAGTATTACAATAATTGTTTGTAATCAGTTAAAGACATTGTGACCACCCTGTGTGCTTAAGTAATGATTTATCTCAAAAAATTTTAACACACATATTCATATGGAAATCAACTATTTTAAGTGTCGAAATCAATGTTCAAAGTTTGAAGAAATTAGATTTAAAAAAATGCGTGATAATGTAAGAAGTTTCGTTTCTATTTTCGCTTTCATTTTGAGAAAACGTGCAAAGAAAAATAAAAATAAAAAATTCAACTTCTGTTTCTTATTTCTTTTTTGCTTCTACTTCCGGCTAAAACTCTCGGAGAGTTATAAACAAAACTCCTACTGAAATTGGATGTGAGGATTATATATATATATATATATTTAAAAAAAAAAGGCAACGTTAGAAAATTATCAAAAGAATTACGTTTCCCTTGAACTTTACGATAACCCAGAAGAAAATGGAAAAGGGAAAGAAATCTTACAAGAGCTGGTAGTAACTAGAAATCAGTCACACACACTTGCTAAAAAGACTATAAAGACAAATTAGCTTGAAATTTCTTATAATCAACGAATGTGTTACACTGTTTTATAATATTGTGGTAGGAGTTAAGAATAAATATATCTAAGATATAAAGCTTCATAAAAAGATGTAATAAAATTCCATAAAGTATGCTTGCATAAGAGTTACATACGTAAATAGAAGTATACTGTGAATTAAAATAGTTCCTGTATAGGGCCATAACAAATTCTTCTACAAAATATAAAAATACTGCAATACGTTATTTTATTCAACTACTCGGAAATCCTTCAAACCTCTCTCTCTCTCTCTCTCTCTCTCTCTTTCTTTCTTTCTTTCTTTATATATATATATATATATAACCAGAGGTGGTGTAGGAGGTTAAGGCTAATTGTTTGTGCTAGGGACCTACGCCTGGCATGCTGTTTGTGGAACCGTTATATGAGGTCCTAGCCAGGTATTTACGCTAGTTTTAGACAAAACTACGAAACGTTGCAAATGTCTTGGCTGACAAACAAGACTTGGGTTTGATTCTGTAGTTTTCCAGTTTAGAGAGTAGAACCTTTTACGCTATTGATTTCATCCAGCGTAGAATAGATATAGGAGAACAATTAGACACACTTTGCAATAAATGACAGACACCTTAAATCATGAGTTACAAAAACTTAGAGTAAATCCGTTAAAATAAGTCATTAACCCGTTAGTAGTCGCTAGTTGGTCGATTTCCCGCCCATACTTTAGTTTTTCCAGATTTTTTTATTCAATAGCCACCAAAATTTTTTAGAAGTGGCATTTGATATATATAAAACGCGAATAAAATCGATTTAACGTCGATCACATTACTTCTTAAAATTATTGGTGATAGTTAAATAAAAAGTTCGCAATCTGTAATAGGTGGCGCTGTCGATAGCGACTACTAACGGGTTAATCAGTCAGATGACCATGCATATAAAAAGTGCAGATTTCTCTTGAGCAGTCAAACATAATTTAACGAAATTGAAAAGAATAATTTAGTTAGAAATTTTGTATTTTGAAGATTAAAGTACAAGGTATCAAGGTTATCGTTAAACAGTTTGAAAAACTGCTGCACATTAATGATATACTTTGTATCACCCTCTTTTTTGTTTGTTTGTTTGTAGCTTTAGCGGTTCGGCTTGGGATGAGCAAAACATATCATGAAATGACTAAGAGAATATTCACATAAATTAGTTAACAAACAAACATTTAATCTAACTATCTAACAAAAGAGAAGACCACCCCTAGAGTGAATCCCAGACCATCGTCAACTGTCCATTGCATCTCTAATGTAACATAAAACCCACTCAACCTGAAAAGAAAGAAATACTTACAAAGAAGTAGAGTGGTGTGGGTTTTTTAACGTCTCACTATAGGTACGTATGGGCAATTGTCGACAATACTTACAAGGGAAAGCATGAATTTCAAAAATTTCTGTTGAAACTATCTCGAAAACAGAAGATGGTGTACAAATTTTGCGCCACTTGACTCTCTTGGTCAAGATGTGACTTCAAAAGATTTTACCTGTTTTTATCAAAACAAACGAAAACCGCCCACTGAAACAGGGATGCATGGAGCTACCATACAGTGTTTCGCTCGTGATTGTACGACAAGCGTTCAAATTATCGCATGAAGTTCTTAAAAAATAATAATAATAGCAAATCATATCTAAATTGTTCGTGATGTATGCTTGAATTTGAAACAAGATTGTAATGAAATTTATTAAAATCAATTATTTACGGTATCCAACGAATAAAAACATAAAAAATATAATTTATTAGAAATTATTACATTACAACTGCAACAATATAATGGGAAAAATAAAATAAAATTTTATCTATCACTCCAAAAGAAAAGAAATTTTATTTAAGGTTACTTTACTGTCGAGGCCATATTCTCTGTAATTTGAGAAAAAAATCGTAAATTACGGAAAAATTACGTTGACAAAACGTATTTTTCTGTAATTACAGAGAATTTCTGACCGCAAAGTTGCATTCTTTTAACAGTGTATGATCATCAAATGCTAACATTCCATTCTAATTGTTAAAAAGTGACTTGTTTTATTCTCTAAGTTATGTGGTTAAGGTTGTACACCAGTCAGATTCCCTCTTTCTTTCTCCCATGTTATCCTATGGGATTTTTGTTGCTTCGTTTTATAACGGATATCTCGTTCAAAAATGAAATTTTTTGAATATTACTTTTTGAAATGTTCCTTTTTAGCTTAGTGAGTATTTTATATATATATATATATATATTAATTTAAATAATTTATTTCATTAAGTAAATTTAGGACTTTAAGTTTCGATCTCTAAATGGAATATTTAAATTGTGATTATTAATGAGCAATTATTAGTGAGCAATTTTTTCAAAAAATTACTCACTAAGCTAAAAGGTGACATATTCAAAGAGTAATATTAAAAAACAATGAGTTCGAAAAACTTTATTTTTGAATGAGATATTCTTAGAATACAAAGCAACGAAAATCCCATTTGATAACATGGGAAGAAAGAGTGAATCTGACTGATCCCTTAAATATTTGAAAAGGGACTGAGAGATGTCTGTTGAGATGTAAATTAGTTTTCTATCTGGCTTCATCTGTGCCTCTCGCTGATGGATACAGTGTGAGTTTATTTATTCTTTTTTTAATAGTTAACTTTCTTTTAAATCCGCTTCATTTTTGAAGGAAACAACTTACAAGTTCATTCGACTATAAACTTACAAATTGCTGAGAACAACCGATTTATTCCCGTACAGTCTGCTTACTGATTTGAAATAAACTTATGCTTTGACCATTGACTGATGCATACCCACAATAGGCCTTTTTAAAATACTTAAAACACGGACTTTAAGCATTGCCAGAGGCTTCCTCCGTTGAGCTGGTCACTATATTTAAATGTTTGTATATATATCTATATTTATAACGACTATTTTTTTATATACCTTTATAAATATAAATTTTAAAATATTCCATCGAAACTTCCCAAAACCTCGTTTCGGGCGATTACATATAATTTTGTGCTTTAAGATGTCTGCAACTTAGCATACTGCTGTAGTTTACCGCCCAGCCGCTTCAGCAGTTGATGCTGCTATAGATAGACATTTTTTTCAGTAGCATATTCTGCCACTTATCATGTACTCGCGTGGGATATAAATTGATATCTTTTAGCTCCTCATCATATTATAGGTATGGGGAACTTAGGTAATCGTAAAAATTTTCGACCTCGATTTTTTGACTTTTTACACGTTTTCAGGAGTGAGAAATTCAAAAATAACAAAATCGGTATGGTATCTATTTGTAGGGTGTCCGTTTGTTAGCTTCTTAGTGTGTTAGTATATTAGTATGTTAATTTGTGTGTCTTTGTACTTTTGTACAGGATATCTGAATAACAAATAATCGCAGAGAGTATGGACCAGTTTTAAAGTATTACTTATGACACTGGCAGTAAACCTATTGATTTTTAACATTTTAATGAAAAAACTTTTTAAATTATTTGAAATTTGCGATTTTCTTAACATGAGAGAATAGAGGAAACTTTCGCTTAAACGTACATTAAAAGAAATATTTTTCCTACAAAGTTGTGAGACCAGCCTTAAAATATCAGTTACAATGATAGTATGAACATAATTAACTATGAAATTTCAACTCTGAAAACTTCGTAAGTTATTTGAAATTTATCAATTTCTTAACATTGCAGAATAGGGCAAAATTTCTCATAAACATCCATTTTCAGGAATATTTTCACCGTAAAAATGTCAGATCACTTTTAAAATATATCATTTATGATATTGATTTGAACATCATTGACTACAAATATTGTAATTTGAAAATTTTGCAAGTTATTCGAAATTTAAAATTGTCCCAGTATAGCAGAATAGAACAATATTTCGTATAAATTTGCATTGTGGGGATCGTTGCTTTGGAAATACTGTGAAATTGCATGAAAACTAAACTACGTAACTGAACCTAATAAAATGAATCAACAAATTGGGATAAAGTAAATGTATCGAATTGAACGTTGGATAGCCTATTATTTAGGGCATATAAGTCTGTCACCGTGTCGAGAGATCGGTCAAATTCATATCTTTTAACAAACATGAATATAGTGTGTATTGTACAAGAAATGTATGAGAATATACGCGTATATATGACGGGGAACTGACCGGAGTCCACCTATGCCAACTAATTTAATTGGAATAATTTAATTTAAATGGTCAATTCGGAATCTTTTGTTATTTCTCATCTTTCTTTTGGTATGGTACATTCCGCGTCTCTTTTCGTGAGGAGATAGCCGCACATACGTTAAATCAGATTTGCAGTATGATGCGTTTTAGTTTTAAAATAAAATTACAAATGTAGAAACCGTACTTGTCTTCACTCTTCTACGTCATTGAAATTGAAATTTTTAAAAGTAATTTACAGCCCTAAAATATTTCTGATATGAGGGCCCTTTTAAAAGAGATAGCTGTTTGTTGACGGACACTATATATTGATAACATAATGCTTCGTTGAGCCTTCAAATACTAACTTTCTATAAAAAAAAAATAATAATAATTTCAAGCATTTATAAAATGATTTATGAAGAATCAAATGTTTTTATTCACGTGATTTTGATAAGGAAAAACTTATTTATTATAATCACATCACGGAATGTTATTTATTCTGTACTTAAATTCATTTGGAAATCGTGATTTCAATTTGAGTATTTCAGGGTTTATTATAGGTTTGTTACCGGTAATTTAGCGGCACGATCTCTTATCTCTTCCGTCACGGAATGTCTGTTATATAAATAATTCTTATTTTAAAAAATCCTGAAGTCAATAAAGCAGACGTTTTTATCTCTTGTCACGAATATTTTCATCATTAGCAAACTGAAAAAATCTCGAAATCTCAAAAAATAACTTAATCTTGATTTTTAGCAGAAATTCTGTCGTATTAAATTTATGTGTGAAAAGGTGAAGGATTGGTTTAACATTTTTTTTTTTTTTTTTTTTTTTTTTTTTTTTTTAATTCAGTGGTGTGAGGATTTTTTTTTTTCGTTTTCCGTTTTCGAAAAATTAAGTGAAATATTATTACTACGCAAATATATCTTGTGTGCATGTATTACTTTTCATTTTATTATTTTTCATTTCCTTAAAAAAATAATTTACACTTTATTAGAGCATATATGTTATGAGAAAAGCATTAACTTAATTATCTATATTGAAATTTCAACAGTGGAAAATGAGACGTAAAGAAATCATAAGTTGTACAAAATCTTGTAAAGCAGTCCCGTTAGGATCCGCGAATACTTTCAAGGAAAGTCTCTATACGCTCATACCAAAAAAAAAAAAAAAAAATTGAAAAAATTATAGAAGACTCTTCTCCTGAAGTTATGTATGTTTATAAAAACATTTTCGTCAGAATCTGTCTACAACGTCGATAAAAAATTAATGGAAATGACTGTTTCTTGTCTGTTCATCGCTCATTGGCGACATAATAAAATTTGAATCAACATGGGTTTTTGATAAATAAAATTTTTTACACTAAAAATAATTTAAATAAGATTACATCAAACAAACACATTTACAACTACAATTTTCTCACATATATATATAAAGTGTGTAAATTGAAATCTAACAATTGTAACGATCGTATATTAACAATCTTTGTTAATAGTGGAACTCATAAATTAACCTTTTTATTATTATTATTATTGCATAATAAATAAAATGCATTACATCAGTTTACATAAGAAGAAATTTCAATCAATTATCGGAATATGTTTTCTATCATGCTCGTGGGAAACCGGTAGATCAGGGTTTAGAACAAAATTGAAATTGATTAAAATTATTTTAACTCAAAATTAAGGTCCAAATTTTAGCATAACATACACATTAATATTGAAAATATACAGTTTTCCGATCACTAATTTTTTATTACACGTGTTGGATAAAGCTAACCCAAACATTTTTTCAATTCTACGTGCTAAATTAGTTTAAATAAATATATTTTTATGGCTGTAATTTTGTGAAATGTGTATATATATTCAATGTTGATTTATTCAATTTTTAAACCAATTTTTAACGAAAAATTATGATGAGTTAAAATTTTTAAGCACACCTTCAATTTAATTTTCAGTGTCAGGAAGACTATTGAAAACCGTTGGATCAACCCAAAATCCACAAAAACGACTTTATTTGTTTAAGAATACAGATTTATATAGAATTTGCTTAATTAGAAAATGTGACCCTCTACC
This sequence comes from Salticus scenicus, assembly GCA_963930645.1. Taxonomy (NCBI): domain Eukaryota; kingdom Metazoa; phylum Arthropoda; class Arachnida; order Araneae; family Salticidae; genus Salticus; species Salticus scenicus. Next base: position 38,379,604 of record OZ005657.1, on the reverse strand, counting down.
ATATTTCCCCCATGAAAACAAAGAAAAACATGTTTTATTGTTTATGATTTTTTTTTATTTGGAGGAGGGAATGGCGTTAAAAGAAAATCACAACTATAAAAAATATTTCTGCTTTTGTAGTCATCTTCATTCATTCGAGGCTTTTTTTATGAAAATATTTATAATTTTTACGAAATTTATTAATTTTATAAATAGGAATCATTTAAAAGTTGCTGAAAACAATAAAATAATTTACACACACACACACACGCGCGCACCAAAAAAAAAAAAAAAAAAAGAATAAAAAATCCGTTTAAATAGTTACAAGTGTACACAATTTGAGTTTCAAATGCAAAATGAACGGGAATTCCGAATTACATCTTAACAACACTGTACGTATTAATTTACAAAACCCTTATTGTCAGCTAAAAATAAAAATAAAATCATTTTTATCACATTTTAAAATAAGATCTTAAAAATTGACTGAAATTGTAAATTATTAATTTCAATTTGCGAGTGTAAATGATTTTCAATAAATTAAAACACTAAAATCATACAAATAACTTTTTTTTTCTTTTTTTTTTTTACATTAAACATTCGTTAATTTACGATAAAAAAATACTTTTTTAGAGGTAAAATTAAATATTTTCATCAACAAGTTACTTTGGTATATTATAGAAGCTTACATAAAACGTAGTCAACTATTTATCTGATAATTTTAAAATTATTCAATATTACGCTATTCAGTTTGCTAAAACACTTGCCTAACAAGCAGTTTTCAAATATATTAAATTACTTATATTTGGCATTAAAAGTATGTTGTTCACCAAATAGCGTGGCGCGTTTGGCTTTTCGTGAAAATACTCGAAAATTTTTTATTTTTTTACGGATTACCTATTGGGATTCCGTCGATAACTTTGACTGATTTTATATTACGAAAGTAACTAGTGTCAGTATATTTTATTTATTTATTTATTTATTTTTTAAGTATACTCTGAGTACGCGCTTTAAGGAGACTTCCCTTGTTTATAAAATCTTTGCAATTAACTTAATCTATTATTTTTTATTCTATTTTGTATTACTGATTGTGTGGCATAAGGGCCCGCTTCACTCACCGCCGCCGGAAGCCGAAGCTAATGTTATTCTATCGGAAATTTTTCTTTTCAAATAACTTATTAACTAATACATATTTTTAAATTTTGTTTTCACATTCTGAAAATTCCCAACTGTTAAACTGACGCACCTTTTTTAAAAATGTATTTTTAAAATTTTTAAGATTTTATTTTGAAGCTGCAAAATACGAATTTTCAATATGTGATTTTTTTTCATTTAGGAATTTCAAAATAAAATATTAAAAATTAAAAAATTACATTTTTAAAAATGGTCCGTCAATTTAAAAGTTGGGAATTTTCTGAATTTGAAAACAGAATTTAAAAATAGGTATTAGTTAATAAGTTATTTGTAAAGAAAATTTCCCCATAAATGCATAATATATTCATGTTAAGAGAAATGAATACATTCGGTCACTCATCACGGTCGTAGACAGACAGACTTGTCTCACCTATAAGGCCCTTCCTCCGATTCGATAAATTTACGTTATCCTAATTTTCTAACTAATTTTGTCAGGTTTAATTAAGCATTTTAGTTTTCATGCAATGCCGTACTATTTCCAATACAATGACCTCCATAATGCAAGTTTATGTAAAATGTTTACGTTAAGAAATCTTAAATTTAGAATAATCTATGAAGTTTTTAAATTCGAATACTCACGGTGAATTATGTTCATGCCAGTATCACAAATGACATTTTAAAAATGGTTTGACAGCTTTACAAAGAAATATTCTTCATATGCAAAATGTTGTCTTATACTCCGATGTTAAGAAAATCGTAAATTTCGAATAACTTACGAAGTCTTTAAAGCAGGATGTTCAAAGTCAATCATGGTTATACCAGCATCATAAATAATATTTTAAAGCTGATCTGACATCTTTACGATAAAGATATTCTTTTTAATAATCATTCTTTTTAATTTTCGTTTAAGTGAAATTTCCCCCTGTTCTCCCATATTAAGAAAATCGTAAATTTCGCAAAACTTACGAAGTTTCTTAAATTAGAATGATGCAAATCAATAGGGTTCTCTCCAGTATTATAAGTGATATTTCAAAAATTTTCGGCGATCATTTGTTCTTCAGATAATGTGTGCACAGATTAACATATTATTGGGTTGTTCGGAAAGTCATTTCGTTTATCTCAGCAGAGGACTTAATTGTATTTTTTTCACACCTTCTTCACATTTAAGTTGCATTGCCATTACATATTGTGACAGCTGATATAGCAAGGCTTGCTTGTGAAAAAGGTCGTTTTATTCTGCTCAATAGTTTTTGATTGGTACCCTATCAAATAAAGAAAATCAGAAGCGACATTTTCGGCATATTTTGTTTTTGCTATCAAAAATGCGAAAATACTATTCAAACAAGGAAAAAAAGTATACGATGTGTGCACAGAAAATTTATTTAAAGAACGCTATTGTCAAAACTGGTTTACCAAATTTTGTTCTGGCAATTTTGAGTTGAAGATGCATAACGTTCTAGAAAACCAGTTTGTGCTAATGAAGACAAAATAAAGTATTGATTTATGAAAAACTGCCAAGTAACAACTCGTGAAATCGCTAAGAAACCGATCAAAGTGGAGAATATATAATTCATTAAAATATTTATACAATATAAGAAAATCGTCTTTCATTTTCGAAGGAAAAAACGAAATTACTTTCCGAACAACCGAATAACATACTAGCAAACTGACTAACCTAGGACCACTGACTGGTTGATTACTGATCGATAGACCTCATAAATTTTGTGATTTTCGGTATTAGTGTTGGTTTATTTAATTTTCTGTATAAACTTAATGTAGGCTCTTGGGGACAAGAAAGCATTTACCGTGTTAAGAGAAATTTAATTAAATTATTAAAAAAAAAAAAAAAAAAAAAAAAAAAAAAAACTTTTCTAAAATGTTTGGAATTTCTTTCATTTCCAAAGATAAGATTTATTGAAATTCAGAGATAATTATATGTAATGCAAAATTCAAAGATTCTGAAGATACAGAAAGACAGAAGTTACAAAACACGAACATTATTTTGTACCGATTTTCATAAACCGACTTTTTTAGACCGTGAGTGCAAGGAATTTTGAATCATCCTAAATTGCACGGATTCCAAACTCAACACAGGATAAAGTAACGCGTATGTGTGAATCTAGCAGAGTTGCCAACATTTTTGATCTGTTCCGTTGACAAACAATTTGTAAGGCTATATCAACAAAAAACTTTGTTAATTCAACAAAATTTTTGCTGTTTTATTAATATATATATATATATATATTCTATTTTTTTTTCAGTCGGTTACTTTTTTTTTTTTTTTTTTTTTTTTTTTTTTTTTAATTAACGGTACACAGCAATATTTATAGGATAATTCAATTAATATGTCTAATTATCAATATATGCTTTTCTCTTCCACATTTAACGCAAAATATCTCTGAATAATATTAACCACAGCTTCCAACTTTTACGCATTTTAGCTACCGAAAAATTTCAATAGAACTTTTTTATATATTTATGCAGCAGGTTTCACTGATTAAATAAAATAAAATTGTCTAATAAAATTTTCCGGTAGCTAAAATACTTAAAAGTTGGCAACTATGCATTAACTAGTTTTAAGATCTTTCAACCTTTAACAATGCTAATATTACAATTTTCCCAGCCAATGAAAATTAATTAAATACTATTTTTTTTTTATTAAAATCACACAATCAACTGATTGGAAGAAAATCATATTTATTGAAATTTAATTTTTCCGGCTGAGTGAAAATAATGCCTGGACCGGGAGTCGAACCTCGGATCTTTGACTTACAAGGTCAAGGCTCTACCAATTGAGCTATCCAGACTGACAACCGGTCGACATTAATCACTCAGACAACCTTTAGGCAGAAACATCTGGTCTATCATGTAGATAGCTCGACAGAAATAAGCCGCAGGTAATGGAAAATACCATTAAACAATGGGAGAAAGAAATACAATTTTTTATTAAAATCATACAATCAACTGATTGGATGAAAATCATATTTATTGAAATTTTATTTTTCCGACTGAGTGAAAATAATGCCTGGACCGGGAGTCGAACCCAGGATCTAAGTCAAAGAGCTATCTACATGATAGACCAGATGTTTCTGCCTAAAGGTTGTCTGAGTGAGTAATGTCGACCGGTTGTCGGCCTGGATAGCTCAATTGGTAGAGCCTTGACCTCGTAAGTCAAAGATCGACTCCCGGTCCAGGCATTATTTTCACTCAGTCGGAAAAATAAAATTTCAATAAATATAATTAAATACTCTCAACAATTTCAATGTTTCTATAGTGTAAAGAAAATTCCCATGAAAATTTTGGATTGTTTTAATTATTTAACCAAATGTTTATTTGTTTTAAAAAATGTCTATATATTTCATTAAAATATAATTATTTCCACCAGTATATTGTAACCATTTACAATAAAAAATTTTAATGATTGTTAGGTTAAATAACGCGGATTATCGAGAGATTAAATATTTTTTTTTCCCTCGAGTAATTCATATATTATATAAAAGGCTCATTCATATCAGGAAATTTGTTGCGTTTACAAATTACATGTATTTTTCCAAATTTAAATAAGATAGATGCAACAAATCCCTGAAAGCTTTTCCCCCCTTTAGTTTCTAGTGAGATCTTCTATTTCTAATTGCGAAATGTAATGCTATCACCCATTAACTCGTTGGTTAAGAAAAATGATCCATTTGTCCTAGACCTACTGCAATAGCAGACGTATTTGAAAGTGTCATCAAACAGCTGAATCCAGGATATAACAACAGCATTATTGAAAGAAAGGAACTATTAATTTGCAAAGTAATTCAAGATGTTATCATTGACTGCTTTTGCGAGATTAATAACAGCTAATAGTTCAGTGAAATAAATGGACTTGTCAAAATGAAAAAAAAGAAAGAAAAGAAAAGAAACGCTTTCTTCATGTAGCATTTGTTTGAGAGCAATTCATGCATACGTAGTTGTTACTGTTGTTCTTTTCCTTTAATTCTTGATGAATTGATTATTTGACAGTAAAGTCTTTCTTAAGAAGCCATACATTTATATATGTGCGTGTGTTTCCTTTTTAGTGAGAGGGTAATTAACGTAAAAAATATTGTAACACACTTTCCACAAAATCAGCAAAAGAATCATTTTTGGAATGTGCGATATAAATTGAAGAGCTTGTTTCCAAAAGGCGTTAAGTCAAAAATTTCAAAAATTGACTTTTCGATGCAAAATGTCGCAGCACACGTCTAACAATATATTTTCAATAAGTAGAAGTTCCAAACGAAGTTTAGTCATAATGAAAACAGAAAGCGAAATCTGTGTTTTTTTTTTCAAAAAGAATTAAGTCACAAGTAAATTTTGTGCCAAAAGGGATTAAGTCAAGTTTAACCAATTGTAGCGTGCCTTGAGATCACGTGGTTTGTCTGGTCTTAGGTGAAAAGTCAAAAGAAAGGAAAAGAATGTTGTTGCAAATTGTCACATTGAGACAGTTTTTTTTTCCCATGTAGAATTATAAAGAGGTATGTGCTTATAACCTGTATTATAATGTGTTCGTAAAAGATTTTAATCTTGGTTTTGGAACCCAGAAAAAAGACATTAGTTCCTTCTGTATTAGGAAAAAATTACAAATGAATTCAGAAAAATGTACAGAAGAAAGAAAAGACCCTGTTAACCTAACTTTTGATTCATAATAAACCGGGGCAAAAAAATTTATCCACTTTTAGGGGAAAAGCTTATAGGAGAAGATGAAATTACAATATGTTTTTACCTGATGCAAAATGAGGAATTACCACACAAATAAAAATTATAACATGTTAGGAATGCTTTCATCAGTGGCTGCTCAAAAGGACCTCGCCTTCACATACTATTTACCAGAGCGTGGTCACTCGTACTTACCAGCAGATAGAACATTTAGAAGAAAGTGGATACAATTTTACTCTCTAATGAATATTTTGAACATTGCTCTAAGGTTGGAAATCTTTTCGAGTAGAAGAAGCAGTGGGATATATTAGATTGGAAAAAGTTTGCGCATAGTCGCCTGAAAAGCAAACAAGGTTTCTTGATTTCAGAGACAAAAGTTACTAGAAATTACGAAGCGAGATGTGGGAATCAAGACAACGTACTGTGGTTCTTTTTGCGAGATCCTGAAACGAGGGGGGGGGGGGGGAGGGGAATTCTCCCTTGCGCCTCTTCTGAAATAAAAACAAAAAACAATATGAAACGAGCAAAGAAAAACAGATGTTTTAAAATTACTTAACGCTTTGGGAATTAACAAATTACACGAATGTTTTTATTTTTATGAATAATCTTGCAACGATATTGCTAACGTTAACATAAGTGAAAATAATGATAATGAGTGAGAAATAGAATTTGTAAATGAAGATTTGTAGTAACTAACTACCTTCCAAAATTGTATAGCTAAAATTTATGCTGTATTTACATGGAAAAAAAATACTTGGATTACTTTCGAATGGAAGTAAGTCATTTCATTTCGTTATTTGTTTGTGCCAAAAGGGCGTAAGTCATATTTTTGTTCCAAAAGGGGTAAAGTCATTTTTTCTTTTTTTTATTTCTCAATAACTATACTGTCAGGATTTTTTTAAACGCGTAATTTAGTGTTATTATCATCCATAGATTACTGGGTGAAAATATCTTTTTCTTAAATTCAATAATAAATCTTACATAACAAAATAGCGTTTTTTCAAGAACTGAAAAAAATGACTTAACGCCATTTGGAAACAAACTCTTCAATTGTGACAAACTGAAATTTAATAAAATAAACTTGGAACTTTAATAAAGTAAGATATATTATCAGTTTTATTACATAATAAAATAGCTGAGAGTACAAAAAATGACAATATTATTTAAGTAAATGAAATAGATTTAAATAAATTGTAACTCATAAGGATTGGAATTTGTATCATATTAATCTATCCCTGTTAAAAACTATTCTTAATTCTGATTTTTTTCCCTTTTATTTAATTATGAACATGGCTTAGAATAGCCCTTCTTCGATAATAATAATTAATATTATTATTTTAATTTAGATGCATAAAATTTCTCGACATACTTGTGAAGAAGTTTTCCAGTTCAGGTATAATAATTCTTCGTTAGAAAGTGTATTTACCATTCGACGGTTTCCACTAGGCCATATTTTCATATAAGTGAAAAAGTTTTCCTTTTCTTGCGTTGTTCGCCGCCAGACATTTGTTTTATATATCTTCCATTGAAAACCCTAAGATTCTATCCAGGAGCGATCAGAAAAGAATGATAAAGTTCCAGCGAAATTCAAATTATCATTACATACTGGCATTTAATTTCTTCACCAGCAAGAACACATAAAAAAAGCGGGGGGTGGGGTTACGATACGTTATACTCTAATCAAGCTAATAATTTTTGAGTACACAGAGCAGGAGTGCTATATACATATTAACCCTTGAATTAAACCAAATTTTCGTAATGAGAAATCAGAAACCACAATTGACAGATACATAAAATATAGCTATAATTTAATTCTGTTCAAAGATAATTTTGACTAACTGAATAAAATTGCGTTAGAAGTTAAACTATGATTTAGGAGGAATATAAATGAAATGGGCCATGTGTTATTCTTTATAAGACGAAAAGATATCGTGAGATTTTGCTTGCAAAGAGATTTTCTTTTACATATCTGTTTCTTTTTTTTTTTTTTTTTTTTTTTGATTGATGAAGAAACAATTCGGCGGATATTAAAGATTTATATTGAATACACGAGTAAATTATTACATAAAGCGTTAAAATAAATTTGAATTAAAATTAAATAGAAAATTTTAAAATAGATGTGATTTCTACATTACAATACTTATCGAAATTACAAAAAAATTGCACGTAGCACTTATTATTGTATGGTACACATGTCTTAATTGTAGACATATCTGGAATCATCCGTTCACATGCTTTGGAAAATGGGCACAAAAATCATCTTTAACATCCTGTTTAACAAGATATTTTGCTCTTAAAGATAAATTTACAAATAAAACTGTCGTCTTTTTAGGCTCTTAATTAATCTACCTGCTTATTTAATTATTTATTTATTTTCGAGATTGTGGCTTAAAACAGCAAACTTTCTGTCCTAAGCACTCTCTAGGCAAACATGTCCGAAAACCAACCAATAAAAGGAGAGAAAGACTTGATTGTGTTAAGAGGCAAAAGAAGTAAGTTTTCTGACAGGTTCTAAAATGGCCATTTAGAAAAATCAGTAATGTGTACAAATGATAAATTCAAGGGCAAAACAGAAAGGAAAAAATCTTCAAATTAAGAGAATTCCGGTTAATTTTCAGGAATAAAAAAAATGATGTCGTGCTAAAAACCTTAAAAAGGAATATATTCTCTAAAAAATAAATAGAAATCAGTGTTGGATAAAAAGTCTAAATTGAAAGTTTATCAGTGAAGCGTCAATGCACGGGAGTTATAAAATTCGAATCAAATTAATAAAAGCAAAAAATAGTGATAAATGATATCTTCAGTTTTAGGTGCGTTAAACCTAATAAGTTTGATTAGAAACAAGGAGTGAGAATTTCATATGATCCATGGAAGTAATGCCAGAATTCTTTTAAATCATCTACAGGTGAGTACACTGTCATTAGTGTAGAGACAAGCATTATGTTATAAATATAAGTCTGTAAACCTGAATACTTATTTAACTTTTAGAAAGGAGCAGAGCACCATTTGTGACTAATGAACAATGAAGATAGGTATCATGATTTACATTATGTACAGAGGCTGTTCGCACATTTTTTAGACGATTTTATTTCGCAGTAAGAAAAAATCGTTTGCATGGAGAATTTTGTTTTTACAACAGTTATATTTTTGGAAGTTTTATTTATCTTCTGATATTTAGAATTTTTGTTTAGATGCAAAAAGGCGCTTTTAAAAGGCAGTGTATGGAAGGATAGGTTTCCGCTCTTTCCAATGGGAGTTTTTAGTGAAATCTTTATGAAAAGCATTTATCAGGAGAAAAATGGAAAAATGTCGCAACAATAGATGAATATTGGGCCTATTTAAGTGGTTGCAATAAAAAAAGATCAATTTATTATCACAAAAGTGGAGAAAATTTTTTTTGCTACATGGTTCAAAGCATCAAAAGAAAGTTTTTCTAAAGGATTTATGATTGCCACTGGTTTTTCATACAAGCGCAAGATAAAAGCAAAAAAATTTGACAAAATGTCAAAATCAGCTCTAAATACTATGAAGAACATATTTTAATTCCAATTTTTAAAAATGAAAATCCAGATCTTTATCCACAATGCTATCAATCTGTTGAACTGTATCAAGACAAAACAAGCAGCCACACATCGCAATCCGCAATTGCTTTTCTAGAAAAAAAAATGGAACAAAAAACGGGAATTAAAACCATACCCTTCACTGATATTCCTGCTAAATCTCCTGATGTATCACTGTTGGATTTTTGTGTTTTTTGACTCTTAAAATCAACATTATCCAAACACCGACTACAACGCTTTGTGGACTTTGGAAAGCCGTTCAAGAGGAGTAGAAAAATATACCTCTTCCGATATAAATGCATTATTATCATAGAAATTACGATGTGGAATAATAGTTAAGAACAAGGGCTATCAAACTGAACAATTAAAACACGAAATATGAGTGCAATTGCTTCAGTACACTCCATCAAAATCGTCTAAAAAATGTGCAAACAGCCTCTGTAATTAATATGGACTAATAAGGACTTGTATATGCTAAATGAGTATTACTTACTATACTGTTTTGTCCTGTGGTATTTGTTAAAATACGAATCATTGTTTGGGTTTAATTTTCTTTATTTGCACTAAAAACTGTTTTTAATTATTAATCCCGAAGTTTATTTGTCGATATTAGATTAAGTTTTGCTATGAAATATTTTGGATACTTTGAAAAAAAAAAGTTATTTTTTAATATTTTAATATGAAATTGCACTTCCCTTTAAATGCATCTATAACCAAGAACAAACCACATCATTTCAAAAATAGCACAAAGCAATTTATGTTTTTTAAAATAAAATGACTAGGTTTATCTCACATCCCAGAATATTGTTCAAATTAAATCCCGAGTTCGCTTTTGGCTTTTTCCAAGCAAATATTTTTCTAATATTATAGGCCGTCAGTAGCCCAAGAGGTAGCTCTACTGCGATGTTGATTAACCCAGCTCAACACAACCCAACCCTAACATTACAGCTCTTTCTTTCGTTTTTTCCTTGCCGTATAGGTCGCCAATTACCCGTAGCGCATTATTAATAAGACGTAGAACCCAGTCAACTAACCTTTATCATGTAAACATAGCTGTCAAACGTTCCGATTTTTGGATCTTGGAAAATTTTTATACAGATTTTCATTTTACCTAATCATAAAAATAACTGCTCAAAAGCTTATAAAAAAATGTCTATATTAGTTTTAATTTTTGAAAATTTTAAGTATAGGAAAAAAAAATGGTTTGTTTTTCTATTGAGTTTAAATTTATTTACTAATAGGCAATTTTCCGCAAATGTACAGTTAGATTAAGAGAAATGACAGAAATATTTTCAAATATTGTTAATGCAATTAAAAATAATAATTATTATTGTCAAAATTTACACACTCTCTCTTTCTCCTTTTTTTAAAAAATACAAGTACTGTGAATAATAGTAATCGTAAGATTAAATCGCAGAAAGCTACTTTCGCGGAAAAATGTCGTACCAATAACATAAATTATATAAATAAAGCCGCATGAGTCCTGAGCGTACTAGTTAGAAATCTAAGAGAGTTTCCTCTGTAGCTCGCTATTATAGACTATATATAAACCTATGTGGTTTATATACTCTCTCTAATAAAAAACGAAGGAAACTAAAACGATCCCCATTAAAAATGACTAGTACGAGGATAAGCGCAACCTTTCGGTGGAGGATATATTAGACATTGGACTGAGTAAGATTCATTTCACTTGAGTTTAATTGGATGATGGGAAGAACAGTGTTAAAATTGGACTCAAATTTCAATGAAAATTACAGATGTACAGATGACTTTTTTAATCAAAGCCAATTGAAGATAAGTTATACTGTTAAAATCCCTTATGGTTCTGGTAGATTGTTCCGTAAGTTTTCAAGAGGCATAAAGCAATTTTCAGAGAAACACTTACAAGGGAAGTATGAATGAGTAAAATTCCGATTTAAACCAAATCGAGCTTAAATTAAAGGGCATGGTCGAAAACATAGGATAGCGTTCAAATTTGCTGCAACAACTCCCAGGGGGGCAAGAAATGACCCTTAAACTTTTAGGTGCTTTTTATCAAAATCGAAAAAAGAAGACTCCAGCTCGCAGAAGCGTGGTGCTGTGGCAAGGTCTTGGATTCGTGTTACGTAGTTCCTGCATTCAAGCCCCGGCGGAACAGCTACCTTTTTTTTTTTTTTTTTTTTTTTTTTTCTTTCCCAAATATGCATATACAGATATATTATATGCATACTTTTTTTTAATAAAATAAAGGCGGAAAAATAAGGAAGATGATTATTAAATTTAATTAAAAAATATATTTAAATGTTTAATTAAATTATTAAAACATTTTTTTTCTTCAACTGAAAAAAAAAAAAAACATTTAATTTTTCTTTGTAATTTATATAAATGACGAGTTTAAGAGACAATAAATTTTATTTACATATTTTTTTTCTTTCCTAAACTTTCAGTTAATTTTTTATCAATATTTTACGTCAAAGCCGCTAGTAGCAAATGATGATCGTTTGCTTTTAATTTTGTTATTCTTCGTACATAAAAATGAATAGTATTTGTATTAAATTATTAAAACATTTTATTTCAAGTGAAAATGCTTTTAATTTTTCTTTCTAAATTAAATAAATGAATAATTCAAAGAAAAATATTACCTTTATTTATTAATTTATTTTTGCTTTATATAAATTCTTAATTAATATTTTTTGCCAACGCTGCTAAAGCATAAAGCGCCTCCAAAAGCTGATCGTCTGCTTTTAATTGAATTATTTTTCATGCGGAAAAAGAAAGAAATTTTACTTATATAGTCGTTATTGTGATAAATTTTCGTTTATACGTTGTGCTTATAAATTGAAAAATGCTTATGTTTTGATCATATTTTTTATTTCTAATCATAATCATTATTAATTTGACACTAAATTTGCAAATTTAAGCATATATATATATATATATATATATATATATATATATTTTTTTTTTTTTTTTTTTTTTTTTTTTTTTAACCGTAAAGAGATAATTTTACCCTATATTCCTTAATAATATCTTTGTATAGAGTATATTTATTTTTAATTTCATAATTATTTTCTCTAAAATTATTCATTTATTTTAATATTTTGTTTTATTTCATTTATATATATTAATAATAATTAAAAAAAAAAGAGAGAGAGAGAGAGAGAAAATGCGAGCAGTTGCCTGGGTTTGATCTCACGACCTTTCGCACTGGAATTGAATACTCTAACCACTGTCCCACACCATCCTGCTAACGGAGTCTCTTTCGTAGGTTTTTACAGAAACAACTAAAACTTTTAGGGTCGTTTTCTCGCTCCATGGGGGGTTGTCGCAGCAAATTTGTACGCTATCGTATGTTTTCGCCCATGCTCTTTAATTTAAGCTCGGTTTTGTTTAAATCGGAATTTTACTCATTCATACTTCCCTTGTTAGTTGCGACGCAAATCGAATACAACACATAGGTAAGTTGCGTCTACCTTCTCACATACTACCGCTTCACAGCAGTCTCACACGTGGTTAAATTTTAGTATTTGCAGAACAGTAGGTTCGCCATCCCTGCTTGCCACCTTTGCCACCTACCAACTCATCAGTGGAAAATGGCGACTCATTCCCTCCTGAAAATCGAATGGTTTTCAGCAAAAATACTGACTCGGCTTGAGATTACACAACCTGCAAATTTACAGGTCCATTAATGACTTCTTCTTGCCCCCTGATGCATTTTTTTGTTGTTGAAGTTAATCTCAAATTTCAAATCTTAAATTCCTCTAAGTTCTCAAGTTCTTTTACATTTCATTTTACAGGTCAATCTCGGTAGTCTCTTTTATGTATTTTCTATTAAGCAAATCCTACTATACAAAATTCCACACATGACTAAAAAAAAAGAAGAAAAAAATCGTCACTATCGAATTATTCTCAACTCGTACTCATTTTAACATACAGACTACCAGACACCTTAACTTCAGAAACTGTCATAATGGCGAATGACAGATTTGTGTTATGAAGAATGCCGTACCAATCGACTACCGAGTAACCCTATCATTAATTATCACCATCTTCACTTATTTCACTTTCGTTATTATTTCTGAACAGGTAATGATGCATTTGGCAATAGAAAGAGTAACTTTAACTAAATTTTGAAAATAGAAGTAGAATATTTAGTATTACATATTATTTTAGACTTCCTTTAGCAAATATTATGCGCGAAAACCCAAATATGTTTCGAGAATTAAGGGATTTCCATAAAATTCCGTATACAATAACAGGATAAAGAAAATTCTCTTATTTTAATCATTGTTTTCATTGTAATCATTGTTTCGCGCGTATCTTCAAAATAATTACTAATGTTTCATTCATTATTTTTTTATTGTTTGTAAGAGGTTGTTCAACATATTTGCCTACTTTTTAATATTGAAAAAAAGATTTAGCAGCCTTCTTTTTAAATAAGATTTCTTTTATTTTTTAATTTTATGATCGACAAATACAACATGTTTACTCGAAAAAAATGATGCCAAATGCTCGAAAAATTCAAGCATTTTGCAATATATATTTCTGAGTTACATGCACGTATGGAAGCAAATATTTTTTATTATAATATTCTGAATAAAATTCCGAATGCATAAAAGTGAAGATCGTTTATATGTTAAATACTATTTTCAAATAACGGTATTCGCGCCCTATCTTCTAAAAGAGATTTTCCTTATTTTGGTTTTTTTGTCAAACATTAAAAATTTCAGGTTTTGCAGTCACAACATAATACTCATATTTAATTCAAAAGTTTAGGGAGATGATGTTTTATTATAACTAGCTGAATGTGTTTATTCTATACTATTTAAATATTTCAAATTCTGCAGTTAGTGTGAAAAACAACATTACAACTTTTAATCACAAAAGTAGATACAATGGAATTTTAATTAATCTTGTAATTACTATTTTTAAATAACGATATTTACCCTATCTTCTGAAAGAGTTTTTTCTTAATTTAATTTTGTTTTCGTACATTGAAAGTTTCAGTTTTAGGAGTCACAACATGTACCCACATTTAGTTTAAAAAGTTTAGGATGAAACTTTTATTACAATTTTTTAAATGTATCCATTTATAAGTATTCAAATTTATTTCAAATTTTGCAGTTAGTGTGAAAAACAAAATTCAACATTGTGATCGTAAGAGTAGATACAATGAGACTTTAATTAATCTTTATTTTCACCATTATGTAAAGGAAATTTATTTTACTCTAACTGCTTTCATAATTATAATCATACTAATAATCACATGAATTTCATAATCATATAAATAGTTTTACAATAAACAACCACTTAAGAAGGAAATGAAATAAAATGAAAGTTGTTTCAAAACGTAGCCACAAGGTTAAAGCGCGTGATTAAATAATTCGTAATATTGTTTGTTTAGGTAGTAAAAATACCTGATTCATATCAAAATAATGACACATAGCTCATGAAGCACGTGAAAAAGTCTGATTGCATAGCAAACTCCAAAAAATGAGCGGGAAAGTACTTCAACTGCCGCCAAATAAAACAATTGTTCAAATACATCAATTTAGTGATAAGAAAACTTCAAAAGGGAGAAATAATCTTAAGTTTAGACACATGATACAGGCGACTCCTACTCCTATCAGAATTCAGAAATATGTTACGCAGAAAATTTTATCAATTTAAACAATAAAAACTCACAGGTTCTTTTCTTTTCCTAAATATTTAAACATGCGTTGCTTTTTTAAATCATCAAAACATATCTTTTATATTACAAAAGAATTAAAATTAGTGGCATGTGGAAAAAGATAAATAGCATTACGCATTTACTTTGAAAGTAGAAAACAAGATTTAATCATAGGCAAAGAGGGAGGGGGAGGGGGGGATACTGGCATCAGTTCAGGAAACGTAAAGAAATCCTATCAGAATAATTTTACTTATTTTATCTTTTGAATAAAGATAGAGTTCTTTCTCAGGACCACCCATGAGAAGCATGAGTTTTACATTAAGTATTTCTATGTAGCTTGAAATCTTCTTTATAGATAAAAGTCATTTTTCGATCTTCCCTTTAATCGCATTCATAAAAAAAAAAAAAAAAAAAAAAAAAAAAGAATGTAAGACTGAACTTTTATCAATAAATTCTGCAGAAATTCAGCATTATCTCGTGAGAATATGAACTTTTCACTTGATGCATATTTTCTAACGTGGAAATTTTAATACGTAGAGAGAAATTAAATCTGATGAATAAATTGTAAAAATTGTACTTGAAATTCCATTGGAAAGCTTAAGACGCACAGTTCATTTCTGTAGCTGTATCAATACGTAAATCACTACAGCAATTTATTTATACGACAAATTACTAGAGTATTATTTAAGAAAATGTTTGTATGATAATTAAACCTTAAAATAAATAAAGACTCGATTTGCAGATCAAATATTTAAACATTTTAATAATGAATTTTCAGGTCTTTAACTCCTGTGAACAGTTGTACACTTTAATTGCGACCTTCAAGTTTAAAAAAACGTCTAAAGTATGAATATAACTAGAAAAACTTAATATATAGGAAAGTAGTCATTTATGTGTGTGTGTGTGTGTGTGTGTGTGTGTGTGTGTGTGTGTGTGTGTGTAATTTTACGTAAAACAGTTCATACTTTTTATATTTGATACTACTTTCCCAGTTACTGTATATCATTAAAGTTTTATGACATAACCACTGAAACCAGAAAATACCAAAAGTAGCTCTATTTCCAGTTACATACTTGCCAAGTCTTCCGCTTTTCGCGTAAGATTTCATATCCGAATTTTCTAATGGTGAATTCTAAGATTTTAAACCGTAGGAAATTAATAACAGAGGTTTCTATCACAAAATAATGGTAATAAATCTTATTTTAAAAGTGCAAATGTTGGCAGTAGGACTGGGCTTTATATCGATGTAAAATCAAATATCGATTTAACGCTAATATCGTTTATTCGATTTAAATAATTCATCTTCCGTGAAATATCGATGCAGAAACATAAAAAAACGCGAACTTCTGATGCCAGGCTAAACTGATTCAGTAATGTTGGAATAATGCCAGATGGATATTCATTCAGTCGGATACCGGTTTAGTGTAAAGCATGCGCAGTCATAAACAGCTAAATCATGAAAATCTTTACTCAATCAAACCGCAAAGAATCAAGAGAGTAGCCGTTTTGATTTAGTGTTGCGCAAGCGTACTGGGAAGAGAATATCGGTTTAAGACCCGACCCGAGGAAGCATATTCTTTCGAATGGATTACGGTTTTAGGAACGCATGCGTAGTAACGAAATGAAAATCGAGATATGAGATCTATTCATTCATTCGAAACAAGGTTCATTCGAAATTCGTTTGATTACTGGAGATTTACTTTATTAATATTAGTATTTTCTTCGGCTATTTTTATTATAGTTCCTGTTCCTATAATTAAAAAATAAGATACTCCAGTTTCTGGTTATTAGATAAGTGAATAATTAACTATTCTTTATTAATATATCCTGTAATTAATAATATTCTTTCATTAAATTTATTAATTTCAGTAAAGACTATGACATTGTCATATTGTCAAAAATAAATTAATTCAAACAACCGCGTCATCTTAGATATGATTATTCTAACATTTAATTATCTGATTTCTATTTATTTCGAAATCAATTACGTAACAGTATATAGTATGGGTATTAAAAAATAATTTTGAATACGGTAAAAGTTGATACTTTTTTTTTTTTGTCTTCAAGTGTACCAAACTGTTTTTCCTTCTATTACTAATTTTCTTTCTTACATTAAGCCAATTATTACTCTTTTTGTAATTTGTCTTGATGTAATTTAATCTAACATAAGTAAAAATTTTAAACTTCAATAAAAAAAGAAAATCTCGTGAGTTTTGAAAGAAATTGTATTTTAGAAAATTTTAATTGAGATTTACATTTATTAGGAGATTCAAAGCACTATAGAAATTTAATATCTTGTGTGAAGCTATTTTGTAATTCGTTTGCATATAAGTGGAGAATGTAAATATTTTAATGCATTAAAAAGTAATAAGAAATAATAAAATTCTGAATTTATCAATTAGTTAAAAATTAAATAAATAAATTGGGGTGCTTCATATGTTCTAAAGGTTACTCTCGAAATGTCACGTCACGAGTCAATGGGAAATATTTCTGTGATAAAAATAATAATTTCGAGGAAAAAATTTAATTTTGTCAAAGTAATATAATTTTTTTATGGTTCATTGTTGATTTTCGCGTTTTTGCGTTCTTCTGTATGTATTCATTACAAGAAAGTACTTGTAAAAATTTTTATCTTCTGGTTTTCAATGAATTTGCACGTTTCGAGAAGTCTAAAGAACGTTTTGACCATTTTTAGAAATTATCCATCTGCTTGAGAGTGAAAAAAAAATTCCAACGAATTTAGCGAGAAAAATAATGCACAGAATTTCCTAAAAAGTTTTACATACTTGCACCTTGATATACATTAGCGCTTATTTGCATTTTGTACACATCAGTATACAAATGGCACTGTCGTCCCGTTTTAGAACATAAGGATATAATAAATACTCTCCAGTATATAAATTTTTCTATAAATGTACGAAATAACCGTAAGGAATATTGTGAAACTAAAAAACAATTTTCTGTAATAGTAATAGTCAACTAGGATAAAATTCTTGAATGTTTGAGAAGATGACTCGAGAAGGATTTATTTAACAAAGCAGTATAAAGAGTACTTTATATATATATATATATATATATATATAGCGATCGGCATTATTGCTGTCGCTCGAATACTTTTGCTGCCAACTGTATATGGAGTAAAATTATAAGCAATACAGTGCGTTGCATGAATTTAAACGCACCTTTTCCAATAACCAGAAATAGAATTTTTAAAATTTTAAAAGAAGGAATGCGACTTACAGTTATTGCATATGACTAACAACTGAATAAGGTGCTTTGAGCAAGTATGTTTATGCTCATGCAAGCTTATTTAATGAATGTTTGAGCATTTTCTTATTTTTCACTGTTATTCGTCTGTTGCACGAAATTAAACGCACTCTGTATTTTGGGTTTAAAATTTAACAGAGCCGCCGGAATTGAATTAAAACACAAATAGTCGTGTTGCTAAAATTCTCTAAAATCAGTTTTAATGCTTGAGTGCAAAATTTACGGAGTTGGTACAGGATGGCAAGAGGAAAAACTTTGACAGTAGACGAGAGGATAAAAATCGACTTTATGCGTCGTAAAGGCTTTAGCAATCGCGAAATAGGGCGCTGAATCGGAAGAAGTGAGAGTGTTATGCGAAATTATATAAAGAAAGGAGCATATTATGGGGGAAAAGCGTATGAGAAACGAACAGGAAAGCTCACCAGTTACGACAAATGTCGAACATGCAACGCTGCAAAGACTAAGAATAATTCCTGTGCGAAGATAAAGGCTCAATACAAGCTGGGTGTTCATCGGACAACCATATGGAGAACTATCAAAGCTGCAACATTCCTTAAATTTAAGAAAATGAATGCGAAACCACCCCTCACTCAAAAGCACAAGGATATGCGGTTGGAAAGGGCAAGAAAATGGATTCCAGATCGACTACATTGGGAAAAAGTCATCTTCTCAGATGAAAAAAAGTTTAATCTCGATGGCCAGGACGGATTTCATAGCTACTGGCACGATATGATAACCGAACAAATGTACTGTTCAAAACGTCAATCTTGAGGTGGATCTGTCATGGTGTGGGCAGCCATAGGTTTTAAAGGGACTTTCGAATTGGAGTTCATGAAGAACAGTATGAACTCTCTAGATTATGTCCAGATGCTCACAAGGAACCTCGCCGTCAAGCAGTCAAAAAATCTGGAAGAAATGATACTTTCAGCAAGATTGTGCATCTGTACATACAGTACATATCGTGAAAAAATGGTTCCGTGACAATAAAATTAAAGTTCTGGATCGGCCCTCAAAAAACCCCGATTTAAACATAATGGAGAACGTATGGGGTAATCTGGTTTGCCGTGTTTACGCAAACGGAAGGCATTTTAACACGAAAGATGAACTAAAATCGGCAATTCTGTTAGCTTGGAAGACAATCAGCTTGGAAGACCTCATGCTACTATATCAGTCAATGCCAAGGCGTTTACTGGCTCTTCTAGAAGCATATGGTGGCTTTACAAAGTATTAGATACAATATTTGTTACTCAGTTATTTATTTTTTACATGTGCGTTTAAATTCATGAAACATGTATATTTGTCATAAATTCAATAAAATTATTTTCTAAAAACTCATATTGGTTTTTCATTGTTTTGACTCGTAATTTTATTTCTTGAATCATACACATACAGTTTGCATCAAGTGTCACCTATTCATATTTTTTTATTACTCTTCTATACCATTCTAATTCTTAAAGCTAAGGTGCGTTTATATTCATGCAACGCACTGTATCATAAAATGGTTCAACCTTTTTTTTAAGTTTTCTACTTCTTGCGCTTGAATTTAAGTTGCGCCAAAATTTGGAGCTACCATACATCCACTTACAAGGGAAGTATGAATCAGTAAAATTCCTATTGAAATTAAACTAAGATTAAATTAAGGAGTGTGGTTGTAAACATAGGATAAAGGGCAAATTTTGTGCAACAACTCACCCATAGGCCAAAATAAAACCTTAGAAAATTTAATCCCTTTTATCAAAATGCTCGAAACTGAATTAGTGGGCAAAAAAGCGTGGTACAGTGCCAGATTGTTTGATTAGAGACAAGAAGGTTTTCAGTTCAATCCCTGTCTCGGTCGATTTTTTTTTTTTTAGTCCTTACGTGTAGGGACTAATCCCTACAGTTGGTAACGCTACATTAAATCGATATATCCTTATATCGGTGTTTAAGATGAACGATATATCGATTTAAGAAATGTCAACATCGCCTAGCACTAGTTGGTAGCTAGGTAGTTAGGTCATAGCTGCCAACTTTTACACTTTATTTAATACCGCTTAAATTATAATAGAAATTTTAATAGAAATTTTTAATAGAAATTTTTATTTAATTAAATTTGAGAGAACTTTTATAGACATTTAGAAATGATTTCTATTAAAAATTATTGGTAACAAAAAAGAATAAAAGATGGGAGCTATGAGTTAGATACATCTCTCAGATATTGGGTTAAACGTCAATCTAATTTAGTCTTTCTATTTACGTTATAATTTAATATTTTGGGATACCATTATACTTTCATAGTTTGTCTTTTAATGAATAATGATCTTTTTATTTTTCATTGATTATTTTACTTTTTATTTGGTTTTGATTTGTTGCTATGAATAATACAAATTCTAAGTATTTAACATTTTGACCCTTTTCTGAAAATTATCGATGATTTTTTCCTGCCAATGTACAATTTTAATTAATGAAGGCACGGAAAGCTTTCGTTTTTAAATAATAATAAGACAATCTGAAAGAAATGTGAGTTTGATATCTCTTCGTAAATTTTGAGATAATTTGTTCAATAAATAATGCATCTGTCTGGCATATCCGCTTGTAATGAATGAAAAAAAAAAAGAAAGAAAGAAAGAAAAAAGAAAGGGCAGTACCTCGTAAAATTTTCCGCATTCTCTCGATACCAGGGAAGTTGATGTCGCCCTTCCGCCTCCGATTTCATTACCAGTTTTGCGCCTGTGAAAGAAACAAAATTACTAGAGGTTCGAAGCATTAATCTGTGGGATTTTCCTTTCTTATTATCTATCTCAGACAAAGAAAAGGTGAGATTTTTATATGAGAGCTGAGAATTTGTAAGTTGTATGCATGCAATGAATTGCTGATCTGCTGGCAATATAGAAAATATTTAGAGAAAAAAAAAATCTGGAAAACATTTAAATTTCAAAAATTTATATATTGAAAAGGTGACATTTTTATTTGAGAGCTGAGAATTTGTAAGTTGTATGCATGCAATGAATTGCTGATCTGCTGGTAATATAGAAAATGTTTAGAGAAAAAAAAAACTGGAAAACATTTAAATTTCAATAATTTATATATTGAAAAGGTGAGATTTTTATATAAGAGCTGAGAACTTGTCAGTTGTATGCATGCAATGAATTGCTGATCTGCTGGTAATGTAGACAATGTTTAGAGAAAAAAAAATCTGGAAAACATTTAAATTTCAAAAATTTATATATTGATGTTTATGGTAAGACCGAATTTCATGTTTCTGAAAGCTGGTAGATGGAAGGTGCCAGATTCGAACCGAGGTAGCGCTTGTTGGCATAATCACTTGGAGTTTTCTAAGGTTTTCTCCGAAATTGGAGTGAATACGGACTAGGGCCCCTAAGAAGTAGCTTCATAGGAGAGTGCATCACCCATTCCTAGAACCCTAATATTGTAAATTGGCCTCAACAATAACACAACAATAAATTTGTTGTATCATGTTTTATATAGATAATTTACTGTTTCGCATTTAAAATTAATTTAAAAAAATATAGCAGTTTATTCTATTAAGTTTAATTAAACAACTTAACAAAATATTAAAAATGAATCATGCGAAATTAAACGTATTAAAATATAATTAGAGCTAACATTTTATGAAAAAGAATTAAAATTGTTATATTGGTGTAGGGGGGGGGGGCTGATAATATCTCGAAGGAAAAATACCGTCCTACAGACATGCTAAATAAACAATAATTAAAAGAAATTAAATATTAGATTTTATATCTTATATGGAACCTCTCTAACAGTCCACATACATACAGGCTAGAACCCCTTAAAAAGGTCCCCATGGAGAGCATAAGCCCCATTAAGTCCAAGTCCCTAGTGTAGATATTTGACTCAACCCGAACAGCAACAACTACTCTAAAAGTCTACTTGTATTTGAAAGCCACCTCCCTTTTGGTCCAGTTTCTTTTCTTTTTTTTTTTTTTTTTTTTTCATAGAACTTAATACTAATAAACCTTTATGAAACGTCCGTGTCTAATTGTGTACCTTTCTTAAAGGGGGGAGAGGGGAGGATCTACTTAGCAAGAAAACGGATTTTTTTTTTTTTTTTTTTTTTTTAATTACCAGTGTCCACCATATAACTGAGGTTTATCTCGGTGTATGTAATAATAATCTGCGCATATAGAAAAAAGTAAGTGATAAGACTTCATATTTTTGAATGCGCATATAGAAAAAAGTAAGTGATAAGACTTCATATTTTTGAATGCGCATACTTTGAGTTCAAGCTTGGAGAAAGGACATTTGTGTCATACCCTTATTTAGCTGATTAATTCAAATTCAGTGCATTCTAATTGAATAATGATGAATTTAGATGACAAAATAAAAGTATTAGACGTAGCTAAGATTAATAATTTAAAGCAATAATTAGTATTTCTTGCTAGAAAACTTTAGCGAAAATTAATTGATTAATTGAGACAATTTTTAACGCAAAAATTAAGTTGAGCTAACTATTTTGTTCCGGCAAAAATATAAAATAAATCCTGGACTACAACATTTATTTTTACTTAAAGTTTTTAAAATTAACCCTTTATCTACCGATGATACTTTAAAGCATCACTAATTTAAAAAGCATATATATAGAAGAAATACTAAAGGTATTGATAAAAAAAAAAAGAACGTATACATCTCACTTTAACCTCACTACAAGGCACTGGACGCTACCTATAGCTGTTTTTGTTGCAGAAAGGATTTTATAGAGTGTTATTGCTGTTTTTATTCCAGAAATGATTTTAAAGAGTGTTATTGCTACTTTTACTTAGAATTTTGCTTGCTGTTTTGGCTTGGCCTAGAGAGGGAAAAAAAAAAAAAAAAAAGAAAAAGAAAGAAAGAAAGAAAGAAAGAAAGACAGTAGAGCGACAAATTAAACAAACTTCTTTTTTTTAACCCAACCCTTTCTGATCGCTCATGCCACCATAATATGCTTTTAATTTTATTATTTTGAGTTATTTGGTAATGCTGAAAAATATAAAAGGTTATAGCGAATTGTATTATTTTATGTTTATAAAATTACTTGCATGAGTCTGTGTAAGTTACTTGCTGATAATTGTCGAATTATTAAACCGAAAAGGGCAAAATTGTGATACATTAAAGCTACCTTCACACAAGACTTGTCTATGACATTAAAATACTTTACATTTTAAATTTATTTATTTATTTGTATTAAAGAATTTTGTTCGTCTATGTCTGCATTTATAATCTATTGCGAAAAAATAAACTTCTCATCAAAATTATACAGGCATCTCGAAATACTTAAAACATCCCAAACGTAGCTTTTTAACTTCGCATACTAAAATAAAGAATAGATAAAAATAATTATTTCAGGTATTGTAAGTATTATTAGAAATACAATTTTTTTTTTTAAATATTAATTAGGTACATGCTATTGACAAAAGATTATTAGTGAAATCCCAGTAAATAATTATTGGTTAATGGTATAAAGTATTATCAAGGACAAATTTGGTTTTTAGCCATTTTCCCTCACAGGAGTACTTTTTTTTTCAACTTTCAATTTGTAATTAAAATACATAGGATGTCAGTACACAAACATTTCGAAAAGGGATTTAGATTTCAAACAAAACGAAATGTTTTGCGTAGAAATTATTTTTTTAATTTCAACTTACAATGAAATATATATCTAAATTATATTTTACTCCCTCATATGTTTTAGAAATTATTTAATTACGAACTTGTGATTAGGTTACCTGATTTTCTTTGTTTTCAAATGGAAATTACGCCTATATAATTTGATAACAATCTAAATTACAGGTTGTAGTGGTCTTTCTCACCCTGAGATTTTTGCATATTCACTTGTAAACAGTTAAGAATACTTTAATATTTTCTAAAAATTTAACATATTAACAGGTATTGCACAAAATAATTAGGGAGAGTTGAGACTCGTTTGAGCTAGCGACACAGTGGACCAGACTCAATTACTTTAATATTATTTCTAATTTTTATTTCCTTTTCTAGCCACCATTTGGACCTAGTTGTCTTACAGATACTATAAAGCAGACACATTGTACACTGTACAGTGGTAACGAACAATTTTTATTTCAATAATTTGTATTTCTGTACTACTGAGTAATTTTTAAGAATCTGCTACTTTTCTTTTTAAATTACTCTCAGAAATATTAAAGCAGTGAATGCGATTTCTGTCATAAAGTAAGTTCTTTTATTCAATAATTATTTGTAGCTTGTTTAGCTTTTACATTAAAAAAAAGGGGGGGGGGATACTACTACACTTTTGAAATTCAAAGACATGGAGTACCATGTTCCTTTTTTGAGGGGGGGGGGGAGAGGGGGTATTTTGGACCATGGACTCCAAGCAAGTAAAAAAGAAATTTTTACTTTTTTTCTGTTTTTAATTACAATATTTAAGCCATTATACGAATTATTTTGTATATTAATGTATATGTGTGTGGAGTTATTTTGAAATTTTAACTTCTATTGCTTTTAATAGTTAAGTCTATAGTACCTCATCATACGCAAAGAAAATTTTGATATTCATGAAAATGTTTGACTTTTTATTTATTTTTATTTTTATTTTTTTCTGTTTACGTTTTTTCAAGTTTTGAGGTTTGAAGAATCCGAAAATTATAAAATCGATGTAGTATCAGTTCGTAAGCTAGTCAATTTTTTAGCTAGTTTGTTAGCTTGCGTAGTTATTTAATAATAAAACATCTTAAGAAGTCAGGCCAGTTCTAAAATATCATTTATAATACTGAGAAGAACTCTAGTGAACATCAAGTTTTTACTTCTAAAACTTCGGCAAATGTTCAAAATGAATGATTACGATATTTTGACAGAATGAAGCAATAATTGGCATGAAATTGTATTAGGAGGATTTTCACATGCAAAATAGCGTGGAATTGCATTGAAACTAAAATACAAAACTGACACAAGCATCTTTGCGCAGCAAATTTCGTTAGTGAAAAATAGTTTGATGCAGAGGAAAGATCACCTAGTGGGTGGGGCAATTGTGTATTCGACAATAAAAGACGATCCCCAGTGTTCATTGCTTTTATCGTGAAATTAGTATGACCTATAGGGGAAATTTATGAAAACATATAGAAATGATGGGGAACTAGCAGAGCAGAGTGCATCTATGCCAGTTAGTTTTAATTACAAATAATTCAGCTAGCCCTATTGATACATAAAAATCATGAAATTGTGATGGCATGTCTTGCGCAATTGTCCATTGCGCAGCACTGGTGCGTAGCATCCAACCCATCCAACCAACCAACCTTAAAAATCATGTATTTAATTTTTAATACAAATGAAAATTATTTAATTAAAATATTGAATAATATGTATGTATCCCCAATATTGTAACTGAATTTTTTGGTATAATATGGTCCGAAGTACCCTATAGGGGGAACCAGGTACCCCAAACTTCGGGACACTTGGCCCACTTTCCGAGGTTCTGTAATAAAATTAATATATAAAAAGATTAATCATAGACTATTTTGAAAAAAGTTTTGGATGGTGAGAAATATAAAATAAATCTAATGGTAGACAATCAAACTGTAATGGTTAATTTTATAATGAAATAAAAAATAAAAACTAGAAAAGCGGACTAATGTGCCCCAACCCCCCCCCCCCCTATTACTTTTGTGAGATCTGGTCGTTAAATATATTTCTCTTATTGCTTGGTTTTTAGCTCCAGGGTTACTTTTTACACATTGAAGGTCATTAGCCGGAACTTACAGCTTTAAGTCGATTTCGAATCACAACCAGCACCCAAATCTAAACCGGAATTCGAACCTGGCACCTGGCAAATGAAGGCCAAAATTTCTCTTATGAGATAAACGAATTTGCATTTTTCAGAATTCTCCTATTTTTAATGTTTCTTGTGGAATGAGGTCATTTTTCTTATTATTTAAAGCAATGACTTGACTATCTCTATTTTGTGTCATTTCTATTAATTTTGCTGTAAGAAAATTCGTTATTTAATAATCTGAAATAATCTGTTTTTAAGAAAGTAAATAAAATGGCCTGTCAGGGTTTGGGGTATCGCTCTACGGTCATTTTTGCATATTGAGACTAAAATTAGACCGCAATCTTACAGCTTAAAAGGAATTCCGAACCACTACAAACATCCATGCCTGCTCCAGGATTCGAACCCAGCAGCTCGAATATCATTCCAAATTTTTCCGAAATTATAGATTGCATCTCATTAATTCTAAATATATTGAAATATTTTTGTAAAATTTTTGTCCTAAATTCTTGGACTTACTCTCTTCAAAACATATGACATGCAAACAAAACACTGTCTCTTTTATTTCTTTTGCTCAGTATCTGTCTGCCTTCTTTCCTGCCTAACTATCTATTTGTCTATCTACCGATCTACGTAATTGCTTATAAGCTTATCTACATATTTGAATTAAAATCTTCAACGCACATATTATAAACAAAACAAAATCTCAATTTCACTTATAAAAGACCTTTATGTTTCTTTTGTATTGGAGACAAATAATTTTCTGACGGCATCAGAGGTTATGAACTTTAATTTGTTTGCATCTCTATTTTTTTTTTTTTTTTTTTTTTTTTTATTATTTATTACGGAGACATCTAGTATTTCATCTGCGACGTCTGGTTGTGTAAGTTAAAACAATCGACTCCATCTAATTAATACTTGAAAGAAGCCGGTGAAGCTGTGGAGTCTTCGTGACGAAGTGACCTCTCGTCTTCATAATGAAGAAACATTTCGTGTTTTTTCTACTGTGTTTGTGATGAAAATTAATGTCGGCTTGGAAAATAAAGAAGCGATGATACATGCTTCTGTGTCAAAGGAGTCAGCGAGTTAACGAGTCAAGGTTAATCCATTCAAATTTGCCATACGAATTGCCTTTAGGTTACTTGGGAAAGTGTGATCTGAGTGAGAGCAACCCTGATAGCAAAGAAGATTATATAAAAGGACTACGTCATTCTTAAGTTTATTTTAAACTCGAAAGAAAATTGATTTTAAAAAAAAATCTAAAATCAAGGTTCAACTGTTCCAAAATTTTAATTGCCAACTGCAAAAGTTCGTCCAATTTTTAACCAAATTTTACTTTTATAAATCAATGAAAAAAAAAAAATCATTAATTTCTTTTCTTGTAACCTTGTTTGTAGATTCTGATGTCTTTGCATATTTAATGAGCGTTATTGCCTTGCCCCTCATAGGGTTAAGGGGATGCTTCAGATAACGGGACCGGCAGCTCTAAATCCATGTTATTCTGTGGGGATATTTGTTTTGAAAATTACTCATTACCTAATGTATTCTTTTTAATTCCGTCAGAAAATTCACAAACATTAAATCGACACATGTTTTCATTTCTTTTTTTATTATTATTATTATTATTATTAATTTTAATATTTTGTTTTGTAGTTATTTAAAACATATACTTAGTTCTTTTTTCGCATTTTATAGCTTTAAAAGGAAATATTAAAAATTAAAATAATAATAAGTTTTTGCAAACGAGAGTTAGTTTAATTCGTGATTTTTCCATACGGGAAAACCGAGTTCAAAAAAATACATTGGGCGACTTTGTTGAGAAAATGACTCATTACCTAATGAGTCATTCTCTCAACAAAGTTGCCCAAAAAAT
The DNA here is from genome assembly GCA_963930645.1 of Salticus scenicus. Taxonomy (NCBI): domain Eukaryota; kingdom Metazoa; phylum Arthropoda; class Arachnida; order Araneae; family Salticidae; genus Salticus; species Salticus scenicus. The sequence continues at coordinate 38,351,726 of OZ005657.1, read as the reverse complement.
AATATGAACTTTAAGTACCGGCATAAGCAGAGAGTCCCCTTAATTATTAAATGGCAGAATCATAATTTGTTTTGAAAATCACTTTCGTTCTACTTATTTAATTTTAAAAAGTTAACCTGAAAACATTTACAGAAATTTTCAAAAAGTTTGGGGGAAAAAAAAAAACTTGGACTTTCAGCTCATAGAACTTCTACTTTCAATTAGTTTTTTTCCCTACTCCGAAAATATTTCTCAATTTTAATTATATATATATATATATATACATTTCGGGTAATTATTTCTCCAAGGTATCAGGAAATAAAGAACAACTATTGCACCGATGTACTGATTCATCATTTGTAATTGGACAGCTCCAAATTTTTACCTAACCCCCGGAAGTAGTTATTACCACTGAAGTACGTAAATATGAAAGCTATAAAACCTTTCTATGATACAATTTCTTGTCTTTGAGAAATGTCTCACTTGGTTTTAACCAAATGATTTCCACAATTATCCGTAAACCGCAATTTATTTTTAATGACTGTGATATCAAAGCCACATTAAAATGTGAAATGATAATCAAAATTTTCTTTCCAAGAAATTAGAGGCTTTTCTGGGCAAAACAGATTATTCATTTAATGACAAAGGGGCTTGTGTCGGACATATTTAATTACGTAAATTATTTAGAGATTTATTTTAAAAAAAAACTACTGCTCGAAAAAAAAATCCTTATGAGAATTAGTTCTAGATAATTTAATGCTAATATTCATTTAGGGCCGTGTAATTATGCTTAACAATTTTACCCATGGCTTTGTTCAATCAATGTAATTATTTAAATAGAATCGTGATTTTTTTTTTTTTTTTTTTTTTTTTTTTTTAAATAAATAAATGGAGTTTGTTTGTAAAAAGCTGTTGGATTGTTAAATATGAATAAAAATAGGATGAAATCTAATTTCAAACTGGATTGCTATAGTTGTATTTTTTTTTTTTTTTTTTTTTTTTTACTTAATAGGTAGGTCAAAAATTTGAAGGTGAATTTTGTTCGTTCTGTCGTATTTTTGTTATAACTCATTTTCGGTGTAAAATTTTCAGTCATTTTTTGCACATTAAATAAGAAAGAATCCGAACAAAACTTTATTTTTATTGCACAAGCGCAGTAATAAACTAAATAAATAACGAAAATGGTCCCCAAAAAATGATAAATAATCATCTGGTGTGGCACTTACACAACTTTCTCTTACTCTGAATTTGAATATTATAAAGACAAATTACACATTAAGTGATAAAATAAGAAGTAATTTATATGAATATTTTTAAAAATAGTTCAAAATAATTCTAGAAACAGCTTTATATAACAAATATTTCTGTATGAACCGTAACTCATTATATATAATTTGAATGTAGTACCTATGTAAGTAAGATCAAATTAAGGCCTTTATCAAATTTAACTGTTTATTCAATATTGTTTGTATCAAAATCGGATTTAAACGTTCATTTCAAAATCAGGCAAAT